>OZ021728.1:10985783-12185783 GCA_963978545.1 Linyphia triangularis
TAACGTCGACAAGAACATCTACCACATGGCTCATTTGTATCAGTTTTGCAAGTGCAGCGAATCATGTTCAGCAATAACTCGGGTGCAGGGCTCATTTCGCATATTATGGGCTGTAGTTGGTCACCTACTTATTTCCAACCCCACTCTTCCGGATTGGCAATATGGGTGTTCAAAGTTTTCCAACAAAGGCATTGTAAATGTACGCGGTGAAGATGATGAACAGCAGCATCTTCTGTGGGTGGCAGTCTTGCAATATTAAATTCCCTTTTGGCAGTTGTGATTTTTTTCAAGTAGATTTTATATCGTAGTAGGTTCAGATTATCAGTCTTTGGATTTCCTCCGTACAATGATACCAATGCTTTGGTACCAATATCTATGAGTTCTTTTCTATTAGCATTTTCTGATCCAAACAGAGTAGCACAAATGTCAAATTCCTCACACTTCCAAAAATGTCTATATGCTGCCGATTTACTTTTACCAAATAGATAACTTGTGGTATCGCATCCGGTTAACGCATGGGAAAAGAGAATTATTTTGCATCCCTTTTCGCCAAGGACATGTTGCATCAATTTAATATTACGTTTTTTATCGCTAGAAGTAGAAGACTGCAAACAAATATTTTGTGTATTATGATAAATCAAAAGTACAAGGATATCAGTGTCGTCAGCAACAACTGTTACGTGCATTTTTTCTGCCAAGGTCAGGGCTGTTCTTACGATAACTGTGTCGGCATCATCTGTGGCATGAATCACAGTGTGGCCATTCTCTTCCAAGTGTTTTCCAAGCATGGTAATAAAGCACTGTTTGTTTTTGTTATTAGAAAGAAATGGTCCTTTACTAATAAGAAGTGGAGAACTCTCGTTAAATTTCACTGTTACTGATGATTGTTTTGTGCGTATCTGATGCTCTGCATCCTTTGTACTGGAGATGGCATAGCCATCAAATACTATTGTCACAACTTTATATTGCTTATAAATATGACTGCTATATAGTTGTAATACATCTGAAAATTTCCCTGTTTTTGGCCATGGTAATTTGTGTAGCAGTGCACCCCCGTCAAGAACATACGATGTTTCTGCGGGTAACACGTAATTTAAAGTAGTCGTTATGTCATCTAAAGTTCTTGCCAACGATGATTTGTCACTTTTTCTCAATAACTGAGTTTCTGGATCAAATAGAGATGGAGGAAGTATAGATAATTCATGATTGAAATTCTCCTTTAACTTTTGCTCATCAGGATTAATAGACAAACATACCAGCATTCTCTGGGTGAGGAGGCCTGTATCAATATGTTGAATAGCTCCGTCTATGATAATACCTTTTTTTAATATCTTCATTGTGACAGCCTGGTCCTTTTTAACCATAGTAACAGAGTTGAAAGCTTTCCCAGTCAGTTTGGATTGAATTTGAATTCCAATCAACTGAGCTTCATCTGCAGTTAGTTACCTTATGTTGACTGTCTATTAATCCACTGAAAATGTTATGTAGATCAACGCATTCTGAATCAAATGGATTGTGATCTTCCAAAAATTGAAGTAATGTAAGAAAATCCTTCATATCTCTAGATTTCCTAGCATCAGATATTTCGATGTGTTGCTCACTGCTAACACGGGAGACATCAGTGAGATTGCTCATAGCAAAAATGACTTCACAGCATGCAGGGTGGCTTAATATCCATGAAGCTCTTTGACTATCACCCATGCTTCTTCCATGTGTTAATCCACCTCGACTTTTTGTTGACCGCATTAAGGTTTGTTCGATGAACATATTCGTCCATATTCCATCCCACAATCTAGTGTGTCTACGAAGGGTAAAATGACCAGCACTCAACAAACTATAAACACCTACATGGTTTTTTTCCAGCTCTCTCTCATTTGTTGTAGATATACCCTGGCACATTTTGCATAGTTATTATGCCCAGCAGCTGCAAAAAAAAAGGTAGCATGAGCTCTATAGCTTGCAAATGCATTTTCAAGTTTCCTGTTCGTTCAGCCCAAATAAATACCTTGGCAATATCAACCATGTCTAGATACATTATCCACAGTTTTGCTGTCCTACTTTGCACCTTTAAGGAGTTCTTTTTCTCTTGTAATACTGCAGACAACTTCAGCAGTTCGGTAGAGGAACTTATATCAGAAACTGTGATCTCGCCATTATACAGCTTATCATAAAGCTCCATGAGACTCTGCAAATTTGGCAAACTTGATTGTATTTCATCTGTATCCATTACCTCTATCTCTTCCTCACTTGAGAGTTCTGACGAAAGTTGTGAGTTACTGTCCATGACATGCTGAAGCAACTTTGATATAAGTACAGATGAAAGTAAGATGTGTCCTCTAACAGCTTTTGAATAAGCTTTATATAAGCTTAAGGTAAATCATTAACTGACAGCAATCGTGATTGAACATTGGCTGACCATAAATCACTTCTAGAGTTACACGCCTTCAAAACAGAATTTTGAAACATTGCCGTACGAACCTGAACAACGCCAGATTTAACCCTTTTCTCATTATCCGTAATAAAGCGACCACAAAACAAACAGTGTTCTTTAAATGTAAATTTTGGTGAATCCGATCGTAATACTCTTCCGCTGCTAGATAGTGCTTCATTCTGAGTATGCAACTTCAATTTCGTATCACTTAGGATATTATTGGGATTTGTATACAGACGGCGGCATTCGACATGGAAAATCAGGAAAATCATTCATTGGGAAATCAGGGAATGCTTCAAGTAACTCATGCCTATTATCTTTTCGAATTTTGCTTGCACTGATGATACCTTGTGTACCTTTAGTAGACAACTTAACACACTTTGAAGTTTCGCTTTCGCTTTCAGAGCACAAAATACAGTTCCTTTCTGCCATTTTTAATTTCTTAGAAGTCACTTGAAAAAAAAAAAAAAAAAATGGAAATAACATATAAGAATTTAGGAGCACGTTCTTTCGTGAGTGCTCAAAAGGTAAGGTTTTTATAGTGTCCACACAGCTTAACGGGTCCTCGAAGGTCCAGTAAAGTGAAGTTGAACATAAGTCAGGACTCTGTGACGTCAGGGCGGTTGATTAGTGAAACGGGCTGTTAAGTCCGTTCGCCACAGAATTTTAATATTTTTGAACAATTAGTATTTCCTGGACTCTTAGTATGACAAAAAATTACCTACATACTTCATGTTTGTAAAAAAAATTCTAAAAACCCTTCATTACAGCGTGAAATACCGTGTAATTTGATTATATGATTTTTAACACTGTATAAGCTTTTTGTTTTTTGACCATTATTTTTTTAATTATTTTTATTTTTTAAAACCAAAATCATAATCTTTTTCAGCATGAAATTTTCCGTAATTTGATATCACACATGATTTTTTACGATTTTTTAAAAAAATTCCAAGATGGCGGCTAAAATACGCATTTTGCACGCTCAGATTTTTCTAGACTTTTAGTATGTCAAAAAGATATCATCAACGAGCTAAAAAATTCAATCGTTGCTTCTGTGGGAATTAGTTCCACCCCAAACCCTATTTCTCCTGTACTATAAAATGAAAAGTTATGGATGGAGAAAAAATGTACTACTCCCGACAAGAACTAATGACTAGTAGCTGTAAAAATTTCAGAGCAATCGGTCAGACAGATTTTTTTTTTTTTTTTTTTTTTTCTCCCGGACCAAGGCCGAACTGGATTGAAACGAGCGCTAAGGCACTCTCCAGGCCGTGACAATTTTCAAAAGTCTATGGGTGCGAAGAAAACAAGTTGTTAGTTCCATTTTCTCCCACAAAACAAGGGGGCGCTGCAATCCAACCACATTTGAAACTACAATATAGTGATATTAACACACTTGCCGTAAATAAATCGGGCTGAAATTTGGCAGATAGATTTGATGTCAATGACAATGCATTCTATCAAATTTTGGGGGCATTCTATCAAATTTCACTGTCACTAAAAGGTCGCTTTTACTTACTCTTGTATCTTCAGATACTAAAAAAAACATCTTGCCGTCATCCAATCACCCTGAAATTTAACAGGTAGATTCGTTGTCGTTAAAGTTGCATTATATCATGTTTCGGGAGGTGTCACTGTCAGTAAAAGGTCGCTTTTACACACGCTTCTATCTTCAGTATACTAAAAAACCAACTTGCAGTCATCCAATCGCGCTGAAATTTGACAGGCAGATTCGTTGTCGATAAGGCAGATTCGTTGTCGTAAATCCGGATCCAAGGGGAACTATTGAAATTTAACATCGGCTCTCTTTCCAGAATATGAAGTACAGTGTGGTACGCAACAATTCACCATGTTTGGTTTTAAATGATAATGAAATTAATTAATAAATGTAAATCTATGAGAATGACATTAATTCTATTTGCCAAAAATATTAGAAATTAAAAAAATTAAATCAAAAACTGCGATGAAATTTTTTTAGAACGCCAGCTTAAATAAAAATATCTATGACTGCCAACTCTGAAATCACGAGAATTGCCACGACGACTTTTTAATTTAATTTTTATAATTTCTAATATTTTTTAAAAATACGTCAAAGAATTCCAAACTCTGTTTCCATAAAGAGTAATGAAAATAAAATTCAAAAATAGGCCTTATCTCTATATATATAAGGCAAAGCCCTCACTCACTCATTCACTGACTCACTCACTCATCACTAATTCTCCCACTTCCCACATAGTCACAACTCTGAAAAGCGGCACAAATGTCAGCAATGGTAAAAATAGAAAAAGTAAGCTATTCCGATCTCGATTAACCCACTTTAAGGGGTCGAAAAGGGGTTAAACGTTCCAAACGGGGGACATTCGAAAATCCTACTTCCCACATAGTCACAACTCTGAAAATTGGCACAAATATCAACAATGGTAAACATAGAAAAAGTAAGTTAAAAGTT
Source organism: Linyphia triangularis (assembly GCA_963978545.1). Classification (NCBI taxonomy): domain Eukaryota; kingdom Metazoa; phylum Arthropoda; class Arachnida; order Araneae; family Linyphiidae; genus Linyphia; species Linyphia triangularis. Next base: position 10,990,664 of record OZ021728.1, read on the forward strand.
CCAAACGAGGAATATTCGAATGTCCTACTTCTCATTTCGTCACAACTCTAAAAATTGGTGCGAATATCAATAAAGATAAACATAGGAAAAGCATGCTAATCCGATCATGATCAACCCACTTTAAGGGGTCGAAAAGGGGTTAAACGTTCCAAACGAGGGACATTCGAATGTCCTACTTCTCATTTCGTCACAACTCTAAAAATTGGTGCGAATATCAATAAAGATAAACATAGGAAAAGCATGCTAATCCAATCATGATCAACCCACTTTAAGGGGTCGAAAAGGGGTTAAACGTTCCAAACGAGGGATATTCGAATGTACCACTTCCCACATGTCCACAACTCTGAAAATTGGTGCAAATGTCGGCATAGGCAAACATAGAAAAATTAAGCTATTCCGATCTCGATTAACCTCCTTTAAGAGATCGAAAAGGGGTTAAACGTTCCAAACGAGCGATATATTCGAATGTCCTACTTCTCATATTGTCACAACTCTGAAAACTGGTGTGAATATCAATAAAGACAAAATTAGAAAAAGTAAGCTATTTCGATCTCGGGTGGATGAAGGGGTGGGAAAGGGGTTAAACGTTCCAAACGAGGAATATTCGAATGTACCACTTCCCATATGGTCCCAACTCTAAAAATTGGTAAACATATCAACAAAGACAAACATAGAAAAGTTAAGCTATTCCGAGCTTGATTAACCCACTTTAAGAGGTGGAAAAGGGGTTAAACATTCCAAACTCGAATATCCCACTTCCCATACAGTCACAACTCTGAAAATTGGTAGGAATGTCAATAAAGATAAACGTAGAAAAATTAAGCCATTCCGATCTCGATTAACCTCCTTTAAGAGATCGAAAAGGGGTTAAACGTTCCAAACTAGGGATATTCGAATGTCCCACTTCCCATTTGGTCACAACTCGGAAAATTGGTACAAATGTCAAAAAAGATTAAACATAGAAAAAGTAAGCTACTCCGTTCTCGATTAACCAACTTTAAGGGGTCGAAAAGGGGTTAAATGTTCCAAACGAGGGATATCCGAATGTTCCTCTTCCAATGTAGTCATAATTCTGATATTTGGTGCAAATGTTAAAAGGGCAAATGTTAAAAAAATAAGTCATTCCAATTAACGAATTTTTAAGGGATGAAAAGTAGACGCAACATTGAAACTATACGAGGATTAACTTAATGTCTCAATTCCAATACAGCTACTACTTTGAAATTTAGAACTTAGAGCAAACATAAACACAATAAACTATTCCAATTTACTATTCATTATTATAAATTTCGTTTAAAATGTTAAGAAAGGAAAGTTCCTATTTTGATAAATCAATTTGTCGAGATCGAAATGGGAGCAAACGTCTGAAAAGTAGAATACATGAATGTCTTTTGATCGCTAAAATGCTAATGGTAAAATTTCGTAGCGCAGGGTATTCAGCTAGTGTAACATAAGAGACACTTCTTTTGATGAAGATCTTCTTTATAAATTTTTAAACTACTTTTAATTTTCGTTATTGTAATTATGCAAAGTTATATTATCCGGAACACATTTACCTTTCATCTTATGATGATTTATGTAATTTAACACCTTGCAACCCACTTAAAAAGTTAAAGATTTAGTTATTTAAAATATATTTGACTTCTTAATGAACACATACTTCGACACAATATAGTTGGTTGGTTGTATTCAGATTATCTGGCGCCGTCAGCAACACGAGGGCTATAAAGCGTCGAAACATTCGTCATTAGACAAGCCAACATACATTTACAAACATCCATGCCAACACGGGACTCGAACCCGCAACCTCGTGGTCTAGAAGCTAGCAAGCTAACCACTATACCGTTTGGTCGGCCACACAATACTGAGACTTTTCATTAAATTAAAATAATCCTATCAAGTAGTAATAAAATACTCATCAAGAAATAACACATAAACAAATACAATTATTTCAGCTTGTTTATTGAATGACCAAAAAATATATAACTGTTAATGAAGTTGAGGCAAAATATAAGCAACACATAAAATATTCCAACAAACTATATACAATATTTACATTGCTCCGCATGAGCAGTACTTCTGTGAGCTTCTACAGATAGGGCGTAAGATATTCACTTAACTTGTTTGTTGTTCAGAGTCTTCTTTGAAAAGGTTAACTTTAAATCATGAAAAGAGAAATTCCATTAATCGAAGTGACGAATGTCATCTTCATTTTCGTTGCTCTCAGAAGTAACGTAGCTCACATCATCCAGTCGAAGTCTGGAGTAAGAACGTCTGAATGCGTCCTAGCTGTGAACAATTTTCATCATCGTAATCTACAGTCAAACTCTCTTTCGTATTAAGATTTTGCAGTAATGAATGTCGAAGCTTCTAACTGCAGTTGTTGTTCATCACAATTGATTCATTTCACTCTTTTATTTCACTTTCTTAAGAGGAGACACAGCTTTCAAATAGCTGTTCTTGAGCAATAAGGATTTACTTCTGTTTGTTTCAGAGTTGACAAGCGTATATCATCTTCATTCTCGTCATTATTAGAAATATCGTACATCACATCATCCCTTAAGTAAGAATGTCTCCATACATTCTGTCCAGAAACAGTTTTCATCATCATATTGCACCATCAAACCTTCTATTTTCGGAGTTCGTGACAATGAAGAATTCGAAGCTTCTGGGTGCAGTTGTTGTTCATCGACTGATCCAGTTGGGCCACTTGGGGTCGTGGTCTTATTTAGGTATCGCTTTCTAAACTTTATTCTTCTTCAATACGGATGAGCAAGTGAAAATGCCACGACGATTTCAAAAGACATTTTTCCGGCCACATTTCAGTCTATTCTCTGTCTCATTGTATTTGAAGACTTATTTCTTCTGGTCATATGATTTTGTCGTATATCCATAATGCTATTAATTGAGACCTATTAAAGGATTGTATTGAGGAGTTGGAGTGTTATACTCTAACCTACGCACTTTGGAGATCGAATTGAACAGTCCTTTTTACGCCGCCCAACCCACCCACATGATGTTGTTTTTTTCTCTTTCACCGCCTACTCTACTTGTGACCCCTCACCAGAGGAACCCAGGAGTTTAAGGTGACAGTGCAAGAGGAGGCGAAAGAAGTCCAAATGATGGTTATCTTCTTCCACCTCCTCTTCCACCACCTCCTTCTCCTCCTCCACCACCTCCTCCACTTCTAGCGAACTAGATAACCACTCCATGGGCTCCTCTGGCTCCAGGATCACATCTACCTCCCAAAAGGGACAACTGTGTTCCCACTCCATCTCCTCGCAATCCATATCTCACTTTCAACCAAGTAACAGTAACGTCAGTAACTTTCAATAGTTTCGTCAGTAACTCAACAGTAACTTTCAATAAATCAACAACGATTTTCACACAAGCGCAAACAAAATCTCACTGATTCAAATGACAGATAACTTTAGTCTACAACTGAGTTTGTCTTTTTTACCACAAAGAAGAAATTAGTGCTCATTGTTAGATCATAAGTCTTTGTTGAGTGTAACAGTAATACTTGGCATTCTTTTAATTAAAGGTTATAACAATTGAAGTCTAATTAAGTGGTGTATTGTTTGAAAAAGACAATATAAAACAAATAAATTCAACCATTCCCAAAATAAAATACTAAAATTAGATTTAAAAAAAAAAAAAAAATTACATTAAGGAAATAGTGTTCAAACTGAAAAGGCAGTAAATCTCTCTATATATAAGGCAAAGCCCTCACTCATTCACTGACTCACTCACTCATCACTAATTCTTCACTTCCCACATGTCCACAATTTTGAAAATTGGTACAAATATCTACAATGGTAAACATAGAAAAAGTAAGCTATTCCGATCTCAAATAACCCACTTTAAGGGGTTGAAAAGGGGTTAAACGTTCCAAACGAGGGACATTCGAATATCCTACTTCCCATTTCGTCACAACTCTAAAAATTGGTGCGAATATCAATAAAGACAAACGTAGAAAAAGTAAGCTATTCCGATCTCTATTAACCCACTTTAAGGGGTGGGAAAGGGGTTAAACGTTCCAAACGAGGAATATTCGAATGTACCACTTCCGACATGGTCACAATTTTGAAAACTGGTACAAATACCATCAATGGTAAACATAGAAAAAGCATACTATTCCGATCTCGATTAACCCACTTTAAGGGGTCGAAAAGTGGTTAAAAGTTACAAACGAGGGATATTTGAATGTCTTACTTCCCATATTGTCACAACTCTGAAAACTGGTGCGAATATCAATGAAGACCAACGTAGAAAAAGTAAGCTATTCCGATCTCAATTAACCCACTTTAAGGGGTGGAAAAGGGGTTAAACGTTCCAAAAGAGGATTATTCGAATGTCCCACTTAACATTTGGTCAAAACTCTGAAAGTTGGTACAAATGGTAAAAAAGATAATCATAGAAAAACTAAGCTATTCCGTTCTAGATTAACCAACTTTAAGGGGTCGAAAAGGGGTTAAATGTTCCAAACGAGGGATATCCGAATGTTCCAGTTCCAATGTAGTCATAATTCTGATATTTGGTGCAAATGTTAAAAGGGCTAATGTAAAAAAAAAATAAGTTATTCCAATATCGATTAACGAATTTTTAAGGGATGAAAAGTCGACGCAACATTGAAACTATACGAGGATTATCTTAATGTCTCAATTCCAATACAGCTACTACTTCGAAATTTAAAACAAAGAGCAAACATAAACACAATAAACTATTTCAATCTCGATTACGTAATTAAAAAGGGTCCGAAGGGAGTTATACGTTCTAAAAGAGGGATATTCAAATGTCTTTTTCCAATATACTAATCACAATTATAAATTTTGTTAAAAATGTCAGCAAAGGAAAGTTCCTATTTTGATAAATCAATTTGTCGGGATCGAAATGAGAGCAAAAATCTGAAGTGTCGAATACATGAATGTCTTTTGATCGCTAAAAGGCTAATGGTAAAATTTCGTAGCGCAGCACGGGTATTCAGCTAGTTTTAAATAAACAACTTAATTTTAAAAATAGACATCAAAGTCTCATATTTGATGCGTAATAATCAACAAAAAGCAATTTATTTTTTTTTAAATAAATGATAGTGTAGTGTGGCTTCTGACATCATATTTGCATGAAATATGAATAATAAATTGTCGCGAGTGAACTGTGTATAAATTTATTTCATTCGTTAATATTATCGTTTGGCAATAATCGCCGTGTTCTTTTTGCATTTTAAAAATAAAGTAATTTTGTCCTCTACGTATTGGTTTTCGTTTTTGACCAAGCAAAGAAAACACATGCTACTGTTTTGGTTGGAATGCAGCGCCACTAGTCCACTGCGGCTGTTTCCACTCTTTACTATTAGTTGTCACGGCCTGGTTCAATCCAGTTCGGCCTTGCCCGGACCGACCGAAAAAACGTTGTTTTGAGAAAAACGCGTTTAAAGTTTCAAGAACAGATATGCTCAACAACAACGAGACGCTCTCAAATATTCATTGTAACTTCATTAATAATTCGAATTTCGGTCTAAAATTTTTACAATGTACTCTCATTATATTTTACTTTCGAAATAAGTAAAAAAAATAGTAGAATGTATTGTCTTAAAAAGTATTATTTTAAAACATGAATTTTTAGACCAGGTAACAACAGTAATGGTAGAGATGACCAGCATAATTTGAATGGTAACCAAACGAAATAGTGTATTTTTATTATTAACGTTTTTAAAGTTTTTATAGACCAACTTATAAAATATTTTTACAGAGTTCAATAAAATGATCACCTAGTTATTGTCCTTTTACAATTGGTTAATAAACTTTTTATAACAACGTGCAAAAAATTAAGCTTTTTTAATCATGAATCGTGGCGAAAGTGACACTTTATTGGCGAGGAGGGCGGTAATAGCTTTTTATGCAACTAGTTAAACTAGGGGTGTGGAACATCGCACCACTTTCAATTACACTATATACTGACGCGGATTTGTGTCATTTACCGTTTTTATACTTTCATCAATCATTTAGTAAAAATTGCCAGTTTGGCGATATTTTTTGCGATAATTCTTGTATGAGTATTTAAAAAAAAAAAAAAATACTTTGCCTAAATGGTGTTTTTGGCGATATACTTTTCGGTAATTCTTATATTATCCTTTCTTATAAGTGAAACTGAGGAGAGGAGAAAAAACGATCGTTGATGAGCTATGTTCAAGCAAAGAGAACTCTGTTGAAGGCATTCGTTTTTCAACTTTTTACGCCGCTAAAGGATTTTTTTACTGAAATTTCGCAGGTGGTGATGTTTAGAACCCCTTAAGAGGCATTACCACGGCGATTTTGATAAAAATCGTTCGAGCCGTTTTTTAACAATCATTGAAAAACATGATTTTTTCAATGGCAGCTACCTCATGCGCGATTTTGAAGAAAACCTTAATGGTCAGTCCCATGGACACCAATATCCCGCACACCGAATTTGAACATCGTAGGTCAATTTGTTCGGGAGTTATGCTGACCAGGTACACACTGACACACACACACATTTTTTCTAGATCACATTTTTGAAATCAGGATGTTCCAAAACGTAGAGAATTGCAATTTATTTATTTATTTTGACCGAATGCTATACTTTTATTACCCTATGTATACATATGGACAATTGAAAGTAAAAAGTAATAGTTTTTCAAAGGAGACATAATGCTTACCGAGTTTGAAAAAAGTGATTTCTCACATATGTTACATACAATATTTTTTATAATCACGTGCAAAAAATATCTTTAATGCATATATAAACTAACGTCGGCAAATCCATCAATGAATCTCTTCTAAAAATGTCATTTTTGAAACAACGTGCAAAAAATTAAAACTTTTTTTTAATCAAGAAACGTGGCATTTTTAATGAAATTTTTCAGAAGACATTCATTGTCTTGAGTTCCCAACATTAGTTTAAAAACATATATCAAATATATTTTATGCTCGTGATTATAAAAAAATATTGTACGCAATAGGTGAGAAATCACTTTTTCAAACTTGGCAATTTATTTGACTCGTGCATTTATCAAATAAGCATTTTGCCTCGTATGAAAAAGTATTACTTTCCCAACTAGTTACATTTGTTATATCGTCCATAAGGAAAAGAATGCACATAACTCTTTTAAATGGATTGGGGCGACATCTGTTGAGACTTTCGTCAACTAACTACAATATAAAATAATTTCATATTCTTTTTATGCTTATATTTATATTTACTTTTTGAACAGGAACTGCGTTATTTATACGAAAAGGTCACTAGTTTAATTGTCCACAATTTAAACTTTTTCCGTTTATTTGTTACATTCAAAATAGAACAGATACGAAAACATTATTAAAAAGGGTTACAGAGAACATCGTTTTTATCCTTAGCCCTATTTAACACAAACAAGTCATAAACTTCCATTTTAACTAGCCAAATATCGTCGCTTGCATTCATAGCTCGGGTCTGCAGTCAAGGAAAGAAAGCAATTAAGGCAATGAGTTATGCAACCCGAAATAGTGCATGCGCATAAAAGCCTGGATGTGGATTTTTTTTTTCTCTTTTACTTTTATGATTTAAAACATCATAAAACTGATTTTGACGCAGTGAATATTCATCACACGTAGTGTGAATTTTTTTTTTTTTTTTTTTTTTTCATATATATAAATTAGACTTGTGAGAAGCGATGGTGCTTCTTTTTACACAGGTGAAGATGTGTTACACATTGAAGCGCAACTCCAATTTTAATTCAGGCCGAAGTAATTTCTTTTCAGCCAAAGAATAACTTCATATATTCTCTTTTTTTTGTACAATAGATTAAAAGGTGAAAATCTTGACACATAATCCTTAGATAAAAAGCTTAGTAAGAGATTAATAAAGTTGTGTTTTGTGTGAGCATCATATTTTATCTGGAAGGAATAGTTATTTATACAACTATTGGAGAAAGTAATACTTTTTCAAAAGAAGGAAAATGCTTATTTGACAAGTTAGTTAGCCCGAGTCAAATAATTTACAGAGCTTCAAAAAGTATTTTCCACGTATTGCATACAATATTTTTTATACAAAAACAATATCTTTAATATATATATAAACTATAGTTGGCAGCTCCAGTCAATGAATCTTTTCTAAAAATGCCATTTCTATACCAAAACTATATAAAATTGAGCAAGTCGGTAGCCAGAATTGGGGGGGGGGGGGGGGGATATGGTCGAAAGATTTTACACAATTTCGGGAAGGGGGGATTGTCCCGTGGGTCCCTCTTGTCTAAGGCCCTGAAATTAAGTACCCTTAATAATTTATACTTTACTTTAATTTTATGATTTTTATTGTTTTAATTTCCTTTTAGTTGCCGTGTTTTAGATTTTTGCGATTTTTCTAATCGTTCAATGAAAAAAAAATCGCCAAATACCCTATAATGCAGTGTTTCGCTTTTCCTTAAATGTAAACTATGTATTTCAACGGGTTCCCAGCAACTCGGGGCCACACTGCTAGTAATTACTAAATAAAGTTTAATTTTTTTTTGCACTTTGCTACAAAATAATTATTTATACAACTATACTAAACTTCAACTTAACTAGACATCACTTAGACGATAGATCACAGTGCTCATAGGTATTTAATCCATTTTGGCGGCGTGAAAGCATAATGTTCGCCAAACCACAACCCTGTAGAAGAGAACAAAAGGCTATAAGGTTTGGTGAGGATTATGTCTTCACTCCGCCAAAATGGATTAAATACCTCTGAGCACTGTGACGATCTATCGTCTAAGTGATGTCTAGTTAAGTTGAAGTTTAGTATAGTGGGTAAAGTAACACTTTTTAAAATTTGGCAAGATGCTTATTTCACGAGGGCGATAGCCGAGTTTGAAACAGTATATTATGTTGCTCCACATACTGCATTCAATATTTTTGTATAATCATGTGCAAATGTTTCTTTAATATAAAGCAATGTTGACGACTCCAGTCAATGTATATCTTCTAAAAATGTCATTTCTAATTCCAAAACTATATAGAGATTGAGCACGAGGCGTGCGGGAAAGACTTTTTCTTCTTTCTCGCACTCCTCGTGATAAAGAGCTATTTTTCCCACGATTTCTGATTAAAAGGTATTAAAACTAGGGGTGTGGAACATCGCACAACTTTCAATTACACTATAATACTGACGTGGATTTGTGTCATTTACCGTTTTTGTATTTTCATCATTCATTTAGAGGAAATGGTCAGTTTGGGGGTATTTTTTGCGATAGATCTTGTATGGTTAAAAAAAAAAAAAACTTTTGTAAAAATGGTGATTTTGGCGATATACTTTTAGGTAATCCTTATATTATCCTTTGTTATAAGCAAAACTACGGGGAGAAGAGAAAACGATCGTTGATGTGGTATGCTCAAGGAAAGAGAACTGTGTTGAAGACATTCGTTTTTCAATATTTCACGCCTTTAAAGCATTTTTACGGGTATTTCGGAGGTGGAGCTGTTTAGAACTCCTGAAGAGGCATTACCACAGAGATTTTTATCAAAATCATTGGAGCCGTTTTTTAGCAATCATTGAAAAACATTTTTTCAATGGCAGCTACCTTATGCGCATGCGCGATTTTGACAAAAACCTTAATGGTAGGTCCCATGCCCACCAGCAATCTGCATACCAAATTTGAACATCGTAGGTCAATTTGTTAGGGAGTTTTGATGACCACAGACACACATACCGACAGACATTTTTTCTAGATCGCATTTTTGAAATCAGGGTGCACGTCCCGCACGTAGAAAGAAAACAACTCGGGCCAATAAATACATGATTGAGGCGCACGGTGGAAATTTGCATATGACAGAGGCCATGCCATCTGGGCAATGGGTGCCATATGTGATCACGTATGCAATTTTATCGGTTTTCTAAGCTGAATATCTGGCCAGTGGCCTCCATGTTCCTCGATCGTGTTTTTTTTGGTCGTTTGCAGAGCTATTTTTTTGCGCTTGCATAACGCTTCCGTTTTTTGTGATACACGTACCGTTCCAACGTTCTCTAAGATTCTCGCATGCGCTGAGAATTTTGCGATATGAAAAAGTAGGTGTTGCCTTTCAAAAATTTCGAGTTTCTGTAACTATAACCGTGATCGCCATTTTGTTGCCATTCCCAGAATCTCGAGCTCTTACCTCTGAATAACTATACCTGAAATCTCATCTCGATCTGTTGAACGGAACGACCACTAGAGGTTCATATATCGGCAAAGTTTCTTTAAGACCACCCTGCATATATACTTATTAGAAACAATTTTCAGTCGCACAATTTTAAAATTAAAATTGAAATTTTAATAAATATTGCGTGAATATTATATTCATCATTTTCCAACGGACGCCTTACTTAGTCTTATTGTAATTGCAATCAATTGATGTAAAATAAAGGGTCATTAACATCTAAAAAAATGCAGGTCGAACAGTCAGACTTGAAAAGAGTAAACAACGCAAATCACTTAGGTGTTGCCATTCAGATTATCAAAAAACATTGATGTAATAAATTACTGTTTGGTAGCGCAATAATTCAAAATATTGAAATTAAATTAATTTTTTTTTTCCTCATTTTTGGCACAATTACAAGGCAAACCCTTTCAATGGATATCTCAAACAAAACAAATCGGCGGAGTAGTTTCGGAGGAATGGCTGCGACAAAAATGCTTTACTTACTAAATATACTATAAACTACGTTCAATTTCACCGGAGATAAAAAAACTGGTTTGTTCATAACGTGTTCTAAAAAATCAATCAATACCACCTTTGTTGTCTACGGGTATCTTGGGGACAACCCATATTATAGAGAACACAATTTTATTATTTAATTAGCGTATACGGGTCTTTTCACTAAATAATGGCTGCCGCAGGAACAAACTATTGTTACTTCTCCAAACTATTTAGACGACCCGTTTAGAATTAAATTCATTCTTTTTGTCGCTTAAAAGTATGTCTTCTATCTCATGTTTATCCAACACACTAAGGTACCAGGTAGCAACGGCCACTAGTAAAACAAAATACTCAAATTATTAGTATTATTTTTATGAAAGAAAAGCACTTCGCCGGGTTATTTTTATGAAAAATAAATATTCAACGACCTATTTCCACTTCTTTGAACTTTTAGTATCATTCGTTTTTCTTTTTTGTTCCACTTCAATTGCAATCAAGCTAAATCTACGGAACGTTTTCAGCGGCACATTCTTAATAACAAAGAAACCATGTTTCGAATCTATGCATCTTTCCTTACACACCCTTTTCCAAACAACGACATTTATTGTGCGTAAAAAGCTTTTAAAGATCGCCCCCTAAGTTAAAGTGATCGACCCCCGATTATTTGGATGAAATCAATTAAGATTTGGCCGACCAAACGGTATAGTAGTTAGCGTGCTAGCTTCTAGACCGCGAGGTTGCAGGTTCGAGTCCCGTGTTAGGCATGGGTGTTTGTAAATGTATGTTGGCTTGTCTAATGACGAATGTTTCGGCGCATTATAGCCCTCGTGTTGCTGACGGCGCCAGATAATCTGAAAACAACCAACCAACCAATGAAGATTTGACGAATCCGTACAAAACATTTTTAACCCTTTGCACTCCAGTGGCGCCTCTTAGGCGCCACACGATTGGATGCCAAACCACGAGAGGACCGTTAGGTGTGATGCGGAAATTCGATGCAAGGCCAATGACTGTTTAGTTTCCATGAAGCAAATCCATAAACACCAGCCGAACCTAAAATGTCTCGAGTTGCTGATTCCTCCGCGCGAAAAAGGCCTGGAGTGCAGAGGGTTAATATACATTTTTCCATCCCCAAAAAAAAGATGAAAAAACGGTGGACGAAGCAAGACAACAAAGCAAATTATAGTCTGCAAAATGTTCAATGTGTATACGTAATCATTGTTAGATTGTTCTATCATATTTAACAATAATTTATAAGGAAATCAGATAGTTGTAGACCAACTCAAGGTTTTTTCATTTTCAATCCTCAGCAATCGGTATTTTGTTTTCCAGCCAACGATCTGGCAACGGCTTCATTTTCCCAGCTTTAAGCAGTCTATCCAGTTGTTTATATCGATGGTTTAAAAGGACTTTGGAGGGTTACTGTAACCATCGATATAGATAAACAACAGGATAGACTGCTCCATTGTCAATGCAAAGAGAAAAACGCGCCGGGGATTGCGAAGCTGGTGGGTTGGTTGGTTGGTTGGTTGTATTCAGATTATCTGGCGCCGTCAGCAACACGAGGGCTATAATGCGCCGAAACATTTCGTCATTTAACAAACCAACATACATTTACAAACACCCATGCCTACACGGGACTCGAACCCGCAACCTCGCGGTCTAGAAGCCAGCACGCTAACCACTATACCGTTTGGTCGGCACGAAGCTGGTGGGAAGATCACCCAATCGCAGTTCACTTTTATAGTTGGATGGAAATGCGAAAAACCTTGTAAAATGCTAGAGTATATATATTTTTTGCACATTATTACTAAATAAGGTCTACTATTGAGATTTCTGCTGTGTACAACCCAAAATTTTATTTTCAATCCTCGGCAATCCGTATTTTTTATCCCACCAACGGCTTCATTTTCCCAGCGTTAAGCAGTCTATCCAGTTGTTTATTTATATCGATGACTGTTACAGGCAAGGTTTCGAGATCCTTAAACTATTTGGTGGGAAGCAGTTAACCCATTGATGGAGAAGCTTGGACGTGTATAAATTGTCATTTCTGGGGTATGTATCAGAACAAGTCTTCGCGATAATGACGGTCTAGTAATGGCTTGGTGAGTTATTGTTCAAATAATAGGATCATTTTTTTTTTTTTTTTTTTTTGTGACTTAACGCTATACTTTCATTACCCTATGTAAACTTATAAGTGATCAAAAGTAAAAAAAAAAACGTTTCCATTTAACTATACAAAATTGATTAAGTCAACCATTTTACAAAGATTTGGTTGGTTGTTTTCAGATTATTTGGTGCCGTCAGCAACACGAGGGATATAATGCGCCGAAACATTCGTCATTAGACAAGCCAACATACATTTACAAACACCCATGCCTTACACGGGACTCGGAACCCGCAACCTCGTGGGCCAGAAGCTAGCACGCTAACCATTATACCGTTTGATCGGCCCATTATACAAAGAACTGAAAGGCTTAGGAACATATATACATATGTAAGAACAAATCCTAGAATTAAACAGAAAAAGATTAAAACACAAAGAAGTGGGGGAAATCTCTTTAAAAAAACAAAAACAATACGGCATTTGTTTTCGTCAACACTATCTTTTGAATTGTATTTTCCGTCTTCAGTGCCTGAACCGCGCATTCAGATAACGCTAAAAAGTGTGGGTTGGCCAGAAGAGAGGACAACGCTCCGGCACGGAGCCTGGAGAAGATGACACGATATATATATTGGTACACTTTTATAATATCGTAATAATTCCTTTCACTTATCTCCCGGCAACAAAGACGTGAAGGGGAAAAAGAAACTAGTTTTTGCACCTAAAAACTGCAATTTTCAAACTTAGCCACGAATTGCTCTACATTCAGCTTTGGGTGTTTGACAAGAAATCATTTTCACGTAAAAGGGTCTTCGCCCTTTTGGAACAATTTTCTTCGTTAGCAGTGTCAAAGAAAAATGTCAACAATGTTAAAGAACTGTTAAGATAGCGTGAAAGAAACATACCTTAGGCTTAAAATTGAAAAGTTACTAATTCCGATTTGCCAAATTTTTCAGGTTGGTTGGTTATTTTCAGATTATCTGGCGCCGTCAGCAACACGAGGGCTATAATGCGCCTCAAACATTCGTCATAAGACAAGCCAACGTACATTTACAAACACCCGTGCCTTAACACGGGACTCGGAACCAACAACCTCGCAGTCCAGAAGCTAGCACGCTAACCACTATACCGTTTGGTCGGCCCAAAGTTTTCAGGAGAGCAAAATATTTAACCTGTCGTAAATTTCGACTAATTTTCGCTACTTCTGTGTCGTAGTCTGTTATGTCAAGATCAAGATCAGACTCAATTAAGAAAAATAATTAACGAGTTTAATATTCGACATTTCTATTAATCCAACTCTCACAAAGGCAACTAAAAAAAAATGGCTTATTCTAAAACAGTTAAAAAAAAGAACAACAGAAAATGAATCATTGTTGCCATTTAAACTAAACTAAAAACTGAAATTATACAAATTTATATTCATTGTAAAAATGACGTCGCACCTTAAAGTTCTTGGGTGTAATTAAAATAAAAATAAGTTTACATGTTCGTTTATTTCCGACATAACCCATAAAAACAAAGTTTTTACCGTCAACTCGTGATAACTCGAATCAAGGGATTGGCCAAATTCTTCGAGTTATCGGGAGTCACTCGGGAGTTATTTTCTATTCAAGGCATATTTCATCAAGGCCATCTTTTGCTTTTTCATGTGGAGTCCGGAAGACAATATTGTGTCTTGCTTTAAACTTTTCTAGCCATCTTGCACTTGCTATAAATCCTTCAACTTTTATTAAACGAGTTAAAGTCCTATTCTTTTAAACTCATCCCACTAAGAGGGATTTTGGAATTCTGGTCTCAATATGTCTCAAACTATTTTAATAGAGCAGCTTCGACACCAAGAAATGCCTTCGCACTCATTTACACGATGGATCTAGTTTCGATGCATGTCTTCTCAAAATCGCCTCTTTGTTTTTCAAAATGGTTGAAAGAGTATTCGAAGGAATTCTGGACTTTAAAGCAACGTCTTTCTTCTTACATCGCAGATTTTGTTCAGTTTCATTGATCAATTTAACTTAATGAGTTTGACTAAGCGTATTCAATTCACGTTTTAACATTATTCAAAGCCAACGTAAACTAATACTATTGACTTACACTTTAAATATGGAATGGAATGTAAAAGTAAAAGCCCGTTTACTTTTAATACGCGTCGATGAAAAAGGGTGAATTAAGTTAAATTATAAAACACGATGTAAAGAGGAAGAAATAAAAACATTTTCTTTTATTAGTATTTTGTGGGTTTTTTATATGTTACGATAATACAATTTTAACAAAAACTTTGACTTAAAAGATGAACACTTCACGAGATATGGAGATAATGTAGTGTTGAAAAATATTAAATTTTCTTGGGACTTAATGAAAACTTCCGAGATAAACAAATATTCGACTTATGAGACTTCGAGTTATCGCGAATTGACTGTAGTATAATTTTTAATGTAATATCATTGTCAAATTTTATGTACAATCGTAACTTATTTGATTGATTTTGAGTTCAGGTATACTTTTCATAATGTTTAACTACCATGAAGAAAATCATCTACTAAAAGTCAGCACATTTTGCCAACTTCTTTTTTGCCTCAAAAACTTGAAAGAATTCATCGACAACGAATCGTTCAGCTAAGTTTCAGCTCGATTGGATGACGACAAAGGGGCTTATTAGATTTTCGTAAATTTACCCGCCACACCTATAATCGAAGTCAATGTAAAGAATTAAAGAAAGAAAAAAAGAGAAAAAGAAAAAAACTACTTAAAGTGCTAATGGAGAATTCACGCATTTTTTGAAAATGAGTGGTTAGTTGGTTGTTTTCAGATTATCTGGCACCGTCATCAACAAGAGGACTATAATGCTCCGAAACATTTGTCATTAGACAAGCCAACGTACATTTTCAAACACCCATGCCTAACACGGGACTCGGAACCCGCAACCTCGCGGTCTAAAAGCTAGCACGCTAACCACTGTACCGTTTGGTCGGCGTTAAATACTTGGAATCAGAAAGAAATTCTTCAAGTCTTCTAGTCAATGACGGCGGAGATGAGCAGCTATTTTCAGCAGATATCTTCAGCGATCCTTATTGCATGAGATTGTCACAAAGCTCCTGCTGTTCAAAAAATTGTGTGCCAGGTGGGTGCCGAAAAACCTGACACCCAAACACAAAATTCAACGCTTAAGAGCAGCACTGACATTTCTGCAACGGTATCACGATGACGGAGACAAGTTCCTCGACAGGATCGTCACTTGCGATGAGACTTGGATTTCGCACCTCACCCCGGAAACCAAACAGCAGTAAATGCAGTGGCGGCATAGTGGATCACTGGTCAAAACGAATTTCAAACGGAAGCTGTCGGTACGGAAAGTGATGTGCACGATGTTCTGGGACCGGAAGGGCATTCTGCTCATTGACTTCCTTCCACGTGGACCAAACGGTATAGTGGTTAGCGTGCTAGCTTCTAGACCGCGAGGTTGCGGGTTCTAGTCCCGTGTTAGGCATGGGTGTTTGTAAATGTATGTTGGCTTGTCAAATGACGAATGCTTCGGCGCATTATAGCCCTTGTGTTGCTGACGGCGCCAGATAATCTGAAAACAACCAACCAACCGGTCAGAACGAAATTCCAACAGACGCTGTCGGTACGTAAAGTGATGTACACGATGTTCTGGGACCGGAAGGGCATTCTGCTCATTGACTTCCTTCCACGTGGACCAAACGGTATAGTGGTTAGCGTGCTAGCTTCTAGACCGCGAGGTTGCGTGTTCGTGTCCCGTGTTAGGCATGGGTGTTTGTAAATGTATGTTGGCTTGTCTAATGACAAATGCTTCGGCGCATTATAGCCCTTGTGTTGCTGACGGCACCATATAATCTGAAAACAACCAACCAATCCTTCCACGTGGTGAAACAGTAAACGCTGACCGTTACTGTGGTTGGTTGGTTGTATTCAGATTATCTGGCGCCGTTAGCAACACGCGAGGGCTATAAATGCTCCGACCGTTACTGTGAAACACTGCCGAAATTGCGACGTGCCATTCTAAACAAGAGGCGTGGAATGCTTACTGCAGGTGTTGTGCTCCTCCATGAAAATACTCGTCCACTATCGGCTCGACGCACAGCAGCTGTTTTGACGAAATTTCGCTGGGAGTTGTTTGATCATCCATCCCTACTGCCCTGATCTTGCTCCCAGCGATTTTCACGTTTTCTTGCACCTCAAGAAATTCCTGTCCTCCGGGGAGCGTTTTGGCAACGACAAAGGGCTGAAGACGTCTGTCACACGCTAGTTCCATTCACAGGCGGCAGAGTTCTACGACGAAGGGATACAAAAGTTGATCCCACGATACGACAAGTGTCTCAATTCTGTTGGTGGCTGTGTTGAAAAATAGCTGAAACATTTCTGTACTTGTTGCCAATAAATATGTTTCTGAAAGTGTGAGTTTTATTTAGTTTTTTGAAATAGGGAAACTTACTATCTGGATGCCCCTCAGCTCCGTAACGTCCCTCATCAATAGTTGGTTGTTTTCAGATTATCTGGTGCCGTCAGCAACACGAGGGCTATAATGCGCCGAAGCATTTGTCATTAGACAAGCCAACATACATTTATAAACACCCATGCCTTACACGGGACTCGAACCCGCAACTTCGCGGTCTAGAAGCTAGCACGCTAACCACTATACCGTTTGGTCGACCCCTCATCAATCGTAATTAGCCGTATGAATTGCGTATGCGTAACAGATCTATGACGTATAAACCAATCGTTTTTAAAAAAATGCGGGAATTGTCCATTCAACGTGAGTTTCGCGCTTTTGCATATTGCTCATTTATCTCGAATATATTTCAGTTATTTCATCACAAATGTAAGGCTATTTGTTTGCTTTCAGGAGAGCAAAAAAATATTCTGAAGTACTCTTATTATAGATGAGCTTAGCGCAATAGCGCTTTTAACACAAATGTCAGTGATCAACTCGCCGTTTTTACTAATTGATGAATCTTCGCTTCCTATTTCCAAATGTATCAAAAAGTGATTTGAGACCTAAAGTTTTCTCTCGAAGCCGGCAATGTGCAACAACTGCGAGTTTGTGGCGGTATGGTACAAATGTTAAAACCGTGCAATGATCTTAAACAAGCAGGATTGTGACAATCACAATCACTAAAAGGTGACCTCTACACACACTTGTACAACTGTACTTCAGGTCTAGATACCTACCATGTAAAATTTTGTGAGATTTAATGACTGAAACCTCACACGAAATTTATGACAAATAATAGCAAAAGCCCTATTAAATTGGACCCCGTAAAAACAAATCAGCTGAGCCAGCACTGAGTGACTGACTGTGACCATCACCTGAACTACAGGGCCATCTGCGGATGGCCTTTGCTTTTCAGTGCGTAAAAGTGACCATCTGGCCTACAGTAAGGTCAGCAGTCATTTAACTGTTGTTGCCAGCATCGTTTGAACTGTCCCAGAACCGGTTTGTCTAAAAAATTGGCTTGCCACTAGCGAGCCAGCACTGGTTTAATTGAAGCTAGCCTTATTCATATGGCGATACGAACTATAGTGCATTAGATAAAATAAAAACAAAACTAACAGCGAATAGTATGTGTTCTCACTTAAAAACTAGCACTTCGTAGAGATCAATTGAAAACAGAAACAAAAAATTAAACTCAGTGGCATAACAGCCCCGTGCATGCTTGGTTCTCATTCAATCGACCACACTTAAAAGATGAAAAGGCTGAGTCGCGCTTGCCTCATCCGGGGATCGAACAGCGGACCTGTGGCGTGGCAGCTCAATGAACTACCACTTCGCCACTGGGCTTGGGTCATTGAGTCAATGGTGGCCATGGGACCTACCATTAATGTTTCTGTCAAAATTACACACGCGCATAAGGTAACTGCCACTGAAAAAAATCATGTTTTTTAGTTATTTTTAATAAACGGCTCTATAGATTTTGATCAAAATCGCTTTAGTAATGTATTTTAAGGCCTTTTAAAGCTTCGCCACGTCCTAAATTTTTATAAAAATGCTATAAAGGTGTAAAAAGTGGAAAAACGAATGTGGTTTTTTTTTTATCACAGAGTTCTCTTCCCTTAAGTATCCTCTTCCAACAACCGTTATTCTCCGCTTCCCTGTTTCACTTACTTACAAGAAAGGATAATGTAAGAATCACCCCATAAGTATATAGCCAAATTCACCAGTTTAGTGGTGTTTTTTTGTTTTTTTTAAATCCTATAAGAAATATCTCCAAACTGACCATTTTTTCTAAATCTATGGTAAAAAATGTAAAAAAAAATGGTAAATAACATCAATCCACGGCAGTATAATAGTGTAATTGAAAGCTGTGTGATGTTCCATACCCCTAGTTTTCCTATAAAAGAGCCACGCCATGAATTTCTTTGAATTTTTTTTCATAGGTAAAAATAATGTTTGTTCCCTTAACATTGGCTGCAGATTCTAAAGAAGATTCCACAGTACACCACAAACCACTTTGTTTAAGCTTCTTTCTATATTAACACTTTGAGCGCCACGCGAATTCTTAAGGAAATCCCCTTCAGGCCACACGCAGTAGTGCGCTTCGCATTGCTGTACCGCAATACCAGCGCATAGCTGCTAGCAGATTGAAATTTACTGAATACAGTTGAGTAAATATATTAGGGCCATTGTTTCTAATCGCAGTATTTACGATTAGAATGAAATGCTCGAAGACATTCATTTGCCGGGGTCTTGGGTGTTGGTAATGTAAGATAACAAGATCCCCGGTAAAAATGACTATCAGAAGGTTGTTTTCTTGTTAAGAAATATTGGATAAATCATAGGATGGATCTCGATAACAAAACAATTTAACTACACTATTTACCTGGCTGCATTCTTTTTCAAAACTAATAAACTAAATCATATTCAGTACAAGTTATAAGAAACTTTGCAATGAGGTCGCATGTCTGGTGCTCATGAATTTTCGTAGCCGAGTGTCAAACAGAGATGGGTTACTTTAACCCACTGACGGTCATGGGAATGGACGAAATTCTCCAATTGTTTTCCCTGCAATAATTTTAAATTATATTTCTAATACAAATACATAAATTTTTTTAATTTATTTTGTTTTAGAAAGGTTGTAGACTATCATCCTAATAAAAATATCTAAAATATATCTTATCTTAAATTTTATTTATAAACTTAAAAATGTTGTGGTATTGCTGGAAAAACTGGGGATCCTAAGACGTATATATACGTGCATGACAGTCAATGGGTTAACAAGAATCAATTTAGAATGAGAAAAAGGCTGTATTGGTTGGTTTGGTACCACGTGGGGTACGGATCTTTTATAATAGGATGGGGAAAATCTCAAGTTGGGTGGTATGGATGACCTGGTTGGTTGGTTGTATT
Source organism: Linyphia triangularis (assembly GCA_963978545.1). Classification (NCBI taxonomy): domain Eukaryota; kingdom Metazoa; phylum Arthropoda; class Arachnida; order Araneae; family Linyphiidae; genus Linyphia; species Linyphia triangularis. Next base: position 11,010,786 of record OZ021728.1, read on the forward strand.
CAGATTATCTGGCGCCGTCAGCAACACGAGGGCTATAATGCGCCGAAACATTCATCATTAGACAAGCCAACATACATTTACAAACACCCATGCCAACACGGGACTCGAACCCGCAACCTCGCGGTCTAGAAGCTAGCACGCTAACCACTATACCGTTTGGTCGGCATGGATGACCTGGAATGGAATGTCTTCTGAGAAAAGAACTCAAGAAAACGCCATATGCTGATGATTGAGATTTCCCATTGCTATTGCCTTTGTGTGAACACACCAGAACATGTCCGCCACACATTCCACACGTTTACGCAGTGTTGTCAAACCTTGGACTTAAAATTCTTAGATAGGCAATTTTTTACAAGGGCATTTTGGATATAGTACATTTAATAATATTTTCCTCTATTGAAATATCAATAGTACTTCAAAAACTAAGACTTACTGCACTTTAAGAAGTACTAAGAAAGACACTATGTCAAATTATAGGTGTGGGAAAAACAACAGTGTACTGTTAGCCACCAATGGCTAACGCGGAACTCAACGTGTTAATGATACTATCCGGTAATAAATAAAAATTAAACAAATTTTCAGTAATTGCTTAAAACAATGTAATTTTTTACTTTCAATTACCCATATGTAGGGTACGATACATAGGGTAATGAAAGTATAGCATTCGGTTAAAAAATAATTTCGATTTTTTTTTTTTTTTTTTTTTTTTTTTTGTATTTCTCCAAGTTTTGGAACACCCTGATTTCAAAAAAGTGATCTAGAAAAAATGTCTGTCTGTCTGTGGTCAGCATAACTCCCGAACAAATTGACCTACGATGTTCAAATTTGGTGAGCAGGTTGGTGATGGCCCAAGGACCTACCATTAAGGTTTTCGTCAAAATCGCGCATGCGCATAAGGTAACTGCCATTGAAAAAATCATGTTTTTCAATGATTGCTGTAAAGAACGGCTCCAACGATTTTGATAAAAATCGCTGTGCTAATGCTTCTTAAGGTGTTCTTAACATCCCCACCAACGAAATTCCCGTAAAAATGCTTTAATGGCATACAAAGTTGAAAAACGAATGCCTTCAACACAGAGTTCTCTTTCCTTGAGCATACCTCATCAACCATCGTTTATTCTTCTTCCCTCAGTTTCACTTATAATAAAGGATAATAATATAAGGATTATCGTAAAGTACATCACCAAAATCACAATTTTGGCGATGTTTTTTTTTTTAAAGAACCATACAAGAATTATTGCCATACTGGCAATTTTTCTAAATAAATGATGAAACCATAATAACGGTACACGACACAAATCCACGTCAGTATTATAGTGTAATTGAAAGTTGTGAGGTGTTCCACACCCCTAGTTTTAAGTCTTATATCATATTTTACACTGTCAGCCACCGATGGCTTGACGTGGCGCTCAAAGTGTTAATGTAGTGAATAAGTAAAAAACTCAATTAATTTGGTTGTTAAATATCTGTAACTTTGAGGAGAGAATGAAAGTGAAAACCAGGACAAGGTGTCTGCATAGATAAGAGGACAAGCGAGCTCTCGAATTCATTAGCCGACGCGTGTTGTAATAGTGAGAAGAATTCCATCAGTTGGCATGCATCAGATAACGCTCGAAAGAATCCAAAGCGAGGACCTTTTCGGAAGGGAAGAGCGACCTGGTTCGAAGAGAAGGGTTTATTCTTGAAAATCAAACCGTCTGGCAACAAAAGAACAATGTAATAAAGTCTCTTATTGAGTTTCAGATATGCAATAGAACTAATTTCTACAACTTAAAAGAAAGTTCTAGTAATGATCATTCCCTATACTCGCTGTGTTACAATCTTCTAGCACAGTGCATTTAGAAACTACTTGATATAAAAACCCCTTGATATTTGGTAAGTAGGTACTGTTACGAATTTTTGTATATTTGTAAATATTTCGTAGTGTTAATTTTGTAAATAGTAAAATTTATGTACACATTTCGCATAAGGCAGCGCAATAGTTCGTCGTAAGTTGGTTTCCCGGCAATATGGGTATTGATGCTTGATAACGAGTTTTACAGAAATAACTCTGAAAAGCGAGTTTTACAAGGAGCGGGGCATTTAACATTATGGTAATGGCAATCTAGCCAAAATGGCGACTTTTTTGGCGACTAATTTTTGTTGCCAAATTTGGCGAGAAATTGCCAAATGTCGCCAAACTTGGCGACCATTTGGCGACATTTTCGGTCCCCATGTATATGTATAGGACTTTTCGACTACGATCTGGAAAGTTCTCCAAATGTCTACCTCTGGAAGGTTCACGTATGTTCACCTCCCCTATATAAAGCTGACCAAGAGAGCGGGGAAGTTAGTTGTTAGCTGAGTCCGTTAGTTGACTGGTATTACTGAGTCTCAGTGAGCATTCCGAGTAGTTCTAAAGCGAACTGTATTGCATTGTCTTTTGCGGCGATTTGAGCAGTTGTGTGGTCAAGTTTTTAACTGCTGTTTTGTGCTCTATTGTTGTGAAAAGAGCTGTATTGTGTCTACTAGAACGAGAAGTTCTGGAGCTGTAAGAGAACCTGTGAAGAATTATATTGGAATAAATTTCTGCAAGTTTTGATCTGCTTTGGCATCAAATCTTTCGAACCCGTCCACGCAACATTACGAAAAAGATCGCTTAACATGTTGACTGCCACGGAATTTGGGCACGACTGCGGTCTAAAGAGCCAATTTGATTTTGCCTTTAACTTACTGTATGCGGACCGCGAGTCCTTTTTTATGGAATGCTCCCACCCACTAAAATTATTTCGACTTCGACATTAATTTTTCCGGTACTTTGTTTCTTAAATTTCAAATTGATGTTCACTAATTTCTTTGGAGCAGTATTATGGCAGTCAACGTGTATAATGAAATGACACAAATTAAAAACTCGAAAATAGCGTCTAATATATTTCAGCTTATATTTGAAATCCTTACTTCAATGCATAATCAGTGGCTAATACACCTAGTTTTGTATTTCGCTTTTTGAAATTTCGTTTCTAATTGATAGACATTAAATGAAAACGATTTATGTCATTTCATAAAGTAATCTTTTTCGTACTTACTCATCAAATGTCAAGGTTTTATAGAAAGTAGTTTCTAAATGCACTGGGCTAGAATATTGTAACACAGCGAGTATAGGGAATGATCCTTACTAGGATTTCTTCTTAAGTCAATTTTTTAAAATCCTATTATATTGTTATGGATTTTCACCGAAAAAAATTACACGGGTTTTACAAAACAAAGCTACAATTTATCCTTTCGTTCGAAAGCTCAACGAAACTTCTTAACCTGTTCAGGACCGTGATCGCGTATATGTGATCAGACGATTCTTCCCTCACGGCCCGCGATATCGTATTTGTGATCAGTGTTTCCGTGCCAGCCGGCCCATCATCACACAGACGTGATTTCAGATTGGAACGTTTTATTTGAATTTAACGGGGCAAAATGCTTAACGGGGAAAAATGCCCGGTCCCGTGCGTGCGTAGTCTCTTTGAGCGCGCGGGCCTGGGGAAGCGCTTCTTTCTCCTTTCGCCGGTCCTGAACAGGTTAAAACAATAGCGAACTCGTTATCAAGCTTCCACAACAGCTTCAGTGCCAACAACTTCACATTCACTACCATAATTCAGGCACAGCAAAAGTAAACAAGAACTTAGCTCATTTAAAAACAACGCAACGCTCAAAATCTCACTAGCTCATTTCGTGAATAGGTGAAATTTTTATACTAGCCCAGTGCTAGAAGTAGACATGGGGTGACGCGTCTATTTTATATTTATGTAGAATTTCTTTCTGATCCCAAATATTCAAACAATATAGTTCTTTAAAAAAAAAAAATTAGTTATTTAAGTATTAAAAAATGAAATTGCCCCGAATCCCCGTCCGATCGCAGTACGATTAAAACGATCCGCTAGAGCTGTGACGTCACGACATCCTTCCGTTTCTATGGTTATCGGGAGGTTTCTGCCAAATAGTTGGTGAATGTTTGGTAGACAATTGCCATATCCCGTACCAGTTGGGGCGATTTACGAGAAACTTTCAAAACTGGGTTCCGCTGCTGCATTTCAAGTCAAGTTGTTTCAGATGGAGTGACGTTACATTAGCTTCGAGCCGACTGTGCTGTGTCGTTTTTTCCACCAAAATAAACAAACAAACTTAGGTTACAAATTAAGAAAAAGAAAAAGCGCAGTGAGCACACAGTTTTGTGTTTATGGCCTTTTTGAAACATTTAGAACTGAATAAATAATAATTTTAAAATGCGGCAATTGTCTTTTGATCCTTGTGTAGCTTGAGGAATTACGATATTTGATTTCGTTTTTTGAAAGTTGATTAGAGTTACATTATATTGTACTCTATTACTGAGAGATAGAAGATTCCTTAAGTTTCCAACGTGCATAGATTGTGATTTTCTCTTTTCTGTCGTGCTGCCATCTACTGTATGCCATAACAAGTTTCTAAAAAAAAAATTATCTTCGATTTCAGACAAATTACAACGAAATGTGTAGAGTTGAAGGATAAAGAGAGAAAAAAACAAATAGATTTTTTTTTTTTTAATGAAAACTGAGTTTGTATGGCTAAGTAAACTATACTGCATGTTTAGAAGTTCAATAATTAATAACTCTTTACTAATTTTCAAAATAATTTTTTTAAAAAAAAGAATAAAACTATTCATGGCAAAATTTCGACGGATTCTAATAATTATCAGTGGAATATTCCATCGTAATAATCTACTAAAACAATTAATGATTATGCTGGTGCTATTTATCGACGAAATACCGAAAAAATGTTGGGTAATAAATGTATAAAATTTCGAGATTTTAACATTTGTTTGGTTTTCTTCTTAGGTAATGAAAATTTTTGCACATAATAATTGAAATTCTTTTTTTTATTCCTACACACTTTGGAACATGCTGAATACCAAAAGTCTAGGAAAAATGTCTGTGTGTCTGTCGTCAGCATAACTCCCGAACGGATTGTCCTACAAAGCCTCAATTAAAAAAAAAAATATTTTTCTGCAATTGCCAATAAACGACTCGAACGATTTGGACATCTCTAAACATAACAAAATCCAAACCTCCATTGCAATTGACTATGCTGCTGCCATCTATCGGCATAATACCAAACGAAAAATACAAGGCAATGTCAATATTGATGGCCTGAGAAGCAAAGAGGTCTAAGTGACTTTTCTTAACTTTTGAGAAAATACACTTTAAAGTTTCTTATTTATATTAAATTATATGAAAACTAGTGATATCTTCATTCCAGAAGTTGGTATTTAAACAACAAATAATTTTCATACAAATAAAGAAGAAACTTGAAAGTGTATTTTCTCAAAATTTAAGAAAAGTCTTCTCATGCCCTGAATTTCAATGCACGTTATTGCGAATTTCTCACCAAAACACCTCACTACCATTTTAAGGAAGCAAATTACAGAAGAAAAGGGCAAAGAACGCGTACAAACAATGTAATTGATACACAAATCAAGCAATTATATTTTAGTATTCTATACGCGGCAACTACTTTAGATGAAGGAATTCGGTTTTTCAACAGATTTTACCTCACGAGATATTCAAGTACCGGAACTGACAAATTTTTATATTATACCTCTAGACTGAGAGGCGACTGCAATTTTCGGACCCTATCGAACATCATTCTGAATTTTTTATAAAAATAGGAGAAAAGTGAGTAGATTACGAATCCACTGGTCTGTCGTGGCAAATATGGTCGAAACTGGACAAAAATCGACTTTTAATAAATTGAACTAAATCCAATCACCAAATGCGCCATAACTTGCCAAATAATGAGCATTTTTTTTTATTTGGCAACCCTCACTCTTTAATTTTCAATTAAGAATGTTGCAGACGATTCGGATGTGTGGCTATGGCTTACTTGCATCTTTCACAAATGAGCCAAATTGGCAATAAACATTACGTCACTGATGACGTAACTGATGTCGCCGATTTGGCTTACTTTTAAGTGATTCAAGTTTTCCGAGGCAGAGATCAGAAATCGTTTGCGATTTTTCTCATTGAAAATCAAAATGCAGTGGGTTGCCAAACGAAAAAGTTTGTTCTCTTTTTGGCAAGTTATGACATATTTGGCAATCGGATTTTAGTTCAACTCATTCCAAGTCGATTTTTGATCAGTTTCGGCCATTTTTGCAACGGCAGACCAGTGGATTCGTAATCTACTCACTTTTCTCCAATTTCTGTAAAAAATTCAGAATGATGTGTTCGATGGGGTCCAAAAATTGCAGTCGCCTTTCGGACTACTACTGACTCTCTCTTTGACTACTCAACCTCAAAAACTCTATGAATATCCCTGGAGGCGTTCATAATGAAGGAATTAAATAAGGAAGGTAAATAAAATATGAGCTAGGGGTGTGGAACATCGCACAACTTTTCAATTCCGCGATAATACTGACGTGGATTTTACCGTTTGTACATTTTTCTCATCATTCATTTAGAAGAAATGGCCAGATTGGCAATATTTTTGCTGATAATTCTTGTATGGGTCTAAAAAAAAAAATGATGATTTTGGCGACATACTTTTCGATAATCCTTATATTATCCTCTATTATAAGCGAAACTGAGGAGAGAAGAAAAACGATCGTTGATGAGGTATGCTCAAGGAAAGAGAACTCTGTATTCAAAGCATTCGTTATTCAACTTTTTACGCGATTTTGACAAAAACCTTAATGGTTTGTCCAATGGCTACCATTAACCCTCATACCAAATTTGAATCATAGGTCAATTTGTTCGGGAGTTATTAGACAGACATTTTTTCTGTATCACTTTTTTGAAATCAGGATGTTCCAAAATGTGAAGAAATGTAAAAAAAAAAATTAATTTTTTTTTTTTTTTTTTAACCGAATACTATACTTTCACTACCCTGTGCATACATATGGGTAATTGAAAGTAAAAAAGAGACTATCGGATGAGAGGCCAATTAAATTTGTTAGGAAGGTTTCGAAATAATCATACATACAGGATTCCCAAATCTTTTCCCAAGCTTAAAAAAAAAATAAGGAGTTTCTATGGACTATTTAAGGGAAAAAAAGTTTATGACCCGTCACACAAGTCATAATGCGAATGTTATGCATCACTAACACCATTTGATGAAAGAGGTTGGTTGGTTGGTTGGTTGGTTGGTTGGTTGGTTGGTTGGTTGGTTGGTTGGTTGGTTGGTTGGTTGGTTGGTTGGTTGGTTGGTTGGTTGGTTGGTTGGTTGGTTGGTTGGTTGGTTGGTTGGTTGGTTGGTTGGTTGGTTGTTTTCAGATTATCTGGCGCCGTCAGCAACACGAGGGCTATAATGCGCCGAAACATTCGTCATTAGGCAATCCAATATACATTTACAAACACCCATGCCTAACACGGGACTCGAACCCGGAACCTCGCAGTCTAGAAGCTTGCACGCTAACCACTATACCGTTTGGCCGGCTTTGATGAAAGAGGAAGTGTTTCAATTTTATTTTTTTTTCCCACATACATCAATTAGTTGGGCGATGGAGTTCAAATAGATCTGTATAACTCTAAAGGTATGCAAATACAATTTGAGATGATTTTCTTTAATTTTTATGCTACAATTTCAAACTTTTTGGCAGTATTTCAGAATTAATATTGATGCATTTTTATATATGAACTTTTTTTTCCTCGTTAATTTTTTAATTAACTAATTGCAATTAAAATGACTAATTAGGACATTATTAGAACGGACATACATAAACTTGTAGTTAACTTAGAGGTATGATTTTTATTGCCAATAAAAGAGACTACATTGACTAATGTTCCTATGGAGAATTTCGAATTTGGTTTCAATATTTATTTAATTATAAGTTTTTGATAAAAAGTTTTTAAAAAAATACATAGTTTTTAACAAAAAAATTAAGATTAAAATATGTGTAAGTATTTTGAGTCTCAGAAAGAAAATTATATCATTTTAAAGGTAATGAATTCGGGAGTATTTGAAAGCGAAAACACAAAAACATAGACTTGAGTCAAATTCCGCAATTCCTAATGTATATGTATACCTTAACAACCAGGCATTATTAACCATTCTTTTTCCCCCGACTAATTTATGTTCACAATGCCATTCTCTATGCAAAAAAAAAAAAATGTTTATAATGTCTAGTTATTATGAGTTATACAAATCTATTTGAATTCCATTGCCCTACTAACTTATAGACACCCTATATAATGAAAGTGGCCATATTGAAGAATGGAATTGTCTTGGAGGGGGAAAAAAATGTTTTTTTCTTATAAGATTCTGAGGAATTACTCTAAAAATACCGCTCACATGCACAAAATTTTGTAAGGAAAATTTCAATGTCAACATAATTCTTTTTCACAGTTATAATGAAAGAGGTAACCGGTGAAGGATGGAATAAAAAATTCCTACATTTTTTAAAAACGAGTGAAATTAGTTTAGATTGATGAAGAATTTCTTTCGAACCAACTCTTTCTTTTTCTTTCTTTCAACCCTTTTTTTCCAAATATTCAAACCAAAGTTCTTTAAAAAAAATTAGTTATTTAAATATTAAGAAGAGAAAATGCACCGAAAACCAGTTCGATCAAAACGATCCGCTATAGCTGTGACGTCACGACATCCTTTCGTGTCTATGGTTAATGTGAGGTTTCTACCAAATAGTTGTGTGTGTTTGGCATCGGTGTTTGGTGGACAATTGCCATATCCTGTACAGGTTGGCGCGATTTGCAGAAACTTGCAAAGCTGGTTTCCGCTGCTGCGTTTCAAGCCAAGTTGTTTCAGATGTAGTGATGTCATATTTGATTTGAGACAAACGTTTCGTTTACCCGCCGAAACCTAACAAGCGATTTTAGGTTGCAAATTTAAAAAAAAAAAAAAAAAAGCACAGTGAACTGAAATTTTTGCGTTTATAGACTTTTCGAAACATTTATAATTGAATAAAAAAATAACAAAAAAAGCGAGAATTGTCCATTAGGAAAAAAAATAGTTTTTTTGCAACATTCTGCGGAATTAAAAATAACAAAAAAAAATCTTTACCATTTCATATATATGTATCAGAAATAATTTTTATTTGCACAATATAAATAGAAAAATTAAATCTATAATAATAAAACTAGCTGTCTATGTGTCTGTCGGTGGATCTATAGAAAGCTACTTAAAATTGGAGTAGAGCTCTGAAATTTTCAACATAAGTAGTTTTGGTCTTCTAATTGTACCTTTGACAAACATGTTAAAATTTTAATTAGTTATTTTTTTAATTAATTTTTTTTTTTTACAAAGTGACTTCAAATAGAGATAGAGCTCTGAAATTTTCAACATAAGTAGTTTTGGCCTTCTAATTGTACTTTTGAGAAACAAACAGAATTTTAAATTTTTATTTAGTTCTTTTTAAATTAATTTTTTAATTAATTAAATATTTTACAAAATGGTTTCTCATAGAGCTACAGCTCAGAAATCTTCTAACATCAGTAGTTTTGGCCTTCTAATTGGTCTTTTGAAAAACAGTTAATACTTATGTAAAAATACTGCTTAAATACTTATGTAGATATAGTTGCATACAACTTAGATGGATGAGTGATGTTCAAATTTGTGGTATATATTAATAAATTAGTATTAAGACTTATATGATTTGTTATAAAACAAAATTTATTTTTTAGTAAACAAAATAATCAATAATTTACAAAGCATTAGAAGTAATATTGGATTACAAGTTGTGCTGATAAGAGAAGTAACTGTAAGTTTGGTGTTAAGAGCAATCTGAAATACAGAAAAAGAAAATTATTAAAAAGTAATTTTATTGTATAATAAAATTATAAAAAAGTAATTTTATATGGGGAATTATTAAAAGTAATATTTAAAGTATACCATTTAAATTTTAATACATTCTCTGAAAACTGAAACCACCATTAATAAAAATGAATATTGTAGGAATATAAAAGAAATGAAAAAAAAAATTTCATTGGAAGTTTGCTCATTTCATTGACTTTCAATTATGGAAAGCGTATATAATAAACTTGAGTTTATTAAAGGAACATATGAAAGAAAAAAGAACATTTGTAAGTAACACAACTTTTACGCATTTGTACGCACAACTTTTTCTAATTTTATTTTTTTATATCATATATTTTTTTATGTTTTATATATATATATATAAATTTAAAAAAATTAATCAGATCATACAATTCACTTTTCAAACATTAATATGATTACTGCCACAATTCGGTGTAAAAAAACTATTATAAGTCAGGGTTCTCACTCAAATCAAAGATTGAAAATCAATGACTTTTTAATGACTTTTAAGGACCTAAAAAAAATGTTTTTATGGACCTTTGAAACTTGTTTTTTAGGCATCATTTCTATATATAAATTTTTAGTAAAGTATATTCTACCAAAAAAGTTGCAAGTTGGCGCAAGCATAATACAAATATGTCAGAGAATTCTGATAAGGTGCAGGAAATCAAATCGCAAGGAAAGCAAATCCGAGTTGTATTTTTATAAATTTTGCAGTTGGGCACACAACATCGGCAAAAATTAAGAACTTTTAAGAACCTCTAAGCCTTTTCGAGGACTTTTAAGCACCTCTAAGTATTTTCGAAGCCTTGAAAACAAGTTAAAAAATATTAAGAACTTTTAATGACCGTGTGAACCTTGCAGGTCCTTAATACATTGTCAAAATACAAAATTACTTTATGACTTTCAAATCATTTACAGAGTGGCTACAGAATTTGAGAAACAAAATTCCTTGACATTTCCCTGATTTCCAGAAAATTCCCTGATGTGCGTTATAATTAAAAAAAAAAAAAAATGGCCAATTTAGAAATACATAAACTTAATAAGTATATTTAACTCTAAATAGTCCAAGTATAATTGCTCCAAAATAAACGTACGTCAAAAATTAAAACAAGCATCTTTACAGTTGGTTAAATCATGAAAACATTAATTAAAAAATACAAAATTCACATAAAACAATTCACCAACTACACCCACACTTACTAACTTCAAAGAAAAGCAAAACTAGTAGTACAATACTTTCTTTTTAATCTCAAAACTACAAATAAAACATGTTATTTTCTTTGATGTATGTCATAGGCTGTATCCTGTTCATAGCATGAATTCAAAACCGTGCTCCCAAATCGACCAACTAGCCAGGTATTGAGGGGATTTTACGACGGACGGAAAAGCACATGAAAAACCTGCATTCAGCGCGCTGACATCATGGACGCGCACAGGGAATTGAGAAGGGAAACTCAAAAATTTCGAAACTCCCAGATTAAAAAGTAATTTTACGAAATTCCCTGACATTTCCTTGCTTTTTCCAGAAGAAAGAAATTCCTTGATATTTCCCTGAATTCCCAGTTCTGTAGCCACAATGACTTAAAAGTGTTTTCTAAATCAAATTTTGTGAAAGATCAAATTCTTTGAATTTTTAGGAGAGAAGTTTTGATTCTAGAATGCTAAAAATGTTTGTGCAAAGTACTATAGTACCATAAAACTTAAGGCCAAAATTATAGAACCCTGCTGCAGTTTGCTATGTTTGAAATGATTTTTTTTTTAAGTCAAATTTTTTCAAACATCACATTTTAATAGGATATTGGAACTTTTTTTTGAACTGCTGTACTGTAATCTAAATTGAGGGAAAAATTATATGACTATGTGAAATTATTTTTTTTTTTTTTTTTTTTCCCAAAAAGATTTCAAATTTTTAAAAATTTATTAAATTACCACAATTATTAGATTTTATCAAGATTATGTGTTATACACGTTTTTTGGTCCATTACTTGTATTCAGTGTCAAATGTTAATTAAAGTGACTTTCAAATAATTCAAATTGCATTTTTTTTTTTTTTGTGTGTTAACCAAATTTCGGGAAAGATTAACTTATTTTAATTTTCACAAGGGAAGTTATCACTATAGAATATTGAAATTTGTAGTGTGAAATTAGTGATGAAATTAGTTTTTTGTATTTTTTTATGTCAAATTTTTTCAAACTAACTTTTTGGATTTGAGAGAAATTATGATCAGAGAATGTAGAAAGAGTAGAGAAGAGTATTATACAGTCATATAACTTCAGGCTGAAATTATAAAATACCGGTGCAATTTGTTTTACTGAAATTTTCCAAATTGCGACAACAAAAAATTAGCAAATTCACAAGATTCAATTTTTAACCCAATTATATTATTTCGGCCATGATTCAGTGTCATATACCCTTCGTTATATCTAAATTGTAAGTTACTCAAATTGAAAAATTGGTTTAAAAAATGTTTAAAAAAAAAAAAAAAATTGTGAACTGTCATAAAACTTTAGGCAGTAAATTTAGAATCCTGGTATTTTTAAATAACTGTGGTTTTTTGCAAAGTCATTTTTTTTTTAAATATGTGGTTGTTTTCTTCAAAAAAAAAGTTATAGTCATAGAATATCGTAAATTTTTGTGTGAAGTACAGTTCTGTAACATAACTTCTTAGTTAAATCAGTTTTTTCTTTTTATAATTAATTTTTTTAAATACACATATGTATTTCCAAAGTTTTACTTCTTTGAATTTTCCCTGAAGAAGTTAAAATCGTAGAATGTTTAAAAAAAAATTGAAGTAGTGTTTTGTAGTGTAACGTCATAATTTTACTATGTATAGCAAAAAAAAAAAAAAAAAAATACCACTTAATACAATGATGTAGTTAGTATAATGACAGAGGTGCCAACCTTTGAGAATGTTTAAATAGTTTCAGTGAAATCAAAAAGCCAGTTAAACAATTAATAGTGCATAAAAATATCCACCTTAAAATATCTAGTTCATTGAACTCGTCATGGTAAATTTCGTATAGTCTACGTATGATTCATTAAACTGCTGGAAAAAACAGCTCACCAATTGTCACCAATCCACACAAATTTTATCTTGATCAGAAATTGAGTAGAAAGATAATTGGCGAAGATTATTGTCCATTTCAGTTCTCTGGGATTCATCCTGGAAGTGGAACAAAAAAAAAAAATTATTCAAGTTCAAATTGAAACTATATAAATAAGTAACTATATAAAATTAAAATAAGAAAAAAACGCAATTTACATCTTTACTTTAAAAATCATAAGAGTAATTCCAAGATGTAAGACATAAAATAAATGCATCAGGCTGGCTACAAAATTCAGGAAAAAAAGATCCCGGATAGATTTATAAAAAAAATTCTGGATTTTATGACACATTTTTTTTTTTTCAAATTTCCTTACCTTTTCCAGGTTTTCCACATATGTAGACACCCTGATGAAATAGAACATGTATGCCAAAGAGATATGGCAAAAATTTTTTAAACTTTTCTCTATTGCCAAAATTATTTTAAGTTATTCCATAAGATGACATTTCTCATGATTACCGCCTCAATGCTCTAAGTAAATAGTGAGAAAATACAGATGAATGGGGAAACGTTCCTTCGAAACAATGCTAGCAATTTTCCCTGATTTTCGTAAAAAAAAATTTAATTCCATGACGTTTCTCTGATTTTTTATAAAACCAGAAAGCTCTTCGGCATTTCCCTTATTTTCAGGTTGTGTGTCCACTCAGTGCAACTATTCTGACAATAATTCATTTTAAAATTGGTATAAATTTTTCCATATCGGATCCCTTTCTTCTTCTTTTTCGTTTTAAGGCCAAATGGGGACTAGGGTACCTCTGCTTTTTCAAGCATTTTGCACCAACCTCATTTTCTGAAGGGTGGTATTGGGCAGTACTGAATAGGATGTTAGCACACCCTCACTCGGGAGAGGGAGTGTGCTAGTCTACGTATAACCACTGAAGAGTTCATTTCTACCTCTTTTTGGTAGCTACCCGATAGATGGCAGCACTACTGACTGTATGTGGAACTTCTTAATTTAGAGTCAATACCAAGCAGAAGATTCCAGCAGAAGACTTTTACAGAATATGGTGTAGGTTGGGTTTTTTTAATTACAAAAACAAGGTCTGCAATTATAAATAAAGAAAAGGAAAAAACTAAAGTAATGACTGTTAAAGTCCATCAATTAAAGAAATATTTTCAAATTTTAGTTCTCTACTTAAAATTGATATGTTACTACTAAATTGATATGAGCTACTTGGACTAAAATCAATATATTACCTACTTGAAGCATAACCTACATAATGATTCAATAACTACTGGCTGAAAAATTAAATATTCTAATGAAACACATTAATTACAATACTTGCATAATACTAAATTTGTCAGATTTTTTAAAGCTGGCATCAACCTTTAAATATCATTCGATTTTAATAAAAAAAAATGGTGAATTTGTACTCATCAAATGGAACAAAATGAAAGGGATGTCCAGTAAAAAATTAACACCTTCAAAACAAATACACACCCTAATCCTCGTACAATTCCTACTAGCAGCATAAATAAATATCCCTTCTACTAATATTTTAATTTATCAAACTGTTTTGTTTTATTTTAGGCCAAAAATAAAAAAAAGGTTTGTTTCCTGCAACATGAGCAAAAGTATTAGGGGAGGTGTAAGTAGGAAAAAGGTTGTTTTTTTTTTTGCTAAATATTTTTAACAAACACGCTAAAAGAAATATTAACCCAGAAATAATATTAAATTTAAAATTGGAGTGAACAATGATGCAGCATGCTTGGGTATATATATATTTCTATACCAATCGGATAAAGAAATACCTGGTCTGTGGTTAATTATTCATCAATTGGAAAGGTTTCAGTACATAGCATATGCTGTTCTAAGGAAACCAGTTCGGAAAGTGCTTAACCAATTATGCGAATGCTGTGACATCATAATCAATTGTTTTAATGTACATGTTTTGTTTTTTTGTAATTACATTTTTTTTTTTTTTTAAACCTAAACAAAAAACTTTAGGGTCAGAAGTTTTTTATTGTAATTTCATTGTCAGTTGAGTTACAGGAAATAATCCATTTTTTTTTTATTTATCTATACATAATAGCACAAGCTTTATAAAATTGTTACTGTAGATACTATATAATATGATGGCAATTATAAGTAGTTTTCTAGAGATAGATTAGAGTAAATAGATAAAATAAAAATGAAATGGCATAGTAAATAATAAAGATGCTCTTCTTTTTTTTTTCTTTTTTTTAATTCTGATTTGTTTTATTGAAACTCAATGCTTATCTGTTCAAAACTTTTCATATGACACCACTGCTAAATCTAATAAATAGATTGTGAATCAATAAATTTGTGTACTCTTAAGACACTAGCAGATAGTGATAAAAAGAAAATAAAGTTATTTGTACTGTTATGTACTTACTTCCTTAAATAAATGTGTTAGAGTCACTTCATGAGAAGCTACTTTGAATATCCTCTGAACGAGAGCTTTCAGCTTTCCAACAGTCATTTCAGCTATTTAAAAAAGAGCATTCATTCAATTTCAATTAAAAAGTTTATTTCGGTAAAATATCATTTGTTGGTATCATATTAACATTACGGTGAAGTAAAAGTTATATGACAAGTATTTTGATACGCTTAAAAATATCCCTAGTTGAGAAGAGAGATCACAAAAGTATGCATGCCAATGAAAAAATATGCAGTAATGAATTGATTACATACCATACATATATATTTTAATCAAAAACTTACAGTACATTTCAACAAAGTTAAAATATTCAATATTAATTATTGAAATATTCAATAGTAAGTGTTAAAATATTCAATAATAATTATTAAAATATTCAATAGTAAGTATTAAAATAATCAATATTAATTATTAAAATGTATTCCAAATCAATTCTTAAAATATTTTGCATTAATATCAATATATGTTCCATAACAGTAATTAAAATATATTCCATAATAATTATAAAATATAGCATGTTAATTATTAAAAAAGCAATATTAATTGAAGGGGTAAGTGGATGAAAGGGGTATGTAAGAAAAAAATATATATATATATTCCTCCTTAAAATATTTTTTTTTAGATTCTTTTATATATTCATCTGAGTTAGATATTGCACAATACTGATGAAAGATAGAAGATTCCTTTGGCTTCCTCAACATAACTAAATTGTTATTTTCTCTTTTCTACAGTGCTGCCATTTACTGTACACTATCACAACTTACCAACATGTTGAGATTACCTCTGAATTTTTAACTTGCATTTTTCAAACAAAATAATACAATAGAGAATTATAAATATGCTATTTGTCAACAAAAAAAAAAAAAGAGAAAAAAAAAGAGAGAGATCTTAGACTTTAAATTAATATATCATTTATCAATTTTGGTTTTAAATGAAGGGAGAAAAAGGAGAGAAGAAAAAAAACACTGTCCAAATTAATATAAAATATTGTCAAAACAAACAGATGATAACTTTTAAAGATAGTCAACCAAACAGAAAACACATTTTTAGTATATTATCTTACCTGGCAGTTTTCGAGTTAATATCGGTTTATCTGGTGTCTTGGGGCTGAAGATTTTAACACCTTCACAAACATTAAGGAACAACATTTGACACCAAAACTGGACATTTGAAAAAGAAAATATAAAGGGGGAAATAGGGATACTTGACCCAATTTTTAGTTTTGGGTGTTTAGTTTTTATTTTACATTACATATGGGTGTGTAAATGGTGCATATTTATACTTTATTAAGTATTACACAATATTTATGAATATCTTTCTGAAGTATAAATTGCAAAGGTGATAAAATATTCAACATAAAAAACTTTCAACTTGGGTCAAGCATCTCAATATATAGGAATACTTGACTTAAGTCATATATTTGAGAGTGTACAATTTAAGATTATGAATGCAACACTTTTACATAATAATAATAAAATAAATCCCATTAATAAGTCCAGTGTTAATACTTTTCTATACTTGTTCAATGAGGTCAATACTTTTTATTTTTATTACCTACATAACGTTAATATGGTGTCCACTTTTAATTTTTATTGTAGAAAGCAAAAAATACTAGCAGTTTAAAAGCAATTTCGCTTCTTATACAAGTTCAAGAATAAGAAAATAACTATTTATTTAACTGCAAATGTAAACTCACATTAAAACCCAAAATTTGTAATTCTATCATTTTTCATTGAAAACTCTAGTGGATGAAGAATAGCCTGAATTTAGTCAGGTTTGTGTATCATCAGGTGATTTGTGCATTGAACTTTATAAAATCTTTTGAAAGGTGAGTAAACTGATACACCTAATAGTTGTAACCTGTGAAAATAATGTGAAGGGTATTATAATACCATTAACTCAAGTAACATCGATGGTAAGCAACGATAAACAATTTTCAAGAATATCCATCAGTAACAATACCTTTTTATCAATGGAGCGTCTTACATGCTTAAGAAAATGGTATAAGAAAAATAAAAAAAAATCATTAAAACCCGCCAAATGGATTTGAATAGTATCCCAATCTTGGGTCAAGTATCCCTATATGCCTTGGGTCAAGTATCCCTAATTGTACATTTACTACATAACCCTAAAAAGCAACCATTTACAAGTAAGTGTATAAATACCATTATATATGTAATTGTAGCTAAAAGTGTACAAAAAAAAAA
This sequence comes from Linyphia triangularis, assembly GCA_963978545.1. Lineage (NCBI taxonomy): Eukaryota > Metazoa > Arthropoda > Arachnida > Araneae > Linyphiidae > Linyphia > Linyphia triangularis. The sequence goes on from OZ021728.1 coordinate 11,028,274, forward strand.
TTTAAAGAAAAACCCTTTTAACATCAGCGTTTAAAACACAAAGATATTACTTTTGGAGCATGAAAATTTTATTTGACTTACAGTTTAAAAAAAGGATGCAAAGATTCAGTTGCCATTTTCACCATGTAGTTACTTAACTGAAAGGCAAAAAGTGATACCACTTCCAGCTTATAAAACCTTCCCAATAAGGAACTTGCACAAGTGAGGAAAATGCATATTTTTCATAATTTCTAGTGTTATCCAACAAATATATTTGAGCAGTGCAATTGTTTTTATCTTTATGCTTTCAATTAATAAAAAATCGAGTTTGAAATTAGCTGAAATTAAAGCAAAAGACACATGACCAAAAAAGCATAAAAAAAACATGACGTAATTACGCATAGATACCATCGAAAATCCGAGGAGGAACCTCACTCCCTCCGCGTATAAAACAGGTTTTAGACTGGTTCATCATCTGCGCATTGATATCACATGCAAAAGTAGCTTTTCCCCCCCCAAATCGCCAAAGTGAAAAACTAAATATTTTTTTTAACTATCTATCGAAGCTCAAATTTTTGAAAGAATGGTATTGTTTTTCATGATTTTTTCTCAACTTTTATTTAAAAATAAAACCAAAAAACGTGAAAATTCCTCATTCTGAGAAAAAGGCATTGGATCAAGTATCCCTAGTTCCCCCTAAACATTATTTAGTTTCACTAGATGTATTAATTTCAAACACTATATGGAGCAAAAACTGTGAGGATAAATTTTATTTACATGTTATAGACAATGTATAAAAGCTCGTATTCTATAGAATACACAAGCCTTTTATAGAATGTTGGGCATCTTAAGGCTAAGTATGAAATGAAACAATTGACATTCTGCACATTTCCTATACATTCTACAGAATGCCAAGTGTCGAGCTGGTAAAATATGAAATATATCTTTGATCCATTCTAAATATCACGAGGCAAGGCACAATTCAAGCCTACCATGTTGCAACAAGTAAATTAATTTTAATTTAATATTTTTTATTTTCTTTAATAAAAGAAAGACATATTTTTCCATCATCTCACAATTGATATCGACTAAAATGGAGTAATCTGAAAGTACAGTTTAAATACTTTTATTGAAAGTTAGGTCAAGTTGTATTTTCACGTTGAAACAAAAGATTCACTTCTTTTTTTTTTAAGACTTTGATTTAGTTATAATGAAAACTATTATTTTTTTAATAATTTGAAGGGGAAAAAATCAATATCAATTATATTTTATTAAGGTAAAAAAAAATTTAATATTTTTTCCAGTTTTCAGAAATGCTGTATATTGTTAAATCAATAAAAATAAAAGATACATATTTCTATGCATATAAACACTTTATATAGATGCGACTTATATATAAAATAACTATTACAAGATAACTTTATGAATATAAGCTCATAATTTTACTTTTCATTAAAAAAAGGATACAAATAAGATTGTCCTTTATCAAAGTGCTTTGCACTTTTACTTCACTTTCATCTGCTGCTCCATGTTCTAAAAAAAACAAAAACAAAAAATTATCTTGATTCAAACTGTCGAAAATTGAAAACTTCTGTATGCATTTATGTTACTTAATTTTTTTATACTGAACAACAATTTGGGATACAATAATTGCAACACACTGAAAAGTGCAAGCTTAATATGTACTAAATACAAAAATATCCAAGTCTACTAAGGATTCAAAATAATTGCTTTAACATACGATCCCAAACCCAGTGTCCTAGAACCTAGATGTAACTCACTGTTCTCAAAGAAAGGATATTGATACTTAATTTAATGTAACAATAATTAATATATCAATAAAATATAATGATAGTTGAAATATGAAAAATATAATAATTAACATATCAATACATGGTGATTCTTAAGTTCATTTTAGGCCTTTTAATTTTAAACAATGTCTCGTATAACCAAGAAGGTAATGTTCCCCTACAGTAAAATTACTACGCCAAACACTTTGAGACAGTTTATAGCACCCCTAGCGGCAAAGTATGGAAGTTACGAAAAATAACTAAAAAAACTAAAGGATATCATCAAAAAAGTCCGATTAGAAAATGTTCACAATAATACTACAAAACTACGAAAAAAATTTCATGAAGTTATCTGCAAAATTGGCGGAGAAATTTGTGATTGAAATTATATACTTTTTGCAACTTGAAAAATAGCTTGTCCTGAAGTGAGAAATATATTCCCAGGGGTTATCGTACAGCTGTGTCCAGGGGTTATCGTACACCGGGGTACACTTTTTGTTAAGTCAGTATAATAAAACAATAATTAATATGCCAATATAATACAATGATAATTAATTCAATATTGTAACTCCCTTTGCCAACCAGAGTGTTTAAACTTCCAAACCTATCTTGCCAACACAGCACTAGTCTCTTCTTTCTGTCTCTCACAGTTTCAAGTTCAGAAATTTTAATGTTAAAAAGTCCTTTCTGAAAGACCCTGTAAATATATCGTTTTGGAAACCAATAGCAATTTGCTGTTCAAGCCACTTACTCTGTAGTAAGGTAAGGTAAGTTGGGTGTTCCACAACGAAAGCTTCGGACGGTTGCGTCAGTGTCGGCCCACCGCTGGCCACCCACTCGGAGCGAAACCTCTTCAGGTAGTCGGTCTCTGCTCCCCTCCGCTCGGATCTTTCCACCTTCATGGCAAAAATAGCAGTCAGTGATCACAAGTACTATTTATGTCACTAAACAATGACAGCTCTATTACACTTTCAATAGCTCAGATCAGCGTTTCCCGAATGAGGAACTTGCGAGGAAAATTAATTGTATTTTCTAGTGTTATCCAACGAATATATTTGAGCAGTGCAATTATTTTTTATCTTTATGCTTTCGATTAATCAAAAATCGAGTTTGAAATCAGCCGAAAAAGTCACGTGACCAAAAAGGCATAAAAAAACCCGTGACGTGGTTACGCAGAGAAAAAGTGGCAAAACGAAGGGAAAACCTTACTCAATCCTCGTCTAAAACAGGTTTTAGACTGGTTCATTACCTGCGTGTTGACATTCCACGCAAAAGTGAAAAACTAAATATTTTTTTAACTATCTATCCGAGCTCAAATTTTTGAAAGAATGGTATTGTTTTTTTATGATTTTTTCTCTATTTTTATTTAAAAATAAAACCAAAAAACGTGAAAGTTCCTCATTGTGGTTCACAACCCGTTGGTGGTCTGTGAACTAAATTTTAGTAGGTCAGGAATAGTTTTTAAATCGGTGAGGTTTTCATATAAAGGCATCGTACAAAATATTGAAAAGGAAAAAAATCGAAATCGTTAATAAGCAGTAAAATTGTTTTTCCATGGTTTTGAATCTTTGAAACTAAAAACCTATTTAAAAATTGCAATTGGATTATACGCTCTTAAACCATAAAATAAAAGTAGATATAATATTAAACCAGTGATTCTCAACCACTGTGCCGCAGCACTTTTGTGTGCCGCCAAATTCTTAAAGTGTGCCGCCAAATTTTAGAAATGATTATAGTAAAAATTATAATGCTTTTTTTTTATTACGAGTAAAGTTTAAATTAAAGAAAAGTACTTATATATGTATGAATATTGTAACGAAGATTTTTCACTTTCACCGCTTTGTTACATATTTCTCTGTGCCTCGTTTTTGACCTATTTTTTACTCTAGTTTTTTAAATACAACCAACCCCCTGCAGGTGTGTGAGTGTGCGTCTTGTTGTCTGATGTTTGGAAAGCACATCTGTTGAGACTTTGTTTCGCGCAAATTCCGCGGGCGATTTCAAAGATCACTTCCATCAATTTAATTTTAAAATATTTGGAATAATCAATTAATTCATTTTGGATTAACATTAGATGCGATTATCCCATGATAGCCAAAAAAGCTTTAAAAATATTATTACAATTTTCTACATCTTATTTGTGTGAATTCGGGTTTTCAGTATTAAACGACATAAAAACAAAAAAAAGATCGAGACTTAAATGTAGAAGACGATATGAGAGTAGCATTGTCATTTTTACGACCAAATATAAATGAAATTATCAAAAAACATCAAGCTCAAATTTCTCATTAAAAGTATTCTTATTATTCATTTGTAATTAATCCCTTAATAAACATACTGTTTTTTTGTAGTACATATTATATTATTTTACATTCCAAATTATTATCATAAACTATTTTACACAGTGTATTGTAGGTAAGTAAACAATTTTTAAACTTATTTTTTTCTTTGTGTGCCGCCAAATTTTGAAATCGTTAAAAGTGTGCCGCGACAAAAAAAAGGTTGAGAATCACTGTATTAAACCATATAATAAAAATAGGTACTTTTCCATTAAAGGGGGCTGTTGGTACTTCCAAGTACGGTAAAGATTCTGCACCAAGAACTGTTAACATAAAACCACGCCAAATTATGGCAATGATATGCAGTTCACTCGTTATTAAAAAATGGCGGCTGCCATTCATTGACGAAAATCCCCTTGGCACAGATTCTGTACCATACTTGGAAGTTTTACCCATATTTTATATAGTGCCAACTGCTCCTTTAATGGAAAAGTACCTAAAAATAAATATAATAAAAGTAAGTTTAAGACATTGGGATGCGTCATTCGTACATTCGTCTGGTTGACTTCCAACTGTCATGGTTACGTTGTTACCAGCAATAACTACAAATAATTTAAAAGACCAAAAGGTGCATTTAGACTTGAATCACTAGAACAAGGTAGAGAAACATTAAAAGGCAAAAATACAAATATTCATTAATTCAGATCACTCAATAGTATTGGTGGCAAGTTCTCTCTGAGCATTTAATTATGGAAGTGAAAGTTTTACCAGTGAATGTACAAGCTAATCACAACAAGATACATTTAGTAATTTTTACTGATTTAATTATTTTTAGTAATTATAGATGTTTAGTAATATTATAATTGATTGAATTGTATTTTAATGTCATAACAAAAATAAGTCTGGGAACAATTAAAAGTACTGTTTAATGATGGGGGAGTTAATATAACTGATCAACTGTTTAAAAAAAGTTTTACCTTTGAAAATTTGGGAATCTCTTACTAATGCAGGGTAGTATCATGTTCTACCAATGTGAATATTATGTGTATAGCAAGGACAAAGTATTGAACTGTACACTTGATAGCGACCTCCAAATGTGCAACCTCATTGACAGTGAGTCAAATTGCTTCCAGATTTCAGAAGGAGAAGATGTGTTGTTAATTGAGTGACCCAATACCTTTCTGTTTCTAAATGTGGAGTCTAGTTTGCAATTAAAAATGTTCTATAAGTAATGCAAATAAAGTCTGATAACATTAAATTAATACTTGACATAACCCAACAAAAGCTTAATAAAAAAATATTTTATAGGTATTTCGATACTAATTGGAAAATATTATTACTTTCTTACAAAAATATTTTTTTTTTATTATTTATAGAATTTTTTTTATTTAGTTGTTCATATTTTTCATGCATTTTATCCTTTTATAACTATGTCACATAATTTGCACAAATCAACAGCAACAAAAAATTTTGTTTTATAACTTCACTGTTTTTCATAATTTATTTGTTTTCAAGAAAATTTAATTAAATTACCATGCAAATATATTTATACAGAATCCAATTCCACAAATTCAATAAAGATTTAGACTTCGAACCAAACAAATTGCGTTTGCAATTATTTTTTAAAAATTGCTCTAAATCCTAAATATTTTTTAGGTTTCCAAAGTTCGCAAAAGCGCAAGTTGTGAATATTTGACAAATAAAGCTGCTAACTCACAAAAACCGTTAAACTTGCAACAATAACATGGGATATTCATATAGGGATATTCAAAGGGTTTCTTGATAACTTCAAAGGTATTAAAAATAATAAATCTAATTCAAATTTTCCTTCAACTAACAAAATAAAAAAAATTTTAATTAATATTATTATAGTAAAATAATTAAAATTTAATTCCATAACAATCTAAGACATATTTTGCTAAGTAAATAATTCAAATAGAAAAACAAAGAAATTGCAAATCAAATTAATCACCTGGGTTCGATTTAACATTTCAAGTCCTTGAATTTTTGCTATAATCAGTTGTCGAGCAGTTTCTAGATTCACAGACTGTACTATAGGATTGTTACTGATCATCAGATTCTTCAAACTTTTCAGCTTGTTCAACTCACTTATGTCTTGCCACTAAAAAAAAAAAGATAGGTCACTTCATTTTATTCCATTATTTTATAAAGCATACTAAGTTAATTGAGTATAACAGATTTATTTATTTGAGCAATGTGATATGGTTAATTGAGGGCAAAAAAAAATACCGACTTAATAATTAATAAGAAACATTTAAACACAGTGGAGCTTGAATTAACACTTCTTAAAAATAAAAATGCAATTTAAAATACTGAATTAAAGAGGGGTATAAATTTTTATTTAAAATGAAAAACAAATTATTTACAAATCAAACAGGAAGTTTAAAAACCATACTCAGCAACATGCACATTGCATTTGAAGCACATATACCAAATGCAAATGATTTTCTTCAGGAGAGAATTGTACAAAACAGCTTATAAGCACTAATATTATACGGTCGCATGACCATATTCCGAAATTTGCATAAATCGTTTCTTGTTACTATGTAATTGAATGTCAGAATACTATTAAAAATTACAAAAACATCACTAAAAAAAAAGTCTGCGTTTGTAATAAATGAGAACTCAGATGAAAACACTAATTTATTATTAGTAATGTAAATTCAAAATAAAACCAATAAGTCTCATTTCAAACATATGGAATACTGAAACAATAAAGGAAAAGGTTCTGGATTAAGCTAAAGTCCAATCTCAGAAAATGTTGTTAAGAAAGTATATAATTCTTCAGCTAGTATGTATATATATATATCCAAACACAGACAAGTGAGAAATATTTTTTTGACATTTTATAATACTTTTATGCTTAGAGCATTATTGATTAGAACCAGTATCAGGGTTCCCACACAAATCACAGAATGAAAATCAATGACTTTTAAGGACCTAATTAATGTTTTTAAGGACCTATGACAATTTGTTTTCAGGCATCATGTCTGTATTTAAATTTTTAATAAAGTATATTCTATCAAAAAAGTTACAAGTAGGTGAATGCGTAATACAAATATGTCGGAAAATTGCTATAAGGTGCAGATAAGTGACGGTCACGAAGGAATAGCAAGTCCGAGTTGTATTTTTATGAATTTTGCAGTTGGACAACATCTGTAAAAATTAAGGACTTTTAAGGACCTCTAAGCATTTTCAAGGACTTTCAAGGCCTTGAAAACAAGTTCAAAAATATTAAGCACTTTTAATGACTTTCAATGAGCGTGGGAACCCTGAGTATAAACTGATGAATGAAGAGAGTGGATGTCATAACACAAGTCAACTAATGAGAAAGAAATTGTAAGACATAATCTGCATAAAATCAAAAGAGGACCACAATCTAAAATGTACATGTTAAATGGATGACTGAATATACAAATAGACAGAGTACAATTTTTTGTTCTTAGGGTACCATATCCCAAGGTTGAAAACGGGAAATGTAATGTAAGTCTGTCTACTTAGTCTTTTAACTTTGATGTTAGTTTGTCTGACCAAAATATTAATAGTGGAATAATGCTGGAACAAGTTGGATAATGTAAATGAAATTTGTCACAATAGCTAGTAGATATAACATCTACATACAGACAAGAACTTTTTTTTATTATTATTATTTACAGTTGTTTTATAAAAGAAAAATTTACAATAGTTTATTTGAAAAAAAACTTTTTTTCGTTACATTGAGTTTGGTATCAAATGAAAGATACAGATGAGAGGATTACTAAAATACACAATAAACATAAAACAAAATATCAATGAGTGTCTGAAAATACCAGGTAATTAAAATCACCTTTTTCTAGGTCAATGAAAATTTCTAAGTCATGTTCCAAAAAAATATAGTGGTCATCAGTGTGTTTGTAATCGTCTAGCAATAATTTAAAGAAATATATTTCAAAATCATTAGGACTATAAGTATTTTTAACAAATAAATCAAACCAATATTTTACAAGAATGTAAGTGTCTTCTTCACAAGAAATCTCCAAAATATTGCAACCATTAATGTATTGAAAATACAATTATGCTGTAAGGAACATAAATGGATTTTACATTGCAAGTGCAAAAAGGCTTTTAAAAAAAAAAGGTTTAAAATGCACTTAATATTACAACAAAGAAACATCAACTAGATAAAATTACTAAGAACCAACTTGCCCGATTTAGTTTGTTATGCCTCACAAAGAGAACTTTTAAATATTGAAATAAATTTGTCTTTTCAGCAGGTGAGGTTTCTGCAAATTCTATTGAGTCTAACAAGATGTTATCTATGTGCAACTCTTCTAAGCTGAAAACAAAAAAGGAAAAACTTAATTATTTATATTATAAGATTGAAAATGCAATCATACCATCATAATTAACTAAGAAGTTATGGGTTTACTGTTACAATTAAATATTAGTGTGCATAGATAGTTATTTATTAAATTCAGTACTTAACTTTTATTTTTAAGAAAATAGTTAATAGTTCAACAAGTATCAAATACAATCACTGTGATTGTGTTTCATCAACCCATTTGTTCATTCTTTTCTTCTTTTTTTTAAATGTTTCACATGCTTATTGACATAGCTATATACATTAATATTTTAAGACAACTTTCGTCATATTAATTGTGTGTTACAAAATTCTGTAATTTTCAATAGATATTACAATTTTGATCACACCCATTTTGAACTTAATATATATTAAGTTCAATAGTTATTTGCTATTTCAATAGAAGATTTCAGTTAAAATGAGTCTATTTAAGATATTATAATTAATTTTAACAGTAAGTAATGTTTTCCATTACGTAAAATCCCTTAATAAAATTACATAAAACAATATACGTTGTGGGGCTTTATAAGGCTTAAAATCATAATAAATCCTAAACGTTATTTGCTATTGTGACAGAAGGTTTAAGCTAAAATGTGTCTATTTATGATATATATTTAATTTAAATTATATTTATACTTTTCATTAAGTAAATATTCTTAATGAAGTTACATAACACGACATTCTTTATACAGGGTTCCCATTCAAATCACAGAATGAAAATCAATGACTTTTCAATGATTTTTAAGGACCTAAATAATGTTTTTAAGGACCCTTGAAAACTTGTTTTCAGGCATCATGTCTATATATAGAATATCATGTCTATAGTAGAATTTTTTTCCCCAATCAAAGTCATATGAGGGAGAAACACTTTTAATTCACCCCTGGGTATCCCATACCCAGTGCTCCTCTTGAGGCATGTTTAATCACTTTTAATGACCGTGGGAACCCTGTTATAAAGCCTTTATGGCTTAAATATTAAATTCAAAATGTTATTTTCCCTATTATAAGGAGATTTCAGCAAAAATTTGTATTTACGATAATATATTTAATTTAAACAATATTTAACATTTTCCACTGCATAACAGTTCTTAATAAAGTCACACAAAATTACTTGGTAAGACTCTAATATTAAGTTTAAAAGTTAACTCTAATATTAAGTAAAAGTATTAAGTTTAAAGTTACAGACTCTAATATTAAGTTTAAAAGTTAACTCTAATATTAAGTAAAAGTATTAAGTTTAAAGTTACAGACTCTAATATTAAGTTTAAAAGTTAACTCTAATATTAAGTAAAAGTATTAAGTTTAAAGTTACAGACTCTAATATTAAGTTTAAAAGTTAACTCTAATATTAAGTAAAAGTATTAAGTTTAAAGTTACAGACTCTAATATTAAGTTTAAAATTCTTTTATAATTGTTATTTCATATTTTGATAAGAGATTTCAGTTCAAATGTGTCTATTTAAGATATTACAGGATGGCCACAAAATTTAGGAAAAAAGTTTCCTGATAATTCCCTGATTTCCCTGACAGATTTCTAAAAAATTCCCTGATTTTAAGGCAAACTTTTTTTTCAAATTTCCATAATTTTCTTAGGTTTTCCAGATGTCTGGACATCCTGATCAAATACAACATGTATGCTAAAGAAATAATATGCAATTTTTTTTAAAAAAAAACAGTTTTGCTGGTAATGAAAAGTTTAAATTATTTCTTAACATTAAACTTCTAATGGCTTACCACTACAAATCTCCAAGTAATTAGCACCAAAATATGGATGAACGTGCCTTAAACAATACAAAATTTCCCTGATTTTCATGAAATTTTAAAAAGTTTCCTGACATTTCCCTGATTTTTTCCAGAATCAGAAAGCTCCCTGACATTTCCCTGATTTCCAGGTTTTCCTGGTTCTGTGGCCACTCTGTATTACATTTAATTTAAACAGTATTTAGTATTTTTCACGACATAAATATTCTAATTAAATATCAGAAAGTTACATACTTTATAAGGCCACCTAATTTGCTAATTTCCCTCCAACTCTTAATTGGATTGTTGTCTAAGCTTAAAACTTTTAGACTGGAAAATATTGGGATAGAAGGCTCTTCCAAAAGTGATATTTCATTGTCCAGAACACATAACACTTGAATGGAAGGCCACATGTCGGCGCAAGAAAGGATCTAAAAGAACATGAAAATATTATTAAATTGTATTTTTCTAAGAAAAAACATTATTTTAAGTTGCGTTTTATATTTTGTGTAAAAAATAGATAAATTAAGATGCACATTTTCAAATTTGAACGAAAAGTTATACAAAGAGAGAGTAGTACAAGAAGTGTATTAATGAAATTTATTTTGAAAATACATGGACTATTGAGATCCAAAAAGTTTCTGTTAGGTTATTGTCAAATAAATCTATTCAAACCTGACAGTAAATTATTTTAAGAAATAAAAGATAATTTTTAATTCCATTTTAATTCTGACAACTCAAATTAGCACAGATTAAAAAAAAAACTATGCACTTATGCAAGGAGAAATTGATTTCTTAAAGGGATCTCTAGTTATTCCCCATTCAATGTAACAATTTTTATAACATAAGTCTACATGCTATAACTATTTTAAAAATTTGATTTGACATAAGAAATAATGCATTCAATTTTAACTTGTTTAATGGCTATTAAAATCCGAAAATAAAATTTAATTAATACAGGGTTCCCACTCAAATCACAGAATGAAAATCAATGCCTTTTCAATGACTTTTAAGCACCTAAATAATTGTTGAAAATTTGTTTTCAGGCATCATCTCTATATATAAATTTTTAATAAAATATATTCTACCAAAAAAGTTACAGGTTGGTGTATACATTCAAATATGTTGGAAATCCGACACGGTGCAGATAAGTGGAGGTAACGCGGAGATAGCAGGTCCGAGTTGTATTTTTATAAATTTTGTGTCCACAGAACATCTGCAAAAAAATAAGTACTTTTAAGGACCTCTAAGCATTTTCAAGAACTTTTAAGCATCTCTAAGCATTTTCCAGCACTTTCAAGGCCTTGAAAACAAGTTTAAAAATATTAAGCACTTTTAATGACTTTCAATGACTGTGAGAACCCTGTAATAACTAGTTTTCATGTTTCAATGACATCTGACTCTACTGGATTAGGGAAAAACTAGCAAAAATAATTTGAATGGATAATAGCAAAAAAACACTTTACTTTATTATTCTACACGCAAATTTTGTTAATCAATTTCAATAAATGTTGTTACATCTAGAAAAAAAAACATAAGTTTTTAAATAATATTTTAGTAGACAATATGATTGAAAATGTATCGCATTTAATAAAAAAGCATTCCATAGATAATATATTTTATTCAATTATTTCTTTTAAAACACTTGCACAAAAGAACCATTTACATTTTCACAGAAGTCCATCTTCAACTTCAGGCATAGAAGTTTCAAAGTACAAAAGAAAATTTTTCATTTGATGCATGTTCGCTTGAACGTAAGACTTTTATGTATAATTAGAAATGAACGACAATTTTATACTCTCTTTTACTGTTAACAAGTCAAATCAGAGCGGATGTTAAAAAAATAAATATAATTTATCCGGCTAAATTGCTTATTAAAGTCGATAGCACAGAAAAAGAAGGACAATAACATTCGATACAAAATAATAATATTTTTCTATAACATCGTGCAAAAAATTCAACAATCAGATATAGTGGTGAAAATAACACTTTCTTGCACGCCTCGTGCACAAATATAATATAGTCTTGGCATTGAAATGACATATTTTCAGAAGATATTCATCGACTAGAGTTGCCAAAATTAATAATTATAAGTATTAAGCATATTTTTTTAGTGTGATTATAAAAAATATTGCAAGGAACAAGTGGGAAAATACTTTTTCAGACTCGGCAAATTATTTGGCTTGTGCTAACTTGTCACTTGTCAAATAAGCATTTTACCTCGTTTGAAAAACAGAGAACTTTTCTTTACCACAAAGAAATATTTCCCCTTCATAGATATTTATGCTCCAATTTAGGCAAGGAAGTAGAATTTAAATGGTTTGAATGTAACTCAAAAGACAACCTCAGTCATAATGTAAGGTACATATAATTAAAAGTTTAAATTTCATATGCTTTTAAACATAAGTATGGCCTTTTTATGCTAAATCGTGGCTTTCAAAAAGCAATGGCATGGTATAAGAAACTAGGGGTTTACAACATTGCATAACTTTCAATTATACTATAATACTGATGTCAAATTGTGTCATTTACCGTTCTTATATTTTTATCATTCATTTAGAAAAAAAATGGCTAGTTTGGAGATACTTTTGCAATAATTCTTGTATGGGTCTTTTATTTTAAAAAATAATAATAATAATAATAAATAAAATTTTAAAAAATTAAAAAATAGAAACTTTGCGTTTTGATAATCCCTATATTATCCTTTATTATAAGTGAAATTGAGGAGAGAAGAAAAAACAATCGTTGATGAGGTAAGCTCAAGGAAAGAGAACTCTGTGTTGAAGGAATTCGTTTTTCAACTTTTTACACCAGCATTTTTACGAGAATTTCAGAGGTGGGGATGTTTAGAGCACCTTGAAAGGCATTACCACAACGATTTTGGACAATATCTTTAGAGCCATTCTTAGCAATTACTGAAAAGCATGGTTTTTTCAATGGCGGCTACCTTACGATCATGCCTGATTTTGACGAAAACCTTAATGGTAGGTCCCATGGCTACCACCAACCAGCACACCAAATATGAACATCGTAGGTCAATTTGTTCGGGAGCTATGCTGACCACAGACAGACATTTTTTATAGCTCACTTTTTTGAAATCAGGATGTTCCAAAACGTAGAGAAACGCAAAAAAATCACACAAAATTTTTTTTTTGACCAAATCCTATACTTTCATTACCCTATGTATACATATGGGTAATTAAAAGTAAAAAATAGCCTGAAGAACAGTCAAACCCTGTTAATACAAAATCAAAGGAACAGCTGAAATTTTTAGCGTTAACCAAATTTCATTCTAACCGTCTCAACAATATTTCAACTAATTAATGTAGATTTAAACTACTAGCTATATGTGTATTTATTAGTTTATTACTGCCTGTTCCTTGCAGGTTCAACTTGGTTTACAGCATAAGACACTTTAATCTTTTCCTAATTTTTCAAAATCATTGATGTTGGTGATTTTTAAAACATTTTACGCAGGGGTGCCACCTAAATTCGTGCCGAAATCAACTAATCTCGCAGCAAATTTGTTGTATTTTGCTCACTTGGGTATTTTCTCTGTTTTATAAGTTTCCATCTTGAAGAATTTAGAAAAATTTTGGCAGAATACTTTAAATTTTGTCTCGAATAATGAAGATTTCATCTAAAAAAAAAGTTGTTTGAGGAGCAAACTCTTGTTTGGCTTAAGCGAATTTCATGTTATGGGATTTTGTGTTATATGAATAAGTTAATATTAAATTTAAGCTTCATTGTAAATAAAACTGCATATATTTTAGGTTAAACAGAATTTCATGTTAAGCGATTTAGGTATAATGGAGTTTGACTGTAGTTTTTTTTCTTATGCCACACTGTTATCCTCTTCTTCGAGCATATTCAGGTCAAATTTCACATCATTCTGACCAGTGTATCTTTTTTTAACTGCTTTTTGCAAGTTGAACTTTAATTATAAGCAACCTGTACATTTCTAACTATAATACTCAAACATTTACTCACATCTTTCCAACAATAGCACATGTGATTAAGTACCAGCATTTTTAGGGACTTGAAGCTTTCCCGATACCTGTCACGATTTTCAGGTATTTTCAATCGATTCCTCCTAGAAGCAAAGAAAACACATTTTAGTTCATTGCAAATGCTAAGATTAGATTCTGCAACAGTTTGAAATTTTCCTTTTACAGACACATAACAGGGTGGCTACAAAATTCAGGAAAAAAAGTTCCTTGATAATTCCCTGATTTCCCTGACATATTTCTAAAAAATTCCCCGATTTGGGGGCAAACTTTTTTTCAAATTTCCCCAATTTTCTTAGGTTTTCCAGATGTATAGACACCCTTATCAAATAGAACATGTATGCTAAAGAGATAATATGCAATTTTTTAAAAAATAGTTTTGCTGGTAATGAAAAGTTTAAATTATTCAATAACATTAAACTTCTAATGGCTTACCACTACAAATCTCCATGTAAATAGCGCCAAAATATGGATAAACAAACCTTAAACAATACAAAATTTCCCAGATTTTCATGAAATTTTAAAAAGTTCCCTGATATTTCCCTGATTTTTTCCAGAATCAGAAAGCTCCCTGACATGTCCCTGATTTCCAGGTTTTCCCGGTTCTGTGGCCACTCTGCATAAGTTGATCTGCAACCTTAAGTAACTGTAGATTATTTTAAGACCTTAAAAGGGAGAACACTTCCAAAGAGAAATAAATTTGTGCTGCCATTCAATAATTGAAGGACAAACTTCATAGAATTGGATTTCAAAGTCCTGCTGTAGAACGCCCAAAAATTCAGAGAAGAAAAGTTCCTGAATAATTCTCTGATTGTTTCTACAAAATTCCCTGGTCCAAAAAAGCATCAGATTTATGGGACGGAGATGGGTTGACCAATCCCTCTTAATAATATGACAAAACAAAATTTTACTTAGTGCATGAATATTTTAAAATGATATAACAATATTACTAATGAAGATAGTAGTCGAAAATACCTATACATGTACATACATGGGATACATGTACACCGAAAATGTCGCGAAATGGTCGCCAAGTTTGGCGACAAAAATTAGTCGCCAAAACCATCGTCAACTTGGCTCTATCTCGCCAATTTGGCGAGATTCCCATTACCATAATGTTAAATGCCCTGCCCCTTGAAACTCGCTTCCCAGAGTTACCTCTGTAAAACCTGTTATCAAGCGATAACACCCCTATTGCCGTGAAACAAACCATTGCATTGCCTTATGCGAAATGTACAGAAATTTATCTATTTACAAAATTAACACTACGAAATATTTACAAATATACAAAAATTCGTAACAATATATAATACACTAACTGTCCCCTTAACTCTACAACTTAGCTACAGTTTTGTTTAAAACTATCAGCAAATTAGGGATATTTCCTCAAAATTTGATCGTTTCCATGCCAAAAACATTGCAACAGAAAAGTTATGTAGCAATTTGGATTAAGTGGAAGTTGGAGCAGCTATGGTGAATCAAACAGTTAAGAAGAACTGTTAAAAGATCTCTGCAATCTACAATCTGAAGAACATGTTCCTTTTCAACCCAGCTCCTGTCATGAGATTTACATGTATATTGCCATATTAAAAGCATTTCTTGTTAATTAACCATCTAAGTCAGCGTCAGCCACTACGCGGCCCGCGGGCCGGATTTGGCCCGCGACAGATTTTCCACAGCCCGCCGGAAGTGGAGAAGATTAAAACATCAAACTTCAAGGTATGAACTTTTTTTTTTTTACATTATTGTAATTTGTCCAGAATAGTACGTGTTTATTATGTAGAACAGAGATCTCCACTTCGTCCCCAAAGAAACTATATGGAGAAGCTTTCCACAAGATGATTTTCATCAAGAATAAATACAGGAATAACTAAACTAAATCTCATTTGGGTGATTTATTAAGAGTGGGTGTAATAAATACTGCAATAGACATCGACTCTAGCATAAAATAAACTGAACGATTTCGACCGCCATCGTCTCGCAATTGATATCGACTAAAACAGAGTAATCTGTAAGTACAGTTTACATACTCATATTAAAAGTTAGATTAAGTACCATTGCCAAATCGGAACAAAAGATTCACTTCTTTCTTAGACTTTAGTATACTAATAATGATTTTTTTTTCTTAATTATTCGGAAAAAAGAAGGAAAAAATAATCAAATATCAATTGTAATTTTACTAAGACAAAAAAAATCAATATTTTTTTCAGTTTTTAGAAATGTTATAGATTGTTAAATCGATGATAATTAAGTATACATATATTAGGTGTATCCAGCCCGCGAAAAGCTCCAACATAAGTCATACGACCCGCCTCTAAAAGTTAATGACGAACGCTGATCTAAGTGATATTATTTGGTCCTGTTTGAAATTTTTCAAATTACCAAACATGACCAAATAATGTCATGTAAATGGTTAATTATTCAACAAACATAAGGTGGTCAAGAATCTTTATTCTAACTTTCAACATTAAGCTTGAAGTACCTATATGCAGTAAATCATATTTAATAATAAAAAACACGCAAATTAGACAAATATTTAAGAGACCTCAACAATTAAATGTTCTGCTGATAGACAAACCACAAATTAATAACAGTGAATAAAATAATTACAATAACAAAAGAAATCACAACTTACGAAAGTATTAGAGAAGAAAGCCTCGGTAACTGTACTGTAATTTCGGCCACATGACTCCAAGAAGCCAACAAGTTTTGGGATAAATCCAAGTCGCACACATTGGGTACCATGTTATTTAATTCATTATTTTGTCCTGGCGTGCTAATCAGCATCCCAGAGAGTACCACATCAGTTAGCCGAACAAAGTTGCTGAAATTAAATGATACTTTATCACAAGTGTGCAGAATAAATCTCTGTTGAAAAATATGCATCCAAAATTTAGTGAACAGCAACGTTCCTTTTCCAAATATTCCAAACAGAAAATGCTACGGGCAATTCTCTGTTGTATTCACAAGACATTTTGGCTGTTTTTTCCACTTGAAAACAAATTAGAATTCTAAAATTATAATGAATCAGTATTTATGTTTTTGCTTTATACAATACTAGCTGGTGGCAAAATTATATTGAAAAATAATTATTTTAATTAAGTCAAATATACTTTTATAAACTAACGATGCAAAGGACACATCTGACCGATAGGTCAGTGATATAAATGCATATTTGATCTAGTAAAAGTAATTATTACTCCATATAATTTTGTCACCAAGTAATATTATATAACTAGCTGCGTGGACCCGCGTTGCTTGGTGCCTGTCGAGGTATATAGGTCTTCGATTTTAATAAAAATTCTGATTATAATATAATGAATACAAAATGAATACCATAAAAACAAAAAACCATTTTAGCAACTCTACTATAAATCAGCTACTACATTAAACCTGCATTTTTGGCAACAGTTTTTGTTTTGTTGAGGTTAGTCGACAGGATTATGTGCAAGTACCAAGAATTTTAAACAGAAGATCCGAAAAAATTCAATGATTAACATAAAATGCACACCTTATAACAAAAAATGATTCTGTAAATTCATTCATTATTATGAAGGGAAAAATAACAAAAGGAACTTCAATTGAACAATCTTTCTTAAAAAATAATATACCTAAAATATTAGCAAAGAGCTTCTTGGTAAACAACATTTTTAGTTTTCCCATCAGGAGCAAAAACATACAGATTGTTTGCTGAACTGATGCGCGAGCAAGCAATGTACAGTTGACATGTGAGAAACATGGAGAATTTAACCCTCTGAGCGTCAAGAGAATGGGCGAAATTATACAGTTGTTTTCCCTGCAATAATTTTTAAATTTTATTTCTGATCCAAATATATAATTTTTTTAAATTATTTTTTATTTATTTTGTTTTAAGTAGGTTTTAAACTATCATCCTAATAAAAAGATTTAAAAAATATTTTATTTTACATTTTATTTATAAATTTAAAAAGGTTGTGTATTGCTGGAAAAACTGGGGATCAAATGTCGGATATATACGCCCGTGACCCTCAGAAGGTTAAATCCACGCCAGTAATCTTCAATGCCTGCCCTTATACTTTATTCATTGTCATGCTGAACCATAGTTTGATTGAAAACTGTAATCGTTTAAATTGAAAAGGCATATCTGTAGATATAAGGGAAATCCGTGGAATCACAACTGTTTCTCCAGAACCCCATCCAGTTAGTATTGTTGCCTGTATGATGCAATTCTGAAGTTTGTTGGTTTTTAGTCATGTTCCATTACATAATTTTAGAGGCATTAGGTTCCGTATTAAAATTACAGGCGCTCCAAATTTCAGAGTAAGGGTGTGTAAGGGCATACAAGGAAAATTTAGAGAATTTAAAAATTCATTGGGGTATTATACTGCTTCTTGCTCATCAACAACACTACCAATTGACTTATATGTATGTGATGATGAATCCAATTTTTTAAGCACTTCACCTGCTCTTTCCCGAAACCAAGCTGGCTGACAGCTTAGTGGTAAGCCAATGTAAGGATATACGATATTTATTAAATCTTCTACATCTTTAACAACTGTACACAAACCAACCTTTTCAATGGAAATTAAACCATTGTCCATTTGAAAAAGACCATTTCCAAGCTTAAGCAATGATCACTAAAGTCACTTATAGCGTTGTCGCCAAATATTAAGGGACGCATATTTATTGGGAGTGGTAGCTTCGCAACACAGGCCCAAAGGATCACTTCAAACATGCATTGATTTCATCTGCTCAGGTGCCACATGGGATGACAGTTAGTGTTTTGGCGAAAGTTTAGACATTATTACACACATTATAAATCACTCATTTATTTACTTTAACTGTTGCCAACACTGTTCCATTTCCAAAGAAACTTTCTACTCAGACATAATTAAAGGATAGACGGCAATACAGCAAAAATTATGTTTTGCGTGTAATTACCGTTCTTTATGTAATTAAAGTGAAGTAAGAATGTGTTCTGTAGAATTCGCAATCAATAAACTACAAATTGACATAAATTTTATCCAAATTGGTTTAGTAGATCTTGAGTTATAGCTGTTCATACGTACAGACAGACGTTCAATTATATATATATGTAGCGAAATAAAAAAATAACTATTAGATTCATCTTCTTCGAAAAAGCCATAAACACAAAAATTTCTGTTCACTGAGCTTTTTCTTTTTTTAATTTGCAACCTAAGTTTGCAAATTAAAATTTCATTTGGCTTGAATGATGTCACTTGATCTGAAACAACTTGGCTTGAAATACAGTTCGCAAGTTACTCGCGAATTGCGCCAGCCTCTACGAGATATGACAATTGTCTATCAAACCAAGGCTAACTATTTGGCAGAAACCTCACAATAACCAAAAAACAGAAGGCTGTTTTGACGTCGCAGCTGTAGCGGATCGTTTTGATCGGAATGCAATCAGACAGGGTTTCAGCGCAATTTGTTTTCTTAATATTTAAACAAATAATTTTTTAAAGAACTTTTGTTTGAATATTTGGAATCGGAAAAAAATACTTTATAAATATAAACTAATTTCAATCGTTTTTAAAAAATGAAGGGAATTGTCCATTGCTCCTAGGTCTACTCATTTATAAACACTAACACACATAAAAATAAAGTTTTTACTTTGAATCCTTAAGTATGCATTGGTAATTTTTATGTGAAATTACAAAGTTTTCATAGTCCTAGACCACTACAAAATAAACCTCCACTACATGACATCAACTTATTTTTTGCCCCAAAAATTCGATAGAATGCATTGTCATCGAATTTTTCTACCAAGTTTAAGCTCAATTAGATGATGGTAAGTCACTTTTGCAGAATGCAGTAGTTTTGCTAGACCTAAAAATTAATATAAAGGATTTAAAAATAGGCCTCATTGGTAATCCTTAACCGTGAAAACCACCATCAAATTCACACCCATCAATCAATTTTACCAACCATTTAACATTCCATACCTGTCTAGCGAACAAACCACTTGTCTATTCTTTCTGTCTCTCCCAGTTTCTTAGTTACGTCATTTCAAAGTTAACTAGGGATGTGAAACATCGCACAACTTTCAATTACACTACATAACATTGATCAATGCAATAAAATTTGACATTGTGTTTCTTGCCATTTTCATATTTTCTCTCATTTGAATAAAAATGGGCAGTTTGGCAATATTTTTGGCAATAATTTTTGCACCACAAAAAAAAAAAAATTTAAAAACTACCAAAATAGCAAAAATTGGGACTTTATTCGTTAGACATTACATTGTTCTTGCTTTTGTGTGAAACATGAAAAAATCCATTGTTGATGGCAGATGTTCAAGGGCAGAGAGTTCTGTGTTAAAGGACCTCGTTTTTAAGTTTTCACACTTTTATTGCATTTTTATGGGAATTTCAGAGGTGGGAACGTTTAGAGCAACTTTAGAGGCATTACCACAACCATTTTGATCTAAATCGTTAGAGCCGGGTTTTTTAGCATGGCATGGAATTTTTCAATGGCATTTTACTTATGCGCATGCGCGATTTTTACGAAAACCTTAATGGTAGGTCCTTGTGCCACCACCAACCCACACACCAAATATGAACATCGTCGGTCAATTTGTTCGGGAGTTATGCTGACCAAGTACACACAGACACACATTTTTTTTTAGATCACTTTTTTGAAATCAGGATGTTCCGAAACGTGGAGAAATGCAAAAAAATCAAATTTTTTTTTGACCGAATGTTATACTTTCATTACCCTATGTATACATATGAGTAATTGAAAGTAAAAATTCAATTCAGAAAGATCCAGTATAAGCTCCCTCGTATGTTAATGTAGTATAAGAAGCTAATATAAATTTTGCCCACAGAGAAGTTATTTCGCAGATCTTCAACGTCTTATACCAGGGTTCCCACTCAAATCACAGAATGAAAATCAATGACTTTTCAATGACTTATAAGGACCTAATTAATGTTTTTAAGGACCTATGAAAATTTGTTTTCAGGCATCATATCTATATTTATATTTTTAATAAAGCATATTCTACCAAAAAAGTTAAAGTTGGTGGATGCGCAATACAAATATGTCAGAAAATTTTGATACGGTGCAGATAAGTGGCGGTCACGCGGGGATAGCAAGTCCGAGTTGTATTTTTATAAATTTTGCAGCTGGACAACATCTGTAAAAATTAAGGACCTCTAAGCATTTTCAATGACTTTTAAGCACCTCTAAGCATTTTCAAGCACTTTCAAGGCCTTGAAAACAAGTTCAAAAATATTAAGCACTTTTAATGACTTTCAATGACCGTGGGAACCCTGTACACGAAATAGTTAATAAATACCTTTGCTTTCCTTTGATCTTTTCCATCCCCACCATCTCTATATGCCTTGATTGCCCTGACTTCTGGGGCAGATTCACAAAACTCGGAGGCTTGGAGGAATCGACGTCCTTTCCGTACTTCATCCGTATGGCATCCGGACAAGAAACTCCAATATCTGCTTTGGCTATTCGAATAAAACTGCCAGAATTCGGTACCCTGAGAAACAAAGGGGAAACATTGATGCGGGAACATTACTGAGAAATAGTGGATATGCTCATCGAAACACAGTATTTAATAAAACACTTGATTCAAATGCAAAATTTATTAACATTACAGTTAGAATTTATAAGAAAAATAATAAAACCTAAAGCATTAACTAGCTTTCAAGGGCGACGGGGCTCGGTCCAGGGACCACTGTGTCTCGAGATAGATGCTTTACCGTTGTGCAAAAGAGTACTCCCGTGCACAGAAGTTTTATCTGTTATTTGATGTCGCCACAAACCCATAAAAACAGAGTTTTTAAAAAATCCTTTAGATGCATTGTCAGTTTTTGTATTCATTAACACAGCGCCGATATCAAAAACCTTTCTATCACCAAATGTGCAGCAAACTATGTTTCAAAATGTATTTATTAAAACGTGAATCTCGCATCCAACTATATATTTATTCTGTTTAAAGTAATTTTATTATTTATTTATTAAAAAACAATTTAGCAACTGGACTGAGTTTCAACAATGATCGGTTCAATGCTATTTTAATGTGATTGGATGAGGGCAAGTTGGTTTATTAGTTTTTCGTAAAAGCAAACTTTTAATGACTGTTACAGAACCCAAAATTTGACAGAATGCATTGTCATTGACATCGAACCTATCTGCCAAGTTTCAGTCCAATTGGATGACAGCAAGGAGGTTAATTAGGCCTCCACAGATTCTGCTCCCATCGACAAACGTAATGCACACAAAATCGAAGTTAATATAAAGGATTTAATAACAGATATGGATAGGATACAAACAAAATAAAAACTTGCAAATTTGCCATTACTTTGACAACAATAAATTTTAAAAAAAGCACTTTGGCAAACTTGGCAACAAATTATAAGTCACACAAATTAAAGTTAAACTTAAAATGACAGAGATATATAAAGGTACAATATGGAAAAAAAAAATCTGAACGATGGGTATATCTTCGGTTCTAATTGTTGTAGAATCTTGCGGTTTGCACCCAAATGTTTTGTTTACAATTTTCTACAAGTCTGATGCACAAAATTTTTCTTAGGGGGCTGTATACTAAGTAAATTTAACTCTATCTTTGAAAATTTCAATACGAATCCCAATTTTTTATGTTTTTATTCGATATAAAATACTTAGTTAAGCCTAAATATAAAATTTCATTTCATTATAGTATTGAGAAACACGTCACTTATGAGCTCAAATATTATAATCGATCTTGAGGACAAATCTCTTAAGCATTGGAAGAACCAAATGTTTTGCATGCTTCAAGACGTAATCTATTACACGGTCAGTGAGCTTTTTTACATTTTTGCTAAAATATTGTGAACCAAAAGTCAAAATGGAATTAAACAAATTCTGGAGGGGTTTTCAACCATGATAATTCTAATGGAAGCAAAAAAAAATACATGTTTCTATTTAAAAAAATTTAAAACTTGTTTTACAAATTTTCTTTTTAACATTAATTTGCCATTTTTTTTATTATTTTTTTACATCAATTAAATTGCTAACCACTCAACGGGAAAATATAAAATTTAGTATTTAGGCGTTTTTTTTGGATTCCAAATCTAAATGTGGTATAATATTATGGGGTTGCCATTGAACTTTTTTAAATTTGATAAAAAAAATTATATACAATTAATAAAGACCTTAAACGGTTTACAACGGTACTTGTCGTTTTAAATTTCATTATTTAGAAAACAAGATAGATAGCCATCATACTAATTTTTTTTTTTTTTTTTTTTTTTTTCATACTGGACATGCCCTGTGCTATATACTTATCACTGCATTAGTTTAAATTTTAAACTACAAACTTACTGTTTAAGTAATTAAGTTCAATGGAATTAAAAAATTTCTTTGACAATAGAAAATAAAACTGAAACTAAAGAATTTTTATATTTTGCATCCATTATACATTTTTATTTCCAAAGGTTTGACATGGCAACCATTACCAAAAGAGTTACCCTAATTACTGACTCACTCAGTTACGATCCAAGATGGTGTCATATAATTAAGATTAATTAGATACCCATGCCTCTTTTCATTTATTTCTCTTCACATGATATGAAAATTACATTATTAATGTTACGAATTTTCTTCACAGAGGAATGTTTCAATTTCAACATAATTTTTTTTTTTTTTTTTTTCAGTTATAATGCAAGTGGCAACTGCTGGGGATGGACTTGTCGTGAGAAAAATAATTAGTTTTTTGTAAGATCCTGAATCAGAAATAGCAAAATATTTCGGTTTCCTATACCAGAAAAAAATTTCACTTGCACAATATTAAAAAAAAAAATTAATTTTTAATAAGTATTTTGTGCACGTTAAATTAAAGTGCTTAATATATTCATCATTTTTCAATGGGTGCCTTACAAATTTCTAGTTCTGAATAATTACCCTATCAAAAAAAATCTAAAGTTTTTCTCTTTAACCTTTGCATATACAGGGTTTCAACCAAAATAAAATGTCATAAATCCATGACTTTTCCTGACTTTCCAAGACTGGAGCAAATAATTTTTCATGACCCAAAATATCAAATCACAAAATAATAATAATAACCTATATGAATTTTACTAACACGAACGTAGTACATAAATCAATGTACCATAAAATGATTTTTATACAGTTTTTTTTTTTTTTTTTCTTTTTTAATTAAGTAAAAAACCCTTGTTTCAGTAACTTTCAAGTCAGAAGAAAAAAGGAAAAATAATTTTCCATTCTTTGATATTTCAGTGTTAAAAAAACTAATCAATCTTTAATAATAAAGAAATATTTGAAGAAAGAATAAGTCAATAATAATAAATTATATCATCAAAAATCAAATGTTTTGATAACAGCAATGCAAAACATAAGGGGGGGGGGGGAGAAATAAACACAAGCTTAGCAAAACTGTTTATTTCAGTTCGCATATTATGAAAAAATTTTTCATCTATGAGACTTTACTCGTGTGATGTCACAAATTTGGAGTTCAGAAATGTTTTCATTGGCCGCATTTTTCAACTCTGACCGTTGTTGCCACCAAAACGTAATTAAAAGCATAGATGAATTTTCGATGAAATGAATAGCGATCATGGCATTTATGACATCACAGTTACATGGTTTTACTTAAAATGTTTAGAAATCCATTAAATTCACTGTATTTCCATGACTTATGGCCATTTTATTGCTCAAATTCGTGACTTTCCATGACATTTCCTGACTTTCCATAAGTGCGAAAACCCTGCACATACCTTGTTTACACCCAAATAACCTCAAACCTAAGGCATCAGCCTTAAAATCAATTCAGTATTTTCCAACTTATAAATAGTACTGTTGCACAAATTGTCTGTATATAGTGTAAATAGTGATGTATTATTTTAAAATTCTATTGTAATTTATTTTATCTTATTTTATTTATTAATAGAAATAATACAGGTTAGAAAAAGGTGGCAACACCTAAAGCAATCAAGAAATTTCGAGATATTTCTTTTATTCGTCGAGTTGGCTGGATGTTTCGAGAATGTTCCCACGCTCCTGATATATAAGACCGTAGATTGGGAAAGTTTTCAGTTTGACTTCGGACTTCGATGAAAGCTGATCGCTTTGTTTACCTACTAGTGTGAACTTGTATAGTCGCTGTATTCGAAGTTGTTCTTACTGAAGCTTATGGTGAAGCTTGAGAGTGATTACACTGTTGTCTTTAAATAAATTTTGTGAATTTTTCTGAAGCGAATAAATAATAGTTTTTATCTAATAAAAACTGTGCCATCATTGCCTCTGTGGAAAAATTCATAACCGTACATTCGTGGTTGACAGACAAATGGATATCATCAAGGTTTTTAGGTTTTTGGAATTGCCGTGTGATATTAGGTCCAAATGCATAAAAAAAATCAAGGTATATATTTTTTGACAATTACTGCTTATTGTATTGGAGAAAGCTCAATGTTCCTACATTTATGTAACTTTATTTCTGTTATAGAAAAAGACTCAATTTTGTAATATATATGAAAACATACCTAGTTGTAAAATAAGTTCTGTTATTATGACAACCGCTATGTTTTCCTCGGGAAGGATTGTCCCACTCAATGCCAAGCCAGACTCCTGCAAAAACATACATATAAGCTTAGAATATCTGTAAAATAGAGTCCCTTTGAAGTGTCAGATGTTATCATTAAAGCCGAAAATAATAAATCAAAAAAGGAGTTTAATATATTTTTGAAAATACATGGAAAAAAATTATGGAAGGGAAAAAAACTATCAATAGTAATGTACTGTCTATAAATCACAATAATAGTTGCTGTCTAGTTGTCTAGTGTCATCTGTTGCCAAGGAAACTCTACAGATATACTAAGACTGATGACATTTCATAGATTATCAAAAAATATTCCTTTAAGTAAATGATTTCTAATCACCAAGAAAATGCTGTATTGCAACTTTTTAGGCCACCAACTTCCTGCATACATCAACCCTATTTAAAATTGACGAGTCTTGTTTCTATAGCGGCCATCACCGTCTCGACAATCTGGCGGGAGCTAATCTACTAAAAGACAGACAGTATTGAGAACAGGTCACATAATTCAGTGCTGACATCATGGGGATCTGTAGTTGAAATCTCCCTAACCATGTGACGGTGTGCTCTACTGGAGGTTGGCTATATGATGCGCTGCTGACCACCGCACAGTTGCCAAGTGCGCATGGGCACCAAACCCATATAACCCCGGCCTGTTGTTGGGATGTGGCAGTTTTGTTAAAGCTTGTTGTCGAAGTTGTGTATCGCTAGCCTGTGTGGCGTGTGGGTGACACTTTGAGCCAAGGATGACAACTTGAGCCGACAACCGTCCCTGCACAGCAATGTCTGTAAGAGTAGCGGCAGCACATGGGTGAGCTCGTTTAAGTTTTCTTGCGTGTTCCTTCATTAGTTTCCAGGTTTGGTGCTGTGATATATGTTTTTGAGCCAAATAAAGTACTAATTTAAACGTAACTCTATTGACTTTTCTTTCATGACTTGTCAAAACGAGTACGTCACAACCCGACACTAAGTACCCAAATGAAAGCAAGCTTAGTCAATACGCCGATCGGCTGTGAATTCTTTGCAGCCAATCCAAATAGTGTGTGCAGGTACTTACTGTCAGATTAGGGCAAGGGGTGGCAGACCAAGGCTCTGGAGCTTCATGCAGCTCTTTAAGTTCCAAGTAACTCAAACTAAGAATAAACTAATGCAGCATAAATGGTAATAAATGTGTACTTTGTGAGGATAAACCTATTATAAACTTACTGCATAGTCTCAAACCTGAGAAAAGAGAAAAATGTGATGAAACACCGAGAGATGAGTGGGGTGGACTGCCAACACTGTTCTCAAATGCCAACTTAAAATACCACCCCTTCCCAATGCCCTCTGGCATCTTTTCAGACGAAATACGGAACAATTAAATGCATAATAGTCTGCATAACAGTCTCAGTTGCAACAAGCGTTTGTTGATGTTCGTTATTCTCTCTTTTTCGGTTGCGGTAGACACCAAATGTCTACCGCAACTTCGTTATCAACTTCAGGCTCACTGTTAAAACTGTTTTTCTTTTCGACAGACTATATTGAAAAACGTGTCCTCGATTTCATAAAAAAAAAAAGAGTTATTGATAAAGAAAATTGTGAATTTAAGAAAGAATGGACTGAATTATATGGGTCCATTTCAAACAAAAATGGGCTGACGACTTATCTCATCTGCCATGATTTATTTACCATAAAAATGGTATAAATACGTTTGTAGTACGTGTATATATTGATACTGTTTATAGTTTTTGCAGCTCTTTAAAAATTGTGGATATTCTGATAATTGAATATTTGGCTCTTTGAGCAAAAGTCTGCTGACCCCTGGATTAAGATGATTTTAATTAAAAATAAAGTAGACTTGACTAGGCAGAATCTATTTTTTTTTAAATATATTTTTATTCATTCGGAAAAACAACTGAAATGTCCTTGATAATCTCTGGTGGCCTGCACTTTTACTATACTACATCTGTAAACAATTAAAAACTTAATTTCAAGAATTTGTTAAGACTTCTATTTCTAGTGTGGATTCTGCTCCAAGAGTTATTTAAATAAGGCAACCATAGAGATTTCTTCTTCTTCTTAACCTAAGTCACTTCTTCTAACCTCTTGCCTCAATAAATTTTACAATGTTCTTTCCTTTAATAAGTCTTTCAATTGCATGATTATATCTTATTCTCCATCTGTCATTTTCTGTTATTGGTCCAAACATTTTTCTTAGAATTCTGTTTTCAAAATTTCTAATGTTAGTTGCATCCCTATCTGACAGGATCCATAAGCATTTCACTTGCAAATAAAAAAAAAATGGCAGCTGCTGCACTACCATTTGTTGGCATTAATTGCCTTGCCAGGAAAATCCACATCAGAATTGAAATCCATCCAATAAATGCATTTGTAATGCAAAAAAACTCATTTGATTGTAAATTATCTGAAAAGTACTAAAAATGTTAATTTGATTGTAATTTTTTTGAAAAATACCAAAAAAGTTCATTTGATTGTAAATTATCTGAAAAATACTAAAAATGTTCATTTGATTGTAAATTTTCTGAAAAATATTAAAAATGGCTCATTTGATTGTAAATTTTCAGAAAAATACTAAAGTTATTAATTTATTATGATCCAATGAAAATTCAAAATTGGTTTTTCTACTAAATTGAAATGATTGATTTTTTTTAAATAGAAAAGAAACTGGAATGAAGTGGATGATACAACAAAAGTAGGAACAGAATAAGTTGCTTGTTATGTCTTTCATTGAATAAGATACAAACAACAATGTTATTTCTTACTCTGGTGGATTTTTTTTTTTTTTTTATGCTTGAATTTTGAATAAAAAAATATCAAATTCCCTAATTTTTTGCTAAATTCTGATATTTCCAGAATCATTAATTTCTCTGATATTTCTCTGTTTTCCATAGTTTCCTTGTTACTGAACACACTGAAAAATTGCTTACCTTCCATTCCATCAATTTGGCCCACGTATAGGACGGTTCCATATTCTCCATCACAATGGATTCTTGATCCGATTGCGATTGAAATTTCCCCCATGGTCCTGCAACATTATTTGAAGCTTCTTTAGAAACATTTCATTACCAAAAACACAAAGAGAAAACACAGTTTTAAATCTTTAATATTATCTTTGATTTTGTATGTATGTTTGTGCCTGGAAGCAAATCTGCAGAGGCCTAATTAACCCATTTGCCATCACCCAATCAGGCTATTACTTAACAGATAGATTTGATGTCAATGTATTCTATCAAAATTTAGGTCTGTCACTGTCACTAAAAAGTCATTTTTACACACACTTCTATCTTCGGAATATTAATAAACCAACTTGCTGTCATCCAAACATGTTGAAATTTGACAGATAAATTCATTGTAGATAAGATTACATTAGATCAAGTTTTAGGAACTGCCACTAAAATGACACTTTTACACACTTATATCCCTTTGGAATATTAATAAACCAATTTATTGTCATCCGATCGAACTGAAACTTAGAAACTTGGTTGGTACACTAGTAGTTGATGACAATGTTTTCTATCAAGATTTTGAGACTGCCTCATAAAGGTAGGCCACTTTCAGGGCCTGAAAAATCTTTAAAAGATTACACGCCCTGTCGGCCATGTTAGTCTAGAAAATGCATGCCCGAATAAAACTTATACATGCCCGAACATTTCATATTCATGTATCTAGTACTGACAAGTCAAAAAAGAAATGTTGTTAACAACAAATATGCATAACATTGATCTATGCTTACACTAAAATGAAATAAGCAAAGACACTATATTAACATACTACATTAAAAATATTTTCACATAACACAAGAAAGTCGCTGATTTTGTTGTGAAAATACAAAATATTTATCTCTTGAAAGGTATTTTTGATGAAATATTTACATGCCCCAAGCATTTGGGGCAATATAATTTTCGAGGCCTGGCCTCTTTTACACATGTTTCTATTGCCTTACATCAAGCTTATCAGCTTTTACTCAAGTTACATTATCCTAATACCAGGCTTAATTCAAACATGCTCAATTTGGTGATACATTAAGACTGAAACATCCCCTATTGTTACGAATTTCTGTATATTTGTAAATATTTCGTATTATTAATAATGTAAAAAGGAAAATTTATGTACATTTCGCATAAGGCAGTGCAAGAGTTTGTCTTCGCTTTCCTGCAATGCGTCTCTTAATGCTTGAAAACGAGTTTTACAGGGATAATGCTGGACAATGAGTTTTACAAGAAGGCCATTTAACATTATGGTTAATGGCAATCTCGCCAAGTTGGCGACCATTTGGAGACACTTTTGGTCCTCATGTACCTGTATAGGGCTTTTTAACTGCGATCTGGAAAATTCTCCGAATTTCTATCTCTAGAAGATTTGCGAAGGATTAGCTTTCCTATAAAAGGCCAAGACAACGGGTGATCTAGATAGTTAGTTGTCTCTCAGCGAGCATTCAGAGTAGTTCAGAAAGTGAACTGTATTGCATTGTCTTTTTGCGTCAATTTTAGCAGCTGTGTATCTAGTTTTTAATTGCTGTTTGTGCTCCATTGCTGTGTAAAAAGCTGTATTGAGTCTATTAGAATGGAAAGTTCTGGAGTTGTAAAAGCATACCTGCCAACATTGGTATTTTCAAATTAGTACAATTTTTACGGAACAAATATTTGCATTCCTATGATTCATGGAAAGTCAAATAGTGACAATATCTATGAATGTAATATAGAAATAATAGTAATTCAATTGCAAATGCAAATGCAAAAAAAAAAAAAAAAATGCATAATATTAAATTGCTCTTAAATATAACAAATTGTTACATTTCAGCACATAATGGAAATTATAAAATAAAATACTAACCAGGATTTAAAAATAAATCAATTTTAAACTTTACGATGAAATATCTGATGAGGTTTATGATTTAATCTACATTACACCCAAATAAC
This sequence comes from Linyphia triangularis, assembly GCA_963978545.1. Classification (NCBI taxonomy): domain Eukaryota; kingdom Metazoa; phylum Arthropoda; class Arachnida; order Araneae; family Linyphiidae; genus Linyphia; species Linyphia triangularis. Next base: position 11,058,901 of record OZ021728.1, read on the forward strand.
ATGCTTTATGGCACAAAAGCTACAGTAAAACATACAAGGAGTTGGTGGTATTCAAAGTGTTTAATCACACGCACAAATATCAATTATGTATGCTTTCGAATTCCTATTATTACATTTGATGTTGCCACTGTGTTTTTTAGAATTGATATGAACTTTGACATCAGTAAATCCTCCATGAGAAATCTTAATATCAGATGCATAGATAGAGCAGAATGCAAAATTAGTTCCTTTGCTTGAATTTATGATGATTTGAAGTAAACTGCTTGGTATAAGACTCCAAAAAAACTTTATATTTTTTGGAGTCTTATACCAAGATTGTTTAACATAGATATTTTAAAATAAGTAATTAAGACTAACAAAGAAGCTGAAAACCGAAAGTGCTTTACTGAGATAACGAAACAATCGTTTGGTGCCGCTAACACAAATGAAAACAATGCATCCCGGCGGCGCGATTTAGTGCTATTATTTATGGGCAACTTTAGAGTTCAGTCCAAAAGAAGGAAGAATAAAAAAAACTAAAGCACTTTCAGTTTTCTACTCCTTTATTAATCTCTAAAGTTCAAGACAACGAAACAGTTGTTTGGTTCGCCAGGTCCCGTCGGCAACACCATTGAAAAGAGTGCATCCCCGGTGCCGTGGTTTAGAGCTATTATTTACGTGCAATGTTGGAGTCCGGTCCGAAAGAAGAAAGAATAAAAAAACTAAAGCACTTTCAATTTTCTGCTTTTTTATTAACCTATAAAGTTCGAAAAAAAGAAGCAGTGGTTTGGTTTGCCGAATACCGTCGGCTACACAGATGAAAACATGCATCACCGCCAACGCGCTTTATTGTTGTACTTACGAGCAAACCTTGGAGTGTGAATATTTTGACTGAAGCGGCAACTTTGGAAAACCGTTTCAGTTTCATTGGTGACTTGATTAAAAAAAAAAACGGTTTTAAGGAAAAAACGAAAAGTACAGTGAAATCCGTACGATTTTTTTAGCTGTTCGTACAACCGTACAAAATAGTAAAAATCCGTACAAGTTGGCAGGTATGTAAAAGAATCTGCGAAGAGTTACATCGGAATAAATTCCTTCGAGTTTTAATCTGCTTTGGCTTCAAGTTTTTCAAACCCATCCACGCAACACTATTAAAATTGGCAAGGCAAAATCTTTGGAGTGCTAGTTAACCCACTTTCTGTCATCGAATTCAGCTGAATCTTGGCAAATAGACTCATTTTGGATAACCATGTATTCAGTCAAGTTTTGGGGGTAAAAAAGAAGTTAGTAAACAGATAGGAATGGATCTTTTAGTCTCAGTGGTCAAACAATATGAAAACTTGATCTGAGCTCAATATGTTTTAATTGCACACAAAAATTTGCAATGTATGTAATGGATTTCCATTAAGAAATGTGTTTTTATGGATTATATTATTTTACACTTAAATTAAAAAAATTACATTAAAAGAATGAAATCCAACAAACTTTTTATATAACATTCAAATAGGTTTTTTCATAACTTAGTATACTTTTTTCCAACGTCTCCATCCTCACTTGAATTAAAAAATGTGATGTTACTAGAAATCAGCAATTCCATGCAAATTGAAATATAAACCTGGCCCGAAAAATGCAAGAAATTTTGCATGCCCTGTCGGACATGTTAGTCAAGAAAATACATGCTCGAATAAAAATTTTACATTCCCGAATATTTCATTCATAATCATGTACCTAGTACTGACTTGTCGAAAAAGAATTATCGTAGACAACATATATACATTAACATTAACCTATACTTACACTAAAATGAAATAAGCAAAGACACTATAATAAAAATATTTTCACATTACATAACAAGTCAGACAATTTTTAACTGCATGCCCTTCCACGTGCCTTGTTCCAGTATTTGCAAATAACCAGTTTTAAATTTCTGGTGATAGATCAAAGTTTAGTTGGTTAAACTTTATCAATGCCTATTCACATTAAATTATTTATAGTTTCAATGAAGTTGCATCGCAATGAGTTCTAAATACGATTCATGGCAGGGAATCCTCTCTTGCAGACAGACATTCTGAGAGAAACACAGAGTTACAACCTTTGATTGAAAGTCACGAACCGGTCGAAATTAAATGCGCGCAAGTGAAAATATAAAATATATACATGCTCGGACGTACATGTATGCAGGGACGGAACTAGGTCACTTTTTACCCGGGGCAAGAATTCATTTTGGCGCCCCCACACAATATTTTTTTAGATTTGAAGCTAACTATATATACATTGAAAATTAACAAATGTTTTTCCTTTGTAAAATTCTGTTTTGAAACAAACAATAAAAGAATTAATTAATTGAAATTTTAAATAAATATATTTGACAAGCCCTTATTAATGACCAGGGTTCATTCTGCTTGCATAAAGATTTGCATAAAGAAAAAAAAAAACTAATGAATCAATACAAATAATGTCAGTTACAATGAAATAAAAGAACATAGTTGAATGATATGTAACACTTTTTAACACAAAATCTGGTTAACCTGGTTTCAAAACGTCTTAGATCATAAACAATTAAGCTGTTTTACATTTCAAAAAATATTTTCTTCTGTAAAATACTAATACAAAAATTTAAAAAGCTTCCGAATATTACCAGAACTCATTGAACACAAAAGCAAATTAATTTAATGACTTGTCTACAAAAATCATTGAATAGTTGGTAAACACATAAATGTTTATTTTAGAACAATTAATTTAAACTTATTGAAACTCATTTTAATAATAGAATGAATAATATATTACTTACTGTGCTATGTGTGAGTTCTCCATTTTCTTGGAGAATTTAAAATTCTCACCAATGCAATGGACAAAATTTGACGAACATGACATCTGTTTGGTGAAAAATAATGCCGTCAAAATGACAATATAAATCACGCTGAAAATTGGCGCCTTTTTCTCGTAGCATGGAGACTATATTCTTTTTATTTTATTTATCACTTCCTGGAAAATACTTTCTTTTTCGTTATTTTTTATGAAAAATAAGGCCTTGGGATCTATTTTTAGAATTCATGCCTTGATGTTTTATTATTTTTTCATTATTTAGGAATAGACCAGCATCCGCAGATTTGTACGCCAGGCTCAAACGCACACTCAAACAAAAGTGAAGTTAATATAAGGGATTTAAAAATATATAGTAAAATATATTGTTAAAAATATACAGTCACATATTTAGTCAGTGCATTTAAATTGAGATTTGGATAGGATGTAATTTACTGTTTTCGTTTTTATTTTTAAAAAATCGATATGTTTTGCGATAAATAGGAATTTTTGTGCTCAATAGGAATTCTTGTGTCAACTTTTTATCGCATAATTTTTTTTGCATTTCTTCACGTTTCAGAACATTTTGAATCAAAAAAGTGTTCTAGAAAAAAAGTTTGTGGGTCCGTGTGTTGTCTGTGGTCAGCATTACTTTCAAACGGATTGACCAACTTTGGCCTTTACACCTGGCGTTACGGTTTTTGTCAAAATCGTGCTTGCGCTGTCATTTTTACAGCCAAAATAATTGCTAAATTAAATGAAGGAAACAGTGGGAATTGAAAGTTGTTCAAAGTTCAACACCCCCAGTTTTTTTAAACTCAGCACGATTCAAAATGTGTAAAAATGAAAAAAAAATCTGTTTTTAGCTGAAGAAATACTAAATTATTCTCTTAAAGAAAACGTTTCAATCGTTAATTATTTCAATTTTTAATTAACTTTTTGCTAATTAATTTTCATTAGGAATCGCAATGAATCTTTAAAGTTAATGATAATCAACCTCAAAAACAAAAGTAAACGATTTCTAAACAATTCAACATCTTGCAGCCCCCTGTAAAAATTCCTGCGAACTCCTAGAGAACAATAAATATATTTGGCAAGAGATATATCCCAAACGTAACCCTTGTCCTTAATACACATCTTCCGAAGTTTATTAGGTTACAAATTTAAAAAAATTCTTACCGTCATTGGTTTCAGTCTCGTGAACTAGCCAAGATGATAAAAGGTTGGGATATTCTTGCAGTTTCTTTTGCTTTTCTGCGATTCTGCGCCCCAGATAATTTCTTCGACATATTTCAATTTACGAAAATTTCAACAGCATTAAATTGTTGTAATGCTAAATTTTATCTAACTACATTGCGACTATATTACCAATGCGATTTTAAATTAGCATTTCTGGCAGCCTGCCATGTAGCACAAACTTATTCTTCATCAGGGGGTAGGGAGAATTCGTTGTCATTCTTTTGTAAAAGGATAGATTATTACTTTCTTTGTACAGAAATGTATTATTTTTTTTTCTAGTGGATTTTTTCTTCTGTTGAATATCTTAAAGATCATCCAGAATTTTAAGAAAAAATGAAAATTTATTTATGAAAAATTATCCTTTCGTCCAAATATTAAAATTTATACAACAAATAGTGCTTTGTTGACTTTTCGGCGCCCCCTCTGGTTGGCGCCCGGGGCAGCTGCCCCGCCTGCCCCCCCCCTAGTTCCGGCACTGCATGTATGAGGGAAAAATTCGTACCAGTTCTGAATTTTTAAATGCCCCGCACATGTCGGGCATTATAATTTTCAAGCCCTGCACCTATTAAAAAAGATGGGTCACCATAGATGTGTGGTTGAATTGTAACCTCCACAACCTATTTTCGTGCACAATAACAGTTCATCAGGCTGAAACCTACACTCTAACATGGATTCCGAACCACAACAAACATCCATGCCTAACCCCGGGATTCGAACCCAGCACCTTTGGCATGCAAAGCCAGAGCGCTAACCACAGTTATCAGGTGGGCCTGTAGAAGTATAAAATAAAAAAATCAAATTGGGGATAGTTAAAGAAAACTTCTAAACCAAAAAAAAAAAAATTGCATTAAAAATTAAGGACCCAAAATGAAAAATAAGGCTTTAAGAGCCCTGACATAAGGACCTACTAAAAATAAGTAGTTAAGTGTTTTTAAGTATCTAGACTTGGAGATACATTTACACATCATTTAGACATAACATTTAGGCATGGCGCCAACTGGTACCCGTCTAAAGGAAGAATACCAAAAGTTTCCCTTGCATCCTCCTATACTCGGTTTCACCACCTTAACACAATATATCAAAATGAAATCGAAATTTCTGATGATAAAGATTAGTTAATAAATTTATTAAAAAAAAAAAAATTACATTGAGTAGATGTCAAGTTATGGTTATTCCCCTTTAGGGGAGGAAAAATGTGAATGAAGATGCTTTTTTAAAATCTCATGCAGACAGTAACCTTCCTCTTTTTGGAAGGTCAAGTGTGTAACATCTGATCAAGATAAGCATAAATCTTTAGGCATGAAAGATTTATGCTTATCTTGATAAGCATAAATCTTTACAACGCTCACCCACAAACGCTCTTCTTCATATAGTGAATAACTAAATGAACACACCAACTCTCCCTTCATTAGCAATGCTATCACGAAACAAAAGAAAAGTCCTAAAGAAACACGCAAAAAAAATCATTTTTATCACATTGCTTTCCAAAGCAATATCCATATTCAAGTTCAGAGACGGTTTGTATAACTTCTTTCCTCAAACGGTTCAAATGTGTTACATGGTGGCAAAGATAATTCGCCAATCCTAGGAAACTGGCAAAATTTGTTGTTTCGTTGTCGTCAGCGGTATTCCGGAGTCGTGATTGGTTAGAATTACTGCTGCTTTGGATTAACGCCAAATACATCCTCTTTTCGCCAAAAAACGCTTAATTTTGTCTGGTGCCGATTGATTTAGTTACAAATATGGTAAACTGTGTGATTTATGTTTCTCTCTTCATTTCAGTGGTTTTTTTTTGTTGGAAGCTGACCTGTTGGAAATATATTGTCTTTATTCCGTTTACGTCATGAATTCGAGTTGTATTTGTGGGTATTATTAGTTGTGGGAATGCAGAAACAATGTTTTTAGGTGTAGACTCTTAAGGATGGCGATTATTTTAAAATGTTTGAAATTATTGAGCGCGAAATATTTAAGAATTTTTGAAATATTTGAGATTTAAGCGCAAGTAAAGTAGAGGCGGGCTTACAATATTACCTGGCCGAGTACATCTGGCGAAAAAAGCAACAGGCAAGGAGGGCTAAAAATTTATTTAACGCGTTTTTGGATGACGTTATCAAGGTTTACCCTCCGGGAGAAGAGAAAGAGGATTGAGGTATTTATATTGCATTAAATATAACTCTTGATTTATAGCGATTTTTACCTTAGGAATAAAACTGGTATGCTATCGGCCACCAAAGTGTAGTTTATAAAATATAAGGCGTTAAAATGGATTTTGTTTGTTTTATAACAGCAAAGTGATTAAAAATGTCATTTTTGGAATGTTGAACTCTTTTCCTTTTAGAGAGCGAAGCGCGCGCACACCTCACTTTTTAGACATTTTTACAGTACCGAGTAATTAAAAAAAAATTGATTTAGGGGGTGAAATGGAAAAAACGACTGCCCGAATTAGGTAGGGGTATTTTTTTAGGTTTAATTGGCCGTAAGGCCAACGAAATAGGTTGAAATTTTTCCTTTTAGAGCGCGAAGCGCGTGCACACTTGACTTTTTAGACATTTTTACAGTACCGAGTAATTAAAAAAAAATTGATTTTGGGGGTGAAATGCCACAAACGACTGCCCGAATTAGGTAGGGGTATTTTTTTTAGGTTTAATTGGCCGTAAGGCCAACGAAATAGGTTGCAATTTTTCCTTTTAGAGCGCGAAGCGCGTGCACACTTGACTTTTTAGACATTTTTACAGTACCGAGTAATTAAAAAACAATTGATTTTGGGGGTGAAATGCCACAAACGACTGCCCGAATTAGGTAGGGGTATTTTTTTTAGGTTTAATTGGCCGTAAGGCCAACGAAATAGGTTGCAATTTTTCCTTTTAGAGCGCGAAGCGCGCGCACACTTGACTTTTTAGACATTTTTACAGTACCGAGTAATTAAAAAAAAATTGATTTTGGGGGTGAAATGCCACAAACGACTGCCCGAATTAGGTAGGGGTATTTTTTTTAGGTTTAATTGGCCGTAAGGCCAACGAAATAGGTTGCAATTTTTCCTTTTAGAGCGCGAAGCGCGCGCACACTTGACTTTTTAGACATTTTTACAGTACCGAGTAATTAAAAAAAAATTGATTTTGGGGGTGAAATGCCACAAACGACTGCCCGAATTAGGTAGGGGTATTTTTTTTAGGTTTAATTGGCCGTAAGGCCAACGAAATAGGGTGAAATTTTTCCTTTTAGAGCGCGAAGCGCGCGCACACCTTTCTTTTAGTAAGCAATTAAAAATATAAATATTCTGGAAGGGATTAAATATTTGTCATTGATGTAAAAATTTAATCCCTTATAAACTATTTGTAATTAAATTTTAAATGCTAAAACTATTTTTCAATTATCCTTTACATTTAAATTGTTTAACCATTTATTTTTTTTTTCTTTCAAATATCGTTTGCAATTTTATTACATTTGAATTTTCGCCGATTTCGAATATATTTACGCAATTCATTTGAATTTCTTCCCGGGATGTACGTTTTTAATATAAATGTAATCGATATGAATAGTGAAAACACTTAATTTTGCTACAACTTGCATCGCAACCATAGCCTAACGGGTTTGGCATTGGACTTCAACCTTCCTAAACCATCCACAATTCATGGAGCAGGTTCGATTCTCAATTTTTCACTTTCCGCTATTGTTTTGGGTTTGCCAGTTCACTTGGAAACATCGTGTTTTTCGCCGTTTTGGGTTTGCTGTAGCGTCGGAGTTCGCCATTGTTTACGTTTTGCGGAGAAGTTCAAAAAACGCCAAGTGCCACCATATAGCACATTTTAACCCCTCAAACTTTTAAGGTTTAAGATTTCCAGTCAAATGATTTTGAGAAGATGCAAATGCGTTTCAAACATTATGAATAAATTCATACTTCCAAAATAAACTGTTTTTCTACAATGCACCTGGTGAAAAACTCCTTACAAACATTAAAATCAAAATTCGAAATGTTTGTATTAATTACCTCGAAAGCGCTTTTATCAATCACCTATTATTATAGAAAAATTTTCTTTGAATATATACACCTACCTTTGTTTTAAAATCTCACTAGGGATAGTTGTTAATTAATACACAGAAAATTATTCATCTTTTCAAAAATAAAGCTACAAATACAAAACAAAACATTAACATTTACTTCAGTTCAGTTCGAGATCTTTGATTAAATTTCGAAGACAAAGTTTAAGAAAAACGCTCAAATTATTAGTCGGACTTTTTTTCTTTTAGCTGTATTTTTAACAGTGTCTTAATCATTTGAAAATCATATATTTTATTTTTTATTCTTTTATATATATATTTAAATTAGACACCAGCAAACACACCACTGGTCTTTCTGCAACTGGATACTTGCTGCAAGCTCAGCTTTTTCTGGTGGTGACCTCTAGTGCATTTAATTGAAACGAATATTTTATATCTATAACATTTTCCCTGTCCAATACTTCAAGAAAATGTATCATAATAAAATTGCTGGGAAAAAACACCTTCAATCAAACCAAATTAAAGGGCAAGGTGAAATTTTTTCCTGATTAAAATTATTTATCACGCTAAAACAACTATACAAGAAACAACTATACTGAATATTAGTGTATTTGGAAATGGTTGGTACAGTACTTTAAGTATTTTTTTAGCACATCAAGTACCTTCGTCAAATTTAACGTGTGCCTTCTGTAGCAGTTCCAAATAACCAAAGTTAATATTCCAGTTCTAACTTCTTCAACACTTGCTTTGCAACTAAACAACAGCACAGCATATGTTATAATACTGGTCTTAAAAGTTTCAATATCACAATCTGGTGAGTGATACACCTGTCCTTGGTATTGAAACTTCGAAGGCCAACATAACAGATGCTGTGTCAAGTGTTACTGAGAAAATGTTGAAGAAGGAGTAACAATAACTGGATTTATAAATAAAGAAAAAAAATTATTAATTCGCGCATAATTTCTAAAAAAAAAAAAAAAAAAAAAAAAAAAAAAGCAGGGAACAATATATGTAAATATTTACTCAACGTTTTATTGAAGTTCGTGACTTGAAAGACTGCCTTCTCACCATGGGCGCCAACTGCAATGGCACCTCGACACATGAGAGCTGTTGGTAGCCGAGCAACACAAAAGAAGTTTTTTCTTCGACTCAGATTGTGAATTATTTGAAGCTTTCTTGCTCCAGCCGCAGTGAAAGAAAATGTGTTATTGAAAAACCCAAATGTAAAATTTAATAAAAGGAAACGCCAACCACCTCTAAATAAGAGGCATGAAATTGCACGCCTAGAGTTTGCAAAAAAACATGTTATACTTTCAGAGATAAATGGCAAAATGTTGTGTTTTTCTGACGAAAAGAAGCTTAATCTCGATGGCCCAGACGGGTTTTAATACTACTGGCATGATCTTCGGAGTGATGCCTTCTCTTTTTCTAAACTTTAGTTTAGTGGCGGCTCCTTGATGATTTGGGGTGGGTTTGCTGGTAACGGAACAACACCAATTTCTTATCTGTAAACAAAAAGACAAATTCGGAAGCCTTTCAAAACATTTTAGCAGAAAATTTATTGTCGGAGGCTCCTTTAATAACATCTGGAGAATATATCTTTTTAACAGGCAATGCGCCTATTCACAATTCAAGCTCCAGAAAAATCCTGGTTCGAAGCTAAAATCATAAGTTAATCATGAGCTTGAGTGGCCATCAAGGGGCCCTGACCTGAACCCAACAGAAAATTTATGGGACATTATGGGGCGTGATATTTATGTAAATGGTAAAAGTTACAACACCAAATATGAACTGAAAATGGCCATTGAAAAAAGCTGGAAAAGCCCTTCAAAAGACACTTTGAAAAGACTTTCGTATTCTATGACAACGAGAATGATTAAGTTTTTGGATTATTAGCAGTTTTATACATAATTTTGTGTGTGGTCTTAATATTTTTTCCAGCTTTCCTTATGCATAAAAGAAAGAAAAAATAGCATTTAAATGAAAATAATTTAAAATTTTATAATGTTTTTATGCAACATAATTAGAACTGTCATTTTTTTTTTTTTTTTTTTTTTTTTTTTTTTTTGTATTGCGTTTAAATGTGCATAAAATTTATGTATGCATTTGTATGAATAATGAAATTTTTCAGTTGGCCTTAATGTTTTATCCAGCACTGTACAGTTAGTTAACTCACTTGTCATTATTCAATCAAGCTCAAACTTGGCAGATAGACTCGTTATCGATGGCAATGCATTCTATCACCTTTAGTAGTCAAAAATTAGTTAGTCCATGAAGAGTTATCTATGTTTTTCATCGTAGTGGCCAAAATACTATAAAACTCGATCTGAGTTTAAAATCGATTAAATAAGTTAGAATTGCACACAAATGTTGGCAATGCATATAAAGGATTTCTGCTAAAAATTTTGTATCAGGGGAATCAATCGGAAAGTAATGTGGATTCTGCACTTCTGTGGATAATCGTTAGTCATTTACCAGTTCACTATGTACTTCAAGGTCGTACAAAAGACATTTTAAAGTAAGAGTGACTTGTTTAGTCGTAATTAATAAAATCTCTTTTTTTTTTTTTTTTTGCATATATATATCAAGCATTGTATGCTTTTTGAGTTTCGCAAGGGTAGTAACGCAATGGTTTCTACAAAAAAAAACACTTTTGCGATGTTTATCCAAACTCATTACACGTTTGTAAATGCTAAAGGTGATTTTCTGAATTCAAATTCAATCTTTCCTACTCATACAGATCAGAAAGACCAACAACTTTAGACCGTGACATGTTGAGGATGGAAGTGGAAGCAAATCCGTGTCAGACAATCGAGGAACTGTCAAACACTCTTAACACGTTGAGCGCCGCGTCAGCCATCAGTGGCTGACTGTATAAAATATGATATAAAACTAAAAAAATCAAATTGTTTTAAGTAATTACTAAAAATTTCCTTAATGTTTATTTATTACAGGATTATATCATTAATACGTTGAGTGCCAATTCAGCCATCGGTGGCTGACACTGAACTTTCCGTTTAGACCGCGTCAACCACCGATGGCTGGCAGTACGCTGATGTTTTTCCCACACCCATAAGTTGACATGGTGCCTTTCTTAATACTTTTTAAAGTGCAAGAAGTCATAGTTTATTAAGTACTATTGATATTTCAATAGATAAAAATATTATTAAATATACTATATCCCAAAATGGCCGGGTGAAAAATTGCCTATCTAAGAATTTTAAGTCCAAGGTCTGGCAAAGCTGCATGAACGTGTGGAAGGAATGTCTGTAAGCATTTCATTCTAAGCGTAAATATCTTCTACTATACGATATAGACCGCGAGGTTGCCGGTTTCGAGTCCCGTGTTAGGCATGGGTGTTTGTAAATGTATGTTGGCTTGTCTAATGACGAATGTTTCGGCGCATTATATAGCCCTCGTGTTGTTGACGGCGCCAGATAATCTGAAAACCGCCAACCAACTTCTACTACGATAAGGCGGGTTCGAGTAGCGTATTAGGCATGGGTGTTTGTAAATGTATGTTGGCGCTTGTCAAATGACGAATGTTTCGGCGAGTTATAGTACTCGTGTTGCTGACAACGCCAGATAATCTGAAAACAACCAATCTACTACGATAAGAAACAATGGCCTTAATATATTTACACAGCTGTATCGAGTACATTTCAATTTGTTAGTTGTACGCTTCGCATTGCTATATCGCAATATCAGCGCTTCTTCGTGGCCTGAAGGGAAATTTCTTAAGAATTCATATAGCGCTGAAAGTGTTAACCAACCTTGGTCGACCATCCAAGAGCATTTGCAACAGATAGGTGAAGTAAGCAGAGCAGGTGTTTGGATCCCGCATAATCTTCTCGAAGAGAATAAAGCTAACCAATCCACCACATTCCATATATTACTTCAACGGCACAATATCGAAGGGTTTTTTGATCACTTGATCTCTGGAGATGAAATATGGGTCCTCTATGTGATAATCCAAAATGTAAAAGCCAGTGGCTCACTCCGAATAAATCGCCACGAAGCCGGGTTTGAATCTCAAAAAGGCACTTTTGGGAGTTTGGAATCGTTCATATTGACCAGTTCATTTAGAAACTACTTTGTAAAGAACCTTGAAATTTGGTTGAAGGGTACGAAAATGATCATTTAATGAAATGACAAAAAATTTTCATTTAATATCTATTTATTATAACTGAACATTAAATAAAGCAAAAGACTACTGCAAGTGGTGCCGCTGCATAGCCATTGACCTAAAGATCTCAAATATAAAAATAAAATATATTGGAGGCTATTTTTGAGTTTTTAATTGATATCATTTCATAAAGTGATCATTTTCGTACCTACTCACCACATTTCAAGGTTTCATACAAAGTGGTTTCTAAATAAACTGGGCAATTGTAACATAACTAGGAGTGTGGAACATCGCACAACTTTCAATTACACTACAATACTGACGTGGATTTGTGTCATTTACCGTTTTTAAATTTCCATCATTCATTTAGCAAAAATGGCCAGTTTGGCGATATTTTTTGTATGGTTTCTAAAAAAAAAAAAAAAAAACTTCGCCAAAATAATTATTTTGGCGATATACTTTTCGATAATTCTTATATTATCCTTTCTTATGAATGAAACTGAAGAGAGAAGGAAAAACGATCGTTGATGGAGGTATGTTCAAGGAAAGAGAACTCTGTGTTAAAGGATTTTGTTTTTCAACTTTTTACGCCATTAAAGCATTTTTACGGGAATTTCAGAGGTAGGGACGTTTAGAACACCCTAAAGAGGCATCGTCACAGCGATTTTGAACAAAATAGTTAGAGGTGTGGTTTAGCAATTACTGAAAAACATGAATTTTTCAAAGGCATTTTCCTTATGCGCATGCGCGATTTTCACGAAAACCTTAATGATAGGTCCCATGGCTACCACCAACCCGCACACCAAATTTAAACATCGTATGTCAATTTGTTTGTGAGTTACGCTGACCACAGAGACACACAGACATTTTTTCTAGATCACCTTTTTTTTTAATCAGGATTTCCAAAACGTAGAAAAATGTGCAAAAAACTTTTTTGGACCGAATACTCTACTTTTATTACTTCAGATACATATGGGTAATTGAAAGTAAGGATTATAAAAAATCATCCTCACTAGTACTTCTTCTTAAACTGTTTCTCGTCTTGGTATGTCAATTCTTTCGTCCGAATTCGAATAATAACTTGAAATTCACTGAAACCAACGACAGTTTATCTCTGAAGTCCAAAAAAATACATTAATCTCACAATCGAATGCACACATCCTGATAAATTCCAAATCAATGTTTTTTGTACTGTACAAATCTTTTTTCGGTAGTTTGTTTTGTAACAGAAATTGATTCCACTTTCCGACGAGTGCAAGGAAAATATGCCTTCGCATTCTGGCATCATCGCCGCAGCGGCATGTACGAAATAGGACAAATCTGACTTATTACGCTTCCATAGCCGGCAGGGCAATACAGATAGAGCCGATCGCATAGTAAAGGATGCTTCAACGACAATAAGCAACAAACGCAAAAGAAAGAAAAAAAATTGCCTTCCGGCGTCCCAAGAAAGCCGAAGATCGACTCCTTTCAAAACAAAACCAAAGCAGAAAACAAAAATGTTGCCTGAAGCACCAGGAGTGCCAAGGTAGGAAGTCTTTATTTTTTTTGTCTTCTGCAGGTAAGAGAGGTGGAGCCTCGGAGTCTTTATGTGAAGGTCGACTAGCTAGCTGTTGCCTCAGCTATGTGGACAAGCTACATATTTGTAGCTTCGCAAAGTGACTGATTTCGGTCCACAGCTATTGCACCTGCCTTCTTTCTGATGTTAAAGTTCTTTCGCAATCACCTGTGTTCCGCTTTTGTTGTTGTTGTGCTTCGTTTCGGATTTATTACGCAATGCCACATCGTCGCGTTATAGTAGTAATAATCTCTCGTGTTCTTTTATCGTCTGCTATGTCGGAATTTCACTGAAATATTTATTTTTTTCGGTGTCGTTTTTTTTTGGAATGAAAATTATGGCGTTTTCGTCTTTTACTGCTTGACTTCTCCTGTGGAAGATTTTGATTATTTTTTTATTATTTACCGAATATTTTGCGCCACGAAAGGATGTTTTCTTTCTTAGTTATGTTGTTAATTTTTTCACAGTACAGGGTGGAATACTTTATTTGTTTTTAAGGTGGCATCTTCGAATTGATATTAGTGTTTGGAATGAGAGTTTAGTGTATTACGAATTTTTAGAAATACTCTTTACTGCAAAGCATTTCAAGAAAAAGACAAAGATCCTGTGAAAATTGTGAAGGAAAATTATTTTATAATATTATTATAAAAGTGAATTTGTTGATATCGCTTGAAAATTGTTGTTTGCTTTTTTTCTATTGAAGTACATCAAAATCGAATACTTTGGAACACTCTGCTACAATGAAAATTACTCAAATGATCTAAATGAAAGAAAACTTGGATTACTTTGCTTTTCAGCTAACTTTGAATATTCTTGCAAGAAGTAAGTTGATTTAATGTTATTTTATTCTAAAGATATAGTTATATACTAATAATCATCAAGCAATAGTTCTAATTATTTAATAATGTATGAATAAATTTCTAATTATATGTATTTGAAAATTATTTAACTGAAGATCTTTCTTTTTTTTTTTTCTTCTTCTTTTTTTTTTTTTAAATAAGTTCCTCGTATGTGTTTCGCTAAGTGTATAAATAAACTGCGAATAAACTGACTAGTTTCCATAATTAAAGTTTTTCTATTTAGAGACTAGTAATTATCAGATATTTCATAAAATTGTGTTTCAAGAAGCTCAGAAACACCAATTCCGCGAAATCAACTCTCAAAATAAAACATCGAATAATAATAATAATAAATTACTCTTCAAATCAGCAAATAATATATTAATCAAAGAAACAACAAGTATGTCAAATCGAAAATTTAACAGCATATTTAATGCAAAAGGAACAAATTTATAGTGTCAAATGAACTTACAATACGAAACAATCAAAATTAAATCTCGCCAAATGACATAAGTAACGCCAATCGATTAAAAAAAATCAAATTCCGTAATTTCTCTATTACGCAAAATTCTAAAACGGGCATTTGAAGCATCTGCAACATCTTGATTATTTCTGGAACGTTTTTTTCTGTTATAACCTCTTTTTTTTACAACTATGTTGTTTCAGTTAGATACGCACTTCTGGGATGAGGAGTACAAATAAATATAAAAAAAAAATTAAAATTAAAACTAACTAGAGGTGTGGAACATCGCACAACTTTCAAATACACTATAATACTGATGTCAATTTGTGTCATTTACCGTTTTTATATTTTCATCATTCATTTAGAAAAAATTGCCAGTTTGGAGAGGAGAAAAAAAATGTCTTTGATGAGCTATGCTCAAAGAAATAAAACTCTGTGTTAAAGCCATTCGTATTTCAACTTTTTGCGCCATTAAAGCATTTTTACGGGAATTTCGGAGGTGAGAATGTTTAAAACACCTTAAGAGATATTACCATAGCGATTTTGGAAAAAATCTTTACAGCCGTTATTTAGCAATTACTGAAAAACATGATATTTTTCAATGGCAGCTACCTTATGCGCATGCGTGATTTGGACGAAAACCTTAATGGTAGATCCATGTGCCATCACCAACCCGCATACCAAATTTGAACATCGTAGGAAAAAAAATTTGGAGTTATGTTAACCACATTCACACACACAGACAGACATTTTTTTTTTTAGATCACTTTTTTGAAACAGCACTTTCCTAAACGTGAAGAAATGCAAAAAATCGATTTTTTTTTTAACCTAGTTCTATACTTTCATTACCCTATGTATACATATGGGTAATTGAAAGTAAAAATGTAGTTATGAAAATAACAAAAAATTTTAAAATTGATATAACTTTCGCTAATGATGTTTCAACAGCAAACGTACAGATACAATTAAAACTTTATTGCCTTATTTAATTTTGTTCCAAATGCCATTTATACCTGTCTACGGTTTTTCTTACACATAAGATTGAGCTACATCATAAAAGTTCTTCATACATGCTTTAAGTGCTACAATTCCTTCAGTTGGTGAAAATTTGAACTCAAATCTTTTTTTCCCTTTTTAGTATATTTTGATTACTTACACCATGTAAAGTTAAAAATCATTGAAAATAATATAACCCATAAAAACAAAGTTTTTAATATAAATCTTTTATATGCATTGCCAATTTTTTGGATTCGTTAACATAGCGCCGATTCTGTAAACAGCGTGTGCTTGGTGTTTGCATCTGGTTTTAAATATCAAAAACCTTTCTATCAGAAAAATCTGTGGCAAACTACGTTTTAAAATTTATTTATTAAAAATGAACGTGAATTTATGCACTCACATCCGAATATCATTTATTTATTCTGATTAAAACAATTTATTAGTTTAGTTTAGCCGTCATCCAATCGGGCTGAAACTTTGCAAATAGATTGTATGTCGATCACAATGCATTCTATCAAATTTTGGGGTTGTAACTGTCACTAAAAGGTCGCTTTTATAGTGACAGTTACAGTTCAGTTTAGTTAAAAAAAAAAATAGTGACAGTTACAGTTTAGTTGTTTAGTTTAGTTTAAAAAAAAATTAGCAACAGGAAAGAGTTTCTTCAATGGTCGGTTGAATGCTATTTTAGCGCGATTACATGACAGCAAGTTGATTTAATAGTATTCCGTAAGTGCGACCTATTAGTGACCGTTACAATCCCAAAATTTTTATAAAATGTATTGGGATCGACATCGAATCTATCTTCCAAGTTTCAGCCAGATTGGATGACGGAAAGAGGGTTAATTAGTCCTCTTCAAATTTATCCGCCATCGACACACAAAATCTAAGTTTATATAAAGGCCTTTAAAAAACAATCACTTTTATAAAAAAAAAATTTAATATTTTTAAGTCTAGCATCGCGACATTTCATTGAAGTATGTCATTGTAAAATTACAACTTTATTTTAAGGCTAAAATTTCTTTACAAATGCCAATTGTCTTAATGTCGCATTTTTCCAGAAATAAGATCTTCCACATTACTGTTTAAAACTTATGTTCTGCAACAGATAACTATAAGAGATTTGTTGATTAATGCCTCACGCTGCAACGTTGTAAGTGAAAGAATTTTTACCGATCCATTGTTGAAACTGTTTTTTGTTACAAAATTGTTTTAAACAGAATAAATTAATTTATTTCGACGTGAATGCATAAATACACGTTTATTTTTTATGAAATAAATTTTGAAACATACTTTGCCGCTTATTTTGTCGCTATGGGTGATTTTATTCTTTAAAACTAAATGCTAACATCAATTTAATTAAGTATACATGAAATATAATTAAAAAAATTCAACTGTGCAAATATAACTTATTTCTGATAAATATGTGAAATGATAAAAAAAAAGAAGAAAAAAAAAAAACTAGGGGTGTGGAACATTACACAACTTTCAATTACGCTATAATACTGATATTAGTTTGTGTAATTTACCATTTTTATATTTTCATCATTCATTTAGAAAAAATTGCCAGTTTTGGCGATATTTTTAACCATATTTCTTGTATGGATCTTGGAGAAAAAAAAAAACTTGATAATAGATGATTTTGGCGATAAACTTTTCAATAATTATTATATAATCCTTTCTTTTAAGTGAAACTGAGAAGAGGAAAAAAATGATACTTAATGAGATATGCTCAAGGAAATAGAGGTGGGATGATTTTTTTCAATAGCAGCTACCTTATGCGCATGCGCGATTTTGACGAAAACCATAATCGTAGGTCTCTCTGCCATCACCAACCCGCACAACAAATTTGAACATCGTAGGTCAATTTCCTCAGGAGTTACGCTGGCCACAGACACACAAACAGACATTTTTTCTAGATCACTTTTTTAAAATCAGGATGTTCAAAAAACGTGGAGAAATGCAAAAAAAAAATTTTTTTTCGACTGAATACTTTAATTTCATCACCCTATGCATACATAGAAAGCAAAAATATTTGACAAAAAAATTGTTTTTAATGAAGAACCTCTTGGGGAAGAACTATATTATTGCGTGGGAATTCCGCAGGAAAATTGAAAGCATCATTTGGATCTTCACTGTAACAGGATAGGCGCTATGTTAATGAATAGAAAAATAGTTGATTTGATAGATGGTATCTCGCAAATTTATTATAGCTCCGATTCTGTTGTTAGCTAATATCCAAAAAAAGACATTCAATTTCCCTGTGGTATTCCCACTCAATGTGGTTTTTTAGGAGGTTCTTCAATAAAAACAATTTTTTTTGTCAAATATTTTTTTGATAATTTCATATATTTAACAAAAATAAGTTTCATTTGCACAATATTGTTGCGTGGATGGGTTCGAAAGATTTGAAGCCAAAGCAGATCAAAACTTGCAGAAATTTATTCCAATATAACTCTTCACAGATTCCTTTACAACTCCAGAACTTTCTCGTTCTAGTAGACTCAATACAGTTCTATACACAACAATAGAGCACAAACAGCAGTTAAACTTGACACACAACTGCTAAATCGCCGCAAAAGACAATGCAATACAGTTCGCTTTCGGAACTCTCTGAATGCTCGCTGACAGACAACCAAGTCAGTAACTCCACTCAGTCAGTATCTCAACTAACTCAGTAATTCCAGTTAACTAACGGACTCAGTCAGTAACTCAACTGACAAACGGACTCAACTCAGTCAACTAACTCCCCGCTCACTTGGCCGGTCTTATATAGGAGTCAAACCTTCTTGAAACTTCTAGAGGTAGATATTTGGAGAACTTTCCAGATCGTAGTCGAAAAGTCCTATACATGTACATGGGGACCGAAAATGTCGCCAAATGGTCGCCAAGTTTGGCGACATTTGGCGACAAAAATAAGTCGCCAAAACCGTCTCTAACTTGGCTCTATCTCGCCAATTTGGCCAGATTGCCATTACCATAACGTTAAATGCCCTGCTCCTTGTAAAACTCGCTTCCCAGCGTTATCTCTCTAAAACTCGTTATCAAGCATTAAGACACACATGGCGGGGAAGCAAAGTAAAGACGAACTATTGCACTGCCTTATGCGAAATGTACATAAATTTTCCTATTTACAAAATTAACTCTACGAAATATTTACAAATATACAAAAATTCGTAACAATATTATAGTATTTGCCAGATGTAGGTGTAATACCATTATCTGGCAACAGTAAAATTTGTATTTTTCATCAGGCAACATAGAAGATAATTCAATGATTACTTGGTGCAAAATGTGAATGATATGGTGGAAAGTGACCTTATTGTGGAAATATTTATTTTGGAAATATTTATTTTGGCAAAAATTGCAGGGTGAAAAAGATGCAAAATTTTTTGGTTTTTAAACCCTTTATATTAACTTCGATTTTGTGTGTATGTATGTTTATCAATGGCGAGCAAATCTGCCGAGGCCTAATTAAACCTCTTACCGTCATCTAATTGGGCTGAAACTTGGCAGATAGATTCGATGCCAGTGCATTCAATAAAATTTTGCCGGTTGTCACTATCACTAAAAGGCCGCTTATGGAATATTAATAAACCAACTTGCCGTCATCCAATCGCGCTGAAGTACCATTTAACCGATCATTGAAGAAACTCTTTCCTGCTGCCACAATTGTTCTAGTAAATAAATAACAAAAATTTCTTAATAAGAATAAATAAAAAATATTTGGATGTGAATGCATATATTCTAGAGGTCGGAAATATTCATCAAAATAAATATCGATACTATATCGTTGCATAGAAAAAAAATATCGATAAAATATCGATATATCGATTCATGATTTTTTTTCCTTTCTTTTATTTGATTTTCAATTTTGCCAGGAACAAAGTTTTTCGGTGCAAATTTCTACTTTTCATGATTGCTTTTTTGTACGGTGACTACTTTTTCAACTGAAATGGATCTATTACAAAAACAAAAAAATTATATTTTCGCTTCATTGGTGCAATGAATTTAAGCAAAATTTAGATATTTTTCAATAGCTTTTAAGTGTATGGCAAAATATTGAATATTGGTAACATTTTAACTGTCTCTCAGCCAAGTTCAAACTTTAGTTTTGAAGTTTTTGAAAATGGAATAAAGAAAATCGAAAAAATACATGGAACTACAAAACGATCATCAAAAAACTAAACATGTTTGAAAATATCGATATATCGGTGACTTTTATCAATATATTTTTAATATCGATATTTTTTAGAAATATCGATAAAAATATCGTCGTATCGATATATCGCCGACCTCTAATAAATTCACATTCATTTTTAATGAATAAATTTTGAAAAGTAGTTTGCCGCATATTTTGCTGATAGAGATGTTTTTAATATTTAAAATCAGACGCAAACATACATCCCACGCTGACAACAGAAACGGCGCTATGTTAATTAATATAAAAATTGGCAATGCATATAAAGGATTTGCATTAAAAACTTTGTTTTTATTGGTTATATTACTCCATCCCATAATCCTCTTATTATTATTCCGATCTCGCTTTTTCTCCGTCACTGCTTGGCGGCACCGTTTGTGATGGTGGATGTGAACAGTGTGGGAGTCTCCCCAGTCAATCTGAAATATGTAAACGAAGACTTTTTTATTTTATTTATTTTATACGTATTTTTTGAGCGAATTTCCAGAAAATGGGCGTGCGTCAATGAACCACGAAGAATAACACCGAAAGAGAAAGAACAACAACAGAAAAAAAAATTAACTACTCTCTCCAGCGTTGCGTAGCCTATCTACGTGCCCACGTTGCGATGACTAAGTGAAGACAAATTCTTCGGGCGGATTTCGATTTCTTCTTCTTGGTATTGTTTTTAAGGGAGGAGGTATCATTTGCGTACCTCACACCCGCCCACCAAAGGTGCTACCGACGACGACTAATACATGAAAAATCCTGAGGTTGTTAGGGTCTTGTCATACTCAAAGGAATGGTTTCGAATATTGTGGTTTTATTCTCTTGGACTATACTCAAATACTGCTATATATAATAATACTCTTATATGTATATAATATTCCGAAGAAAGGCGATTGCAAGTATTAGTACCAGGTTGGTTGGTTGTTTTCAGATTATCTGGCGCCGTCAGCAACACTAGGGCTATAATGCGCCGAAACATTCGTCATTAGACAAGCCAACATACATTTGCAAACACCCATGCCAACACGGGACTCGGAACCCGCAACCTCGCGGTCTAGAAGCTAGCACGCTAACCACTATACCGTTTGGTCGGCAGTATTAGTATAGAAAATGGACGTTATGTATACTTCAATCAGTGTGATAGATTATATTTTTTTTCACCCGGGCCGACCTTTAACCCGGTTTCGAGAGAAACGCGTTTAAATGTTCAAGAGCACATGCTCAACAATAACGAAAACGCTTTCAAATATTCATTGTAACTTCGTTAATATTTCGAATTTTTTTTTCCAACCCAAGTTACCAGACTACTACCGTAACAGTTTCTCATGTCAGTAAACTATCCCAGATCACTCCCAGAACATAGTTGGGATTATGTCAACCCCCTATTGCGCTAAACGTTTTATTACGTGCTGCACCTGGTCCACACCAGATGCTCTTCGGTAAAACACATATTGGCGTTGTCGAGTGCAACCAACGTTAAGCTCCAACCTTATGACGTTTTATCACAAATCCTTTATCGGAGACTTCTCTTATCACTCTGGCAGGTAAATTTCTTGTAAGTACTGTCATATTTTACATGGAAATTCTTTCACGCACTTACGTATAGCATCCACTAAGAATTCCATAAACAAGACAGTTAGGGGACGTGCATTAATTACGTCACGCGAAATAGGATTTTTCACCAGATCAGCCAGCTACACCAGGGGTTGGCAAACTGCGGCTTTTCAAGTTTTAAGTAACTCAACCTAATAGACTGAGAGACGACTGCAATTTTTGGACCCCATCGAATATCATTCTGATTTTTTTATAGAAATTAGAGGAAAGTGTGTAGATTGCGTATCCACTGGTCTGCCGTGGCAAAAATTCGTCAAAAATTGACTTTTAATAAGTTGAACTAAATCCAATTGCTAAATGAGCCATAACTTGCCAAATAATGAGCATTTTTTTTTTATTTGGTAACCCTCACTCTTTAATTATCAATTAAGAAGGTTGCAGACGATTCAGATATCTGGCGACGACGGTCTACTTGCATCTATTAAAAGGGAACCAAGTTGGCAATAAACATTAAGTCACGGATGACGTAACTGATGTCGCCAATTTGGCTTACTTTTAAAAGATACAAATTTTACCGTGCCAGAGATCAGAAATCGTTTGCGCTTTGTCTCATTGAAAATCAAAATTCAGGGTTGCCAGACGAAAAAGCAAGTTATGACATATTTGGCAATCGGATTTTAGTTCAACACATTCCAAGTCGATTTTTGATCAGTTGCGGCCATTTTTGCCACGGCAGACCAGTGGATTCCTAATCTACTCACTTTTCTCCAATTTCTATGAAAAAATTCAGAATGATGTTCGATGGTGTCCAAAAATTGCAGTCGCCTCTTGGACTATAAGAATAAACTGAAAAATTGTACTTTTTTTAAAAGGTAAACCTTTTGTTAAGAGGAAGTCCTAGAAAAGATCATTCCCTATATTCGCTACGTTACAATCTTCTAGCCCAGTACATTTGGAAACTACTTTCTACAAAACTTTGAAATTTGGTGAGCAGGTAGGAAAATGACCACCTAATGAAATGACATAAATTAAAAACTCGAAAATAGCGTTTAATAAATTTTATTTTATATTTGAAATCTCTACGCCAATGCAAATGCCACTAGCTCTACCTGGTTTTATCTTTTACAATTTTAATTTATAATAGATAGACATTAAATGAAAACAATTCATATCATTTCATTAAGTGATCATTTTCGTACCTATACGCACCAAATGTCACGATTTTATAGAAGGTAGTTTCTAAATGCACTGGGCTAGAATATTGTAACATAGCGAGTACAGGGAATGATCCTCTTAAAAGTAAAGATAAACTTACTGTGTTCTCAAACCCTAGAAATAAATAAAACGCGACAAAACACAGAGAAATGAGTAGGGCAGGGTGTCCTGGTAACCAATCAGAGTCCATAGAGCCCCCTGGCATCTTCTCAGTCGAAATACGGTACAATCCGCATGCGTAATATAAGTGGGCTCACCATGCTTCGCAGTCTCAGTTGCATCAAGCTTTTGCTGACGTTTGTTGTTCTATCGTTTCCGACTGAGGTAAATAGCACCTTTCGCTGTCAGCGTTTCGCGGTTGCACGCCGTGTTGTTAAAACCCTTTTGCCCTTGATAAATGTACTCTATTGAAAAACCATTGCTTCGACTTCGTCCAAAAGGATATGAAATGTTAATGAGGAGAATCGTGATGGACTTATATGATATGCATTCATTCCACACAAAAAAAGGGGGGGACTCCGGTTCATTTACTAATTTTCGCTCTTTTCTTTGCCGTGCCATGATTTTTATGCTACAAAAATGGTAATAAAATGTTTGTAGTTAAAAACTTATATTCGTTCCGCTTATATTTATTTTTGTCTCGTAAAAAATGTCGCGATCATGATTAGTGAACTTTTTTCTCTTAACGCAGTAAAGCCTGCCGATCCCTAAGCTATACGAATCATACCTCACTGAATTCTGCTTTCCAAATCTAGTTTAATTATATCACTCAATAATAAAATACAACATCTCACTCTAACGAACTTCCAAATAATAATATACTTTATTACATAAAAATAGACTATTTTTTTAAAAAAAATCCTTTTTATCCATTGTCAATTTTTATATTCATTCACACACCGCCGATATCAAAAACATTTCTGCCAGAAAATGGGCGGCAAACTACGTTTCAAAATTTATTTATTAAAAATGAACGTGAACTTATGCTCTCACATCCAAATATCATTTATTTATTATGATTAAAGTAATTTTATTATTTATTTGTTAAAAAAAATGTTGGCAATAGGAAAGAGTTTCTACAATGATAGGCTCAATGATATTTTAACGCGATTTTATTAGTATTCCGTAAAAGCGACCTTTCAGTGACAGTAACACCCCCAAAATTTATTAGAATTGCATTGTCATCGACATCGAACCTATCTGCCAAGTTTCAGCCCGATCGGATGCCGGCAAGAGGGTTAATTAGGGCTCCGCAGATTCCGTCCCCGTCGACAAAAACGAAGTCAATGTAAAGGATTTTGAAAAAGTCATTCCTCCGCGCAATATTAAATACCCACTCGTGTGTGATAAGAAGAGCAAACAACACTTCCCATAATTTATAACTATTTTGAGAAAACTCATAGAAAAAAAAAAAATAACTTCCACCTCTCTACTCTCTTTGTGTATCATAATTAACTCTCGAATCACGCTCTTTTCAATTAAAACGGGAATAAACATTTCGACGGAACACACCTGCCTTAATAATGTCATGGCTCCCATTCTGTTCACGCATTCAAAGACATCTGGAGCTTTTTTGGACTTCTTAATTTGTATCTGATGGCATTTATGGGAAGACAATAACAGTAGAGTGTTAAGAAGGAGGTCAATTGATTCGCTTAATTGGTATGGATGGACTCGTCTGTGCATTTTTTTTTTTTTTTTTAATGTTAGACTGAGAGGTGAATGCAATTTTTGGACCCCATCGAACATCATTATGATTTCCTATAGAAATTAGAGAAAAGTGAGAAGATTAGGAATCTACTAGTCTGCCGTGGCAAAAATGGCCGAAACTGGTCAAAAATCGACTTTTAATAAGTTG
This sequence comes from Linyphia triangularis, assembly GCA_963978545.1. NCBI lineage: Eukaryota > Metazoa > Arthropoda > Arachnida > Araneae > Linyphiidae > Linyphia > Linyphia triangularis. Next base: position 11,083,718 of record OZ021728.1, read on the forward strand.
AACTAAAATCCAATTGCCAAATGCGACATAACTTGCTAAATAATGAGCTTTTTTTTTTTTATTTGGTAACCCTCACTCTTTAATTTTCAATTAAGAAGGTTGCAGACGATTCAGATATCTGGCGACGGTCTACTTGCATCTATTAAAAGGGAGCCAAGTTGGCAATAAACATTACGTCACTGATGACGCAACTAATGTCGCCAATTTGGCTTACTTTCAAAAGATACTAGTTTTCCGAGCCAGAGATCAGAAATCGTTTGCGCTTTTTCTTATTGAAATTCAAAATGCAGTGGGTTACCAGACGAAAAAGTTTGTTCTCTTTTTGTCAAGTTATGACATATTTGGCAATCGGATTTTAGTTCAACCCATTCCAAGTCGATTTTTGATCAGTTTCGGCCATTTTTGCCACGGCAGACCAGTGGAATCCTAATCTACTCACTTTTCTCCAATTTCTATAAAAAATTCAGAATGATGTTCGATGAGGTCCAAAAATTGCAGTCGCCTCTCGGACTATTTGGTCATCAGGTAATAAAGATTACATAATTGTTTAATAATAAATAAAATGAAAACATCTTTTGATCTCTGACTGTGACCTGAAACCGAAGAAGGCTCACTGTGTCTATCAGGAGAAAAGCTCCAGCCAGAAAGTCTATCGTTGTAGAAACAAAAGATTCATCGATTTAGAATAGGGGGCGATACCTGCGGGAAATTGAAGGCTTAAAAGGTTGCATTTACGGTATTCGTTTCGGTGATGAGCAATCGTTTACTTGAATAAATCTGTTTTGACGAAATATCGAAAATATACCATCAGAGCGTTCAACAAGCCAATGTTGATGTCATTCTCCTGCAGAAAATGGGACAAACCATGCTAGACAACTTGATGGAAGCTATACTTGGACAGACAGTAATAATTACCCTAGAGAACTAAATTAACACCTCTTCCCAAACCAGTTAGCGTCTTTATGTAACCAAGGGCAACAGCATTAAAATGGCTATTCAATTGGAATCATCAGTTTGCAGAACAGAAACAACTTAGGTTAGGAACTGTCCAGAAGTTACAGTTAGAGATCAATAGAGAAAGCATTCACCTAAGGAGGTTGCATGTGACAACGTCACAATCACTTCCTTTGCGCGGGAGTATATAAAGCACGTGATTGGTTAAAGAAATGTGAAAAATCTAATTAATTTTAAAAGATGTGTAGTGATTGGTCACAAGTGTTGCTATTCGTTGCAATTCCACTCCTAATATGGTCCGTGATTGACATCCATTCGTTTTCAACAAACTTGTATTAAAAAAAAACTAGCAATTTGGTGGACTTGTGCATGGTGACATCAGTCAATTGCTATGTACGGGAAATTTAAAGTCACGTTTTGTAATTAGTTGAACAAATAATTTCGTGTATAAAGTATATGCAGTGTATATACTTGAGTGTATATTATATCGGGTCCGCCGCGAGATAGGGAAAGAAAGCGCCATCTCGCGGCGGCAATGATTATACACTCAAAATGTCAATACTCAAAATAATCGCCTGCGTAACATCCATAAAATAATTAAAATACAAATCATTATAACTTACTATTCGATTTCTGATCAACAATATAAGTGGCAACTTAATATTTTTTTATTTTAATTATCTATATATATACATAGGGTGATGAAAGTATAGCATTCGGTCCAAAAAAAAAAATTCGATTTTTTTTTTTTTTTTTTGCATTTCTCCCAGTTTTGGAATATCCCGATTTCAAAAAAGTGATCTAGAAAAAATGTTTGTGTGTGTATGTGGTCAGCATAACTTCCGAACAAATTGACCTACAATGTTGAAATTTGATATAAGGGTTAGTGGCGGCAATGGACCTACCATTCAGGTTTTCGTCAAATTCGCGCATGCGCATAAGGTAGTTGCCATTGAAAAAAGCATGTTTTTCAATGATTGCTAAAAAACGGCTCTAACGATTTTGATAAAAATCGCTGTGGTAATGCTTCTTAAGGTGTTGTAAACATCCCCACCTCCGAAATTCCCGTAAAAAATTTTTAATAGAGTAAAAAGTTGAAAAATGAATACCTTCAACACAGAGTTCTCTTTCCTTGAGCATACCTCATCAACGATCGTTTTTTCTTCTCCTCGCAGTTTCGCTTATAATAATGAATAACATAAGTATTATCGAAAAGTATATAGCGAAAATTACCATTTTGGATGATTTTTTTTTTTTTTTTTTTTTTTTTTTTAATACCCATACAAGAAGTATTGCAATAAATATAACCAAACTGGCCATTTATTCTAAATGGATACCCTGGAATATATATATATATATATATATATATATATATATATTCCTGGAAGTTTTTCCAGGGGAAACTACCAGAAATATACTTCCCACAGCAAATGCAAACGATCATTTCTTTGAGCCGATGTTCTAAATGGTACTTCGAAAAAGAAATGCCAGCTCATACTAAACAACACAAACAACTAATCCAGTTTTATTAAATATTTTGTTGTCGAAGTTGTCATTTCGATAGAATAACTCGGAATTCAATTTATATTGGTATAATATATTTTATTTACAAAATACGATGAAAGACATTAAAATAAAGAATACCCTAAAAACAATAAATAACAAAGAAACAAAACATTGCAACAAATTTAGTGTGGCAAATAGTAAAAGCAACAAATTGAAACAATTAATCCAAGAGCCTATGACCATTTTAACCATTCACATTTTCTAAGTTTTAAAATTTTGTTTACGTTTTAACTTTTTTAAATCTTAATTTTTGATGTACGCTGTTTTTAAAACAAAGTTAAAGTATCGTTTACTATCACTAGTAACGTCATTCGTTGTCATTACTTGTGAAATATTTGTTGAGGAACAATTCTGAATCTAAGACAGCATTAGTCACGAAAGTGTTGAAAGTTGGTATTTGAGGTTTCAATATTTACTGAACAAATCCAGGCCCTAGCCAATAGGTTACGGTTATAAGCCAGACTAGCCTCAAAAACTGGATTGAAATGGTTAAAAATCAGTGGGTTAAAATACAAACCATAAGCCAAATCTTTCATGAAAAAAATACATCGTGTTACATAAGTGACATAACTCAAAATTCTTTATTTTGTGTAAAAGTGTGTGCAAAATCACAAACTACATGGACTTAAATCTGGAAGAATGGTAGAAGTCAGTTTCAACTTGAATTTAACTTGTAAACAATCTTGTGCCATTCAATTCGTCACAAATAAATGCAATTTGTTGATTATGTGCACATTTTTACTCATAATGAAACATTTCGAGTTGATTTTGTAGCAAGGGATATCTAGGGTTCCCACTCAAATCACAGAATGAAAATCAATGACTTTGAGGACCTAAATAATGTGTTTTAAGGACCTCTGAAAAGTTGTTTTCAGGCATCATGTCTATACATAAATCCTCCTCTAAAGGTATATTTCATAATTTAAAAAATCTTATAGTAAAAATATTAACTGGTGAGGAAATAATTTATACTTCCCAACACTAACATTGAACAAATAAAGGTCCAAAATGTATCGTTATTTTAATGAATATTCCGTGACTTGGGTTTTTTACTTGGAAGTAAGAGATAAAGTGAAGTAATAATTCAACATTATAAATATAACTGGTTATTTAGATTTAAATAGTGCTTCCAAATATGCATACCTTCATGAAATTAAATTAATAATAAACACCAAAATGTTTTTTTTTTTTTTTTTTTTTTGTTTTTTTTTAATAATTTGTCTTTATATGAAACAATAGAAATTTAACTTAAAAGAAAAATCCTTAAGAAGTAAAAAGTTAACCAATTGTAACAGCATTTGTTAATAAAAATAATAGGGTATTTGACAATTTTTCAAAATATGTTTTAAATAAAGCATATGCCCAAAATAAAAGACTTTTTTTTTTTTTTTTCCAAAATAATGCCGCAAAGCGCCAAAAATCGCATTTTAAAATGCAAGCAGAAGCCCCGCCCCTAAAACGCAGCTCAAAAATCCATCTGATTGTGTGACGTCACATTGCATAAACAGCATCTCGAATGAGTTTCAAGCGAGATTGTGTAGCCGTAATGGGTTATTTTTTGTTCGAGGAAATTTCTTACCGATACTGTGTTGTACCCCACTGTACAAGTACTTCAATTAACAACTGAACAATAATTTGGGTAAAACTTCCAATTTTTGACATATAGAGGATTTTGCGCCAAGAATTGTCTGCATAAAACCGCTCCAAGTTATGGCGGATTTTTACTATAGCATTTTTTTTTATAGTAATCTTGTGTTCCTATTCACTTTAATGCATTAATACTTGTTTTGTTTTTTACCCTGTAAATATTTAAATAAGATCAGACATAAATTATAACGAGTGTTCCGATTCACCCCTTTCTGCTAGGTGATATGGTACACCATGAATAAATTCAAAATAAATTGAAGTAATGTTTTTTTCAACATTTTTGGGTTTGATCATCATATGAGAAGGTATGATCCAAGTTTCAAAGTCAAAAATTAGTTCGTTGACAAGATTATTACACCGGATTTTTACTTTGAAAGTTGAAAAGGTTTCCGATTCAGTGTTCAGCCGATTATTTTAATCGCTATAATTTTGCTTATGTTTTTATAATTATTATAACTGTGATAGTGTGTAGTTCTTGTTCTACAAATTATAATAACAGGGCGATTTATTTATCTACACAGATGTTTTAACATTTCTAAACACAATAGAAAAAAAATAAATTCTGCGCTGGATTTGAAAAAGAACCCACCATCAATGCGTCTATTTTGGATAAATTTAAACTGTCTGCCTTTACGAAACTGTCATACATTTTTCCAATAAAGTTTCTTTAAATAAATATTTCCTAAAATTCACCTTTAATGGTCATAATTAATCATAAAGTAGGAAGAAAGACGAACCAAGCTTAAAAATAAACGTATGAAGTTGTTTGTTCACAAACTTCCACTCCACAATATTGACGTCACATTCTGGGAGGAGCTTAAGCGATCGTTTCTGGTCACATGACGAAGCGCTCAGAAAACCATTTTTTAGAATTCGATTTATAAAAATTTGAGCAATTATTTCGAGTAAAAAATGCTTGCATTATTATTACCTCGTTAAATACTATTCATAGGCCGCATTTGGTAATTATTTGTTGATGGTGTCAAATACCCTATTGTGTTATATACTTTGTATAAAGATATATATTTTTATTAGTGTAATATTTATACACCATAAATAGTTTTTTTTTATATACATTTTAAAACTTTAAATCACTTTTTCTCAGTGTCACTAAATTTTAAGGTTAATGTTATTTTTCTTTAGTAGTTCTTAAACGGATGGTGTGATTTAAAAGTGGGGGGTGGATTTCAGTGGTTTTAGAAGTAGGAGGACGCATGGGTATTTTCTTGAAAAGTGGGGGGACGCGTCACCCCACGTCTACCCACACTTCTAGCACTGTGCACAATACACTTCACAGGTTCACGAATTTATTTGTCCATCTTAAAACAAATTGCTTCCAAAATGTGTTCATAGATGACGCTGTATATACAGTTTTCAGCAATGTGAACCAATAGGGATTTTTCGCGAGTTTCAAACATCATTGACGGTGAGGGAATATTCATTTTAGCTATGGCGACTGCAACTGAGAAAGTGCATTGCGTAGGTTGGTATTTCGAATCAAAATCCATAACTACAGTTCAGAGAAAGACGGTACAGCGCCACCTATGAACACAATTTGGGAGTAAATTTTTTATGATGTCAAAAAATACTCGTGAACCTGTGAAGTGTTATTGTGCAAACCGCATATTCATACGACAATTTGCTGCTTTTCTATGAATTTTTTTTAATGTGTCAAGGACTTTCCGGACACCCTGTATATTCTAACAAAAAAGTTACAAGTTGGCGCATGCGTAATACAAATATGTCAAAGAATTCCGAAACGGTGCGGATTAGTGGCGGTCACGAGGAGGATAGCAAGTCTGAGTTGTATTTAAACAAATTTTGCATTTGGATACACAACATTCGTTAAAAATTAAGGACTTTTAAGGACCTCTAAGCATTTTCAAATACTTTCAAGGCCTTGAAAACAAGTTCAAAAATATTAAGCACTTTTAATGACCGTGGGAACCCTGTTTAGGCAAGACAGTAATCTTTTCCATTCAGTATAGCGACAGAGCACCAAGTTACATTCCACAAACAATTGAATCCTTTGGTAAAATGGTTATTTGGCAAGACTTATACGTCATCAAAGTAAATTACTAAAGGGTGGATTCCCCATCATCCAATCACATGCGCTTTCCCGTAATCACCGACAGGTGGAGCAGCGGTCGCTTCGCTGACGTCACAGAACTGGTGATCTAAACTGGAACCCCGACTGGTAGCGTGCAAGCAAGTCCAGTGTAATGCACTTTCCTGGTAACTCCAGCCAAAGTTGGGTCACCGGCGCAATTGAACTTGATGATGGGGCCTGGCCTCAAAACTCAATGTAAAAGATCACTGCCAAGATATGGCGAGTTATAAAAGGTTTGGCTTACGGTTATCATTTCAACCAGGGTTTACACTCTTTTTCCAAACTAAGAAAATATAGTTTATAAAGACATTTTGATGACCGAAAAAATTTTAAAGGAACTCTCAAAAACTTTTCGCAATGTAAATGCGGTCATCAACTAAGGTTGATTAAATTGGATTTTAAGGCACATGGGCTATATTGTGCCGGAACATCATCATAAAGGAGAAAATGCCTTCGGGAAGGACCTAAAAGGGGAACTGCCCTGCACTTGCGTCAAGAAGGTGAGGAAACAAAGTTCATAAATAGACGATAAATTGAAAAACAATAATAAATAGGTCAAAAGATGAGATAGTTAACATTTTTAAAGGGGAAAATAAGGAGCATTTAACTGGGTTCCCACTCATATCGCAGAATGAAAATCAATGACTTTTAAGCACATAATGTTTTTAAGGAACATTGAAAATTTTGTTTTCAAGCATCATGTCTACATATAAATTTGTAATTAAAGTATATTCTTCCAAAAAAGTAAAAAGTTGATGGATGCTAAAGAAAGAGATCTTCTCAAAGATGAAGAATTCCGATACGGTGCAGATAAGTGACAGTCACACGGGAATAGCAAGTCCGAGTTGTATTTTTATAAATTTTACGGTTAAACACTCAACATCCATAAAAATTAAGGACTTTTGAGGACCACTAAGCATTTTCAAGGACTTTTAAGCACCTCTAAGCATTTTCAAGTACTTTCAAGGTCTTGAGAACCAGTTCAAAAATATTAAGCACATTTGATGATTTTCAATGACCGTGGGAACCCTGTTTAAGAAATTGGTTCATAAAAATAAGGAAATCTTAAAGGCTCCTAAAAAATAAAATAATGGAATACTGAAGGAATTTTTAGAACCCTTCAACTCTTTCAATCCAGGTTTTTCCCGGGTCTTTTCCTGCTACATGACCGCATCCTATTATCCAGGTCTTAAGCCGGATTTACACGTTACCAGTCGAGGTTCCAATTTAAATCGCCAATCTGTGACGTCACCTGGCTACTGGTACCAGTAAATAAAACATATTCTATTTACTGGCGCCGGCGATTCTCGTCATCCAATCACGTGAGCGCTCCCCTGTTCACCGACAGACGGCGCAACGTTCACTTAGCTGACGTCACAGAACTGGCGACCCTGACTGCTAGCGTGTAAATCCGGCTTCAGATTCGCCACTAAAGTTGATACTGAAATACTAAACATGCGAGTGTCTACTCTAAAATGGACAGAGGCTCTTGGGGTTCGGTGAACAATATTTAACACTGTGGTGATGGAGGGGAGCCGCCTGAAGAATCCACAGGGCGACGGGTCTGAACCATCTTTATTCGTCGACCATCTGTCACAAGATCTTCACAAACATGAACAACTACGCCGGGTTGGGTGCTTGAAGGAGGGTGCAGCTCGTGGGCTTCACCTAAAGAGAAAAACCACCATTTTAAGCTTTCAATAGAAATTCAACAGAATCAAATTTCAACAGCAATAAAAACAACTCAATTACGTCTTAAAACAATGAACACGATGATAGCTTCAAAGAAATTGGCACAAAGTGTTGTTTATATGTACTTTGTTAAAAATTTCAGTGGGAAATGAAGTTTGGGTTAGAACCATCCATACAGATAAACAACTGGATAGACTGCTCCGATGTCAATGCAAGGGAGAAAACACGCCGGTGGTTGATGATGATGGGGGGATGATTAACCAGTCACAGTCCACTTTTATAGTTGGGTGGGAATGCAAGAAACCTTGTAAAGTGCAAGAGTAGATATTTTTTTGCACATTATTACTAATTTAAGGCCTACTATTGACAGTTCTGACGTGTACAACCCAAGATTTTATTTTCAATCCTCGTCAATCCGTTGTTTTTTTTTTGTCTTTTTTTTTTTTTTTTTTTTTGTCCACCTAACGATCTGGCAATGGTTTCATTTTTCCAGGGTTTAGCAATCTACCCAGTTGTTTATCTATATCGATGGTTAGAACATAGACCCGTCACATAAGCCACGAATCTCTCCATTATGTTGTTTCCGATGAGCTTGTCAGTGACATTTATTGGCTTAGTAGTTATTGGCATTTATTGGTTTGTAGTCCAAGAGGCGACTGCAAGTTTAGGTACCCCATCGAGCACCATTCTGAATTTTTTATAGAATGTGGAGAAATGCTAGTAGATCATGAATCCACTGGTCTGCCGAGACAAAATTGGTCGAAACCATTAAAGAATTGACTTTGAATGTGTAATCCAACTGTCCAATAAGTCATAACTTGCCAAATAATAAGCATTAATTTTGTATGTGGTAACTCATAGCTCCTTTAGTTTCCAATGAGGAATAATGCAGACGATATTTATTACCTGGCCAAAAATACTTCAATCTTTTAAAATCCTCTTTCGTCAACCAAATTGGCAATACGTATTACGTTATCAGTGACGTAATATGTATCGCCAATTTGGCTGATGAAAGATCTTGACAGCAGAAAAGACAAATCATCTGCAGACTTCTTAAAAGAAAAATAAAGAGTGGTGGGTTACAGGTCAAAAGAAAAGGATGCTCATTATTTGGCAAGTTATGACATATTTGGCAAATTGGCTTTGGTTCTACTCGTTCAAAGTCGATTTTTGAATAGCTTCGATCATTTTTGCCCCTGCAGACCACTGGATTCATGATCTACTCTCATTTCCCTATATTCCATAAAAAATTCATAATGATGTTCAAGTTCATTAAGGTATCCAAACTTACAGTTGTCTCTCAATCTATAAGAGCTTGCTGTCTGTCTATCAAAAGAATATCTCCCACCAAGTTTTGAAACGGTATAGTGGTTAGCGTGCTAGCTTCTAGACCGCGAGGTTGCGGGTTCGAGTCCCGTGTCAGGCATGGATGTTTGCAAATGTATGTTGGCTAGTCAAATGACGAAAGTTTCGGCGCATTATAGCCCTCGTGTTGCTGACGTGCCAGATAATCTGAAAACAACCAACCCACCAAGTTGTGCAGCATCGTTTGTTGCCTTGAAATTAAGACTAATCCCATTTAATAAGGGGGGATTCCAGAAGAAAGACTAAAATTGACTTGCTGAACACACTGATGGCATATTAGCGATATTTCATAAAAATTATCAAACTGTATTCAAGTAACGGATTTCTCTTCACTAAGACAAATACTGTATTTTAACCTTTTAGGCCAGCGTTCGCCACTAACTTTGGCCGTATGACTTATGTTGAAATTTTTCGCGGGCCGGATACACCAAAATATGTATCCTTAATAGTTATTGATTTAACAATACAAAGAATTTCTGAAAACAAGGAAAAAATATTTATCTTAATAAAATTACAATTTAAAATGGATTTTTTTTTTTTCAAATAATAAAAAAAAAAAAAAATAGTTTTCATTATTAGTAAATCAAATTCTAAAAAAAGAAGTGGATCTATTGTTTCAACGTGATGCAACTTTTAATAAAAGTATTTATACTGTACTTTCAGGTTACCACGTTTTTAGTCGATACCAATTGTGAGACGACGGCGATCGTAATCGTTTAGTTTATTTTATGATAAGAGTCGATGTCTTTCGGAGTATTTGTAGCAATAAATTTAATAAATTCTCCAAATGAGATTCAGTTATTCCTGAATTTATTCTTAATGAAAACCACCTTGCTATAAGCTTCTTCATATAGTTTCTTCGGACACGTATTGGAGAACTCTGTTCTGCATAGTTAACACATATTATTTCGAATAAATTACAATTATGTGTAAAAAAAAAGTGGTCCATACCGTGAAATTTGATTTTTTTTTTTTTAAGTATTTTCTAAGGTGCCGTCGGCGGCCCGCAGAAAAATCTGTGGTGGGCCAAATCCGGCCCGCGTAGTGTCTGACGCTGTTTTAAGCTATCAATTTCCAGCTTGCAGCACTCCTATTCTAAATTAACGAGTCTTGTTTCTATATTGATTGCCAACATTAAAAATATCTGGAGTGAACTATTCAGCTGATAGACCGACAGTTAAAGTGTTTATAGTTATTTCTTAAAAACCAGTTTTATAAATGATTAATTACATGGAAGAATTGTGTGCTCTTTTCGAGACCATTCGTAAAATTCCAATTTTAAAATAGGACCCTTAACAAAATTCCAATTTTAAAATAGGACCCTTTACAAAATTCCAATTTTAAAAAGGGACTCTTTATTCACACTTCAAAAAAAGAATTTTTTACAAAAATCTATGTTTAGAAAACCGGACCCTTTGAAACCTGTTCTTGATGTATATTTTCATATTTTATTGGGCAATTCTCTGCTGAAAGCATAAGACATTTTAGCTCTTTTTTCTACTCGTAAACAAATTAGGATTCTAAAATTATTATGAATCTAACAATTATGCTTTTGCTTTATATAGCTCTACTTGGTGACAAAGTTATATGGAAAAATAATTATTTTAACTAGGTCAAATATGCATTTCTAACGTCTTGCGCAAGGGACACGTCTTAGATTCATCTTAATTTTATAATTCTTATCTGTTTACGAGTAGAAACTAGGTGTGTGAAACATCGCAACACTTTCAATTACACTTTATTACTGATGTGGATTTGTGTCATTTACCATTTTTAAATATCCATCATTCGTTTAGAAAAAATGGCCAGTTAGGCGATATTTTTTGCGATAGTTGTAATGTGGGACTTAAAAAAAAAAAAAAAAAAAAAAAAAAAAAAAAAAAAAAAACTTCGCCAAAGTGAAAATTTTGGCAATATACTTTTCGATAATTCTTATATTATCCTTTCTTATAAGTGAAACAGAGAAGAGGAGAAAAAACGATCGTCCATAAGCTATGTTCAAGCAAAGAGAAATCTGTGTTAAAGACATTCGTTTTTCCACTTCTTACGCCATTGAAGCATTTTTACGAGAATTTCGGAGGTGGGGATGTTTAGAATACTTTAAGAGGCATTAGCACAGCGATTTTTACCAAAATCGTTAGAGCAGTTTTTTAGCAATCACTGAAAAACATGATTTTTTCAATGGCAGCTAACCTTATGCGCATGCGCGATTTTGACGAAAACCTTAATGGTAGGTCCTTTGGCCATCACCAAATTTGAACATCGAAGATCAATCATCTCCCAATTTGTTCGGGAGTTATGCTGACCACATACACACAGACAGAATTTTTTTCTAGATCACTGTTTTGAGATCAGGATGTTCCAAAACGTGGGAAAAATGCAAAAAAAAAAAATCGAAATTTTTTTTTTGACCGAATCCAATACTTTCATTACCCTATGTATTACATATGGGTAATTGAAAGCAAACTAGGGATGTGGAACATCGCACAACTTTCAATTACATTATATTACAGACAGACAGACAGAAATTTTTTCAAGATCACTGTTTTGAGATCATTATGTTGGCCAGTTTGGAGATATTTTTTGCGATAATTCTTGTATGAGTGTTACAAAAAAAAAAAAAAAAACTTCGCCAAAATGGTGATTTTGGCGATATACTTCACAGTAATCTTTATATTACCCTTTATTATAAGTGAAACTGACTAGATAAGAAAAAACGATCAATAATGAGGTATGCTCAAGGAAAGAAGACTGTGTTGAAGGGATTCGTTTTTCAATTTTTTACGCCATTAAAGCATTTTTACGGAAATTTCGGAGGTGAGGATGTTTAGAACACCTTAAGAGGCATTAGTACAGCGATTTTTATTAAAATCGTTAGAGCCGTTTTTTAGTAATCATTGAAGAACATGATTTTTTCAATGGCAGGCTACCTTATGCGCATGCGCGATTTTGACGAAAACCTTATTGGTAGGTCCGTGGGCCATCACCAACCTGCTCACCAAATTTGAACATCGTAGGTCAATTTGTTCGATAGTTATGTTGACCACGTACACACAGACAGACATTTTTCTAGATCACTTTTTTGAGATCAGGATGTTCCAGAACGTGGAGAAATGCACAAAAATCGAAATTTTTTTTTTTTTACCGAATCCTCTACTTTTATTACCCTATGTATTACAAATGGGTAATTGAAAGTAAAAAGAGCCAAAATGTCCCGTGTGTCAGCCAGAGAATTGCTCTATTGCATATATTTTCCTTACAAAAATGTCCTCCTTTGATCAAAACCCATTTTCTTTTAGAGTGTTTTTTTTTATTTTTCCTCTTTGATTTTTAATAAAAAATTCACCATATAAAAATTCCAAGACAGACCCTTGAATTCTTATGATGTAATATTATATTGGGATCAAGAAATAAGGATTTAGAAGCAGTTTTTTTTTTTTTTTTTAATCAAGATTTGATTATACAGCAAACACAGTTAGTTATCTAACGGTTAGTAAAAAATCACGGTAGCTGAGTTAGTTTAGTTCAATATAGGGTAAAACCGAGTAGCATTTTTAAATTAACACTAAACTGTGATACAATATATTATCAATTAGAGAATAAACATAAGCAAACCTAGAACATGTTTTGTACAAACTGCCCTTTAAGACCAAATGCATGCTGTAGATATTTAATTACAAAATTTACGACACAATTTAAGATAAAATGTGATTGTTTGGTGTTTATGGAATGTTTTTAATTAACTGCTGAGATTTGTCATTGTGTATAGGTTGACATTTTACATACTAGGTTCGCTTCAATTGTTAAAAGGCTAATTACTATGCAAACTTAAGCTGGCACAGCTGCTGCAAGTGCAAAAGCTCGCTAAAAGGTAAATTGCTACGTAAATCTTTATAACTGGTCCCCCCCGGGTCGAGAAAAGAAATCTCCCTGTTAATACATTTATAAGCCTCATCCACTTTAGTTCCGGGCGACTAAATTGAATTAAATATTAAGTTACCTGGAGTGAGGTTTGCAATAGCAGCCAGCAAATCGTAGTTAATGCAGGGTTGAGCTTCATCCGCAGGTTCCCAGCCAACAGGGGGAGAGGCTGGGGGAGATATCAAAAACTGACGCACAGGCAAAGGAGGCTGCAAGTAGGCATCCGATCCCTCCCCCTCCTTGCTCACAACTGTTGGTAGAGGCTACAAAGAAAACACACCAAATCAATTAAATAACTTCATTTACAGTTTAAGCCCGGTGGTAGAGTATTGCGCTGCCAAGCAACAGGTCAGCGGTTTGATTCCCGGACTGGGCAAGGCTGATTCGGCCTTTCATCCTTTAAGTGAGTCGATTAAATGAGAATCGAGCGTGCTTGGGAACTAAACACTGTGTTTCCCCGTCGGACTGACCATCTGACCGGAACAATGCTGTATGACACCCCAGAGCCCATGGTCAAGTAAGCTGGATTAGGCACAACAGGTCAAGGTCCCCCACGGGTCTGTTACGCCACTTGAGTTTAGATTTACAGTTTGGTTATGATTGAAAGAGTGACTGTTTCTCTGAATTCTGTAATAAGTAATAGATATTATGAGGAGGTCCTAGTAAGGATCATTCCCTATACTCGCTATGTTGCAATCTTCTATAGTCTGAGAGGCGACTGCAATTTTTGGACCCCATCGAACATCATTCCGAGTTTTTTATAGAAATTGTAGAAAAGTAAGTAGATTAGGAATCCACTGGTCTGCGGTGGCAAAAATGGCCGAAACTGATCAATAATCGATTTGGAATGAGTTGCACTAAAATCCGATTGCCAAATATGTCATAACTTGCCAAAAATAGAACAAACTTATTCGTCTGGCAACCCACTTCATTTTGATTTTCAATGAGAAAAAGCGCAAACGATTTCTGATCTCTGCCTCGGAAAACTTATATCTTTTAAAAGTAAGCCAAATTGACGACATCAGTTACGTCATAAGTGACGTAATATTTTTTGCCAACTTGGCTTCCTTTTAATAGATGCAAGTAGACCGTCGCCAGATATCTGAATCGTCTGCAACCTTCTTAATTGAAAATTAAAGAGTGAGGGTTACCAAATAAAAAAAAATGTTCATTATTTGGCAAGTTATGGCGCATTTGGCAATTGAATTTAGTTCAACTTATTAAAAGTCAATTTTTGACCAGTTTCGGCCATTTTTGTCACGGCAGACCAGTGGATTCGTAATCTATTAACTTTTCTCTAATTTCTACAAAAAATTCAGAATGATGTTCGATGGGGTCCAAAAATTGCAGTCGCCTCTCAGTCTACTAGCCCAGTGCATTTAGAAACAACTTTCTATAAAACCTACTTGACATTTGGCGAGTAGATACGAAAAAGATCACTTAATGAAATGACCTAAATTGTTTTTAATGTCTATCTATAATAATAAAACAAGCTGTGTGTCTGTCTGTCTGTGGCTCTATAGAAACCTACTTAAAATTGGAGTAGGGCTCTGAAATTTTCCACATAAGAAGTTTTGGCTTTCTAATTTTATGTGTGTCAAACAGAATGTTAAAATTTTAATGAAAAGTGAAAAAGTTAGAAAGTGACTTCAAAAAGAGATACAGCTCTGAAATTTTCAACATAAGTAGTTTTAGCCTTCTAATAGGACTTTTGAAAAACAGAATGTTAAAATTTTAATTAGTTATTTTTTAATTAACTTTCTTAATTTACTAACAAATTTTTTTACAAAACGACTTCTAATAGGTCTACAGTTCTAACATTTTCAACATAAGTAGTTTTGGCCTTCTAAAAAACAGAATTTTAAATTTTTATTTACTTCTATTTTAATTAATTCTTTTAATTAATTAATAAATATTTTACAAAATGATCTCTAATAAGGCTACAGCTCTAAAATTTTCAACATAAGTAGTTTTGGCCTTCAAATTGGACTTTTGAAAAACAGAATTATGAAATTTCATTTCTTTTTTAATTAATTAATAAACAAATATTTTACAAAACGATTTCTAATAGGGCTACAGCTCTGAAAATTTCAACATAAGTAGTTTTGGCCTTCTAATTGGACTTTTGACAAAAAGAATGTTACAATTTTAATTTGTTTTTTAATAAATTTTTAATTAATATTTTCACAAAAAGCTACTTCTAATAGGCCTAGAGCTCTGAAAGTTTCAACATAAGTAGTTTTGACCTTCTAATTTTGCTTTTTACATACATCATGTGTAAAAAAATTCTTAAAGGCAGGTGTTGTATTATAGTTATTAACAGGGAATTTTTTTATTGTTTCTCGACAAGGGTGGGGCTTCTAATATTAAGGCTTTGCGTAGCATTTAGTTTTTAGTGTGTGAAGCGTCCATAGGCTTACGCAGCAATGAACCTTTCATCGAGTAAAGCGAGCTCATGTTTGCATAGCAATGAACCTTTCAACTAGTTAAGTAAGCCTGTGCTTATGTGTCAATGACTTTTTCAGTGAGCGAAGCAATCTCGATTTTGAGTTGCGATTAACCTTCCTGCGAGCGAAGCGCCAAAAATTGGGGCCTATACACCAATGACAGATTTCCGCAACCCGGGGCCCTAGCAGCTGGCTAAAATATTTCACATGGTAATATTTTGTGGCGAAGCACAGGAATTTAGCTAGTCTATTATAAATGAAAATTAAAATAGTAAAAGACAAAACCAGGTGGAGCCACTGCATAGGAGGATAAATAAGGATTCAAAGGATTTCAAATATAAAATAAAAAATAGTAGATGCTATTTTTGAGTTTTTAATTTCTGTCATTTCATTAAGTGATCATTTTCGTACCTACTGTCCAAATGTCAAGGTTTAAGAAAGTAGATTCCAAATGCACTGGACTAGAAGATTGTAACATTGTGAGTATAGGGAATGATCCTTAGTAGGACTTCCTCTTAATAAAATGCTGTTTACATGCTACTGAGAAACATTTGGAAATTATATTCGTACACGGAAATTATGATGGACGCCGGCAGAATTATTTGCAGGATGTGCAAGGGGTTGAAAGTTTTTGCATGTTTTAATCAGAAAAAAATTAAGAATTGAATTTCTTAATGAAATGTTAATTAATAGTTATGTATTAATCTTCTGTTCAAATGAATAATTTGAAATGTATATTGTACGGCTCACAACCTCTTTTTTCCTGTAAACTTTACTGTTTTTCTTAACGTTTTTGTAATTTTCAAACTCCTTCGACTACAAGTACACCCTCTCGCCCCTTCCTAACGGTGCCCATGATGATATCTATAAATAAAACTTAAACAAAACTAGGTATGTGGAACATCGTCCAACTTTCAATTACACTATAATACTGGTCATTATTTTGATTGCTTATTACAATAGATTATAGACCGCTTCAATAAAGTATACTTTAATTGAATTTAATTGGACTTTTAAAAAAAAATGATGTGAGAATAGATTTTTTGATAGCACATGCCCTTTTCACAAAGTTTGATTCTATTATAAACACGCAATAAATCAATAGAATAAAAAGTCATAAATCGACATAAGTGTTGAAATGTTTTTAGTCATATTTGTCCTCATCTTTTATGTAACTTTGTCATTAAAAAAATTGGAAAAAATAAAAAAATTCATTAAAATTTAATTTAACTACAAGTAAAAAACATTTTGGCCAACTGTCCCATGCATCATATCTAGAGAAATGGTAAATAGTGTTTTAAAGGAAACCTATTTTGGTCAATTAAAATATCTTAGATTAAAATTAAATTAGTAATTCAAATGTGTCTAATATTCAAGCTCGTAGTAAATATCCACAGTCTAAAACATAAACTGTTTATAGTAGCCTGATTATCAGGAACTGTTGGAAATTGAGATTTCCTATATAAACAGGATTTTCTGAGTAAATGGATGACTTGTTGCGAAAAATTTCATTTCAGTAGCATGTTAAATTACAAAATAACACTCATGGCGATGAGTGTCATGCTAAAATTTGTAATCAGTGCAACATCTCTGCATTAACTTTAGTAAAATGGACAGTCATTGGAAAGGTTCTTTTAGAAGAAATAATACAACTTTGGTTTAAAAATGGATGATAAATTAAAAATATATTAATAAATAGAATTAGAAAATTTACATTGTTAACTGTTTTAAGGGAAAAGTTTTTAAGGACTTAGTTTTCTAAAATAAGTTAAGGACTTAGTTTTCTAAAAATATTTTAGAAAACTAAGTCCTTAACTTAAGTTATTAAGAACCCTGAAAGGAAGCCATCTTAAACTGTCAAAAGTAAAACATTTTTGACAGAACAAAAATTTAGATTGCCCCAACGCTATTCAATACCTAATAACATAAAAAAAATTGACAAACATACATTTTGAAGATCAATTATAAATACCTGTGCAAAATAGCAGTTGACGATACTGTCACCGATCTTCTTTTGATGACATTGAATACGTGCATTAGCAGCTGCATCAGGATTGGTGAAGTTGATCCGCACCCGCCTGAAGCTCTTGAAATACTGAAATGTGGCTTCTTCATCAAAAGTATGGAAAATTTCTTCAAACTGACCCTACAAAAAGGATTGTATCAGAATCAGGCTAGCTTTAAATCTCGACAAAGTAAAAAGAAGCAGAAACCTACAACAGTGCCGCAAAAAGGAACTGCTGCAGTAAAATATAAGTCATTTGTGGCAAGAAATCATAATCTACATTTACAACATAGTTTTCTTTTTAAATCCTTCATAGTAACTTTGATTTTCTGTGCTTGTGTGTGTGGGGGGGGGGGTGTATGTTGATGGCGGACAAATCTGTAGAGGCTTAATTAACCCCCTTTCCATCATTCAATCTAGCTGAAACGTAGCAGGTAGATTCAATGTCGATGACAAGGCATTCTATCTAATTTTGGGGGGGAAAAACCACAAAGACAAAAAAAAATTGTAACGAATTGAGTTCTCGTTTATGATGTTACTTTTAGTTTATCATGCATTCTAGTATTATAAGTTTTGTAAAAAGAGCCAATTGTAAGACGAAAGCACGATTAAATTTTTTTAAGAATTTGCGTTTACAGAGTCACAAATCAAATTAACTATTACAGATTGAATAAGTTATTTATTGAAATTAATATTACATCATCATTAAGAACTCAATAAGTTAAAAAAAAAAAAATTATTTTTTTTGTCATTGTGGCTGCAAAAAAGATAAATCAACATTTGACGAGAACTCTATTTGACAAAAAAGTAGGATGTTTAATCCGTAAGTACCAAAATATATTTTAACACATATATAAACTAATATTGGCAACTCTAGTTAACGAATATCCTAAAAATGTCATTTTTATACCAAAACTATATAAAATTTGAGCACGAAGCATGCGGGAAAATACTTTTTCACTACTATCTAGCACTGCTCGCAATAAAGTACTAATTTTTTGCATGATTTTTCTGATTAAAAAAAGCTAAATTTTTTAGAACGTTGCTATAAAAAAGAAGTTAAATGACGACATTTGAAAAGATATATTTATGAATTTAAAGTTTTTGACTCTCCCCATTTCCTGTGACAATACATCCTAATCGGGTATTCTCCGTTAGAAGGATACCAGATAAAATCACCAAATTGCCGTGATAACTCATCCAAAATAACAAACCGTAATAGGGTTGCTATAGCAAACTGTAAACATTTAGGCTTGGTGATACATTTACATGTCATTTAAACGTGTAAACATTTGGACATGACAACAACTGGTACCAGTCTAACGGAAGAGTACCCTCAAACGTATGGTCGACTGGGACTGTTAGTCCCAATCGTCTAGGATATTGTTATAAAGTATTTCCCATAATGATAACATGGTACTAATGGATTTTCACAGCAATAAACTGCCAAATTATGTTAAATAGTCAAAAGGGACAACCTAAATGGTCACTTTCAACATATCTTACACGAACTTGATAAATAGTTTAAAAGAACTACAAGTAGTTTAAACTTAACAACAATCCATTAACGTGAACCATGAAAATCAAGTAGTATCTATAACAATGAATAAAAACTATAAATCAGGATTTTATAATAAAATTTTTGCACAGATGTGCACTATAAGGATATGATGATTCTTAGGATATATGTTCAAAGCCGAGAAGTATTGAGGACATTTCTTTGGCCTGATTTTATTCGCATATTTTGAATTTTGTAATTTAGATGTTTCATTATTTAAACAAGATTTACCAAGATTGGTAAATTCCTAGTTGGCGTGGATGGGTTGGCAAGTTATTGAAAAGTTGGCGACAGGGCCAAAACGTTGCCAATTCTAATTGAAGCCTAATATAAAATTCACAACGCATTGCAATTAGGGTTACCAAAAAATCGATGTGGTGCTAGCATGGCAAGAAGGTTGCTAAATGTAAAACTTTATTCCCTACCAACTGATGTCGATTGTCTTTGCCGATTTTTACATGTCAACTAGGAATAAACCGCAAGATTTTATTTTCATTCACATGTTTCGGCTTTAAGCGATTATGTTTGATTGCCAAATGAAAATATGTACTACATCTGCTCCAAAATGGAACAGCTGATGGTACAGATGTAGTATAGGACATTTTTTTAGCGCGATTTTATTTGGCATTTTTTTCCATGGATAAATGCTGTTTGTGGCAAAGGGTTTTTTGAGTTATATATTCACTTTAACTAAACAAATAAATTACCTAAACTCTAATTTATAATTTTATTTACTGCGTATTTAATTTTGGCGACATTTCTAATCGCCAAATGAAAAAAAGTTTCGAATGTCCAATACTAAAACTATTCCCAGCTGATTACTAATTATAGTTGCTCTCAAGCTGTTGAGAGAGAACGATTGATGGGGTTACAATTTAAGAATACTAATCATTTAAAAATAACTCATGAAAATTACGAAAAATCGCCACGCTCTTACGATGCATCGTGGTAAATTCCTAGTTCACGTTTATGGGTTGGCGCACTTTTGAAAAGTTGGCGACAAAGCCAGAATGTCGCCAATTCGGAATTCAAATATGAAAAATTGAAAAACGAACCAGCTCCATGATTTGTAATATAGAAAGGTTGAAGCCAAAGCTCGTCAATAAAAAAAATGGGGTTGCCAAATTTAGAACTGTATCGCATACAAAACAGCGCCAAATCGGCTTGGCGATATTTTAACGTCAACTAGGAATAGACCTGCATCTTTATCAAAAATTATATAATACGAATTGTCCACGATACCTTTCGATTTTCCTCTAGAAATATATCATTTTCAACATTTGTTATAATAACCGAGGTTGGAAGATCAGAGGTGTCAGCCAGCTCCTCCGACATGTCTTCTTCAAAATCCTCTAGCATAGTTTCATTAGTAAAATGTTTCATTCTTTTTAAATCCTCTAGACTGCTTTTACCGTCATTAGTTTACACTGACTAAAACAACGACAGGACAAATAGAATGCGCAAGAGCAATGGTTTCAACCTATGAAGAAATCTCAAAATGAAACTTTTTTTTTTTCAAAGATTGAAATTATAATTTTAGAGGAGTGAAGTTTCACCAAAACAGGTTTGTTTTTTTAAAAGCTGGAGTACTGCCGAAAACGATCCGACAGAGAATTTAAGTAAACAAACAAACAGAAAAGGCCAGGTTGCCCTTCATCTTCATGAATCTTCGATATGTTTTCGCTTTCGCAGTAGATTTTATGCATGATGATGTCATAGCACTTCTAAACTGTCTGACGTCATGATTGAAGTCGAGTTTTTTTTATGGTTTGTTTTCAAAGGAACAATTTCAGAGTTCGTTATTTGAATTTGAAAATTCTTTTTTTAAATCTTTCTTTATTTTTATTTAAATTATTCTTACGATGATTAAATTTATTTTCGAGCCGTTCTTCTTTTATGATCAAATGTCGCTAATGCGGGGATACTCACGGGTGACTGAGTTGTTCATGAAAGAGCACTGCTCTAAATAAAAAAAATTTGAGTAGGACGATTTTTTGTTTCTTAGCCAGATCTGTTGTTATATAAAGCAACCCTTGCGATAAAATATAGAATTTTTATTATTAATTTATCTAGTGATATTTTAAAAGGACAATGCTTAGAAGCTATATCAAAATTATTCAGATAAATATGAGATGAGGGGTGTGGGGGAAAGGTAGATGTTTCAGTCAAGATATTTAGCAATTATGTAAGAAAAGCAAATTTTTTTTGTCTTATTAAGAATGGAGGATATTTTTAGGAGGAGAGTAAAAGGAGAACAGATTTTTTGAAAATTCTTAGAAATCAGTAATGTAGTTTATCAGTCTGGAAGAAATGGGCTGAGGATTCCCCACTTCTTTTCGTTGAGGAAAGAGGAATGATTTTTCAATGAAAAATGATTAGTTATAAAAACAACTTTCTTTTCGTAGAAGGAAGTGGATGAGAAATAAACCTTATTTAATAAATGGGGAAGGGTAGCCTTTTTTTGGGGAAACATTCAAATAATTTTTTTTTCTTGTAAGAAGTGCTACTGTAGACTATTTTTCGAAGGATGAGATAGACATTAAAATCAGTCTAGCACAAACGTAGCAGAAGAAAGACTACTTGAAATTTTTTTCGGAAGGAACAAAAATACTTTTTTTTTTTTTTTTTTTTTTTATCAGAAGATGCATTTCCTGATTTGGTTTTGCATTGTGACTTATGTAGTACCTTCATATATACAATCACGATTTATTTTACAATAAAAAGGTAAAAAAAAAAAAAAAGCTTTCATTAAAATAAAAACTTCGTATATCAAGCACATTAAATTTAACATACATCATCCTACTTTAATAGGTAACCGCGCTACAAAGATCAAATTTTTTTTCTACAATTGCATGTTTTTTATTTTCTGTACCAAATGGTTTGGTTACATATATCTCGTAGGTCGGGTATAAATCAAGTGCAGAGAAAACCTGAAATTATATACTATAAGGACCCGTAAGAAACACTCAGTTTTGCTCAGATAACGAGCAGTTTCAGCCCATTTTTTTTTTCTCACTAAAAACTAGGAACTTTTCCTACGGTCGGAAAAACATCAACATTTCAAAAAGCAGATATCCAAAAAGGACACATCAATAACTTTGCATATGGCAACTAATTTTTTTTTTTTTTCTTAACATCTTGGTTAGATTACATTAGGGATGGAACGGATATCCGGCAAATATCCGATATCCGGCATATCCGGCTGATTTTTCAATATCCGAAACCCCGTCGGATATCCGATTTGAAATACCGGACATCCGATAATTTCATTCGGATATCCGGCTATATATCCGGCCACCAGGTATCTACAAGAAATAATTTTTTGCAAAAATAATGATATTTTTCGGACAAAGGGGACACCGTATCCTACACTTTTTTTTTTTTAAATTTTTTTTTTCTTGGACATAAATTGCAGTTAAGTTAGAAAACGAAAAAGTTCCTTCGTGAGAACTATGCTTTCTAAGCATAAACAATTCCTCCAATCTTTTTCCATACACATCCCTCATACGTGTTTTGCAATATGTTCTTTTCATTCCAAGTTTATGATCTGATTAATTCCAGATGTTATATTTGAATGCTTCTCCGTAAAATACGAACGAAATACTAATAAATAGTACTTTTTTTCCATAACATAAGTTATTTGTTAAGAATTTTAGTTCTTCTTACTTCCTCCTTTTTTTCTGACATTTGCTTGCAAGTAAAAAGCAATAAATAGCCAATGCGCACTCCTCTATGCTTTTTTTTTTCTTTCTATCGACGATAATACCCTACCCCTTTATGCTGTGAATGGTATGGTCTAATTTCTGATTTTTCATTGGCAGAAGTTGAAAGCTGGCATATTTTTTCTGACGTAAAATGAAGTATTGTAATTTTTAGGTCTTTAACGTAGCGCCACAATGTGGAATTATATTTAGCTCTCTAGAATGTCTTGAATCATAGTTTTCTCCAATTATAATCCAATTTATAATTTTTAATAATGGCTCATTTAAAATTACCCATTTAGAAGTATTTTAAAATTAATGGAAGTGACGAAAGCTAAGCCCTATGTGTTACTTGCTCCACAGAATCGTTTAAAAAATATATTGTGCGAGGCAGAAGCCCAAAATCCTTTTCCACAAAACCCTTATGGAACCATTTAATGAGTGTGCATAAGGAAATTTACGAAGCTTAAAAGACTCAGTAAATGCATCAAATATTGATGAATATGAAAAAACAATTCATCAAAACAAGAAATGCACGCAGACAACATTGGAATCGACATTATTTGTACCAAAATTGTAGAGTTTAGATGATCCTAAGCAAAAGCCTTAACCACAAAAATATGTAAGTACTAATTTTGTTTGTTTATATTAAATATATATTTTAAATATGGTATAACATAATGTTGATGAATTTTGGGTTCGAAATTTTTTAAGTTTATATTTAAAGACGGGATATTCCGATAGATTCAATTTATGTTTTCTATGAGATTTCTTTAAATCCGTAATGTTTTAGGTGCATTAAAAAAAAAATAGACTTCAATTTCATAAAATATTTAAAATAAATCTTTTGTTATTAACAAATGCATCCGGTATAATTTTGTAATCATTTATCAATTATAAACAATGCATGAAGTAAATTGATATTGAATCAATTTACAAACGTATTTCTGAAATATTTTCATCACATTGCAGAATGTTTGGTACAATTTTAAGTAACACACAAACAGAATGGTGATGAAGTTTCAAAATTGTTCAGCAAGTGTAGGTATTGGCATCACTAAAACATCGTTTCATCAACTAAAGTTTAAATAAAAAAAAATTAACTCAGTGGCGCGACAGCCCGTGTGGACCAAGGCCTGCTGGGCCCAGCTCAGCTTTCTTGACTGTGGCATTTGTGTGTCACATAGCAGATGTTCCGGTCAGATGGTCATTCTGACGCCAAACCTCAGTGTTTAGTTCTCAAGCATACATGGTCCTCCTCAGTTTATTTCTTTCAGGTATAAATAGCTAAGTCAACCTTGCCGAGTCCGCGAATCAAACCATGGACCTGTGGCATGCACTTGGGTGCGTTAACCACTAATTATAATTTACTTGATACTTCATATCATGACCATTTTTTTCGTATAGCATATCGTATAACTATCGTTTTTAGTATATAGACCGAATATCCGGCCGGATATCCGGTGAAATCCGTTTCGGATATCCGTATCCGGTAGACATGGTACCCCGGATATCCGAAATCCGGTATCCGGCAAAACTCACATCCGTTCCATCCCTAGATTACATGGATAGTTATAAATGTTTTTGATCAACTGCAGCAACAGGGATTTTTTCTCTCTTATTGTTTTAAAGATACATCTCTTTAACGCTTGGATCTTTTCAGAAACATAAAATTTCCTTTCATGATAAAATGAGTTTGTTTAAAAAGTTAATTCTTATAACTAAAAAAAAAATTGTTTTATAACATTGCCTATGAACACACTAGCATTTTTTTTATGTTTTAGGATAATTACTGAATTGGGGAAATAAAAAAAGTTTCGAATGCCTTCATTAACAATCACATAATTTTAAATAATGTTAATTGTGTAGTAATAATAACAACAACAACAAATAAAAAATTAATGAAAAAGTAATTCGTGGTGAACAATGTTTCACTTATTCCCTTTGGGTGACTGTATTTGCAGGAAAATTTCTCAATCAAAACTGCCACCACGCCTATAATTTAAGCTTTATACAATACCCTTACATTGGGAGAAGTTAAGAGTTTTAATGAATCGGTCCCACATCGTTCCAATCTGCAAATCAGAGCATTTTAAACCGGTTCACACATCTTAGTAGCGTATTCAATGAGCTCAAGTAAGCTTGTCCCAATGTATAGTAAGTCGAAATTGAGTTAATTGATTTTATTAAAACCAAACCAACCCTCACGAAACTTCATCCCAAACAAACATTCTTTCGACCTTGCAGGGTTGTAGTGCTAAATATTTTTTTACCGGTCGCAAGCTTCCCGATTATGACGGTAACCTCAACTATAGCTGGGTTGGTTGTTTTTAAATTTTTCTGGCTCAAGAGCAGTAAAACTAACTGTAGCTGGGATTTTTTAAATTCGTAGTATTTTACATTAGACTGAGAGGCGATTGCAATTTTTGGACCCCAAAGAACATCATTCTGAATTTTTTATAGATATTGGAGAAAAGTGAGTAGATTACGAATCCACTGGTCTGCCGTGGCAAAAATGGCCGAAATTGGTAAAAAATCAACTTTTAATAAGTTGAACTAAATCCAATTGCCAAATGCCCCATAACTTGCCAAATAATTACTATTTTTTTTTTTAATTTATTTGGTAACCCTCACTCTTTAATTATCAATTAAGAAGGTTGCAGACGATTCAGATATCTGGCGACGGTCTACTTGCATCTATTAAAAGGGAGCCAAGTTGGCAATAAACATTAAGTCACGGATGACGTAACTGATGTCGCCAATTTGGCTTACTTTTAAAAGATACAAGTTTTCCGAGCCAGAGATCAGAAATCGTTTGCGCTTTTCTCATTGAAAATCAAAATACAGTGGGTTGCCAGACGAAAAATTTTGTTCTCTTTTTGGCAAGTTATGACATATTTGGCAATCGGATTTTAGTTCAACTCATTCCAAGTCGATTTTTGATCAGTTTCGGCAGTGCCGTTCCTGGGATGGCGAACGCCTGCGTGCAAGAATAATTTTGTGCGCCCCTATATACTATGTTTAAATTTTGATGATAAGGCCAATTTTCATAATCATTTTTAGTTTGAGGTTTAAACTGAATAGTTTCCTTATAGACTAAAGTCACTTTAGTGTAAGTGTTTGATTATGAAAATGGGCGTAATAAAATAAAACAACGAAAAAATATGACAAAAAATTTATTTTCGACATCAAATAAAATAGACTATTAACGTACAATATAGATCATAAATAAAACACGTCCATTCGGAAATTAACAAAAAATCTAATATAACTCAATTCACTCAACTGAGTGAATTGAGTTAAAACTCTCAAACGGCGCTCAACGCAAACAAATCCGTTAACTTGAAAATGTGCAAGATCTGTCTAATACCTAAGTACCTAATTATCAAATAACAAGGTAGTTTTAGAACATAACACGTCTTGCTTTTGCAGATGCAAGCTCATTGATCATTTCATTGTGATCGATGGCTTCACATATTTTATTTTCGATTGAAATAACAGCTGAAAGCCTTTCCTGCACATCGAAGTTCTCAAATAAGATTTTACAAGTTTTAGCTTTGAAAAACTCCTTTCGCCAGACGCAACAGAAATCGGCAGCGTCAAAAATATCCTTAATGCTATAGACAGGTTTGGAAACAAAGACTGCACATTTTTCTTGGTTATATAATTCAGAATATCTATGGGTGAGTCTGAGGTATTGCGAGAGTCTTTGACAGGGTTAAGGATTTTGTATGATGAAATTTCATTGTACAAATCAAGACCATCAATATCCTTGCAAACATTTCTGGAAAACATTTTTTGGAGAACTTTTCAGAAAATAATATTTTTTGCACCTTCGACTTGAATTTGGCGCCCCTTAAATTGGGCGCCTGCGTGCGGGGCATTCGCTGCATACCCGCCAGGAACGGCACTGAGTTTCGGCCATTTTTGCCACGGCAGACCAGTGGATTCTTATCTACTCACTTTTCTCCAATTTCTATAAAAAATTCAGAATGATGTTCGATGGGTCCAAAAATTGCAGTCGCCTCTCGGACTACATGATTTATCGTACAAAGAGAAGCTAAATACTCTTTTTTTTCTTCGTATTAATTTCTCACTAACTTATATGGCATGCATAAAGATTTTTTTGATTATTATTAATTAGTTGAAAAAATAGTAGCGGTACGCAGTACCAGCTCTCAAAAAAGTGCCGATACTCCGTGTGGCCCCAATACACCTATGGAGGTGCTACCAGGGCCTGATTGTCCATAATGGCAGGGTGTAGCCAAAGATTTTTTTCGGTAGGGGATATGAAATTATTAGTCAGCAAATCGTAAAAATTCTTTTTGTTATTAATGGCAAATCTAAATAGTAATTCAGGTAACACGTAATTTTTACGTATGTTTTAGGTATTTAAAAACAATAAAATAAATGTACCATTTTAAACTAAAAAAATCCTTTGATTTTTGAGTTCTAATAGAAATTAGAAAAGTTTCGAGAGGGGATATATCACAATATCTATCCCCCTGGCTACGCGCCTGCATAATGCCAAAAATTGGGAGCTTCTAAATTTTGGTGGCACCCAAATTGCCTGAAAAATTCTAAATTATGATGTAAATATCAATATTCTGTTCGGCGCAATTTTAATACATCTCAACTCTCAGAGTTTTTAATAACTCTTATTAGTTGTTAAAATATTAATATCTCAACAATTACAGTGGTAGAAGTGAGGGGGAAAATGTATTCTTATTTTAATGAATATTCTGCGATTTAGTTTTTTTTACTAGGAAGTAAGAGATGAAGTGAAGTAATGACTCAAAATTACATACATAACTGTTTATTTAGATTAAAATAATGCTTCTAAATATGCATACTATCATATAAAATTAATAGAGATCTTTAAAATGTTTTTTTTTTTTTTTTTTTTTTTTAATAAGCTTGTCTCATTATAAAAGAAGGGTAGAAAAGCTAAAAGATCTAAAGCTGAAAGTTGATCAAGCATAACAGTATTCGTTAATAAAAATACTTAAATACTTATATCTTTATACAAAGAAGTATAATATATTTTTATAGTAGTATGATAGGTATATATACCATAAATATATTTAATTGTTACATTTGAAAACTTTAAATCACTTTTTCCCAGTGTCACTACATTTAAAGGTTAATGTTATTTTTCTTTAGTAGTTCTTAGACGGATTGAGTTTTTTTAAAAGTGGGAGGATGGATTTCAGTGGGTTTAGAATAGAGGTTGGAAATATCGATCAAAATAAATATCGATACTACATCGTTGCATAGAAAAAAATATCGATACATAATTTTTTAATTTTTTTTATTTGATTTTTCAATTTTGCTAGAAACGAAGTTTTTTGGGGCAAATTTTTACTCTTCATGAATTCATGCCAAAATTGTTTAAATAAATTGATTATAAAAATTGTTTTAGTAAATAAATTATAAAAATTGTTTTTATAAATAAATTATATTATCAATTAGAATAAATAAAATACCTGTGGATGTGAATGCATAAATTCACACTTATTTTGAAAAAAAAAATTTTTTGAAAAGTAGCTTACTGCATATTTTGCTGATAGAGATGTTTTTAATATTTAAAATTAGATGCAAATTCCAGGCACACGTTGGCAACAGAAACGGCGCTATGTTCATGACTACTAATAAATGATCTTATCTTTCAATTACATTATGTTTTCTTTTTGGTTAGGGTGCCCTTTTAACTGTCTCTCAGCCAAGTCCAAACTTTAGTTTTGAAGTTTTTGAAAATGGAATAAAGAAAATCGAAAAAGCCTATGGAACTACAAAACGATAATCAAAAAACTAAAAACGTTTGAAAATATCGATACATCGGGATTCGTATCGATATATTTTCAAAAATATCGTCGTATCGATATATCGCCGACCTCAAGTTTAGAAGAGGTCATGGGTATTTTCTTGAAAAGTGAGGGGACGCGTCATCCCGCGTCTACCCACACTTCCATCACTGAACAGTTATTTAATCAAAATGATAATAGATGGTAATCGAAATTGTCATAAATATTTAAATAATATCAACAATCGTCGATGGGAGTCCCGTCTACTATGTTGTACCTATAGTAATTGGTTTTCTAAATCGGGCCCTGGGTGCTACAGTCAAATTAGATAACATATAGTCCGAGAGGCGACTGCAATTCTTGGACCCCATTGAACATCATTCTGAATTTTTTATAGAAATTGGAGAAAAGTGAGTAGATTACGAATCCACTGGTCTGCCAGATGAAAAATAGCCGAAACTGATCAATAATCGACTTGGAATGAGTTGAACTAAAATCCGATTGCCAAATATGTCATAACTTGCCAAAAACTTTTTCGTCTGGCAACCCACTGCATTTTGATTTTCAATGAGAAAAAGCGCAAACGATTTCTGATCTTTGGCTCGTAAAACTTATATCTTTTAAAAGTAAGCCAAATTGGCGACATTAGTTACATCATAAGTGACGTAATATTTTTTGCCAACTTGGCTCCCTTTTAATAGATGCAAGTAGACCGTCGCCAGATATCTGAATCGTCTGCCACCTTCTTAATTCATAATTAAAGAGTGAGGGTTACCAAATAAAAAAAAAAGCTCATTATTTGGCAAGTTATGGCGCATTTGGAAATTGGATTTAGTTCAACTTATTAAAAGTCGATTTTTGACCAGTTTCGGCCATTTTTGCCACAGCAGACCAGTGGATTCGCAATCTCCTCACTTTTCACTAATTTCTATAAAAAATTCAGAATGATGTTCGATGGGGTCAAAAAATTGCAGTCGCCTCTCAGTCTAATAGCGTGAGAAAGTACTTCTGTCTCTGGTCTTTGCCCCTTCACAGTCAGTCATGGCGATAAAATGCACATCCGGGGTGTTCCCCTCGGTACTGAAATCCGCATGAAAAAAAAAAAACACATTACAGAAGGCAGGGAGTCATATAACTGAAACAGGGAGGTCCCTCTTATTTACAGAACGCTGTTTTATGACTGTAGACGGGGGGGGAAGGAAAGAGTTCTCCATGCACAATGTTGAAAGCAGATAGAACATGTGGCTTATTTGGTCGTTTCTGGAGTTGAAAGCGACGACTTTTTAAGCAACACGTGGCCGTTTCCTCTGGATAAAGTCTGGAGAATGTCTGTAGGTTATCGTTTTACATTACCGGATAAGGCTTTTATAAAGTTGCCGTCTTAAAGAAAATAGTGGTTTGGTGTGGGTGGAGATCAGGCGCGTAGCTGGGGGGGGGGGGGATATGGGGATATATCCCCTCCCGAAATTTATCTGTTAGCTATTAGAACACAAAAATTCTTCTCGTTTAAAATATTAAATTTATTTAAAACATATTTAAATGTCTAAATACAAGTAAAAAACCTGTTATCTTGATTGCTAAGTAGTCAATTCGCCATAACTCGAAGTTCAAGTTGACTGGCCAAATTCTTCGAGCTATCCGAAGTTCGAGCTATCGAAAGTTATTTTCTATTACATTAAATTGTCTTGGGGCCTAAACGAAAACTTCGAGATAAATGAACATTCGACTTATATGAGACTTCGAGTTATCTCGAATTGATTGTACATGAGGCGTTATACGTAGTAACAAAAAGGATTGTAATGATTTGCTGACTTATAATTTCATATCCTTTCCCGAAAAAAATTCGCTGGCTACGCTCCCTGGTGGTCCTGGTGGGAGGGGGGGGGGGGGGAGGGGCGATAAATAAGGTTCCAAGATAACGTGTAGTGAGGATCAGCTGTTTTGGGTTACACTCATACGTTATGCTAGAAAAATTCATCATGATTAACTTAGAATTTTTCTACCTTGTGGCATTGTGATAAAATAATTTACCCATAAAAATAAAGTTTTCAATATAAATCATTTATATGCATTGCTAACTTTTATGGGCAATTGCAACTTTAGCAAGCAGTTTTGAGCTCAGATAGAACTCCCAAAGCTTGATAGAATGCATTGTCATCGACAACGAGTCTACCTGCCAAGTTTTAATTCGATAGAATGACGGCAAGTGGGTTAGTTAGTACTCCGAGGATATTTTCCGCCACAAACAAAATCGGAATAGAAGTTAATACATAGGATTTTAAAACAGGAAAATAGGTTTCAATCCTTTTCCCATAGCCATGTCCAATCACTACTTGCTAGGTCTAAATCGTTTCAAGTTAATCCTTTTAGTGGACAAAAAAAAAAAAAAAAAAAAAAAAAAATACGGATTGACAATAAAAACTTAGGTTAAAAAACAACAGAACTATCAATAGTAGACCTTAATTAGTAATAATGTACAAAAAAATATCTACTCTAGCACTTTACAAGGTTTCTCGCATTCCCACCCAACTATTAAAGTGAACTGTGATTGGTTAATTGTCCATCCATCATCATCAATCACCGGCGCGTTTTTTTTTTTTTACCTTGCATTGCCATCAGAGCAGTCTATCCAGTTGTTTATCTATATCGATGCAGACAATACGTTTCGGCGAAAATCCAAATAAAGGATGGATGAGCTTATTTTGGAAAATACCGCTGGATGGTTTTTACGCGGAATTAACTCCGGTTTGTGTATTCCACCGTATCTTGCATTATATAATTATTAATTGTGGAATTTATTATTGAAATTATTTCATTGATAGCAATAATTATTAAAATTTATTTTATTACAGTGAAAATTTGTTCCGGCATAAATCTAAAATCACAGGTGCCGATTTTATGTTCCAGTACGCCTCTGTATGGGTGGATGCTTAATTTTTTTTTAAAGAGGATGGGGAGTTTACATACTGTATGTCTATCAATAGAATGGCTCCCTCTGTATAGTCTGATAGTCGTTATAGAAACAAGACTCGTCGATTTAGAATAAAAGGAATGCCTGCACAATATTGGCATCCAAAAAGGTTAGATTACGACAAATGTATTTGTCTTTCTCTTGGAATCCCCTGTGCGGTTCTAACGATAACAGACAACGCTAGACTACTTGGTGGAAGCTATTATCCTCGATTGATAAGGCAAGCAGTGCATGTATTTGTTTCTTTAAATATAATCGAAACTTCCGACGTTCCCCGTCCACTACACCCCTTATCGCACGTTAGGATTAAAATAGCAATGCAAAAGTTGAGAAATTAAGAAAAAGACATCGTGCTGCTCCCCCCACCTTCGTGCTTAATTCATTATCGTCTGCCGCGGAACGAAAAGATGAGAACATTTCTCTTCTCATAGCCTTGACCCAGTGGCATTACCTTCCCCCTATCTCAAAACCCCGTTCTGTGCATTCTTCGCACCGCAGTGCAATTCCGTTATTACTTTCCTTTTTTCTTCTAAACATCAGTAAGAAAAAAAAAGCCAGACATTCTTTTTTAAACAATGACTTAGTGAGTAAAAAGTTTGTATTTCCTAAAGGATTACTTTTGCTTCAACGTGAAAGGGTTGGTTTTCCCTGGCGTTAAATCCTGTTATGAAAGGAGTTTGTATAATGCGTATTTATATATATTTTTTACTTTCCAGTGGCGGATCGTGCACTGCAGCCAGGGCTGCATCTAAATTTATTAGTTCGAAACTAAAATTATATATTCTACCAATTTTCTAAAATGAAGATCCAATTTTACGATAAGTGTAAAAAAATCCGATAAACAGCAAACATCTTGCCTCAGTACTCAATTCACGAGGAAAAAAAGAAACTTTTCCAAACAAGGGAATCTTCTTCCAAACGGCAGCCATGTGTTCCTGAAACTCCTTTCGGCTGCGACGTTGTCATTCTTTGTCATGGTAATCAATGGAATCCAATCGAGCCGTCTCTCCACGTAATGTGTAGCGTAGCAGTCAGATCAACGATTTTCCGACTTCGGCTGCCCTTGAGAATTTCTGCTTTAAAATAATCTCTAAATGGAATTTTTGCAAGATAATGATATCATCTGAAGGCTAGAGAGTTATTTTATTAGTTTGAAGTACTATTTTGCTCTGAAAATAAATGTGAATGTTTCAAACTTATTACTTAAAAAATCATGTTTTTGACTTGTGAAACTTCATTGAAACAGTGATAACGGAAGTTTGATATAATCTTTTTGAAAAATAATTTGAGTATTCTAATCTGCATGGAGAATGATGTTTTGAACCTCAGTCAAATTGATTGAAAAAGAAAATGAGTTTTGCAAGATTTTTAGCTGCAACAGTTTTTAGAAAAATTGCTATTTTTTCAACTTTCAATGTTAAAGAAATTCTATTAAAAAAACCTATATATTCTAGAAACTAGATGGGGGTTCATAATATTAAGAATGATATTACGAACAATTTCCAACCATAATTTCTTTCCTTGGCCCTCCCAAAAAAAATCCAATTTTTTAAATGATAATTTAAATAAAAAGGTTCAAGTGTGATTGTACATGATTGTGGATTAGATTGATATTGGGATATAGGGCAGGAGTCGGTATACCACGGCTGCGGAGCCGCACGCGGCTCTTCTCATGGATATTTGCGACTCTTCAAGTTCTAAATAATTCAACCTAAGAACAAAGTTATAAAGAAAGAAATAATAACACATGTGTGCATTGTTTCGGTAAACCCGTCATAATACGTGAGACAAAACTCGGAGGGGTGGACTGCTAACAATGTTATCAAATATCAACTTAAAATCAGCCTCAATAGCGCTCCCTGGCAGTCCTCTCAGTCGATGTATGGAACAATCAGAATGCGCAATAGAATTGCGCCCACTATACGTCACAATCGAAGATGCATCGAGCTTTTGTTAACTTTCGTTGTTCTCTCGTTTCCGACTCAGCACCTTATGCTGTAAACTTTTCGTGGTTGTTCGCACATTTTAAATTATTTCTTGCCTTGGCTTTTGATATACTATATTGGAAAAACATACCTGAAAATCCGAAAGGAAGAGAAAAATTTAAGACGAAAATCCTGAATTTTAGAAAGAATAGACTAAATTGTATAAGTTCACTGGCAAACAACTACCCGCTTGTCTCACCTGCAGTGATTTTTATACCATAAAATTGGTATAAAAATGTTTGTAGTTAAAAGCAAATTTCGGTACATCTTATATTTTTACTTTCAATTACCCATATGTTTACACAAGATAATGAAAGTATAGCATTCTGTTAAAAAAAAAAAAAAAAAAAAAAAAAAAATTGTTGTTGTTTTTTTGCATTTCTCTACGTTTTTGAACGTCCTGATCTCAGAAAAGTGATCTAGAAAAATGTCTGTCTATGTGTATGTATGTGTGTATGTGGTCAGCATAACTCCCCAAAAAATAGACCTACGATGTTCAAATTTAATGTGCGGTTAGTGGAGGCCATGAGACCTACCAGTAAGGTTTTCGTCAAAACCGCTCATGCACATAGGGTTGAAATTATGAAAAATCATGAAAAAAATCCAGTTTTTCAGATTTGATTAAAATCTATGTGCTAATGCCCGTTAATGTATTCTAATCATCCTCACCTTCGAAATTCCAGTACATAAAAAAATTGAAAAACGAGTGCCTTCAACACACAGCTCTCTGCTCTTGGGCATCGCCCATTAACGAATGATTTTTTTCTGTTTCGCGCGCAAGATAGGACAATGCAATGTCTATCGAATAACATCGCCCATTTGGTGGGGTTTTTTTTGCCCATGTAAAAGTTATTGCCAAAAATATCGCCAAACTGGCCATTTTTATTTAAATGAATTAAAATATTAAAAAAGTAAATAACACCAACATTAATGCTCTGACCAATATTATAATGCAGTTGAAATTTGTGCGATGTTCGACACCCCTTGTATTTGTTAACGGCTCTTTACAAATGCTGTGACTCTGAATATTGAATATATGGTTTCTTAACGCAGAAAAGTCTTCCGACCCCCTGACATAGAATAACTCAACTCAATACAGAATTTTTGTACGTACGCCACTGATCTTGACAATCGGAAGCCTCATTCGCACCGCAACGACACTTCGCAGCGACACGCTTCACACCGACACAGTGTGCTTAAACGACCGTTCAGGATCACGCACTTTTTCCTGCACTTACCCTTTGAAAGATTCCCGAACCCTTACGACGGCACTGGAGTATAAACTTCACTGAACGCAAAGAAAGACATTTAATTAAGCTGTGATCGGGTTATGCTCTGATTATGAAGTGCTCTCTTAAGGACTCTGCCGGAATGGGTTGCGATTAGGAGTGGGCGTGTCCCCCGTGCAAAGTGGCGTAGCCAGTGGCGTGTTATTGTATGCTCAAAATCATCGTAGTCCCTTAAAGCAGCGTTGCCAAATCTCGGATTTAAAATTTTTCGGTGGGCAATTTTTCATAATGCATTTGAGACGTAGCATATTTGGTAATAATTGTACTTCTTGAAATATCAATAGCATTTCAAAACTTAAGACTTTCTGCACTTCAAAAAGTACTAAGAAATGCATTACGTTAAAATATTGGCGGGAAAAAACAACAGCCTGATATTAAAAATACTACGTCTGGCAACGCTGCCTTCAAGATATTTGAATATTTGGTAATCCCGACGAACACGCTACCAATTTTTTCAAATATCGTCAAATTGAATTAATATTGGGGTTTACGGAAATGAATGCCAAACTAGGTTGCCAGAATCAGCGTTTGGTAGCCAGTACAGCCGGGCTGCATTTAAATTTATTTCTTCAAAACTAAAATTATATATTTTCAGTGCTATACTAAACTTCAACTTAACTAGACATCACTTAGACGATAGATCGTCACAGTGCTCATAGGTATTTAATCCATTTTGGCGGGGTGAAAGCATAAAGTTCGCCAAACCACAACCCTATAGAGAACAAAAGGCTATAAGGTATGGCGAGAATTATGTCTTCACACCGCCAAAATGGATTAAATACCTATGAGCACTGTGACGATCTATCGTCTAAGTGATGTCTAGTTAAGTTGAAGTTTAGTATAGAAGTGTGGGTAGACGCGGAGTGACTTGTCCTCCCTCTTATCAAGAAAATACTCATGCGTCTCACCACTTCTAAGACCGCTGAAATCCATCCCCCTACTTCTAAAACCACCGAAATCCATTTCCACAATTTTAAAAAACATTCAATCCGTCTAAAAACTAGAAAAAAATAGTATTAACCTTTCATTACTTCTGCTTTTTCTTACCTATTTGTTATTTTTTTTTTATACTTTCATTTTTGTTTTGTTTCAAGCAGATTGGGTACATTTTTCTTGGAAACGCTTGGCGAGTTTCGGCTCCTGTTGAGGAGTGGGTTAATTTTTGAACAAAACTGAAATTTTGTTCATGCAAACATCATTACTAATTATGATCTTTTAAGTGCAACGAAATACGATTTTCAAAATGATAATTAAAAAAAAAAAAAGTTCAAGTGTGTTTGTACATGATTGTGGAAAGTGTGTGTGTGGTTAAGGCGGGGGAGTCGCATGTTTTTGGCTGCACTAACATTATCGACCTCGGCACACCAATGGGTTAAGTAATGATTATTTTATTGGGAATTCTTGGGATTGTCAAGTTTGTAAGTAAGAATATATAGATTAGTGGCGTACTAACTGAAGGGAACAAAAGACTGCAATATCCTCAAAACTAGAGGTGTGGAACATCGCACAACTTTCCATTACGCTATATTACTGATGTGGATTTGTGTCATTTATCGTTTTTACATTTTTATCATTTGCTTAGAAAAAATGGCCTATTTGACGATATTTTTTGCGATAATTCATACATGGGTCTTTAAAAAAAAATCGCCAAAATGGTGTTTTTGGCGATATACTTTTCGATAATTCTTGTATTATCTTTTCTTATAAGTGAAACTGAGGAGAAAACGATCGACGGTGAGGTATGCTCAAGCAAAGAGAACTCTGTGTTGAATGTGTTCGTTTTTCAACTTTTTGTGATGTTAAAACATTTTTACGGAAATTTCAGAGGTAGGGATGTTTAGAGGCTTAAGAGGCATTACTACAGCGATTTTGATCAAAATCGTTTGAGCCGTTTTTTAGCAATCATTGAAAAACAAGATTTTTTCAATGGCAGCTACCTTATGCGCATGCGCGATTTTAACGAAAACCTTAATGGTAGGTCCCATGGCCACCACCAACCCGCACACCAAATTTGAACATCGTAGGTCAATTTGTTCGGAAGTTATGCTGACCACAGACACATACACACAGACAGATATTTTTCGATTTTTTTTTTTTTGACTGAATCCTATACTTTCATTACTCTATGTATACATATCTCTAAGATACATATGTGTAGTTGAAAGTAATAACGTTATTTGGAATAAAAAAAAGTCTAGGGAGACTGTATTTCTCATCTAATAAGATACGGTTAGGTTGATAATAAATATAAACTGAATCTCGAAATTTATTGAATTCGGTGATATTTTATTAATATTAAATAGCAAAAAAAATATAAAAAACTGCCAAGTTGGCGAGTCAATTTTAATGTCTAAAACAGTTATGTCAGGGTGCCACTTTCTAGTATTGTCAATTTTTCTTTAAGGTAGGGGAAGTCGAAAAAATGCCCTTATCAGTTTTCTGATTTGCATGAAAAAAGCACAAATTTTAACTTCTTTAAACAATTAATAGTTATAGGAAAAAATATAAAATATCTGATTCCTTAATCAGTTCTAAATCAAAACTTATATCAGAAACGATTAGTTCACCGGCATATATCATCACAGATGCTTTAATAAAACATACTCATCTTACATCGCATCACATTTCCGGATTTACTTTAAAAAAAAAAAAAGGAATTCTTAAACTGTATGTCCATTCTAACAACAGGTCAAAGAACCTTATTATTTATTTAAAAAAATGTGAATAGTAAAAAGTCGTCTGTCTTCGGTTTTTTATTATTATTCTTGTGGTGGCATCACGAAGGAAGCGCCAGCTGACAGGACACCCTTTATTTTACGCACGTGCTTGCTAACCACCAGTGTTCCTGTTGGTATTCCGGAATTTGTCCATTCATAGCAAAGCAAATATACATTTCCGGACATTCCTTGCAATGAATGTAATTATCAGCATATTTAGGGCAACAAAAGAAGATTTCTTCATTCTGCATCTGCTTTGTGTTAACAAGTTTCTTGCTCGTAATCATAATTAAAAAAAAAAAAAAAATACATTGGAAATCTTTCATGAAATTAAGCTTCGATATTTCAAGCAGATCAGTTGGGTGATTTAGAGATAATTTGGTATAAGGGCTACGCTTAGGTTACGTTGCACCGAAACATCGTTGAAGATGCAAGAAGGCCTTCCGGGAGTTCTTCCAAGGAAAACTGTCCGAGCATTTGAGTGTCGAATGAGAGAAAATCCGTAAAACTCTACCAAGTTGCCAAACAATAGAAGCGAGATTTTTTTAAAAAAAATTTTGTATCACAATCGCATTCTTGCCTATTCATTTTTTAAATTAGAGCTTACAGAGCAACGACGGGATTCGATCCCAGAACCTTTCGCATGTAAGCGAATGGTTTGTATTCCAGGCTATTATCTTGCGTTAGAGCTACACTAGGGCTTTGTTGCATCGTTAGAAATGTAGGATATCGGGTGAAACCCCTTCTGTGAGTTCTACCAAAGGTAAACCTTTAAGGCTGCATTCTTTCAAAAATGAGTTGACATTACAGTGATTGTGATACAAAAAAAAAAGAGAATTCTCTATTTAGTTTTACAAACTGGCGGGAGGTTTCGGGGTTTTTCTATTTGAGACCTAAGTGCGGCACAGTTAAACGATCCCGGGTCCGATCGCGGAACCTTTCGCATGTATGCTTTCGAGGTCACGAGTCGGCTATTTCATGAAGAAGATTCCCTTTCAAAGATGCATTGAAAATTGTCGATCCATTGAAAGCACATATTGTCAATATCTACATTGGATCGAAAATACCGTAGCTATCTGAGAAATTTCATTACTGAGTTTGCGTGTACAAATTCTGCCATATCGATTATCGATAGAGATTGATGATCAATTGATTTCATCAATCTCGGCGTAGTTGAATATAAATCTATCATTTATAGACATAACAGAAGAAACTTAAAGGAATGATTTAATAATTGAGAAGCATTGACTTATTTTACTTTGACTGCTGTGGTACTACCTAATATTGGCTATAAATATGTGTTTGTAAGTCGATTTTTAGCACGAAATTCTTAGAGCTTGTTCCAGATATTTATTAACCGCATTCTTATTTACTTTTATTCATTTTTCTGAAAAAAAAAAGGAATTCTTTTTCGTTTATTCATAATTTTAGTAATCTTTTATAAAGACATTTTTTTTTTCTAGTAATGTTATGTTAAAATATTTTTGGGATTGAGATTGATTTATAAGAAATATTACCTAAAGTTAATTTCATTTTCAAAACCATTTTTACTTCCAATTATCCATACGTATACATAGGGTAATGAAAGAATAGGTTTCGGTAAAAAAAAAATTATGGTATTCAAAAAAGTGATCTAGAAAAAATGTGTCTGTGGTCAGCATAACTCACGAACAAATTGCCCTACGATGTTCAAATTTGGTGTGCGGGTTGGTGGTAGTCATGGGACCTACCATCAATGATTTTGTTGAAATCGCGCATGGGCATAAGGTAGCTGCCACAGAAAAAATTAGGTTTTTCATTGATTGCTAAAAAACGGCTCTAACGATTTTGAACAAAATCGCTGCGGTAATGCCTCTTTAGGTGTTCTAAACATCCCCACCTCCGAAATTTCCATGAAAATGCTTTAAGGGCGTAAAAAGTTGGAAAACGAATGCCCTCAACACAGAGTTCTCCTTGCATGAACATAGCTCATCAACGATCGATTTTTCACCTCTCCTCACTTAAAAGAAAGGATAATATAAGAATTATCGAAAAGTATATCGCCAAACTGGCAATTTTTTTTTTTCAAAGCGAATAATGAAAATATAAAAACGATAAATGGCACAAATCCACATCAGAAATATAGTGTAATTGAAAGTTGTGCGATGTTCCACACCCCTAGTTTTTTTGTGGGAAGTATTTTTCCCACCTCCCACTAGGGAGCTATTCAAAGGTAGGACATCTTAAGTTTTGCATTTTTATTTATATTGCATTACATGATTTTTATATATAATTTACAAATTCGAAATTTTACAAAAGAAATTCTAAATTAGATATATTTTGTTCTCAAAAATGTAAGAATTGATACCCATCACTTTCCACGAAATTTCAAAAGACAAGGATCCATAACACATAGTGGGACATGGCAAGCTGTACAAACGGATCTTGTCCTCTTCCCATGTGCTTTAACAGAGCACCAAGCGACAACGTGTAAATGTTTTTTGTAAAGTCGGCATATGGACACCAACTTCGGTCAATCGTACATCATCTGGAACAGTTTTCTTTCGAAACTTGCAGGTCGTCCTTTGCGTTTACGATTTGAAAATCCAGAAATGAGCTGTCGAAGTCATTTAATTGGTCTTGAGGTCCCAAATCTCTTCTGCTTACTTTCCAACAATGAAGGCATTAGCAATGGTGTAACAAGGGCAATTCCCTCATATTTTTTTTTAAATTATTTTTTTATTCAATTCTAAATGTTTCGGAAAGGTCATAAATAGAAAAACTTCTGCTCAATGAACTTTTTTTTTTTCTCTTTTTTTTTTTGAATTTGCTATCAAAGTTCCCTTGTTACACGTTGGCGAGAAAACGATTCATTCGGCTCGAATTTAATGCGACGTCAAGACTTCCCGAACATCTTGGCTTGAAATGCGGCAGCGGAAACCAGTTTTGCAAGTTTCTCGCAAATCGCGCCAAACTGTACGGGATATGGCAATGGTCTACCAATGCCAAATATTTCAACGCCAACCATTTGGCAGAAACCTCACGATAACCGTAGAAACGGAAGGAAGCTTTGACGTCACAGATTTTGTTGAGTGTTTTGATCGGACTGGTTTTGGCTCGTTTTTTGGGGGCATTTTCTTTTCTTAATATTTAAATAACTAATTTTTTTAAAAGAACTTTTGTTTAAATATTTGGAATCAGAAAGAAATTCTTCATATATATATAAACTAATTTCACTCGTTTTTTAAAACATGCGGGAATTGTCCATTGAAATTAATAATACTCATAATCTCTTAACAAGTACACCTCCTACAATTAATCTCACCCTATTAGTGATCTACCCTAATGATCTGACTGTTTGTTCTGTAGG
Organism: Linyphia triangularis; assembly: GCA_963978545.1. Classification (NCBI taxonomy): domain Eukaryota; kingdom Metazoa; phylum Arthropoda; class Arachnida; order Araneae; family Linyphiidae; genus Linyphia; species Linyphia triangularis. The sequence continues at coordinate 11,124,799 of OZ021728.1, forward strand.
GTGTGTGATACTAATATTTCGCAAACGATTTTTAGAAGGCTTCTTGAAAAGTCCTTTCTTCATCTGTCAGAGTAAAATCGATGAATCAGAAAAATATCGATGTACGAACTATTTTGTAACAGGTCGCCGAGACAAAAGCGGCCGCATACAAAGACAACAGGAAATTGCCTTATTGAAAAAACACACATGATTACTACATCAAGGTGTTTTTTTTTCTCCCTCGTTGGTACGTCTGCTTTCGTCAGTTACTTACGTGAAAGAACCCGAAATGTTGTTGACGCACTCTTTCCTTTGTGACCTCTTGACCAAGGTCAAAAGGAACTCCTTCGCAGCGGGAGGAATACCGAGAAATTAAGAAATGGGGAATCTTGAGAGCAAAAATTAATTGTTATGAAATAGTTTTTGGTAACTTTTTTTTTAAAAGGTATTTTGTAATAATTTTTGCTCAATATTTTTTTACTTTCAGTTACCAATATGTATACATAGGGTAATGAAAGTTTAGCATTCGGTCAAAAAAAAAAAAAAAAAAAAAAAAAAAAATCGATTTTTTTTTTTTTTTTTTTTTTTTTTTTGCATTTCTCCTCATTTTGGAACATTTTAATTTCTGTGTGTATGTGGTCAACATAACTCCCGAATAAGTTAACCTACGATGTTCAAATTTGGTGTGGGGGTAAGTGATGGCCCAAGGACCTACCATTAAGGTTTTAGTCAAAATCGCGCATGAGCATAGGGTAGCTGTTATTGAAAAAAATCATGCTTTTCAGTAATTGCTAAAAAACGGCTCTAACGATTTTGTTAAATTTTTTTATTGTAATGCCTCTTAAGGTGTTCTAAACACCCCACCTCCGAAATTCCCATAAAAAAGTGCTTTAATGGCGTAAAAAATTGAAAAACGAATGCCTTTAACACAGAATTCTCTTTCCTTGAGCATACCTCATTAACGATCGTTTATTCTTCTTTGCCCAGTTTCACTTACAAGAAAGGATAATATAAGAATTATACGATAAAAATATCGTTTTTTTTTTGTTTTTTTTTTTTAAGTCTCATTCAAGAATTACCACATAAAATTTCGCCAAACTGTCAATTTTTACTAAATGAATGATGAAAATATAAATACGTTAGATGACACAAATTCACGTCAGTATTATTATTATAGTATATTTGAAAGTTATGCGATGTGCCACAAACCTATTTTTTTTAATTTTTTTTTAATATATTTAATTTATCATAAAAATATATTTAATATATTAATAAAAATGAAAAAGGAATTCGTGGTTAAGTTTGCAATTAATGTAACTTCATTTCTAAAACATTTTGCAATAAATTTAACTTTAATTTTAACTCGTTCTATTTCATTTTAATTCATTTTTTAATTTGACTGAATTCTTTTTATTAATGCTGCTAATTTTTTATTTTTTTTAGCTAATTTGAATGATTTGTAATAAAATAGCTTAAATTAAGTTTTACCTAACAGTTTTTTAATTGATTTTAACTTTGCAGCTGTTTAATCGAATTGGACACATTTTAATTAATTTTTATTAAACATTTTTAAAATTTATTTTAACCTCCCAGGTGTTTGATCAAATTGGATTCATTTTACTTAATTCTAATTAAAGAATTTTTAAATTGATTTTACCTTCACAGCTGTCTAATCAAATTGAATTCTTTGTAATTAATTCTTATTAAATTGATTTTAATTTCATATATGTTTAGTCAAATAGGATTAATTTTAACTATTTTTTAACAAACTGTTTTAAAATTGTTGTTTGGTGAAATTACATAGTTATTTAATCAAAATTGGATGAATTTTAATAAGTTTTTATCAAACAGTTTTTGAATTGATTTTAACTTCACAGCTTTTAAACTAAATTGAATTTATTTTAATTTAATGTATATAAAATTAATTATTTTTATTTAATTTATTTTTTAACTTTAATTAGTTTTATTTAATTTATTTTTTTAACTTTAATTCGTTTTTATTAATTTAACTAAAAATAATTAACTAAAATTAATTTTAACTTTAAATGACATTAAAATTAATTTTTATTAAACTGTTCATAGTTAATTTCCGTTCAGTAGTTTTTAAATAAAATAATAACTACCAATGAAATATTTGCTAATTTTTTTAATTGATTTGAAAATAATTTTTAAATTCATTTTGAAACTATAAAACCCCAGAATCATTAAAAATGACCCCCCCCCCCCCCACACACACCTCTCCTTTTTTCATGCTTTCCTGTCTCACAAATGCCATCACATCTCCCAAATGTCCCTGAGTCAACTCACAACATTTATTTTAGTAAACACCTTATTCGCTCGTCTGAAAATCTCTTCCCATTATTTTATAGGACGATGACGAAGAGCAACCAAACGATAATTGAGTCGCGTGAACTGAAGTGAAGAGTCGTTGTCCGTTTTATATGCGCAACAATACCCCCACAACCATGACCCGGTGGTTACCGCTTTTCTGGCATCCCATTGACAAAAAGGTCGAACCAGAAGCATAGTACTTATTCTCCGCTGTGTTCTTTTTTATTGTTATTTCGGCCATGTTGCAGTGCGACAATGCTCGTGGAATGTTCGGTGTCTTTTTGTGTTGTAAAAAGAGGGGGAGGGGGTATATACTTCCGTCCTTGAATAGCATTGCGTTGACGACATTGTTGGGTTCATGCTCATATGGAGGGGAATGTGGACGTTTTGTTGTAGAGAAGTCAATAATGAGATTGTTTTGTGTGTGTTGTCAAAAGTGGATGTTGAGTCAAGGGAGCATTCTTTGAATTTTCGGCGTCTGGTGATTGCACTAATATCTTTCTGGTGTTTGTGCGTCTTCGTTTCTACTTAGATAACTTCTTGTGTTGGGCGTCACACATAACCCAGATGTGACTGGTGCTCCAAATATTTTTTTTTTGGAAGAAAAACCACAAAAAATAAACAGAAAAAAACCCCAAAAAATTCTGCGGAAATAGTTGCTGGATAACTGCTGTTTTATATTCAAAGAAAATGTCGCCTTTACAGGATTTTTTTTACATTATGTAGGTAACACTTTAACCTTAAAAATTGATTTTGAACATCCTGCTTTCAGCACTACGGTCTCTAAGGCTCCCACCAGATAATCTGGTTGGTGGAGGTCGCTGTAGAAACAAGACTAATCGAATTTAGAATGGGAGTGTGCATGCATGAAATTAGAGTCCATTAGAGAGTTATACGGCAAATTTAGATGTCCTGGAATCCTTTTGAGTTTTTCCAAAACAATAGTTTACAATAAACAATACCAATGGACCTGAGTGGATTTAAGATTGATTAGAGGAATAACTTTGTTGGAAGTTCACCAGAGTTAGATATTTCATTCTGTTGCTAAGATTCCTTTGGTTTCCTCAACGTACTTAAATTGTTTTTTTTTTTTTTTTCTTCTGTAGTGCTGCATGTCATCGCAACTTCCCATAAGTTTTGAACTATTTCTGTTTTTTTATTCGATTTTCAAACATATACCACATTGTACCTACAATTCTAAACAAACTAATCATCATAGGAGGAGAACTTATCCAATAAATTGATATGTTACTGGCAATGCATGAAAAGCCGACATTCTATAGAATACCTTAGCATTTTATATAATGCCCGGCGTTTTTAGGCAAAGTATGAGAATTATTATGTATTTTACCTAGGCATTGTATACAATACCTAGGCATTCTATTGAATGACCAATGCCCTTTAGGAAAACTTTAACAGGAAAAAGTTTCTCCAATGATCGATTAAATGCTATTTTAGCGTGATTGGATGATGGCAAGTTGGTTAATTAGTATTCCGTAAAAGCGACCTTTTAGTGACAGTTACAGCCCCAAAATTTGATTGAAGGCATTGAGTACATGATATAATGCATTAGAATGCTATCTGCCAAGTTTCAGATCGATTGGATGACGGCAAGGGGTTAATTAAGCCTTCGCATATTTGCCCGCCACCGACATACACAGCCAGCCAGCCAACCAATCACCCACACACCCAAATCGAAGTTAATATCAATTTAAAAATGAATCGTCTCACACTACCTACCGTTCAAAAATATTTTTGCCATCATATTAACCTCTCAAAATTTCACTTAAAATTGCACGTTTCCCAGTTCATCCATATTTTGGCGCCATTTTCCTGGATAATTGTGGTGGTAATCGTTAGAAGTGTAATGTTACGGAATAATTTAAACTTTTCATTACCGCCAAAACTATTTAAAAAAATTAGCGTATATTATCCATAGACTTATTATTATCAATAGACTGCGCGTTCCCACTTCAATCATACAACGAGAATGAAACCAAAATGAATCACAAAATTCGTCTATCAGTCACGTGGTTTTTAATTTGGCTACGTCGTAAAATTAATCCTATATCTAATGATCTTATTATCCTTTATCGCCTGAGTGAGGAGAAACCCGTCAAATCTGCAACCTTGCTCCCAAAAAGTCCCTACTCATGTGATTCATTTTGGTTTCATTCTCGTTGTATAATTGAAGTGGGAACGCGCAATCTATTGATAATAATAAGTCTATGATATTATCCCTTTAGCGTACATGTTCTATTTCATCAGGGAGGCTACATATCTGGAAAGTAGGGGAAATTTAAAAAAAAAAAAAAAAAATTCTACGAATCTATCAGGGAATTATCAGGGAACTTTTTTTTCCTGAATTTTACCAAAATATCTCTCTCTATAAGCATAAAAAAATCTCCATAAAAATCGCAATAATCAAAATAGTAGTCGCAATAAAAGTAACCCACTCCATATACTCTAGTGTCGCAAATTTATTTCATTTTTCCCACATTGTGTTAATTCGCCACTTCCCGGAACTGTCAGGGAGCGGCTTTTGTTGCGCAAAAGGACACTTTTTTGTGTGTGAATGAGCGATTGCCGCTGCCGATTGTGAAGGGGCAACGAATGGGAATTTGAAATGTTACTAGAAGGGGGAGGGGATTTCCTTTTTGTTACTCCTACGCAGCTGCCCCGAGACAGACGATAACGAATGAGTCCCAACGATTCCCTTTAGATTCGGTCTAGTTAAAATTAAAATGTCGTTTTTTTTTTTTAATACCTCAGTTGTGTTCAGGGTATAAATATTTTACACTGTTTTCAGTGTTCTAACAAAAGGGGTCAGTGTTTGATCTATAGATATGCTAATAGGGGCAGCTGGGGCAGTAACTTGAAATATTAAATATTCGAGTGGGGGAGGGGGGTCCAGTGATTTATTGCTATTAGAGAGGAAAGGTGGTGATAGGGGATTTCAAAACGAAATTTTTTCTTTTCTTTTTTTTTTTCTTTTTTGAACTTTTGGCTTTTGTAAAGGTAAAATAAATGACGAGCAAAAGCAGATAATTAAATAATTTAATAAGTAATTTTTTTTCTAATAATTAAATATTTTTTCGAAAATTTCGCATTTTAATAATAGTTAAACATTCAAATAAAATTAAAGATTTAAGTATTCTTCAAATAATAATCTATACATTTAAAAAAAAAAAAAAAAAAAAACTGAATTTCTGTACATCTGAATCTTATACAAATCCACAAATTTTCACATAGGTATGGAATGTGGTATATCGAATTTTTAGTTCACCGTGATTCTAGAGAGCAACTTTTAAATTCGATTAAAAGTTGTTTTTATTTAAACTTAATGACATTAAAAAAAATTATTGGAATGGCAACGATATTTTTTCAATTCATCTGAATAAAAAATAAGTTATTTTAATGTGTCCCCCTTATTTTCTGATTATATTTATGTACTATATTCGTTTGTCGGATAAGCGGATCGAATATTATTGTAATATTCCAATATATTTATTGTAAATCGATACCCTAAACAAGTTTTGCGCATGCGCGGTTTGAAAGTGCAATATCATGCAATGATTATGTAAGCTGAATGTAAATATAACGGCGAAGATTATTGATCGAAAACTTTCAAATCATTTCGACATTTGTGGATTTTCTCTCTCTTTCCATGTTTATATTTTTCAATTCCTTTGGTTTTTGACCCCGAATATCGTATTCCTTCTTTTGATTGTTTTTATTTGTATAGCGTTTTGGTCCCGAGTATCAAGTTCCATATATTATTTAATCTAGATTTGAATGGAAGTTTTGTAATATACACGTTTTACTATTTACACCAGATTATTTTGCAATTTTACTCCAGAAGCGTAGTATTTCATTTGTGATTTTATTTCCTTGGTGTTTTATTTTGGTCGTGATAATGAAGTTGGTAAGGTAGCTTCAGGTTACTTTTCCTCTGTGTATTAAATTTTGTTGAAGAATACAAGACTTTTTTGATGCAAATGTAATATAGGATATTTGATACGATTTTATTTAATGTACCCCCCCCCCTCTCCTTCCCGAATAAATTCGATTTCTGGCCACGGGTTTCGTTTTAAGTTATATTTTAATTTAATTGATCTTATTATTATTTATATTTTAACTTCATTTTGTTATTATTTATGATTTAATTTTATTTTACTTACGATACCGTATTTTTGATTTTGGCGATTTTTCTGATTGCAAATAAAAAATCACCAAATGTCTCATACTACATCTATTTCACTTTTTCTTATATACTTAAATGTAAACTTACATGTCTTTCAACGGGTCCCCAGCAGCGCTGGGCCATGCATCTAGTTAAATATTATTTCTAAGAATTAAAGAAAATGAATTAAAATGTTTTTTTCAAATAATTAAATGTTTTTCAAATACTTAAATTATTTGACAAAAATAAAGAATTAAAGGAAATTAAATAAATAAACGAAATTAAATAAATAAACAAAATTAAATGTGTTTCAAATAATTAAATGTGTTTCAAATAATTAAATATTTAAACAAGATTAATTATATAAATTATCAGTGCTTTTGGTTTTCATTCATGAAAAGGTGAAATTAAGTGCATATAAAATTATTCTACACTGTGTGTTAAGTTCAAAACATTGAAAGTGGATGGTGGGACGTTAGAAATTACATTTGGATAACCAGCTGTAATCAATAAATCTGTACATAGAGGAAGTCCTTCCCTATACCCGCTACGTTACAATTTTCGAGCCCAGTGCATTTAGAAACTACTTTCTGTAAAACCTTGACATTTGGTGTGTAGGTACGAAAATGATCACTTCATCATGAAATGATGTAAATTAAAAACTCAAAAATGGCGTCTAATAATAATTTATTTTATGCTCCAAATTCTTACGTCAATGCATATGCAGTGGCTCCATCTGGTTTTGTTTTTTACAATTTTCATTTATAATAGATAGACATTAAATCAAAACAATTTATGTCATTTCATGAAGTGATCGTTTTCGTACCTACTCATCAAATTTTAAGATGTTATAAAAATTAGTTTCTAAATGCACTGGGCTAGAAGATTGTAAAATACCGAGTATAGGGAATGAACCTTACTAAGACTTCCTCTTAAAAACAACAATCATCAGCAATTACAAAATACTGTTACGAATTTCTGTATATTTGTAAATGTTTCGTAGTATTAATTATGTGAAAAGGAAAATTTATGCGCATTTCGCATAAGGCAGTGCAAGAGTTTGTCTTTACTTCGCTTTCCTGCAATGCGTCTCTTTTAATGCTTGAAAACGAGTTTTACAGGGATAATGCTGGAAAACGAGTTTTACAAGGAGAAGGCCATTTAAAATTATTGTTAATGGCAATCTCGCCAAATTTGGCGAGAAATCACCAAATGTCGCCAAATTTGGCGACCATTTGGCGATACTTTCTGTCCCCATGTACCTGAAAAGGGCTTTTCGACTACGAACTGGAAAGTTCTCCAATTTCTATCTCTAGAAGATTCGCGAAGATTCGCCTTCCTATATAAGGTCAAGAGTAAGTGGAGTTAGTTAGTTAGTTAGTTAGTTAGTTAGTTAGTTAGTTAGTTAGTTAGTTAGTTAGTTAGTTAGTTAGTTAGTTAGTTAGTTAGTTGTCTCACAGCGAATATTCAGAGTAGTTCCAAACGTGAACTGTATTGCATTGTCTTTTGCTTCGATTTTAGCAGTTGTGTATCTAGTTTTTAACTGCTATTTGCGAACCATTGTTGTGTAAAGAACTGTATTGAATCTATTAGAACGGTAAGTTTTGGAGTTGTAAAAGAATCTGCGAAGAGTTATATCGGAATAAATTTCTGCAAGTTTTGATCTGCTTTGGCTTCAAGTCTTTCGAACCCACCCACCCAACAATACATTAAATTTTGAACGCCAGAACAAGCAAAATTATTGCGGATGGCTAATTAATTCACTGGCCGTAATCCAATCGAACTGAAACTTTGAAGATAGACTTGCTGTTGATGACAATACCTTCTACCAAGCTTTAGAGTCAGCCATTAAAAGACCATGTTTTTATTGATACTTCGGAGAATTAATTACCCTACTTGCCATCATCCAATCGAGATGAAATTTAACAGATAGACTCGTTGTTGATGACACAGTCATTAAAAGACCACTTTTCTATTGATGCCTCAAAGAACTAATTGCTCTATTTTCCGTCATCCAATCGAGCTGAAATTTAGCAGATCGACTCGTTGTTGATGACACAGTCATTAAAAAACCACGTTTCTATCGACACTTCGGAGGATTAATTAATCTACTTGCCGTAATCCAATCGATCTCAAATTTGACAGATATAGGGCATTCGGGAGCTGTTACAAAAAGGCCGCTTTTACACACGTTTTTATTGCCGCTTTGGTGTACTAATTAACCCACTTGAGGTCATCCGATTGAGATGAAATTTGGCAGATCGATTAATTACCGATGACAAGGCTTTCTAGCGTTTTGGAGACAAAAGAGGATTAGTCCATAACACGGTATCTATTCATTGTAGTGGTCCTATGTTAAGTCGATCAGAATTAATCGTTTAAATAAGTGGCAATTGCAGATAAAGGCAATGCATATAAAATGTTTATAATGGACAATTCCCTCTTCTTCTTTTTTTATCCAATTCGAAATGTTTCAAATAAGGCCATAAACACAAAAATGTCTGCTCATTGCGCTTTGTCTTTTTTTTTTTTTTTAATTTGCAACCTAAATTCACCTATTAGACTTTGGCGAGAAAACGATTCATTCGGCTCGAATTGAATGTGACGTCACTTGAGCTGAAACAACTTGGCTTGAAACGCAGCAGCGAAAACCAGTTGTGTAAGTTTCTCGCAAATCGCGCCAATTTGTACAGGATATGGCAACTGGCTACCAAACCATTGCCAACTATTTGGCAGACACCTCACGATAACCACAGAGAACGGTAGGATGGCATGACGTCAAAGTTATGCGGAGTGTTTTGATCGGACTGGTTTTGGTTTGGCTCGGTTTTGGGGCATTTTCTTTTTTTAATATTTAAATAACTAATTTTGTTAAAGAACTTTTGTTTGAATATTTGGAATCGGAAAGAAATTCTTTATAAATATAAACTAATTTCACTCGTTTTTTTTTAAAAATGCGAGAATTATCCATTACGATTAAATTTTGATGGGTTATTTTTTTTTTTTTTTTTAACTAAGAAGGTACCGTAAAATGGGGTGAATCGGAACACTTTTCAACTTTCAAAGTAAAAATCGGTTATAATTAGATCGTTAAGGAACTTATTTTTGACATTGAAACTTGGGTCTTGCCTTCTTCTTTGAGGATCAACCCAAAAAATGTTTAAAAAACTAGGACTTTAATTTATTTTGAATTTTTTTCATGGTGTTCCTATTCACCCCGCAGAAAGGGGTGAATCGGAACACTCGTTACAATTTATGTCTGATCTTAGATCTTATTTAAATGTTTACAGGGTGGCAAAAAACAAATAATAACGCATTGTGGTAAATAGGAACACAAAATTATCATAAAAAAAATCATTTAATATGACGGAAAAAATTTGTGTTTGTTAATTATTGTCAAAACAAATCATATGTTTGAAAGCGTATCAACTCTTCTCCTATAATTCATCCAAACAGTCTTTAAAATTAATAATATTTTTTAATCTACTTTATGTGTGCGTGGCGTATGACTGAAAATTCCTTAAAATATCTTGAGAAAGGAGAAAAGCATCCTCATTTGTTTCAGAAAATCTCTTCGTTCATGGGCGCTTTTTGTAAAACACACTTATGTAGCAATAATCTTGTGGGTGTAAAACTTTGCTCACATAGAGTCTTCATACATTTTTCCATAAAATTTAAGGATAATGAAGTCATTTAGGGAAAAAACCACTGGAACAGGGTTTTCTGCCATGCGGAAACTAGGCTCCTCTTCTGACATTTATTCAAGCCTGCAATCTTGATTACTGTCTTGAAGGGAGTAATTAGACTCTTCTTCAGTCGTTGAATTTTGTGTGGAACATAATCTTGCCAAAAACCGATTTTTAATATCACTTTTCAAGTGTTCCTATTTACCCCGCAAATCTCAAAATCGAGACGAGGCAAAACATAAAAATTCGTAAAATTAAATGTTTTTAAAACTAAGTAAAATTAAGTATGGCATGCTGTTGTGGATTTTTATACTTATCTAAAAATATATTAGTTAAGTTTATAACTGGTACATGTTATTAATTACGGGATAAGTTTTGGAGAGGTTAAAACTCATTGGATTGTAGGACGTTGTTTCAAACTTTAAAAAAAAAAAAAAAAAAAAAGGGCAGTGTTCCACAAAACATGTTCCAAGATTCCAAAAATGTTAGCCAAATAAAAAAATATATATATAATTAATAAAACTGCTTTATTTGTGTAAAATAATAATTTCTTTGTAATTTCATGAAGTTTCGTTCCGATTCACCCCGCTGTTCTTATTCACCCCATTTTACGGTATTTTTCAAATGGCATTTCAAAATGAAAAAGAAGGTTATTAATGAGAAATTTAAAGTCCACTACCGCAGTCGTGAGGTTCTTTAAAAAAAAAAAAAAAAAAAAAAAAAAAAACACTTATCCAAAAACTTGTTGCAAAGTACTTTTATCTTACCATACTTGACTACTAATATTTATGGGGTTCTCTATTTATTAGCAAACGCATTGTAAAGATTTCTGAGACAAAGTTAAACTAATGACAAACACACTTTCCCCCAAAAGAAGAAGATAAAAAAAAATCAAAAATCTTCCAGACGATATAATAAAAACAGAATCGTAAATCGTTCAATCGTGTCAACCATTCAAACTTCTCAAAATCAGCCTACGTGTATGTTTATGATAATTAGTATTGTTTTTGTGCTCCATTAGTCCGCCGCGGCACAGTCGTTAAAAACGACGAAAAAAAGTCATCTTGTAACCAGTTCTCATTTTATTGATCGGTTAATTTATTCCATGTACATATTCCCTTTAATCGCGTCTGGATTTTTTTTTTTTCTTTCTTATTCTTCTCTTTGGTTTGCATCTTCGGCTTCTTATGTAATATTTCTGGACGGAGGTTTTTTTTGGTGACGATTTCTTTATACAAAACAAAATAATTTTAAATGATATAGAAAGAAAGAAAAAAAAAAAGGTGGAGGACACAGCTTCAGAGGAATAGTAATTTTGTTTGAAAATCCAGGCTAAAATAAATGAAAAATAGCCCTGGTAACACAGTTATACACTTAACAAACATTACTTTATTGGCAAGTATTGGGAACCTAATTCAACCCATCTTTCTTATACAGGGTGTCTATAAAATGTTGGACACATTTTGATGTTGAATAATTCATAAAATAAAGAAGACAAATTTAAATTGAGGACACTAATAGTTAGATAGACTCACAAAGTTTCATGGCCCTTGTCAATGGACTTCCACAAGTGCGCTGTTCTCAGAGCCGTCGCTAAGAATTTTGGTTGGGGGGCGTAGACATCCTTTTGCCGACTGAAATCAAGGCATGTCCGGTGTAAATGTAGAAAATATAAATTAAGGGCTAATAAATTGTTAACTAATTTTTATTAATGTAAAATTAACGTATAAATAATTTTTAATTAATATATGAATAATTCCTACATAATTATTAATTAATGTAAAACTAATTGTTAATGCATTTTTTTTATTTAATTGTGAATTGTTTTATTTAATGTGAAATTAGTTTGAATTATTTTTAAATTACCGTCTAAACAATTTTTAATATTTTATGGCATTTTATTAATACGTACTTAATGTCAAATTTTAAGTAAATTCCCATCACATTATAGTTAAAGTTCCTTCAAATTCATTTAATTTTTTATTTCTTTTTAGTAAATTAACCCTTCTTCTCCAAACAAAGGAGATTATTTTTGGAAGCGTTTTTATTTGGGGGCGAGCGGGGAGTGACATTTATACCTTGCAGATAGATAGAATTTCCCTCCACAATCTTAAACCAATTCAGTAAACTGAGAAGTACAAGTGCTTCATTTTGATACAACTTTTTTTTTATATTTTCAAATTGCAGTTTCGAAAAAATATAATTAAACATGTAAAAGTGGTTGGAAAATAGCACTTTAACATGGAATTAAATAGATGAAAATTATTGATCAAATAGATGACTTTTGTATAATGAATTGTATAAAGGTTGATCAAAAATCAAATTCTGGAAAAATTCTTCTTTTTAAAATTCTGGCGGACTGTTGCTACTACAGAAAATTCCCTACGTGAAGCACTGTAATTTTTATAATAGATACAATGTCAGGGACATAAGAAACATGCACTTGCACTCCTTCCCCTCTGGGTTTCGAAAAATAACGTAACGTGGAAAAAAAAGTGGTAAAATTTACAAGAAAAATATATATATGGATATTAATTCATCAATTTGGACAGAACATTAATGAACAATTATTAACTAACATCAATTAGGAAATCCAATTCCCATCTTCGAAAAATCAAGGATTAAACAAAAACTTTTGTCGCCTTACATCGCCCTGCAAATAATCATGTAGGCGTTCATGGACACTATAATTGCATTGCAAAAGACAATTATTATTAAAAACGATTTGTTAATTATTTAATTTTTAAATACTTTTTAACACATTTACCTAACTAAAAAAGAAAAGATTTTGATTTTTCTTGAAACGTGTGTTAATAATAAAACTTATTTTTTTTGTAACAATTCAATCCAGGAACCTACTTCTTAAAAGTAGTTACTTCGAGTATATATTTTTATCAAAATTGCTGGATTTAATTTAATGATTTTTTTGTGATTTTTCACTGAAGTTGTATGGTTTTTCAGAAATAATTTCTGCAAATATTACTCGTTTTTTGAACAATAATCATTTGTTCAAGAAGGAAAGTATACTTGAAAATGCTAGGTTTTTTTTCCTAAGCTGGATTAAAAATGAAATGGATTACTTTAGCATTAAACCAAACTATAATATTTATGTGCAAAAAAGGTAAGTTATTCGCGACTAATTGAACTTCGAATTTAGTACAAAATACTCGATAAAAAAGCATGCCATAATTTTTAGCACAACATACCAAACTATATAAGGAATAGTACGTGTGGTGTTTTTTGGGAAAGGTGGGGGAGGGGGAGGTATTCAAATCTACAGTGTTAATCCGATCTTGAAGAAGAACAAGTTGCACATTTGATCTTCAAAGCAAGAGAAACATCACTGTCAACATGAAATTTCCAAAAACCCACCCCATTTCCCTTACCCACATGTAATGGTTATGATCCTAATTTGAGATTTATTGATCCTAATTTGAAATATTTTTAAAGGTATTTAGACTAAAAAATCTTAGTTTATCTGAAAGACAATTTTTCCCGATGTTTCGAATATTAAAGTGGTGAAATCCAGGATAGGTTGGTTGGTTGTTTTTCAGATTTATTAGGCGCAAGGGCAACACAAAGGCCAAACTGCGTCAGAAATCAAGGATATTAGTGAAAGGATACTCACAATTTGCAATACACTGAACCTGGTTGTATTGGACAATGTCGTTCCACAGCTATTTGAGCACAGGGAACATTAAGAATTTTAGATAGTATTATAATAAATCTTTCAACACTTTTCCAAAGATTATTTTGTTAGAATAAATTCGATATCGCCTTCCAGTTTACATGTTGCATGCATTATTTTGGGAATGCATTTTCAATATATGAAGTACAAGGTGGTTATAAAGAAACTTTGCCGATATATGGGCCTCTAGATTCCGTTCCGTTTAACAGATCGAGATGAGATTTCAGGTATAGTTATTCAGAGGTATGAGCTCGAGATTCTGTGAATTTCAACAAATGGCGCTCACGGTTATGGTTATAGTTACATGCACGAAATTTTCAAATGACAACGTCTACTTTTTCCTGTCGCAAAATGCTCAGCGCATAAGGAAACCCTAAAGAGAGATGGAACGGTACGTGTATCACAAAAAACGGACGCATTAAGCACGCACAAAAAAAAAGCTCTGCGAACGGCCAACAAAAACGCGATTGAGGCGCACGATGGGAATTTGCATTTGACAGAGGCTAAAGTTCACATGAGTGCCATCACAGGCAATTCAATCGGTTTTCTAAGCTGAATATTTGGTGAGCGGCCTCCATTGCTCCGATCGTGTTTTTGTTGGTAGTTCGCAGATCTGTATTTTGTGCGTCCGTATTTTGTGATACACGTACCATTTCAACGCTCTTTAGGGTTTTCGCATGCGATGATCATTTCTCGATAGGAAAAAGTAGGCTTTGCTATTCGTAACTATAACCAGGGTAATCGTGAGCGCCATTTTGCCCAAATTCACAGAATTCCGACCTCCATATCTCTGAATAACTATACCTGAAATCTCATCTCGATCTGTTGAACGAGACTGCTTTTAGAGATCCATATATCGGCAAAGTTTCTTTATGACCATCCTGTACATAACATCATTTATGGAGTTCTACTGGACATTAATTGCAATAACTTTGTAAAATGCGGGTCAATTTTCGTATACAAAATTTTGGTGTTTTGAAATTTTGTATAAAACCTTTAACTCATTTGATGTACATTACATACTTTATGTAAATGACGTTTAATGTGTATGTCATGGTTTTTGAGGCGTTGTCTGACGTACCACAAATACAAATATATCATCTACTGTAACACATCAAAGTTATCTAATGTCAGTGAAGATATCAATGATTAGATTATTTTAATGTTCCTGTCAAAAAGGATATATTTACTGCAATTCAAAATTGCCAACTGTCAACTGAGGCTGCATTGTGATCACAATTTTATAATACTAATGATGAGTTTAATTATTTATACTTTTTCCATTCAATATGTTTTGAAACATCCGTCAGTAGGGATTTTTAAAAGAAGGGATGAAGTTTCAGAAATTTTTCGACTACCAGCCTATCTAAAAACTTATGGTAATATTTGCGTTGGCAGTCCATCATTGTAGCCGGAAAAAAAGACACCGACTCCCCTGTAATAGACTTTTATTGTAAAAGTGACGATTCGTCAAACTCGGGCCACGCTGCATTCAGATATTTTTAATATTTTTGTTCCATTTTTTTTTCTTCCCCCCCCCCCCCCCCCCCATTTAATTCGATTTTATTGTGGATCGACTTTAGAAAAAGAAAAATCTCGATAAAATTTTTTAAAATTTGCCGACTGTCCAACTTTCTAAAACTTTGGGGGGGCGAGTCGCCCCCTACGACCCCCGTTCCCGTCGTCCCTGGCTGTTCTTCACACGGAGAATATCAAGGCGGTAGTCAATTTCGCGCCAGATGCGCCGCTGTAATCCTGGCCATTTAAGTAATCATCTTTCGACACCTTCATTCTGCAAACGATTCCCTTTACGAATCCACAAAAGAAAAAGTCCAGTGGAGGTCATATCAGGTGATCTGGGTGGCCAAGATAGAAAACATACAATTAATAACTCACGCAGACGATATTTGCAAAAGAAGCGAGAAAAACGTAAAATTTAATAACACGGGCAGGCGATAATTTCAAAAGAAATGATATTCAAATGGGAAAAACCAAAATGATGATTTTGGCGAAATACTTTTCAATAATCCTTATCATCCATCCTTTATCATAAGCGAAACTGAGGGGAGAAGAAAAAACGATGGATGATGAGGTATGCTCAAGGAAAGAGAACTCTGTGTTGAAAGCATTAATTTTTCAACTATTTTCACCATTAAAACATTTTTACGAGAATTTTGGAGTTGGGGATGTTTAGAACAACTTAAGAGGCATTACCACAGATATTTTTATCAAAATCGTTAGAGCCGTTTGTTAGCAATCATTGAAAAACATGATTTTTTTCAAAGGCAGCTACCTCTTATGCGCAGCGCGATTTTGACGAAAACCTTAATGGTAGGTCCCGTGGCCACCACTAACCTTCATACGAAATTTGAACATCGTAGGTCAATTTGTTCGGGACTTATGCTGACCACAGACGGACATTTTTTCTTGATCACTTTTTTGAAATCAGGATGTTCCAAAACGTGGAGAAATGCAAAAAGAAAAAAGAAAAAAATCGATTATTTTTTTACCGAATGCTATACTTTCATTACCTTATGTATACATATGGATAATTGAAAGTAAAAATCGAAATTTATGTATGTTGAGGAAACCTAAGGATTTTTTTTTTTTTTTTATCTCTCAGCAATATAATACAATAGCTAACTCTGATGCACTTCCAACGAAGTAATTCATCCAAGCAATCTTAAATGCAAAGGTTGAACATGTATAAAATAATGAGATTTTTACAATCAACGAGCCATAAATATGTTTGATTATGGTTCGTTGAAGTCATATTTTAATATTTTGCCACTGCGTTGAAATCATGAAAAAGTCACGTTTTTCAACAATTGTTAAAAAACGACACTAACGCTTTTGTTTAAAATCTCTGTGCTAATGCGTCTTAAGGTTGTTTAAAAATCCCCACTCCAAAATTCCCGTAGAAATGCTATAAAAGCGATAAAAGTTGAAAAGCGAATGCCTTTAACACAGAGCTCTCTGCCCTTGAGCATCGACCATCAACGATTGATTTTCCTCGGTTTCACGCACAAGAAAGGATAATTAAATTTTTATTAAGAAACTTTTTTGTCGTTTTTTTTTTTTTTTTGTCCATGTAAAAATTATTTCAGGGAAAATATGGAAACGGTAAATAACACCTTTTCCATATCGAATATGAATACCATGACGATTATTTTAACTTAATTGAAAGTTGCTCGATGTTCCATACCCCTAGTTTTTATAAGCTAGATAAAATTTTTATATCAATTATAAGCAACATTAATAATAATAATAATAATTAAGGGCAATTCTCTGGCTGACGCACGGGACATTTTGGCTCTTTTTTTTACTCGTAAACAGATAAGAATTATAAAATTAAGTTGAATCTAATAGTTACGTTTTTATTTTATATCATATTACTTGGTGACAAGGTTATATGGAAAAATTACTATTTTAACTAGTCCCGTGCGTCAGACGATATAAATGCATATTTGACCTAGTTAAAATAATTATTCTTCCATATAACTTTGTCACCAAGTAGAGCTGATATAAAACAAAAGCATAATTGCTAAATTCATAATAATTTTAGAATTCTAATTTGTTTATGAGTAGAAAAAAGAAGAGCTAAATTGTCTTGTGCTTACCGCAGAGTTGGTTGGTTGTTTTCAGATTATCTGGCTCAGTCAGCAACACGGGGGCTATAATGCGCCGAAACATTCGTCATTAGACAAGCCAACATACATTTACAAACACCCATGCCTAACACGGGACTCGGAACCCGCAACCTCGAGGTCTAGAACTTACAGCAGAGAATTGCCCTTAAGTTGTTTTCCCTCCAAATTTTGTTTGTGATTTCGTTCAGAGCCGTTGTTGTACCACCTGATGTGAAAATTCATACTCTTCAAAGCAATACTGTAGCCAAAAAAAAAAAAAAAAGGGGGGAAAAAACGTGAATCATTGGTTCTGTGGGACATGATGTTGATTCTTCTTAATGAGTTCCAATGCTGAACCATCTCAAAAAGGTTAACTCCCTTTAATTTGTAAGAAAACTGCTTCTTCATCCTTTTGACCCGTTTCGCCAAAAATCGCTCTCATTTCTTTAGAGGGTTAACAGGAGTACCATCAAGTTGAACACTCCTAAATATTTGAGCAAGCGTGACTTAGAGAGAATGTCACGGTATTTATTGTCACTCGCGTTAAAAGATGCGCGTTCGTATCGGATGACGAAAAGAATGCAATTTTCTTTAAGTTTCCCACGAAGAATGCCGACCAAGTTCTTGTCAGGAATATCCATATTAAAACTTAAATGGATAGATTGCTCTTATGGCAATGCAAGGAAAATAACGCTTCGGTGGTTGGTGATGAGAGGTGGACGAATAATCAATCACAGTTCACTTTTATAGTTGGGTGGGAATTAGAGGTCGGAAATATCGATGCATAGAAAAAAATTATTGATAAAATATCGATATATCGATAGATGTTTTTTGTTTTTTGTTTTTTTTTAAATTTTATTTTCAATTTTGCCCGAAACGAAGTTTTTTACGGGCAAATTTCTACTTTTTATGAATTTATGCCAAAATTGTTTTAGTAAATAAATTACAAAAATTGTTTTGATAAATAAATGATAAAAATTGTTTTAGTAAATAAATTATATTATCAATCAGAATAAATAAAATACATTTGGATGTCAATGCATAAATTCCCATTTCTTTTTCAAGAAGAAATTTCGAAAAGTAGTTTACCGCATATTTTGCTGATAGAGATGTTTTTAATATTTAAAATTAGATGCAAATTCCAGGCACACGTTAGCAACAGAAACTGCGCTTTGTTAATGACTACTAATAAATGATTATATCTTTACATTACATTATGTTTTCTTTTTGGTTAGGGTGCCATTTTAACTGTCTCTCAGCCAAATTCAAACTTAAGCTTTGAAGCTTTTGAAAAGGGAATAAAGAAAATCGAAAAACACATGTAACTACAAAAAAATCATCAAAAAATTAAAAAGTTTGAAAATATCGATATATCGTTGACTTTTATAGATACTTTTGCTATCAATATTTTTTTTTTAAATATCGATAAAAATATCATTGTATCGATATATCGCCGACCTCTAGTGGGAATGCGAAAAACCTTGTAAAGTAATTCAGTAGATACTTTTTTTTTAATAAAGGTTTATATTAAATAAAGGTTTATTATTGACTGTTCTACTGTTGTGTACTTTTTTCATTAATTTTTCATTCCTACTGAATGTTTTGACCTCCATGCGCAATAAATTTTTCTAAAATTGTTTAATTTATGAAGCAAATTTATTTGTATACAATAAGTTCAGAAATAGTTTATGGAAAAAGTAAGAGCGCTAAAAAGTTAAATCATTATAATATAATTTATATCATTAACATACATTATTTTTAAAGATATACTTTTATGATAGTATACTAAAATGAAGAAAACAAATTTTAATAATTCTGCATAGTAATTAATGAAAACTAGGAGTGTGGAACATCGAACAGCTTTCCATTACACTATGATACTGATATCAATTTGTGCCTTTACCGTTTTTATATCTTTATCATTCATTTAGAAAAAATTGCCAGTTTGGCAAAAATTTTTATCATAATTCTTGTATGGATCTTTAAAAAAAAAAAATCGAAAAATAGATGATTTTGGAGATATACTTTTAAAAATAATTCTTATATTATCCTTTCTTATAAGTGAAACTGAGGAAAGGAGAAAAAATGATAGTTGATGAAAATAGAACTCTGTGTGTTAAAGGCATTTGTTTTTCAACTTTTTACGCTATTAAAACATTTTTACGGGAATTTCGCAGGTGGGTTTGTTTAGAACACCTTAAGAGGCATTACCACAGCGATTTTGGACAAAATCGTTAGAGCCAATTTTTTTCTCCACGCATCCTGATTTTAAAAAAGTGATCTAAAAAAAAATATCTGTGTATGCTTGTCTGTGGCCGGCATAACTTCCGAACAAATTGACCTACAATGTTCAAATTTGGTGGGCAGGTTGCTGAGGGCACAAAAATCTACCTTTAAGGTTTTCGTCAAAATCGCGCATGCGCATAAAGTAGATGCCATTGGAAAAAAATCCATGTTTTTCAGTAATTGCAAAAAAGCGGCTCTAACGATTTTGTCCAAAATCTCTGTGGTAATGCCTCTTAAGGTGTTCTATGCAAACCTACCTCCGAAATTCCCGTAAAAATGCTCTAATGGCGTAAAAAGTTGAAAAACGAATGCCTTCAACACAGAGTTCTCTTTCCTTGAGCATAGCTCATCGACGATCGTTTCTTCACCTCTCCGCAGTTTCACTTATAAGAAAGGACAATATAAGAATTATCGAAATAAATACACCAAAATTCTCATTTTGGAGACGGTTTTTTTCTTTCTTAAAAGATGCATTTAAGAACTATCGCAAAAAAATATCGCCAAATTGGCTCTTTTTTCTCAATGAATGAGGAAAATATAAAGACAGAAGTGACACAAATCCACATCAGTAATATAGTGTAATTGAAAGTTGTGCGATGTTTCACACCCCTAGTTTTTCTTTAGACATTACATAGTCCATCTTACACAATATTTTATATCGGAAAAACCAGTGGCATATAAAGTGGGGGGAAGCCTAATGGTCGAGGACAAGTGTAACCCCCCCCCCCTCCCACCCAAACGTTAAATTAAAAAAAAATTGTATCTTATAATAAAAATATTAAATAGGAAAGAAAAAATGTGTACTTTCTAACACTAACATTGGACAAGGGTTCAAAATTTATCGTTATTTTAATGAATATTCTGTGACTTAGTTTTTTCACTTGGAAGTAAGAGATAAAGTGAAATAACAATTCAACATTATACACATAACTGTTTACTTAGATTTAAATATAGTGATTCTAAATGTGGTATACTTTCATGAAATTAAATTAATTGAGGATTCTATTTTTTTTTTTTTTTTTTTTTTTTTAATAGGTTCCCTTTATATGAAACAAGAAAAGAAATTTAAGTTAAAATAAAGTTCTCCCAAAATTAAAAATTTACCTCTAAACCGTATGACTAATCTTGGAGCTTTTTTCAGGCCGGATACACCAAAATATGCATTTTGAATTATTATTGATTTAGCAGTATATGGTATTTCTGAAAATTGAAAAAAAATATATATATATATTTTTTATCTTAGTAAAATTGCATTTGATATTTCATTTTTTTTTTTTTTTTTTAATTATTAAAAAATAAAAAGACTTCATTATTAGTAAATTAATGTCATGAAAGAAAAAAAAAGGTGAATCTTTTGTTCCTGCTGAACAATGAAACTTGATCAAACTTTTAATAACAGTATTTAAACTGTACTTCCAGATTATTGTTGGTCTATATCAATTGTGAGATGACAACGGTCGAAATCGTTCAGTTAATTTTATGATAAGAGTCGATGTCTGTAGCTGAGGTCGTTGAGGCCAAGCTTAGTAAATTTCCCGAATGATATTCGGTTAAGCTATTTCTGTATTTATTCTTGATGAAAACCATCTTGCTGGAAGCTTCTTTATATAGTTTCTTCTGGCATGCAGTGGAAAACTCTATATTACATAATTAACACATACTATTTCGAACAAATTACAATTATGTAAAACAAAAAACAAAACAAAAATACACATAGTGAAATTTGATTTTTTAATCTGTGATGCCAGCGGGCCGCAGAAAAAACTGTCGCTGGCCGCGTAGTGGCTAACGCTGATCTAGATAATATAGATAATACGGGATCAAGATAAAATGCACTCCTTTGTTAGAATATTTTGAACAACTCGAATACTGGATAAAAACTCTTTGAATATTTTGGCATATGAGATATATTTGGCACAAGAGAGCGGCTGTGAGTTAGTTGAGTTGAGTCACTGAGTCAGTTGAGTCAGTTAGTTGACGGAGTTGAATTACTGACTGAGTGGAGTTACTGAGTTAGCTGTCTCTCAGCGAGCATTAAGAGAGTTCCGAAAGTGAACTGCATTGCATTGTCTTTTGCAGTGATTTTAGCAGATGTGTTGTCAAGTTTTTAATTGCTGTTTTGTGCTCTATTGTTGTGAAAAGAGCTGTATTGAGTCTACTAGAACTAGAAGTTCTGGAGTTATAAGAGAATCTGCGAAGAGTTATATCGGAATAAATTTCTGCAAGTTTTGATCTGCTTTGGCTTCGAATAATAGATTAAGAAACTGTAAAAATATTCGTGACACGTGACAAGTATGGGATAAGAAAGTTCTGCATATGCGTTGTTTTTTACAGAGAAATACCGTGTTTTATTGCCCCCCCCCCCCCCCACACACACACACAGATAACTCCTTCGTCATTTTTTCTCGAGTCCTCTCTTAGTTTTGAATGCTAATCTAATCATTTAAATATATATTTACAAACTCTATTAAATGCCCGTTTATATACGTTACAAAACAAACGGTTGGATAACGTTAGCCTTGGGAAATAATGATACAGACAATCTGTAAGGTAATTTTGGAGTATGTAAAATAACCAAACGATAAGAGATAATGAAGTCGTTAAGATTTAAATGAAACGGCCAGACGACTATTCATAATTTTATTCCCACAATACTGGGGAGGCATAAGAAATCCGTAAATTATCGCTTAAAGTTTAAGGTACTTGTGAGAAAAAAAAGTGTTTTTTTTACTATATCATTAATTAATACCGTTTTAACTTATAACTTATTAATTAATTATATCTTAAAGCCTTCTATCTTTACTAACATATTTAGGGATCAAGTGGTACTATAATTCAACCATACTCGTAATATGGTTACACTTCACAAAAACATGAATACGGTACTGGACTGAACTAATCATTCAAGCTAGCCAAGTTTTGACCATAATTGTTTGTATTTTTTTGCTGTTAATATGGGTTAGTAATATTGTTATCGTTAACAACGGGATAGTTGGTATTAAAATTGAGAAACCTAAAGCTTCATTAGAACATGAGAAGAATGTGGGACGAAAGACTTTTCAACTTAATATATTTTATTACCCTTTAACAGGGTTGCGCTTTCAAAAATATTTACCATGCTTTTTTTAAAACTATAATATAGATAGATTCTCAAAGAGCATAATTTATAATGCATTATTATTAAATAACAGTTCTAAAAAATTAATGGTTTTAATAAAAATCTTGTCTTGCACCCCCCTGCAAATATTCCTGGTGTGGCGTCCATGATCCCTACAAAAAACCAGTGGCGGCCCGTAGTTATTTTAAAGCAGAAAAACTATAAACACATTTGACATATTTTTGCAATATTTCAAGTAAGTACATCACAAAAAAATGAATGCAAATTCTTTAATACTCAAAACGAAGTTTCGTTTCAATTTGTACAAAATACTAACATTTATACCATAACATTTTAAACATTATAAAATAAGAACAATTAATCAAATCATTCTGTATAGTTTTGATTTCCAACATAAGTTTATACCCAGAAATTTGAAACTTACGATCCTGCTGATTTTTTCTTTGATGGATGGACAACTCTTTGGTGTTGGTCTATCTTCTTTAATTAGTTCGTGTGTTTATCATCTTCTTTAGTCTTCTAAATGGTGTTTCCAATAAAACACACACTTTCGTAATAGGTCTCCATTGATCCGTTTGAAGGGATGTTTAGGTTCGCTCCTACTTTTCTCTACCCACTCTAATTTTCGACCAATCAGTTCACTGAATTCTGAAGGTTTGTCGAAGTTCGAAAAGTGCTGACTGGCAGACACCCTTTATACTGCAAGGAGGGTTGGTTGTTTTCAGATTATCTGGCGCCGTCAGCAACACGAGGGCTATAATGCGCCAAAACGTTCGTCATTAGACAAGCCAACATACATTTACTAACATCCATGCCTTACACGGGACTCGAACCCTCAACCTTGCTGTCTAGAAGCTAGCACGCTAACCACTATACCTTTTGATCGACCTGCAAGGAGGGAAATAATCTGTTTGGTTCTTTCGGTGTTACCATGGCAACGTCGCTGCCGAAACTCCTTCCAGGGTCATTTGGCTGCATCGATTGCTGTTTTCGCAGGAAGATTGGGATGGCTGGGGAGCGTCTTCTTACACTTACCGTAGAAATCGGATCTTTATTTTAGAAAATTGTAAAATGCATAAATTTAGTTTTGAAGTAATAAATTTAGATGCAGCCCGGCTGTACTGGCTGAAGTGCACGAGCTGCCACTGAGAATTACTCTGACGATCTTGGTAGGAATAACGTTCTTTATAAGTCAATCTTGGCAGAAAGACCATAAAATGTTATTGGGATAAAATGTTTGATTATGTTCCGTATATATGGTTATCCACAAACCCACAGGAAATTTAATTCGGTAAAAGTTTCATTCAAATAACTCTTTTAGATCGGTGATTCATCTTTAACAGAATTTCGTTGAAGTTTTGGATGGAAATTATGTTAAGAATAGAAACAAATAAACTAGTCGAAAATAATCTAAAAAGGACCCAGACAACAGACACATGGGACAAAAAAACAAGTTCGACAATATCGTTGCGTAATTTCAAGTGAGTCCCTCAAATTGAAGTTCCCGTTATAAACTGTTCCACCAACAAGAAATAAAAGAAATTTCGGCGAACAATAACAAAGGGTGAGTTGTTTGGGTCCTCCTCCTCGGCGGTCAAATTTGTGTTTTTCACCCAAACCTCCGAGAAGTAATCGTAAAAAAGGAATTTCCGTCTCTGGTTTCTGTGGAAATCAGTCTCGATTGCCTCTTTCTGTTTTTTGTTTTATTTTTATTTCTGTTATGATTTGGTCCAATCTTTGTTTTCGATTCGCATTCTTTCCAGTCAATTTATTCACCTCTTGTTCTTGGTATTGTTGTTGGTGTGAACAGAAACAAGGTATGAGCGTCCTTTCTTGTGCAGGTGGGATCAAAACGGAATGGCTTTTCTCCCATACCGTACACAATGGTATAGTGGTTAGCGTGCTAGCTTCTAGACCGCGAGGTTGCGGGTTCGAGTCCCGTATTAGGCATGGGTGTTTTTAAATGTATGTTGGCTTGCCTAATGACGAATGTTTCGGCGCATTATAGCCCTCGTGTTGCTGACGGCGCCAGATAATCTGAAAACAACAAATTCATACCATACAGGAAAATAAGCAAAGTGGGTTGGGCAGAAAGACAGGGTTAATATATTAAATCCTTTTTTTATTAACTTCAATGTTGTTTGTTTGATGTCTGTCGTGAAAAATCTGGGCAAACTAATTAACCCACTTGCCGTCATCCGAAACTTGAAAGATTCGAAAAACTTGGTAGATAGATTCGATGTCGATGACAATGCATTCTGTCAAGTATTGGGGGCTGTCACTAAAAGGTCAATTTTACACTCGTTTCTACAGTTGTTTCGGAATGGTAATAAATCGCATGTAAACGCTTGCTGTTGAAACTCTTCTCAATTGCCAAAATTATTTTATTCAGAATAAATAAGAGATAATTGAACGTGAATGCATAAATTCATTATGGAGAGAAGTGTAATCAATTTTATAATCATTGCGTAGCGACGCTGTAAGTGAAAGAATTTTAATCGCTCATTGTTGAAACTCTGAAACTCTTTCCCGTTACCAAAATTGTTTCAATCAGAATAAATAAAATACACTTGGACGTGAATGCATTAAATTCACACTCATTTTTAATAAATAATTTTGAAACGTATTTTGCAGCCTACTTTGCTTATAGAGATGTTTTTGATATTTAAAAATAGATGCAAACACCAAGCACACGCTGACAACAGAATCGGTTTCTATGCTAATGAATATAAAAATTGATAACGCACATAAAGGATCAATATTAAAAATTATGTTTTTATGGTTTACGTTATTTAAAAACGTTTTTATGAGCTTCCGTCAACAAGTGTTTCTTTAAGGCTGATATTTACACATTATCAGTCGGTGTATCAAACATTGTATAATCAAGACTTGTTTTAGTGATGACGTGTTTTGCTATTGTTGCGTTGGTGGGTTCGAAAGATTTGAAGCCAAAGCAGATCAAAACTTGCAGATATTTATTCCAATATCACTCTTCACAGATTCCTTTACAACTCCAGAACTTCCCGGTCTAGTAGACACAATACAGCTCTTTTCACAGCAATAGAGCACAAAACAGCAGTTAAAAACTTGACAACACAACTGCTGAAATTACTGCAAAAGACAATGCAATACAGTTCGCTTTCGGAACTCTCTGAATGCTCATTGAGACTCAGTATCTCAATTCAGTAATTCCAGTCAACTCACTAGTCAACTAACCCAGTCAGATACTGACTCAACTAACAACTAACTCAGTGACTCAAAATCAGTCAACTAACTAACTAACCCATCTCATGGCCGGGCTTATATATAGGGGAGGTGAACATTCTTGAAATTTCTAGAGGTAGATATTTGGAGAACTTTCCAGATCATAGTCTAAAAGTCCTATACATGTACATGGGGACCGAAAATGTCGCCAAATGGTCGCCAAGTTTGGCGACATTTGGCGATTTGTCGCCAAATTTGACGACAAAAATTAGTCGCCAAATCGCCATTGCCATAACGTTAAATGTCCTGCTCCTTAAAACTCGCTTCTCAGAGTTACCTCTGTAAAACTCGTTATCAAGCATTAATACCCATATTGCAGGAAAGCCAAGCTCAAACAAACTATTGCACTGCCTTACGCGAAATGTACATAAATTTTCCTATTTACAAAATTAACACTACGAAATATTTACAAATATACAAAAATTCGTAACACTATTACAAAATTAAAACCAACTATAAGCTCCAATACCAGAAAATATTGCCGTGAAAGACACCAAATGTGCCAAAAAATCAAATTAAAAAAAAAAAAAAAAAAAAAAAAAAAAAAAACTTTTAAAGAACTAATATTGATAGATCCGAACTGAAAGAAACCAAAAGTTAAAACTTAAGCGGAATTGCAACTTTTAATACTGAATAATTAGCACCATCGTATTTGCCTCTCACCCATGCCATTCCAGAACTTAAAAATGTCCAGTTTTCTTGGTGATGACATTTCCCCCACCTTTTGAACTCTGTATCGATACAACTCGAAAATGTCATAGTGTTTGATCCAGACACATCGTTTCTGGGGAGGGGGGAGGGCAAAACTATTTTTTTTAAAAGTATATTGATGTTTGAATGTTTGATGAAAGTGAAATAGAAAAATTAACACACATTTTAATTATTCTAATTTTTTGATTAATAAATGAAGAACAAATTAAGCAAAGAGTTACGTTATTTTCTTAAGAGCTACTCAACTAATTAATAACTTGTTTACAATATTAATTCTAACCTTTCAAGCATTTTTGAAATTTAAATTAAACCAAGAAATTTAAAGTGATTTTTCATGATTTTCGGAGGGAGTTGCAGCCCTATCACCCCCTCCCCCTCTGGATACGTTACTGGTTTAACCACTAAGAAATAATTCATTAATAATTAACCCTCTGAAGCGACAATATAAACAGGTGCAAAAGCGGCATTCTAGTGACAGCCCCCAAAACTTAAAATAACGAGTCGATCTGCCAAGTTTCAGCTCAATTGTAAGACGGCAAGTGGATTTGTTGGTTCACCGAAGTGGAAATAGAAGTGTGTGTAAAAGCGACCTTCGATTGGCAGCCTCCAAAACTTTATACAACGCATTGTCAATGACAACGAGTCTGTCAAGTTTCAGATCGATTGGATGACGGCAACTGCATTAATTGTACCTCCGAAACAGGTAATAGTAGCGTAGCGGGTGTAAAAGCGGTCTTTTAATGACAGCCACCAAAACATGACGAAATGTATTCATACCGACGACTAGTCTATCCGTTAATTTTTAGCTCGATTGGGTGAAGGCAAGTGGGTTAATTAGCTCTCCGCCGAGTTGCAAACAAAAACTCACAAAATCGAAGTTAATATAAAGAATTAAAAAAAAAAGATATTGTAACTGCAGATCAACAATTTCCGTAGCATTAATTCCCAAGATAACCAACACAATGGCGCAAAGTCTCCTAAATACCTCAAATTCTGTAAAAAAAATAAAATAATAATAATCACACTACGGTTCCAGGGTCAGAATCAGAAAGATAAGTCATATTTCGCAAAAAAAGAAGTGATTCCTGTTCCAGTTGATAAAATGTTCGTCTTTGTTTCAACTCCCGGTGGAATTCTGTTGTTTCTTTTCTGTTGGAAAGGAATGCGCTGCTGATAAAGAGGACCACAACTGTGTAATGCGTGAGATAATAGCTGGAATGCCAAGATTGCGGTGGTGACGCCACCAGTAATAAATGACAGATACCATTTTGCCAACCTCCCTAAAATGGGGGTATATGGAGCATTTGCACCTTCCCATTATAGTCCGGGAGGTGCAAGCTAGGTACTTTATCGAATATCCGGGAGGTGCAAACTTAGGTACCTCATCGGACATCATTCTGAATTTTTTTTCATTTATTTAACTTAAAGAAATGTTAGTAGATTAGGAATGTACTGGTCTGCCGGGGACAAAATGGCCGAAGCTGTTCCAAAATAAACTTTAAGGGGGTCCGGCACATGAAAAACTTTCAGATTATTGATTTTAAGTTGGTTAAAATGTAAATTCTTGTCTTTAAAATGGTGCTGCATTTGTAGTTATATCTTATTTCGAAGTAATTAATAATTATTTATTTAATATTTGATAATTATTTGATTTAACCAATAGAAAATGTAGGCCTGTAAATCATGTTTCTTAACTTCAGATCTATTTACACAAAATCTACTATTAACACAAAATCTATTTAGTGAAAATGCTTAAAATTTTTTACACGTTTTTCTATTGTTTTAAGTACTTTAACACGAAGAATAAATGGTAAGTAGAATACTTTTTTTTTCAAAAAAATCATTCTTTTAAAATTTTAGCAATTTTTAAAGCACAATTAAAAAATATATTATAATTCTTTAAATTTTAAAAAGTAATTAAAAACTTTGTGTTAAAGTATTCAGAAGTATCCAAATATTATATTGTGAAAGTGTCATAATGATAGAAGAATCGGTTATCGCCCTTTAATTTAAAACGAGGAAGGGTACAGGCGATTTCACTTTTCTGGCGTCATATACCTGCATCTTTTACACCCGTGAGCCAAGTTAGCATTAAATATTAAATCATCAGTGATGTTGGATACATGAGCGAGAAAGAATTTTAAAATAAAATTTTATACTATCCCAAAATTGTATTCCATATTCCTTCCCAAAATAAATTCCTGGCAACGCCCCTGTTGTTGTTAAAACTTCAATCACATTCGATAAGTTTTACAACCAGCTGCAAATGAAAAATATGATTTTTTTTTTTATTTATTTCATCAAGCAGAACTATGCTCATACCATTCAGGCGAACTTGTTTTCATTATCACGGAAGTGTCATTGTAGCTAAATATTTAGTTTTTCCACAAAGAGCCTTGAGAAGAGAGAAAAAAAAAATGTTTTATCCACCCAAAAATCTTACAAAATCCACTCCATTTTCGGAGCACTTACTAGTATCTCGAAAACATCTCAAGCAAAGAATAAGAACATCATTTTCCTCAAGAACATGGACTTGTTTGTAAATGTCTTTAAAAAAAAAAAAATACAACGCAAAAAAAAAGATGAATAAATTCAAGAAATGCTTTTCATGTCCAAAGCCTCAGTAAAAATGCATTCTGGAGGACCATTGACCTTCTATAAATAAAATAAAGTTCGACGAGTGAGCGACAAAAGGGTTACAATAATAAATAATAATAATAAAAAAAAAACGCACGAAAACAGAATAATATCGGATTAAAATCACAACCGAATAACAATAAAACTACTCAACCCCTCTCCCCTTCACCGACCCAAAACATCTGGCCGAATCACAAAAGGGGTAGTGCCATCCTATAGAAACCCAGTGATGTCCTCTTCCTTTTATAAAAGCTCAATATTGATTTAATACAATAATCTTTTGACGCGGTTTTATCAACACATATGCGGGCGCTCTTTTTTTTGAATATCAATAATAATCCACTGCTGGTTCAATTGTGCGTCACATCCCCTTAAAAGGAAGCCCTGATTTCACTTTTTTTTTTTTTTTATTTTAGGTGAGGGGGAGTATTGAAAAGAACCGCGCTTTATTAAAGTTGGCGCGCTTTTCTGACTCGGTTCCAGCTTGCGATTGGTTGCATTCCTGGCGAGTTTCACATTCCAGCTGTGCCCTCCCCCCCTCCCTCCGCGCTTCCTTCGTTTTTCGTATGAAGGTATGTGTCAACGTGGCCCCTTGATCGGATTATGAAGTGTATCGCCCGGATTGGCGACTATTCGGAAACCGAAAGTGATTTTTTTTTTTTCATTCTTCGTTTTCCTATGTGACGCGTTACCATAATAGTAAATTCAACACTACGACGTAATTTTTTTTCTCACCTAATGTTTGGCGTACTCTGTGATATTTCTAAATGTACTAAAATAATGTTTTTTTTTTTTTTTTTTTTTTTTTTTTTTTTAATTTTATTATTATTATTATAAGCGCGAGATAATGCATTTAATCAAAAAAATAAACAACGCCATAAATTGCAAATTGTTTAAATGCTATTTATTTTATTTATTTATTTTAATTTAATGTATTTAGGAATTTTTGAGGAAAAGCGTTTAAATGTGTGCATTTTTATTAGTTGCACTACCTACAAACACGTTACAGGCGAAATATGTTAAAAAAAAAATTATCAGTGCAAAAGAATTGACATTTCTTTTTTAATTCTTTCACATTTATAATTTTTTTGCATAATATATAATTTATTGAATCATATCTTATAAGTATAACACGTACTTTGTGAAGTAATAATAGATCTTGTATCATATATTTTTTAAGTAGTATTTCTCTTAATTAATTTATTTACCTCACCTGGGGATACGTATCTGCCCTAAAGGAAGAATAATTCTAAACTTGTTTTTATTAAGCTTACAAAGGGGGCATTTTGTAGTTTTGCGATTTCTGTAATCTTTATCACACATAAATGCTGTACTTATTTTAACCCCAGTAGGATTATTTGCAGGGAGGTGCTAGGTTTTTGTTGAAATCTATAAATTTGTTTTTGAAATAGTATTTACATTTCTTTATGAAGTGTTTAGTAATCATGCATTCATTTTCTCTTTGAGAATTAATTAGAAAAATTTGATTTATATTTTTGAAATCCTCTCCTATGTAGCTTTTATTTTTTATCAAGCTTAACCATGTTTAAAGAAAAAAATCTTTTTCTTGTTCGAGAAAAAATATTTTTTTTTTTTTTTTTGAGGTTTTTTAATGATTGCATAATTTTTCTATATCTTCACTTTCAATTCCCTATATGTATACATAGGCTAATAAAAGTATAGCATTCTGTCAAAAAAAAAATTTCGATTTTTTTTTTTTTTTTGCATTTCTCCACGTTTTGGTACATCCTAATTTAAAAAAGTGATCTAGAAAAAATGTCTGTCTGTGTGAGTATGTTTGTATGTGGTCAGCATAACTCCCGAAAAAATTGACTTACGATGTTCAAATTTGGCCTTGGGACCTAACATTAAGGTTTTCGTCAAAATCGCGCATGCGCATAAGGTAGCTGCCATTGAAAAAAATCATGTTTTTCAATGATTGCTAAAAAACGGCTTTAACGATTTTGATCAAAATCGCTGTGGTAATGCCTCTTAAGGTATTCTAAACATCCCCACTTCCGAAATTCCCATAAAAATGCTTTAATGGCCTAAAAAGTTGAAAAACGAATTCCTTTAAATAAGTTCTCTTTCCTTGAGCATACCACATCAACGATCGTTTATTCTTCTCACCTCAATTTCGCTTATAATAAAGGATAATATAAGGATCATCGAAAAGTGTATCGCCAAATTAGCGAAATTTTTTATTTTTTTATTACACCCATACTAGAATTATCGCCAAAAATATCGCTAAACTGGCCATTTCTTCTATATGAAAGATAAAAATATAAAAACGGTAAATTACACAAATCCACTTCAGTATGTAGTGTAATTTAAAGTTGCGCGATGTTCCATACCCCTAGTTTTTATTATTCAACTTGTTCTAACTGTATTCAAGAGACAGCGTTTCAAAACTACAAGAGCAACATTTTATTTCTTCCTAGTTGCAGGAAATTAATTTATTAAAAATTTTCAAAAAAATGAAACGCAAAGACAGTATAGGAAATGCTCAGTTTAATTTTGAAAATAGATGTGATGCTTTTCAGTCTTAAGTAGTTTTAGACAACAGGATGCCGAAAATCACCGAGTAGACGCAGAAACAGCTTTAAAAACAAAAAAGAAATACAAGACTTAAAAAAGAAGTAAAAAAAAAAATACGCATACACAAAAAAAGCCATATGTGCTTTTTTTATGTGAATACACACTTTTTTCCAATGAAGGCGCACAGTGGCAATTGAGGAAGGAGAAAGTATGTGCTATAAAAACATAAACAAACAATCAAACAAACAAACAAACAAACAAACAAACAAACAAACAAACAAACAAACAAACAAATAAATAAATAAATAAATAAACGAGTGAATTCTTTTCCCCAGCCCAACTTCTAACTAACTAGTAATTAACAATTATTTTTTCTCTTAAGCTATGGAAGGTTAAGTTTTTTTTTTCATATTTACGCATTAAAAAAATGTGTGAAATGAAAAAAATACATTAATAAAATCTCTACTAATATAGAAATGAAATAAAAATATAAAAAAATAACAACTGATAAAAATGTTCTTACTAAATCAAATTAAATTTACTCGAAATATTGTACCAAAAAAAGGCCTTTTAGCATGGGCTATGTAATATAACAGAAACTTATTCCTCTTTAATTTTTAAATTTCAAAATTTGGAAAAAAAAAAATTGTACTATGTCAAATTTTATATTGCAAATCTACCTTCTTCCCTACTGACACGAATATTATTCAAACAATAAAAATTTACATAAATAATTTCGAAGAAACATAGTATATTTTTAAGATCAAAATTATTTTAGATAATAAGATTATAAAATAAGAACATAGAGAAGAATTTTTTGAAAAATTCGAATGGTTGGCGACAATATTTTCTTGTTCGCATGTATTTATTGCAGAATAATTTATCTATTGCATTTGTTTTTAAATTTAAAGAGTATTTTAATTAAGTAATTATTTTATTTTTATTATTTAGTAATTTTAATTTAATTTTGTATCAGCGATACTTTTTTTATAATTTGATTTTCCAACTTTTTTATTTTCATACGCATTCAGAGCCAACTCATGATTTAATTGATAAATAAAAAAATAATTTCAATATTCTCAATTCAAAGTACAATTTAAATAACAAATGACTGGAGCGCAATTTTTCAAAAAAAAAAAAAAAAAAAAAAAAAAAACACATTTAAACAAATATAGTTTGCAAACAAAAGTTAAGTCAGACCGAAATTTTTTCGCAATCATGAATTTAGTAAATTCTAATGAAAGAAAAAACATATTTATAAAATCCATGGTTTCAAAAAAGATTGAATTATCCTTAAAAGTAAAATAACTTAAATAATCAATAATTACGACATATAAAATCAAATTTTATTTGTCGGAAAAATAAAACCAATCAATACTTTCAAAATCCCCTTCATGAATACAAAATTCTAAAAAAGAAAAAGAAAGAAAATAATTCGGAAAAAAAAAAAAAAAATCTGTTGGCGAAACTAAAAACACGCCACCTCTCCTCTTGACAACGCGTTGGCGATAAATCCACCACGCATCTCTGCACACCCCTTCTGCGCACCACAACAAACCTAAACCGCGAAAACTACTCTCTACATTTTTGTGTTGTGAAGTCAACTCTGATGGTCGTGTCGTGTTAGTGCGTACAAATTTCGGATATACATTTTTACGGATACCAAACCCGCTTCGTGATCTGTTTCTTCTTGGATTAAACACATCTTCCGATGATACCTCCCCAACTCCAAAAAGTGTCTTATGATGTGATTCCCGTCACGATGCGAAAGAGATGGCAAACCAAAACCCACATTCCAACGTGACTACTCTGGATTAAAGACCAATTCTCTTGGATGCCGACCATTCCGCTTAACCATACCATAACGCGCTTCTGCAATTCCATGATATTCGGTCGGAAAACATCGACCGCCGTCCAGGCAGAGGAACAGGTAAGGAAAAAAAAAAAAAAAAAATCGGACCCCAATTAACGTGGTTTCATTATTGTTGTTGCGAAACGTTTCGGTATGCTAATGAGATCTGGGTTTTTTTCTTTTTCTTCCTTCTCTCTCCTCGTCAATGGAGGTTGCTTATTAGTTGGGATCTTTTAATTATGCTCTTTTGTGGATTGCCGCATACTTGCGACGAGATATCAACGTGTTTCGACCCAATGTAACGTCTATGAGAAGACCTTGAGTATTTTGCTCGTAAAAAGGCCGTAGTGGAACGGGTACATATTCACTTTAGGGACGTGGTGCGGTTTTTAGTAACTCTGTTTGGAGTTGAAAGAAAATAGATCAATACTAAACTGCGGAAGATTAATTGTGATTGCTTTGAAATTATTTGGTTAGTGAGGATCAAATATCTGGAAATATTTCTGTCAATTTTTGTGTACTATAGAGTTAAATAAAGCAGCTGAAGACTAATTGTGGTTGCTCTGAAATTATTTAGTATGTGAGATCACAATTTGCAAGTATTTTAAAAACAGCCAAAGAAAAATTTCAAGTCCTGTATATTGCACCTCTATCAGTCCAAATGTCTGTTTGGTCTTTTCTATCTTCTGTAGATCTTACTTAAGCAATCCACACAATATTTCCTTGCCTCCTGTAAAATGGGGTACAGATGCATTATAGGATCTGCCAATTTTTATTTACTCTGGAGCTAAAAGAAAACAGCTAAAATCCCATTGTGGTTGCTTTGAAATTATTTTGTGAACAAGAGAAAAGTATCTGGAAATATTTTAAATAATGCAATTATTAGAAAAATACTAATTCATTCATATCTGTAGATATAGTCATACATTTTCTAACTTTTCTACTTACTTGAGCCGTCTATACACCCGTTCTTTGCTTTCTGTAAACACTGGACTGATGTACTATTGTGACCTGGCAATTTTTGCATTATTAAAAAGATAAATATTTCTTGTTAGTCTTTTTCTTAACTGTAACCAATAACAGAAACTTTTCTGCCAGTCTGTGACATTAATTTGGATATTACAATACACTGGCACCTTGTGTGTCATTTTGTCAAAAACACTTGTTTTACATAAGCATAGAAACAATTTTTATAATTTCATATTATTTTAAGAAAATAATTATATATTATTTTCAGTCAAGAATCATTTCATAATGATTAACACTGTTTTGGTTAAATAGTAAACATTTATAATAAATTGTAATTTTATTTTAAAGAAGTAAATTGTGCACTGCTTTTGAATAAAATTAAACATTTCAAAATATGAAAGATAATTTTGTATAAGTACACTGATACAATAAGTATATAATTCTATTTATTCCATAAAACAGTGTATTATTCATAATTTTGGGAAGATGGTAATTATTTCTGTTTTTGGGAAATTGGACTTAAAAGAAATTTTTTTTGTCAGTTTTGTGAAATAATCTGCAGGCTGCTGAATAATCTGCAATATCCATTTCTCGTCTTGCATTTCCTGCTACCGGTGTTATGTGGTAGCCATAAATGACAGGGTCTTAAAAAATAAAACACATAAAATAAAGAAAAATAATTGTTCACACTTTTTTTGAAACAATAGTGCATACAATACTTTAAAATATTTTACAATAAAATCATATTTTCGAAAGACAAATATCAAGGTATATGCCTTTAATCAAAGCTAAGAGATGTTGAAATCTCCACTCCAAGCCAGAATGTGCTGAAAGATTTTGAGAAAGCACTGGATGTCTTCTTTTCTCCCTGATCTTGTAATAGGGGATGGATGCGGAATTTTATCTGACTTTAGTGTCGGCTGATCAGCTGTGTCCTGTCCACTGGAATTTTCTTGGGAGATGACCACTGTATTTTTAGGGGGTGGGTGACAACAGTTGTTTTGACGAAACTAGTTTGATTCAAAGTCCCAAGATAACAAATAGAAACAGCAATGAATAGTTGACAAGAGAGAAGCTGGCTTTAGACATAGTATCTTTTCTTTCCGAAGAAGGTGGATGGCAGTTATTGAACGTTTGCATCATAAGTGTAAATTATGACATATGTGGCAATTAGATTTGGCTCAACTCGTACAAAGTCAATTTTTGAACAGTTTCAGCCATTTTTCTCCTGGCAGACCAGTATATTTTTAATTTACTAGCATTTCTCTACATTCCATAAAAAATTCAAAAAAATGTTCGATGAAGTACCTCAACTTACGGTCGCTTCTTGGACAATAAGAACTTGTGTAAATTCAAACATAGTGTGGTGGCACATGGTTTGGCAACTTAAATGAAAGTTTGCATTTGTATGGGAGACTATTTTTTTGATTTAAAGTACCTACAATATGGAGGTCATTTGTCAATTTATCACACTGCTGTACCTTGTTCTATAATATTCAACTTTCTTTGCTAGGGACAACTGTAAATGTCTGTTTATTCAAGTGAAATGTTATAAACTTAAAATTTGAAAGTGCTATGTGGATTTGAATAAGAAATTGATTGGATATTGTATAATAAGTTTTTAAATTTCAATTACAAAATAACAGCATTATGAATTTAAGTGTACCTGTTTTAACCTGTTTCTATTTGGGTTTATCGAAATTCTAAATCATTGTGTTAGTTGAAAATTGTTACTAAAATATATCCAATTTAAAGATCTTTTTAGTTTTTATATTAAAGCATTTGAAATAATACAGAGATCGGAAAATATCATAATTGATTTTCAACGTCAAACACAAAATTAGTGTGAGTTAGTGACAAATGCAATGCGATGAACTAGTAATGTTTTATTTATTGCCTTTCCTGCAAATCAGGGTTTTTAGTATTATGAAAGTCTTCTAAACAAACAATTTAGCCTTCTTTAGCATGCAAACTGAAAATGATAGATTTTGATTTAACTTAAATAAAAAGAATACTAACTTGTTTGCTACCACCTATTTTAGGACATTTTTAGCTCAATAAAGACTCAAGGTAGTATTCAATTGATTCTGTATTGAACTACTTGATAACCACACATGGTACAATCAGGGTTCCCACGGTCATTGAAAGTGCTTAATATTTTTGAACTTGTTTTCAGGGCCTTAAAAAT
This sequence comes from Linyphia triangularis, assembly GCA_963978545.1. Taxonomy (NCBI): domain Eukaryota; kingdom Metazoa; phylum Arthropoda; class Arachnida; order Araneae; family Linyphiidae; genus Linyphia; species Linyphia triangularis. The sequence goes on from OZ021728.1 coordinate 11,161,858, forward strand.
GCTTAGAGGTGCTTAAAAGTCCTTGAAAATGCTAAGAGGTCCTTATTAGTCCTTAATTTTTGCGGATGCCCAACAAAAATTTATAAAAATACAACTCAGACTTGCTATCCCCATGTGTTTTTATTTATGTCATATCCGCACCATATTAGAATGTTCTGACATATTTGTATTACGCATGCGCCAACTTGTAACTTTTTCACTTTTATCACAAGTGCGAGACTCAGTGTATATACTCAGTTTATTTTAAAAGATGTACAGTGATCTCACGATAACTCGAAATTCAAGGGACTGGCCAAATTCTTTGAGTTATCCTAAGTTCGAGTTATCATGAGTCACTTGGTAGTTATTTTCTATTCAAGGCATATTCTTCTGACCTAATGAAAAATTCAAGATAAACGAATATTCGACTTATGAGTTTGAGTTAATCGCGAGTTGACTGTACTTTTATGATATTGCATTAAGAAGAAAACAAATTTTAATAATTCTGGATAATAATTAATGAAAGCACTGCCCAGATACCAGTAATCTCATCATTACAAAATTATATCATGCACAATATTTGACACAGTATTTTAAAATATATAATTTTATTTTATGAAATCGCATAAAAGAACTGTTCTACTTATACATGATTCTCATTTGTAGTAAAGGGGTGGATAGCGACAGTGTAACTACAAACATTACAAAATATCCTTTTTACGCTACATTTTATATCGGAAAAACAACATTTTTGCATTAGAGGCGAAATTATACCTTTGTCCCCGTTGTTGGTGGAGGGCAATTTGCCCCTGTGTAGTTAGTGCTTATGGAGCTATGGCATGTCTGACCAACTGATGATTAATGACATGTGCTGTTGACTTAAAAATGATGAATCTCTTGTATATATACCCCCCTTAATTATTAATTTTAAGACTTTTGCTTTGGATACATTGCCATACCTTCATATTTATTTTACATGTTACTTACAGCTTCTTTTTGTTTTCAGTGGAAGGGTGAAAAATGTGTTAGTATGCGGCAGTCCTTCCGCCGGGCTCTGACTACGTGCACGGCCCCTTTGCCACAGGGAAAGAAATATGTTGCTGTACAGTTCCTCACCAAAGAGCTTATTTTTTACGTTGTCGATGTAAGTTTAATTCGCTTGCCTCACACAGGGTGGTGCAGAAAGAAATCCCTTACTTTGAAATGACATAAACTTGGTAACATTTAAAACCTAACTTTTTAGAAGTATGCAAATTAAATAGAGAAAAATATTAATTATTGATTGGATGCAAACGTTATATATTACTAAAAATTTGCAGTGGAAGTTATGATTTCCACATTGCTTTAGCCATTTTTGAAATCTAAAACGGACAGAACTGGCAATAGTGAATAGTTGACCTCTGCCATTTGGATTGCACTATTCTGAAATAATCTCTTTACTCAAATCGTTTAATTGCAGGGCCTAATACTTTAACTAACTGATGCTTGTGGATTTTATTCTCAACCACTTCGTTTTTGCTGTCATCACTTTCGGATTACAGACAAACTTCCGTAAAAAAAATTGAATATAGCAGTGGGGGAAAAGTCCGTATTTTGGAAGTCCGGATTTCAGATATGTCTTGATTTTAAATATTTCCGAATTTTGGAAGTCCTGATTTTAGATATTTCCAGATTTTGGATGTCCAGATTTTAGATATTTTCGAATTTTGGATTTTGGATATTTTACTATACTTTAAAATTCCATACCTGTCCATCAAACATAATACTTGTCTCTTTCATCTGTTGCTTATTATTTTGCAGTTATGTCAATTTAAAGTTAGGGAGTCCTTTCTATACTTCAATTTATGCTTAACACAAATATACTAAAAGAGTTCCGATATCCATATTTATTTTTAAACACTGTAAGTTAACTTTGATTTTATTTGTATGTGGCAGACAAAATCTTCGAATGGCTAATTTACCCACTTGACAATCATCCAATCGAGCTGAAACTTGGCAAATAGGCTTGTAGTCAATGCAATGCATTCTATTAAGAAAAAAGTTAGTCAATGTCACAGAATCAATGAGTTTCTTCGTAATAGCCCAACACTATGAAAACTCAAAGGTGACTCGTTCAGGTCTTGGGTTAGGCATGGATATTTGGAATTCACTTTAAGCTGTCGATTAGCCATCATTGTGCATAAAAATAGGTCGCGTACAAACTGATAACCCTACCTGAGCTTAAAATTGCTTAAATAAGTTGCTATTGTAAAAAGTTAGCATTTCATATGAAGGATTTTGTAATAAATTTTTTTTATTTATGGATTACATTTTTTATTTTCTACTTTACTCCTGTAAAGTTTTGTTAGGAAATTATTTGATTCTCAATGTTTTGTAGCCATGTAAATGACTTTTAAAAAATTAGTTAAGTTGATAGTGATTGCAAAAAATAGCCTTTTGTTGATTATCTGTTTGCTTTATGAAATTTTTATTTATTTTTTCTTATTTAAGACACAAATATGCTGCAATTCCAATTTAACAAAGCGTCCTGACCTTGAAAGTTGTGAAAATACTTCTTTGCAATCTAGTTGTTAGAATGGTTCGGCACGGCTCAACCCTTGTGTTGCTCTTGCACCATTAATCAAATCGATTATCTTCTTATCCACTAATGTAGCCTCAATTTTGTTGTCAGCATGTGTTTGGTGTTTGCATCTAATTAAGGGAAAGTCCTAGTAAGGCTCATTCCCTATACTCGCTATGTTACAATCTTCTAACCCAGTGCATTTAGAAACTAATTTCTATAAAACCTTAAAATTTGGTGAGCATGTACGAAAAAGATTACCAAATGAAATGATGCAAATTGTTTTTATTTAATGTCTTATCTATTATAAATGGAAATTAAAATGGCAAAAGACGAAACCAGGTGGAGCCACGACATGTGTATTGACGTAACGATTTCAAAAATAAAATAATATTATTAGATGCCATTTTCGAGATTTTAAGTTATGTAATTTTATTAAATGATAATTTTTGTACCTACTTAACCAAATTTCAAGGTTTTATTCAAAGTAGTTTCTAAATGCACTAGGCTAGAAGATTGTAACATAGCAAATGTACGAGATGATCCTTACTAGGACTCTTAAATAATAAAAAAATCTCTAACACCAAAGTTAGTTTCAAAATTTATTTATCAAAAATGGAACATGAACTTATGCATTCAAGTCTAAATATTTTTTATTTAATTTGATTAAAACAATTTTGGCATAAATTTCATTTCAAATTTTTTGCTTTGTTTCTAACCATAACTGTTGCCTCTTCTGCTTCATATTAAAAAGATTCAAAATTCAAATATGACTGAGTTTAGTTTCTAAACTTTTTGTTGGGTGGGTGCAAGAGGTGTACATGATGTCACAAAAATAGTTTATGGAAGGATGCCATTAAATTCGCTCTGAAATCAAATAATTTCTTGGTATGCACTGAATATTCGGTATACGGCCATTCAGCCGAATACTTTTTTTTCTATTTATTGCCAATTTATTATTATTGTGCAGAAAACTATTCATAGAAACTATGGTTTTATTTTCCTTGTACAATATATAAAAAATGTCAAAACTTATAAGGCATATCCACAGCAATTTATTATTGATTTGGTAATTTTACGGAAATTTCTGTTGGTACATTCGTTAAAATTAAAAAAAAAAAATCGTAGAGAAAAAACCGAAAGGTGGCCTTTTGATTAATTTATTTATTCGCCTCATCACACCTTTTAATCGACCTGTTGCGAGTGGATATTTTCAGGTCTAAAAATAACTTTATTTTTTATTATAAGTAGAAATTAAGACAAGTTTTATCGTAAACAATACATCAGATATTCGGCCGACCGAATATTCGGTATTCAGCCAAATCACTATTCGGTGCATCCCTTATAATTTCACAGTGATTTCCTTGAAATTTGACCATTCAGTCATTTTGCCTGTTTCAACTTGAGGAATCGTATTGTAATACCGTAGAATTTTGTCTTAAATCATGAAGATATCTATTAAAAAAAAGTGGTTTGAAGAGCAAATGTTTTCATCTCAAGCGGGATTTCATGTTAAACGATAAATCGGAGTTAAGTTTGAATTTCAATATAGAGAAAACTGCTTGTATTTCACGTTAAATGGGATTTCGAACTAAGCAATTTCGCGTTAATGGGATTTGACTGTAAATGCTTTTGTAAGTGTTGGTAATTATGGGGTATATCTTGAGTATTTTCCAAATTTTACTTTATTTGTCAGCTTTAAAAGTAGGCACTTCTGAACCTAGTTTCACCCATCACTGTTACTGGAAGAAAGTAACAAGGGATTAAGCTGTGGGTGCTTTTAAAAGCAGAATACTAAAAAACTTTCTTAAGTACTGAAATTAGAAAATTTTATTTGGCTGTTTTGCCAAAAGATTAAGCCACAAAAATTGCAAAATCCCTTTTTTGTTTTTATCAAAAGATGAAATTCATCTACCTAAAAGAATAAATAAATTGAAGGTTAAAAAGTATTTTTCAATTGATATTTGGTTAATAAATAGTTTTATATTTAAAGTTCAACATGATAAAAGTTTCTTAATTATTTAAAATTAAACATCCAAAAGGATGGAACTTGTGTATACATTTTGCTACCCCAGCTTTTCACTGGAAATAGTCCAAATTGTGTAACAGATGATATAATTTAAACTTAACAAGTTAATTTATAGAATGTTTAGGGTTTTAAGTATCGTGATTGGTTTAAGTTTTTGGAAAAAAAAAAAAATGTGGCTTATAATTATAAAATTTGATTTCTTTGAAAAATATTTATTTTAAATTTCCTTTCACACATTAGAATAACTTTCATCTTGAATGATTTAAAATTAAATCAAAATTCAAGTTTTAATTATTTGTTATTTTTATTCATGTTTTGTGGGTTTTAAGTAGAAAACAAATATTTGAAATATATTTTTAATTTTTAAACTTGTTTTTTATCCATTGTGTTATGCTAAATATTTTGATCATTTTATTTTCTTAACATTCTAGACCAAAGGAAAAGGCCAAGAGGTTTTTGATGAGGCTAGTAAATATCTCGGTCTCTCAGATGCCGAACTTTTTGGATTAGCTTTCTATCAAGGTATACTGAAACTTTTTATTTATTGGTAATTTTATAGCTGAAAGTGTTGACTTTCTTAAGCTGTCCACACAAAGTATTGTTATTAGTTTTCTAAAACTAAATTAATGTCCTATAAAATTAAGTGTTGGCACATTCCATTGAATGTCACATTCTTACAGCAGATAGGGAAAAAAACATTAAATATTTCAAATACTTCTTTAAAAAAATCCCTACAGATTTTATCTATTGCAATCCAATAATGACAATGGCAGAAGTCATCTAATAACTTTTCTTGGAGAAATTAATATTTTAATAACTGCATGTTCACGCACATGTCGTATTATTCCACAGACAGGAAATTTTAGTGTTATGAGTTATAAGTAATGATTCCGGTTATGGCCACCGTAAGCATTTTTAAAGATGAATAAATTTTTTTCAATACTGAAAAAGTGTGTCAATATTTTGCAAATAATATCCAATATATTTTAAAGTTAGCAGAATAATCCTGTATAGTCAAAAATATTTTCAAAATCATACATTATTTTATATGATTTATGTACTATTTTTCTGACACTTTCCCCACTTATTGTTACTGTTTCCCATGTATGGTCACCTGTGTCCCCTAGTTATGATCACTTTAAATAATGTATAAAAAGTGTACTTGTGAAAAGCACAGGAAGAATATTTCATTATAAATAATAGGAATCTAAAGATTCTTTTGGAATTTCATCCCATGAAGAAGCAGCCCAGTAGCCAACTGTTTCCATATTCGTCATTGCTTATGCTTCTCGGTTATCCGAAAATTCTATGTAATCACGATAAACCGCAAACGTTCCGGTCCCGTGCTTTTCGGATAACCGGAATTCTACTGTACTAGGAATGATCCCATTCTCTTGAAGGAATTGTGTTTTGCCAAAAGATACATGTTTTTATCTTTTTACTTCAAAATTAATAACGATTTTGTAATATAATGGTGAAACATTTTATAATTCTGTGAACTGATTTATTTTTATGCTTTACAGTTTTTTTTTTATCTATAATACATTGATGTATTTCCTTTTGCAGATAATGAATATATTTTCATTGATTTGAACCTGAAAGTGTCCAAATATGCTGCGAGGAGTTGGAAAACGCATACTAATGTGAGTATTACGATTCGACTTGTTTCTCCCTAATAACGTGGCCTTGTGAAAAGTAAATTAAATAAAAATTATTTTTTTTTACTGTTTTTCCAACTCTATCCCTACTAGTGCATTGCCGGATTTATGTAATTATTCCAAATAGAAAAATAACTCATTAAAGATGGCAGTTTTTTAACAAAGAAGTACGTTTTTAGTTGAATAGCTTCTTTTACTAAAATTGTATCTAAAACAAACACTCAATTAAAAAAAAATAAGCAATATATCCTTTGTTGCTACTATTTATATTTATAAAATTATTGCATATGTCTGTGAACAGGTGAAATACTGACGACACCACTTAATAATGTGTGAATTTCCAAAAAGAAAATAAATAAATCTTATTCTATTTGCAACTTTTACAAGTATTTCTTAAAATGAACACTTTATATTATCCCTAAACCAATTGGTGATTATATTTGGTGAATGTTGATGAATATTTTGAGGCATCTAAAATGTACCATGACTAAGTTATTAAATAAAGATATTGAGTGCTTATGTAGTACAATTTTTAAATTTCTATGAAATACAGTGCTTGTTTCCCATTCCCTATACAGTAAAATATCTGAAATCCAGAAATATCCTAAGATTCGACCTTTTCCCACACATCTGTCAATTTTTTTTTTACGGAAGTTTGTTAGTATCTAATTTCTGATATAGTTTTTCTAATTTCTGGAATCGCCGAAATCCCGACGATTCCAGATTTGTCGAACCTTGTCTAAGTTCTTATAAATGCTAAATTTCTTTTGCCACTTTACGTGAGTGTCTATTTGCTTTACAACACTATCTATATATCTTATTTATTGCACAGTATTATGTAAGAAAATATAATATCTATTATTTCTGTGTGAATTATTATATGCATTGGATTGTAATAAATGAGAAATAAATTACTATTGCTTAAATATGACATAAATAACTTTTAAATAAGAAGTGGAATTAATTATTATATATATTAAATTAAGTTTCAAATGGCACATTACTCAGATTTTTTTATTTATTATAATTTACTATTCACGTGTTCGCTGATAATAATACTTGATACCCTGCTGGAAAATTATCATGTTTAATTGCTTCTCGCAGTAAGCTAAAAAAAGTTTTCTATAGGGTTGTATGGGATAGATTCTTTAACAGGCTATATACTTGTTATTGTGTTAAAGATTTATGTATAGTAACGGTGAGTAAATTTGTTACAGGGCATTAGCAGCGATGGGCAACCTTTACTGACCTTACATATGAGAATCAAGTACTATGTTGACTGTCATCTTTTGATCAAGTAAGTTGGTACATAACGATAGAACATTTGATTTTTTATTAGTCTGAAATTCATTTGAATGTCTTTCATTGGGGTTCTTTATGGTTACAGTTAGAACTGATAAATTAATCAAACCTTGTGTTCTGCAAGTTCTAAATAGAATTCTTAGTTGTGCCAATATTATCAAGTAAATTGTACCTATGCATGAAACAGACTACATAACACATACTTATGTGCAATTTCATCAATTCATTCAATAACTTCCCTCGTAAATCTACTTGTGGGAGAATTGTTTATGCCAGCACTTTTCTAACAGTGACCCTCATAATTAATATTCATTATTGCTCGTTCTTGCATCAGACGGTTTTGTAGTTTCACACACTCATTTAATTTCGGCTAAGCTTGGCGCAATTCCCACAGTTCAATACAATTCTAGTTTACAGTGATCTTTGGATGGCAATTCTACATCATCACTTTCTAAACGTTAACGACGTGTTTTTAATCCGTCTCTATCTCTCTCTCCCTAAACTTCCAACTTAGCTCAATAAATGTGTTTAGCTCTTAAAAGACTGCTAACAGACTCGCCACACTACTTATATTTACAAAATCATGTGAACATTACGTATACATAAAACCCAAAAATGACTTTTCTTTTTTGACCTCCAATGTGTTGACCACTGAGTTTATGTCGCTTGATGGGCCGCATTAAAAATACATGATATACAACTCCTTCGGTCCCTGTGACATATAAAGCCTTCAGCTTTTTGCATCAACTTTGATCAGAGTGACCGGAAAACCTGGAAATGTCAGGGGGCTTTCTGATTCTGGAAAAAATCAGGGAATTTTTAAAATTTCACGAAAATCGGAAATTTTCGGGCATGTTTTCCCTTTCTTCTGTATTTTGGCACCATTTACCTGGAGATTTGGGGTGGTAATCGTTAGAAGTTTAATATTACAGACTAATTTGAACTTTTCATAACATCCAAAGCTATTTAAAAAAATTGGCATGTTATCTCCTTAGCATACTTGTTCCATTGACCAGGGTGTCTACATATCTGGAAAAATTTTGGAAATTTGAAAAAAAGTTTGTTGTAAAATGAGGGAACTTTTTCCCCCCGAATTTTGTGGCCACCTGTTGATGATTTGGCACAGAAGCCCTTGCTTCTGACCAGCTCGTCCATCCAGCTTTGATACCTTTCCCCCCATTAAGCTAACACTTTTTCACCCTGTTTAAGCTAACTGTAGATGTGTATTGTTTTTTAAATCATTACACATAAATTAGAATTTGGCTGAATGTGAAATATTTCTTGCAGTGAGAAAGTGGTGAGGCACCACTACTATCTGCAACTGAGGGAGAACGTGAAGCAATATGCACAGCCAATCAGCGAGGAGAAATCCTTTCTGTTGGCTGCCCTGGCTCTGCAGGCAGACCTAGGGAACTACAATGCAGAGAAGCACAAAAATAGATACTTCGAAATTGCCAATTATTTTCCGGCCTGGGTAAGTTTTTTTTTTTAAAAGAAAATATCATAACAGTTTCTTTTTTTATTATCTAAGAACTAGCTGTGTTGCTTACTATAGTTTAGTTGTAGTGATGATCTCTTCTGTTAAGTTAAGATAAATGGATATCATATCCTTTATCTTTAGTGGTCAAATGTAGTCCTAAATATTTATTTGAAAAAATGTTTAAAATGAAAAAACGTGTAAATAAATATTCTGCTAAACGTTTTCATATTTTTTTGCTAAATTTCGTAAGATACCAAAATCATTGCTGAATGGTTCTTTCACTGTGCCCTTCAATTTAATTACTGGGTGTTGTGCTCACCAGCTGAATAAAGCATGATTCTAAAAAAAAAAGTATTCATAAAGTGATTATATTTGATTCGGTTACGCAGTGAAAGGACTGAATGAGGAACTTTCACGTTTTTTGGTTTTATTTTAAAATAAAAGTAGAGAAAAAATCATGAAAAACAATACCATTCTTTCAAAAATTTGAGCTCGGATAGATAGTTAAAAAAATATTTAGTTTTACGCTTTGCGATTTGGCGGGAAAAAGCCACTTTTGCGTGAAATGTCAACACGTCTAAAACCTGTTTAAATGAACCAGTCTAAAACCTGTTTTAGACGAGGAATGAGTGTGGTTTCTCCTTCGTTTTGCGACTTTATCTCTGCGTAACCACGTCACGGTTTTTTCATGCGTTTTTGGTCACGTGACTTTTACTTTGATTTCGGCTCATTTCAAACTCGATTTTTGATTAATTGAAAGCATAAAGATAAAAAATAATTGCACTGCCCAAATAAATTCGTTGGATAACACTAAAAAATATTCATTTTCCTCACTTGTGCAAGTTCTTCATTGAGGGAATTTAATTGATTGCACACGATAATGAAATTTTATTACTTTTCTCTCCCCCAACTTCCCTGTCCTATTCTTCCTTTGTCAGTCAGTCTCCTTTTAAGTCCATCAATCCTCATGAATTCCTTCTTCATTAGACTCCTTTACAGTTAAGGGGAGCTACTAGCAGAAATCATTCCTATACCTTTTCATGTTACAATCTTCTATCCCAGTTCATATAGAAACTACTTTGTATAAAACCTTGAAATTTGGTGAGTAGGCACGAAAAAAATCACTTAATGAAATGACGTAAATTAAAAACTCGAAAATAGCATCCATTATATTTTATTTTATAAATTATTAAAGCAAAAGACTATTGCAGATACTCATAGGCATTGACGAAAGGATTTCAAGTATGAAATAATAATATACTGAACACTATTTTTGAGTTTTTATTTATGTAATTTCATTAAGTGATCTTTTTTGTACCTACCTACTCAACAAATGTCAAGGTTTTATACAAAGTCGTGTCTAAATGAACTGGGATAGAGGATCTTAGGGAATGATCGTTGTTAAGCGTTTCTCTTAAACCAGTTTTCTACTGAAGGGCAATGGCTAGGTCTCGTCCACAATCGCAGTCCAGAAGGATTCGATTTATCTATTCGCGTTACCAGGGTTCCCACGGTCATTGAAACTCATTAAAAGTGCTTAATATTTTTTAACTTGTTTTCAAGGCCTTGAAAGTGCTTGAAAATGCTTAGAGGTGCTTAAAATTCTGCACAAAAGTCATTGAAAATGCTTAGAAGTCCTTAAAAGTACTTAATTTTTGCGAATGTTGTGTGCCCAACTGCAAAAGTTTTAAAAATACAACTAGGACTTGCTATCCTCTCCTGACCACCTCTTATCTGCAACGTATTGGAATTCTCTGAACTATTTGTATTACGCATCCACCAACTTGTAACTTTTTTGGTAGAATATACTTTGTTAAAAATTTATATAGAGACATGATGCCTGAGAACAAATTTTCCAAGGTCCTTAAAAACATTCGTTAGGTCCTTAAAAGTCATTGATTTTCGTTCTGTAATTTGAGTGGGAACCCTGGTTACTCCGAATATCGCATGACCAAAAACATAAAAACAGGCTTTCTGCGCATATTGAAAGTCAGGAAATGTCGTGGAAAGCCAAGAATTGGGACATTGGGTAAATTTTGTCATGGAAAGTCAGGATTTTGAGCCAAAAAAATGGCCATAAGTCATGGAAAAAGTGAATTTCATGGATTTCTAGTCATTTTAAATAAAATCACTTAACTGTAAAGTCATAAACACTATATTTGCTATTAAGTTCATCAAAAATTAATCTGTTTTTATTTATGTTTTGATGGAAACATCGGTCACAGTTAAACATCTCGCCAATTAAAACATGTCTGAACTCCAAATTTGTGACATCATACGAGTAAGGTCTCGTAGATGAAAAAAAAATTTCATAATATGAGAACTGAAATGAACAGTTTTGATAAGCTTGTGGTTATTTCTCCCCCCCCCCCCCTTATGTTTTGCATTGTTGATATCAAAACATTTGATATTTGATGATATAATTTATTATTATTGACTTATTCTTTCTTCAAATATTTCTTTATTATTAAAGATTGATTAGTTTTTTTAACACTGAAATATCAAAGAATGGAAAATTATGTTTCCCTTTTTCTTCTGATTTGAAAGTTACTGAAACAAGGATTTTTTACTTAATTTAAAATAAAACTTTATAAAAATCATTTTATGGTACACTGATTTACTTACTATGTCCTTGTTAGTGAAAATCATATAGGTTATTATTATTTTTAAAATTTTTTTTTTTGTGATTTCATTTCTAGAGTCATGGAAAATTGTTTGCTTTGGTCATGAAAAGTCATGGATTTGGGACATATTATTTTAGCAGAAACCCTGTAAAAACTAAAAATGGATTGAAATCACACCAAACATTTTTAAATTTTTATTCATCAACATTAATCCTTTTTGCAGATTGTGAAGAAGATTGGTGAGGATTTCATTGTGAGGAGTATCCCTTCTCTCCACAAGGATAATGCTGGTCTGAGTAGGGGTGAGGCCCAAGTCGGGTACATCCAGGGGGCCTCTGACCCCACAGCCCCCCACAATCTCCATCTCTACAGGATGAGGAGGAAAAAGGGAAAGGTCTGGGGAGATGCCTGGATGGGGGTAGGGGACTCCGGAATTCACATCTACGAGGTGAGCTGCTTTTTGTGGGTCATTTGATAATCGGAGCTTATATTTGTGATTATACTTATAATTATAGCAATTTCGGCACTCCCTTAAAGTCTGCTGAAAGCTCAATTTGGTTGCTTTTAATAAAAGTAAATGGTTAAAATGTAGTTGTTATGTATAGGAAAGAAAATTTATGTTTGTATGCAATTTGCAGATATATATATGCAGATATAGGGGTGCGATGTTCACACCCCTTGTTATTTATATCTTTCATGTTAGCTCGTTGAAAAGTGGGGGCCAGCTCAAATGTTCTGTTTGCTCAATGCACTGCTTTCTTATTTACTACTTTTATAATCATTGCCTTCATAGTAAGAATCCTGTAATATTATAACACTGTCATAGAAAAAAAACATCTGTAGATCAGGACATTGAAAACTAATTGCCCTGTAAAAATTCTTTTTAAAATAAAATTGTCAGCTTTTGTAACTCATTTGTATATTGTGTTTCTTCATAGGAGGTGGAGCACATGAAATCATTGTTATCTACTTTCTCCTGGTGTGATATTGCCAAATTGCATTTTGAGGTACTTTTTTTTCTTTCTTTCTAATGTTGCAAATTAATACCTTTCTACTTCAAAACCGAAAAAATTATAATTGATGTTTCTTTTGATTAAGCACTAAAAAACACAGTTTTTCTACATTTATTTTAGTATATAAAATACATTAAAATGAAAGGTTGTATATGTTTCTTAACATGTTTAAACAGGGTTCTCACTGTCTTTAGAAAGTGCAGGGGTCGCAGACGTCCTATATGTCCTATAAATCCTATATTTTTTTAAAAATCGGTAAAAACGTCCTATATTGTCCTATATTTTACAATTGTCCTATATATCCTATATTTCTACATTGATTCGATCTATATTTTCTTCGAATTCGTAATAACGGCGCCGTTTGTTGCCATTTTTTAATATTTCGGATTCCTTGGCTCGATCGTAGGTGAAAAAGACCTCACAAAAACGATGTTTGTAAAGGCGGCGCGGCGTTTTATCTCTTGTGACGTCACGTGCTGTATAACCTACAACTCAACTCTACTGGACCGGCAGGAGTTGTAAACATGTGAACATTTCCATAACAATCAGTCTTGAATTTCTGATCTGATTTCTCCTCCAACGTAACAAATTAATTGGCCATAATGCAGAGAGAGATGCAACAACAAAACTCTGCCTCGGGAAAAACGGATAAAAACAACTTGGGATTAACTTGCAGGACTACTAAAGAACATTTTGAGTGCTCAGTCAATAATTGATGAAGGAAACAAAAGGGTTAAGATTTACTGTATGATGTCGGATGGCGATTTTTTTATTCCGAATCCTGTACGGATTCTGCGCCACGAATTGTTTACATCAAACCACTCCAAATTATGGCAACCATAGGCAGTTAGTTATCTTGCTCTTAAAAATGGCAAGGCTGCCATTTTTTGGCGAAAATCGCCTTGGCGCAGAATTCGTACCGGATTCGGAATATTAGCTACGATTTTTTCATAAAAGTCGCCAAAATTGAAAATTACGTCAATACGTTGTGTTGTCAAATCCAAACGATCACTAGGGTTGCTTTAAAACCAAGTGCCAGGTTCGCCACATTCGGCGATAAATCTCCCACTTTTCGCCGCCAATCCAGCCGACACTGAACAGTAAATCTGAATCCACAAAAGACTGCAAACAGGGATAAAAATAAAATACTTAAAGAAATTGGAACTGTTAAAAATGCTGGAAGCAAAAGACTCATGATTGCAAATAATGTAATTAATGAAACTTGATTTAGGGATGGAATATTGAGGCAATAACGGATCACGTATTCAGGATCAGGCGATTTCTTTTTTTTTAAAGGTGTGTTTTCTATTCTCTTAAATTCAATATAACGAGTTTATAAATGTATAACGAGTTAATTTTGAAGTTCAGTAGCAACTGTGTGCAGTTATTTGATGTTTTATATTGTCCTATATTTTTTTTGAAAAAATCCTATATATTCTTATTTTGTCACTTTGACCCCTGAAAGTGCTTAATATTTTTTAACTTGTTTTCAAGACCTTGAAAATGCTTAGAGGTGCTTAAAAATGCTTAGAGGTCCTTAAAACACCTTAATTTCTGAAAATGTTGTGTGCCCAACTGCAAAATTTATAAAAATACAACTCGGACTTGCCATCACCGGAGACCGTCACTTAACCGCACCGTATCAGAATTCTCTGACATATTTGTATTACACGAGCGTCAACTTTTTTAGAAGTGATAACTGAAAACAAATTGTCAAAGGTCCTTAAAAACATTATTTAGGTCCTGAAAAGTCATTGATTTTCATTCTGTGATTCGAGTGGGAACCCTGTTAAAAATATAATTTTTCTGTGTTTTTTATAATTGAAATCTTAAAGTTTTACAATGTCTATGGAGTTTTTAATCAACATGGCTACCAGGAGGTTTTATAGCTTCCCTGTTAGTGAGAATGAAGTACAGTCAACTCGCGATAACTCGAAGTTCAAGGGACTGGCCAAATTCTTCGAGTTATCCGAAGTTCGAGTTATCGGAAGTCACTCGAACGTTATCTTCTATTCAAGGCATATTCTTGGGACCTAATGAAAACTTCGAGATAACCGAATATTCGACTTATGAGACTTCGAGTTATTGCGAGTTGACTGTATCTAAATTAAATTTTAACAAAGGTGTTCTTTATTTAATAACTTACAATGTTTTCAATAACTTTTAGGTTTGACATGAAACTATTATCAGAGATGTTGCAAAGGACCATTCCCGCATTTTTTAAAAACGAGTGCAATTAGTGTATATTTATGGAGAATTTCTTTCTGATTCCAAATATTTAAATGAAAATTCTTTAAAAAAATTAATAATTTAAATATTAAGAAAAGAAAATAACCAAACCAAAACCAAACCAAAAACCAGTCCAATCAAAACACTCAACAAAATCTGTGACGTTAAAGCTTCCTTCCATTTCTATGATTATCGTGAGGTTTCTGCCAAATAGTTGGCACTTGTAGACCATTGCCATATCATGCACAGGTTGGCGTGATTTGCGAGAAACTTGCAAGACTGGTTTTCGCTGCTGCATTTCAAGCCAAGATGTTTGGGAATTCTTGATGCAACATTCAATTCAAGCTGAATGAATCGTTTTCTCGCCAACGTCTAACTGGGGAACTTTGATTGCAAATTTTATATTTAGAAAAAAGCGCATTGAGCAGAAATTTTTCTGCTTATGGCCTTTTTGAAACATTTAGAATTGAATAGAAAAAATTAAAAAAATTGGGGGAGGGGGGGGGGAATTTTCATTGCTCCATTTATACTCCCAATTGCCCCCTAAACTGCTCCATTTTAGCAATATAGCCATGGAAATAAACGCACTTTGAAAAAAAACGTGTTAATTCAGCAATATATTTTGAAATGTAAATTTTACTCAGTGTATTTTGTAAATCTGGCTTGACCATTTATTATTTCAATTGCATGTCAACTTAAAAATTATGAATATATTACAACGTTTTGAAAAACGATAAATTGTTTTTATATTAGATATTTAGCCTCAAAACTGTCAATCGTTCTAATCCTGTTGTTTGACTGTTCTAACACTTGCATTCTATATGAAAATTGCTCATTTTTCTGATCCATAAAGGCTTATTACTGTTTGTAAAATGCTACCCTTGAAGCTCTGCTATTGCAAATGATACAACTCCTTTAGAAGTCTAACATAAAATTAATGTTCTTTTTCATATGATTTTTTTATGTTCAAAAGGTCAATTCAATTATACTAAGAAATGTAAGACAGCATTAATTAAAAGATAATTTTTTTTATTTTATCAGATAAGCATTATCTCGTATTTTGCTTGTTGCCAGATTCCTACATAATTCATTATTTTGTGCATTTGTTTTGGAAAAAAGTGCTCTTGGATTTTTAAACAGAAAAATGTATTGCAATTGTTTTTAAAATGTTAGCTCAATTAGAATAGAAATTCCAATTGTTGGATGTGATGTAACTAAAGTTGACAACAAGCCGTTTATAACTCCTTGAATAGAGAATTCCTGTACTTTTTAAAAATGAGTGAAATTAGTTTCTATTTATGAAGAATTTCTTTCCGATTCCAAATATTGAAATAAAAGTTCTTTAAAAGAATTTTTTTTTTTTTAAAGTATTAAGTAAAGAAAATGCCTTAAAACCCCTTCTTGCCAAAAAGATCCGCTGTTAACTGTGACGTCACAACATCCTTCTGTTCGATGATGGCAATACTTGGCTATGTCTTGTTCTCTATGGTTATTGTGAGATTACTGCTAATTAGTTTGGGGAACAGTTGCCATATCCAGTACCGGTTGGCTCTGTTTGCGAGAAACTTGTAAAAAAAAAAATTATGTTTTCACGCCAACTTGTTTCAGATGAAGTGACGTCTCATTCGATTGGATCCAAATGTATCGTTTTCCCTCCAAAATCTAACAGGCAAACTTAGGTTACAAATTTTAAAAAAAAGAAAGAAAAAGCGCAGAGAGCAGAAATGTTTGTGTGTATTGCCTTTTTGAAATATTCAGAATTGAATAAAATAAATAATAATAAAAAAAAAAAAATGCTGGAATTGTCCATTGTAAAGCTTGTCTCAAAACGAATTCGTATACAAAGGCTTTCAGAAAGGCTTCCCTAGCTTTGAAATGAGATAACTGTAAAACAGAATTTTTTTTGGATAAACAGGTTTGCAATTCTAAATATACCCATTTGCAAAATTACTCATAATATTGAAATGTGGGAGCGAGTTATTGTAAAATCTTAATATAAAAGAATGAATTTGTCGTTTCACCTCATAAAAATGGTCTTATGATCCCTTTACGGTGATCATACTGCTGTGGTTTTACAAAGACAGAAGACAAGTTTTTAGTACCCCATATTCACCAGATTTCTTTATTGACAATTCCGTCCAAATGAAAATGGGCCTCATCAGTAAACCATATGCAACCGTCATCAAAGTTACTCCCACCAATCAATTGTGCATAGTGGTGTAATTAAACTTCCGTACCCGTCTATCCAACTTGTCTCTTCATTCTGTCTCTCACTGTTTCGTAGTTATGTCATTTCAAAGTTAGGATGACCTTTGTGAAAGACCTTGTATTAATACATGTCCTGTAAAGCACCTGTAGGTTGTTTATACGTTTTTGTTTTATCCGATTTCAGAAAAAGAAATTTGAAATTCTTTCGGAAGGCAGTCCCGAGTATCGAAGGTTCACCTACTTTGTTCAGTCGGAAGATCTGGCGAAGCATCTGCTTTGGATTTCTCGAATGACGCATCACTTTCACATGGCCAATCAGAACAGAGTGGCGGATTTGAAAAAGTTGGAATTGGATGGTGAGCTTCCATATTTTTAAATCCTTTATATTAACTTCGCTTTTGTGTGTTAGTTTGTGGATGGGAACAGAATCTGCAGAGGCCTAATAAACCCCCTTGTCGTCATCCAATGAGGCTGAAACTTGGAAGATAGGTTCGTCACTCATTACTGTCACCAAGAGGTTGCTTTTACGAAATACTAAGATGCTTCAAAAAGTCTTTGCCAAACAAAGATATTACCTGCAAAATGCTTATTTCATTTTGCAAAATTATTTAAAATTTGTTATTATTTTGCGCCTTTTTTTATGATTTAAAGAAGAAAATTTTCTTATTCGAAACAACAACAAATCAGTATAAAACACATTTTAAACATAGTTCATCTTTTGATCCCATTTACATTTGTGTTAAGCAATATTAAATTTTTTTTTAACGTATAACGTTACAACAGAAACCAAGTTCTAAAATTGCTTGTGGTGCAATAAACGCTTCGTAAATTGCTTCCATCATAAAGCATTTACTGGAATTTGTAATTAAAAAGTACACTGTTTTTTATTAAGTGCCATTTGAAAATCCAAATAAATGGTACACAAGCATGGTGAAGAATTTTGAAAAATTGACATGAGACCTTTCACCAATACGCATTTCAAATTATCATAATTCAAATCAGAACATAGTGTCAATATATTATAAGTCTTTTCCCAACAGAAATTGCCATTCGAATTTGGTAAATATTATGAGATAAGCATTACGAGATGTCGTTCCTATTGGCTAAGAGCAAAAAGCAACCACCGCAGGCAGAAATCGAAGACATCTATGGAGATTAACTTTGGGTTTATACTTACCGTCCATAAATCCTTGTGATCTTCTAAAATAAAGTTATGTACTCATTTATTTTCTTTAATTATCAATAATTCAAAGTTCAATGGATCTTTTCTAAGTATTATTTTTCAAATCGATCAATTTTTACCCTTATAATCTTCATTTTAAGAAATGTATGAATGGTTTACTATGTCTTATAAACATATAATTTCTTTTTCCCACTGCATATATTTCTTGTTTATGTGATTAGAATCATAGTATGTATTTTTGTATCGCAACAGTGTTTTTAATTATATAAAATAATGTTTGGACATTGTATTGAGAGTTTTTCGAACAAAATCTTATTGGCGAGCTTTCCTTTCCTTTGGTGTTGGTTCCTTGGTAGGCTTACAACGAAATGTAAATTAAAATCTTGATGCCGATTACTTTTAGATTTTTATTGAATAAGCTACCGGTTTTTATATATTATACAGGGTGGCACAAAAGGTCACGTCCAAACGGCACACATGGTTGTGTCAGGTCATGAGGAAGCAGAATTACATAGGAAAGGGGGGTCAGAAACACGATTTTGACAGTGAAATTGCATCGTAACCGTCACGCAAAGAAAAGATAACAAACGGTGTAAAAAATCTTTATTTTACAACAAAACAGTACCAAATAAAAAAGAAAAATGCTACAAATCATAGTAAGTGCTCAAAATTGGCCCCATCAGCTGCAATGCATGCTTCACATCTGCGACTCATGGAATCGCGAACTCGTTCGAATTGGCCAGTAGTCTCCCGGACACGTGCCGCCGCTTCAACGATACGTGCGATGAGGTCCATGTCCGATGGAACGGGTGTCTCGTACACCAGACAATCGCGGTGGCCACGGTACAGGGCCGGTTCTGCCAATCCAGCGATTTGGGTACGTCAAGTCCAGGAACTGACGTACATTCCTGTCGAAATGTGCGGGAGCCCCATCATGCTGGAACCACATGTTGAGGCGTGTCGTTGTGGGAACATCCACTAACAACGTGGGCAATGCTTCTTCCAAAAAAATGGCGTACGAAACCCCATCTAGGCGTCCAGGCATTACGTATGGACCAATCAGCATGTCACCAATAATTCCAGCCCAGACGTTAACGCTGAAACGGTGTTGGTGGTTGTGAGACCGTGTGACATGGGGATTTACAATCGACCACACATGCATATTGTGCTGGATGAGGACACCATTCCGGGAAAAGGTAGCTTCATCGGTGAACAGTATCCGTGATAGAAATTGTGGGTCCGTGATCCTTGCCTGTAAATACCAACGTGCGAATGCCACACGTTGGGGATAATCCGCATCGCTTAGCGCCTGCACCCGTTGTATGTGGTACGGATGTTGGTGATCTTCCCGCAGTATTCGCATAATGGAGGAGCGATCGACACCTAGGTCGCGTTCCACAACGCGGATACTTGTACGCGGTTCCGAGTAAATGCGTCTAATACAGAGTTCTCTATGTTCGGTGTCCTTGTTGTACGTGGCCGGCCGATGTGGCTGCTGATTCTGAACGATCCTACCTCCTGCAATCGGCGATGTAATTGTCCGAACAGTCTATGGTCGGGTACACGTCGGTTCGGGAACTGTTGTCGATACATGCGTACCGCTGCTCGTCCATTGCCATCTACAGTGCCATACATGTAATGCATGTCTGTCAATTCTGCATTGCTGTACTGGTTCATCCTTTCTCTGCAACGTCCGCGCTTCGATTAATCCGACTGCCCACGCTTTCGTCTGCTAGCGCTTATTGCCCTCTAGCGGATTACAATCGCGTTTCCGACCCCCCTTTCCTATGTAATTCTGCTTCCTCATGACCTGACACAACCATGTGTGCCGTTTGGACATGACCTTTTGTGACACCCTGTATATGTTAGGCTCTTCCTAAAAACATAATCTATAATTATCGCCGTGCCAATAGATTAAAATTTTCCATTTGCTATTGTTCCGCTTGGCGCCGGGCTAAGCGATGTAGCTCTGTTTATAGCATCCTCTAGTATTTTACGGGATTTAAGTTTTGGAAACCTTATCATGACCAAGACTGGTTTGAATATGTGCCATGCTCGCTTTGATCGGTTATTTCTAAATGCCATTTCTCACGTGGAATGTTGATTGATAAGTACGTTCAATATTTGTTTTATTTTTATTTAAAATTGGATTAATTCCTATTGTACAGTCTACCGCTCATTACTGATCACGGCGACTGCACAACCAACTAATTTGTTTCCATCCTATCGTATGGTCGCCGCTGAGCTGTTGACCGTACAATAGAATTGGAATCTGTTATATGATTAATTTGTGTTTAATAGTATTTCTATACTGTGTTTCTTATCGTTTTAATAGCTTTTAGCTGAGCGGTTGACCATATAATAGGATTGGAAAAATTTCAATTTTTTTCCAAAGGGCACCCCAAAGTATATTTTCACCAAAATATGAAAATAAAATGCAAATTTCATGTTTATTTATTGTGTTTAGGTGGCAAGCCCTACCGAGAATCATACATCTACACGGACAAGGTGGACCAGGCGCGAGAGAAGCAACAGAATACTCTGCAGAGGAACATTTTGAAGTCCAAAGGGGACAACTCTGCCCTAAACTTCAACGGGTCGGCAGATCCGACGCTGGTCGCAAAGACCCTCGTCACAAAGATGTCGGGAGTGCCCTGGGACGACAATTCCTATCTGGAGAGTAAGTCATTTAGAAGTTCTCCTTTTTTCATTCTAAATTATCTTTTAAACCAAGTTGCATTATGTTCATTATATATGGTAATGATTTTCAAAAAGATATTTTAATTTTTTTTTACTAATAGCTTAAAGATAGATTAAATCAATTTTATGAGTTGAATAATAAATGTTTGTATGGGTGGCTTTTTTAAACTCGGTATTTTTCTTGCGCAATGTTTTAAAATGTCTTTTTGTCTCTGTTTTTAGATGGTCAGTGTGTGTTGTCTCATCACTCCATGGAAGCCCTTCCGCTGACAAACGGCTGCCGATTTTCGTCCAAACTTAAGTACAAAAGCCAGAGCATCCCCTGTCTTCCTGATTGTTCTCTTACACCGTATTCCGCTACAGGTAACTAAAGTCCCTTTAACTAAAGCATTTAGTATTTGCGCTATCCATTTTGAAATTTACTTTTGCATAAAAAATTAAAACTTAGTTGAGGCTGAGATTTGTTTAGAAGTTTCTCCTCTAAAAGTTCTTGGGATCAAAATGTTTTGATAAAAAAAAATTCATTTCTAAATTATGAATATTTAAAAGCATGGACTGTTAAGAAACCCATGGGGGGAAAAAATGTTTGCTGTTTTTCATGGAAGCTGGTTTTGCAATTGGATTATTTGTATTTACATATCGAATTTCAGAAATTACTTAATAGATAACTGCCATGGAACAGAAAAAATTGCTTTAGTTAAAAATTAAATAATTAATAATATTGAGCTATTCTCTAACTTTGTACGGACATATATTTTTCCATTAAAATTCTGCAGTGTCTCGAATAGCTTGTTGATTCTGATTCCACCTTATTTCTGTTACTAGCGTTCGTTTTTGCAAACATAGCATAATATAAAAAACATATTAACAAAATGTTTTGGTGAAAATGTGAAAAATTTTGGTTTTATTTTCTCTGGTTAGATAGTTCTGCATTTTACGAATAACGGCATACTTGTTGGCAACCCTCTCCTCTGGCGACGTAATAATAATAAGAGTGTAAATGCCGAGCGGCCACAGAACCTGGAAATCAGGGAAATGTCAGGAAGCTTTCTGATTCTGGAAACGTCGGGGGAATTTTTTAAAATTTCACAAAAATCAGGGAAATTTTCAAGCATGTTTTCCAGTTCTCCCATATTTTGGCGCCATTTACATGGAGATTTGTGGTGGTAATGGCTAGAAGTGTAAAGTTAAGGAATAATTTAAATTTTTCATTACTCTTTTAATATTATTTCTTTAGCATACATGTTCTATTAGATCAGGGTGTTTACACATTTGAAAAATGTAAAAAAAAAAGTTGGTCATAAAATCAGGGAATTTTTTAGAAATCGGTCTTGGAAATCAGAGAACTTTTTTTCCTGAATTTTGTGGCCTTCCGACTTTCAATCCTTGTTAAATCACGAAAAATATATTAATTCCTCTCCCTTAGTAGAAATCAATGGCTCAAGCCACCACTGGTGCCCAATCTCCAACTCAACGACTTCAACCCTCATGTCCCGATCCAGCTGCACCTCTAACACCGACAGCACTTGCAGCCTGACGAGCGACTCCACCCTCAAGGGACGACATCCAAATGACGGGAGCCACTGGATCAAGTGCGACTCCTTCGAAGAACTCCCCATCAAGGACTCCCCTCCAGAGAAAGTCCTCCAGAAAGTGTGCATCTCCACCTTCAGCGATAAGCATGTGAGGACAGCAAGTGTCTACAACGCTGTCATCTTCCAAACACCACCTGATCTCTTTCCTGTTCAAAAGGCTGACCAAAAAAGAGCTCCGACTTATGCCACTTCTTCATTGGAGCCTTCCCCCAGCACCAAGTTCGTTGACGTCAAGCGGAGCCCTTCGTTCAATATTTGTGCTGCCGAGTCGAAGACAAAGGCAATGCCAATACCTTCGCAGAAGCCTCACAGGCAGTATGTTGCCAATTCTCACGGACGTACAGCCACACGAATTGGTGTGTCATCTCTGTCGCGTGACCAGAGGTTGCCGCTAACTCTCTTCAATGACAGAGGAATCATGGCGTGTGGCTCAGAGCCAAATCTCTATGCCCCAGGGAACGACAGAAGTTTGACGGCTATGTCGGTGAAGTCGAGATGGCTCCAGAGGAAGCTAAACAGCCAGAGTGAAATGAGTCTTAATGTTTTGGATCGTTGTTTGCCGAACAGCGATGTAAATAGAGAGTTTGGATCTGAAATGTCTGAAAGTGATGGAAAAAGCAAACAGTCCTCTTTACCAGATGTTTGCAATGAAGGTCTTGGTGTCGAGACGGATTTCCCATGCATTCCCCCACCACCAGCATATAGGAATGAGATTGGAAATAGCTGCGTTCCTGTAGATGCTGCTATTGCTAAACTTCCAAACTTACATAACCAGGAAAAGGTTGGTATTGATTGATTTTTTTTAATTATTCTATAAGAAATCTAAAATTTGAATTCAGTTAAGATGGTTACATTGCGGTCACTTCCAAGTTCAGAAATTGCATTTAAAAACCATATCCTTCTTTATGTGCTTCGAAATTATTACAAATTTAATTCTCTCCTCCAGAGCAATACCCAAAGCCTTACCTCCTCAACAAATACACCAGCAAAGCCTCAAGACACGCCTGACACCTCCCTGGACATCCAGCAACTGCGTCAGCGCAGTGACATCCCTCTTATCTCAGCCCTCTGCAACGACCGCTCTCTGCTCATGCTCCCAAAGACAGTCCCCACCTGCTCCAGGCAACGCCACCTCGGGGGCAAGAGGGACCCACACCGCTTCAGCCGCACAACCTCACTGCCCAACGGAGATGGCCTAGAAGCACTGTTGGTCAACAGTGGCAGACCAATCAGCTGGCATGTAGATTCCAGCCAGGTGCCACACTGGGCAGAAGTGTCCAAGCCATGTTCTGCCTCTTGGGACTACAGCATTCAGCGAGAACTATCTTCCAATGAGTCTGTTCCAATGCCCAGGACTGCGTCCCTCGACAATGCGGTTGGGACGCAGCATATACTTCCACCTACGTGGAGATGTGGAGTCCAGGGCGAGGCTCCAAGGACCATTCCGATAGACTACAGCAATCATCCTCATTATTTAGAGTCATCCAGACCAAGGACGGTGTCTTTGGACAATTGTCTTGCCAACGAGGTTCCGAGCACTGTCTCGATGAACTACAGCAACCACCCTCATTATTTATTAGAAAATGAGGCTCTTGGGGGGAGGACAATATCTTTAGAAAATGGCATTCACCAAGGTTTGTCTGGTGAGGCATCGAGGACTGTATCGATGGACTACAGCAACCACCCTCATTATTTATTGTCCACCAAAGCTCTTGGAGCAAGGACCATCTCTTTGGAGAATGGCATTCACCAAGGTCAGTTCAGCGAACTCCAAAGCCCAAGGACTTACTCAATGGACTACAGTAACCACTCTCATTACATGTTAACCAACGAGGCTCTAAGGCCGAGGACAGCATCCTTGGAGAATGGCATTCATCGAGGCTTGGCAAACGAGGTCCAGAGTCATAGGGCGACCTCGATGGACTACAACAACCATGGCCATCGACTGTTAGCCAACGAGGCATTGAGTTCGAAGACTGTCTCGTTGGAAAACGGGATTTACCAGGGTGTTGGGAATGGTATTCATAACCAGAGGCTGATGGGCAACGGCATTAGGCCGTTTGCGGACATGAATGGAATGAGTATTCCAGTTTCGTCACTTCCACCAACGATACTGACTTCTTTCGTGAAGACTCCCATTAAGCAAGTGAAGGGATTTCGTGACCAAAGCAGCGCTTCGGACAGCTATCGGTATGAAAGGACTCAGATGATCCCCACTAAACTCCTGGCTGGGTCTTTAAGCAGCATCACAAATGGCAGGCTGTACCAGAAAGGGCTGTCATCCTGATGTTTATGAAGATTCAGTGTATATTGCTCAATTTGTGTTAGTTCTTGTATATAGTTATACAAAGTGTATAGTCTTGTATATTAGTTGAAAAAGGACCAATGTCCAAAGGTGGGTTTAGGTTGATCCATCAAATTCTTGAAAATGATGAATTCGCAATAGAAAGGACACTAATAATGAACAACCACAACAGCAGGAATGGCTAGTTATTTTTTTGTGATTTGTGGATACAACTAAAATCGCCATTTTGGACATAGACTCTCTTTCAACGTTTAAGATTTTTTAAGTGTATTTTTTAGTTTTTATAAAAAAATTATTTCACTTGGTGAAAATTAAGAATTTTGAACCATGTTTTTTCCTTTTGAGAATTTCTAACTATCCAAATAAGAAGCTCATTTTATTTTCAGTTAAATGAAATGGTAGTATCTATATTTTTAATTTCGTTGCTTTAAATTTTGCAAAACACAAAGCTGGTCTTGATTTCTAAGTGCGAAATATTTTAAAAACTAAAATACTTCTTTTATTTTTAAATATTTTTTTAAAAACTTTTTTAGTCATTAATTACCATCAATGCTTTAATCACTTATTTTCATATGGGAAACCCTTTTTAAATATAAAGTACATATTATCATATGTATTTTTAAAAAAATTTTGATAATAAAAATTACATTTCTTTCAATTATGGTAGCCTTGCTAAAAGAAAATAATAAATTGTTAAACTTTAGAATAGCGATCTAATTTATTTAAAAAATTCTTCTGCTAATTAATTTAATAACTAATTACAGAAATTTAACTCCTACATTAGAATTCTTAAATAGATGCTCATTTCATAATAAAAGATTAATTTAGAATTTTTTTTGTTTTGTTTCTTCTAAATACAATTAATGATTTCAATTTATGAAACTAGATGTGCTTGGTTCTTAATAAATAAACTTTATTGATGAAGTATACTTTTGAAATTATTTTTGAATATGATCCTCCACTTATCTAGTTTACATTCATAAGTCATTGTATATAATGGTATCCACAAAAGAGTACCTTTGTATATTAAATAAAATATTTTATATTATTGTTTCTTCAGTTGCAGTTTGTATCAAATCCTGTGAGTATAACATTTTATTTCAGTCTATACTTTCCTTCATACAGATCCTAATTTAACTGTTAAATTGCCCTTCATATGATTGCATCTTAAAACTAGGGGTGAGGAACACTGCACAGCTTTCAATTACACTATAATACTGATTACACTATAATACTGCGGATTTGTGTCATTTACCGTTTTTATAATTTCATCATTCATATAGAAAAAATTGCCAGTTTGGCAATATTTTTTACCATTATTCTAGTATGGATCTTTAAAAAAAATGCCTTCGCCATAGATGATTTTGACGATATACTTTTCAATAATTCTCATATCCTTTTTTACCAAATCGATAAGGCATTCGTTTTTCAACTTTTTACGCCATTAAAGCATTTTTACGGAAATTTCAGAGGTAGGGATGTTTAGAACACCTTAAGAGGCATTATCATAACAATTTTGATCGAAATCGTTAGAGCCGTTTTTTTGCAATAATTGAAAAACATGATTTTTTCAATGGCAGCATTTTATTTCAATGGCATTTTTTTATGCTCATTTTTGATGAAAACCTTAATGGTAGGTCTCATGGCCACCAACAACCCTCACACCAAATTTGAATATCGTAGGTCAATTTGTTGGGAGTTATGCTGACAACAGACGGACATTTTTTCTAGACCACTATTTTTGAAATCGGGAGAAAAAAACCTTCAAATTGCGATCCGCTCAAAACGGGCCAATTTTGAGTATGACGTCAAGTGCCTCGAAAGGTTCGGTGACGTAATCCCTTCGCTCCTTTTGTTATGGTGAGGTTTCTACCACAAAATGTCAGCTATATCTCTGTAGTTTCTACTTAGTAGTTGCCGTTTCTCAAATATTTTTGATCGCCTATTTTGTAGGTATTTGTTTTTTACTTAATTGCAAAAATGGAACCTGGTTTTGTAAGAGGCCAACTGGACAATTTGCCAAAAAAATGACTCGACAATGTCGGCTGCCTATTTCAGCAAGAATATGGATTTTGTAACAGCTGAAACCTGTGGCGTAAAAGCCAATAGGCAAGATTTCCTGCATTAATTAACTTGAATGGTTTTGTTGCGCTTGGAATAAAAAGTTTGGTGTGAAAATATCGGTATTTTTTCGTTAAAGGGGCCGGTGTCAACATCCAAGTCTGGTACGGATTCTGCGCCAAGGTAATTTTTGCCAAAAAATGGCTGCCCCGCCATTTTTTTTTAATGACAAGTGAACATAATTTGGCGTGGTTTTATGTAAACAATTCTTGGCGCAGAATCAGTACCGAACTTTCAATTTTGACCCATTACTTTGCACTTGATGTTTACAAAAATTTAGAATAGCTTTCCTAACAAATAGCTTGTTTTAAACTTAAAAGGCAAACATTCTTTAATTTTCCTAATATAAAAATTATCATAAATGTAACTTATTTCAAAATGACCTTCACAAACATAATGTACAGTCTTTGTCGACAGTGGCATATACTTTTCAATGTCCCTCTTCATCGCTTGGCACCACTTTTTTCGAGTATTTTTATTCCGTGGTATGTAAAGGAAAATTTTGTCAGGAGTTGTTATGGTTGTGCTTTTGCACATTGGCACGATACAATATTTGTAGAAAATGTTCGATATTTTAAGATTTGTTTTGAAACCACCGACTGTCTATTTCTGCCACTTATAAAGTGCTTAACACGGCCAAATACGTCTCGTAATTTTGAGTATCTAGAAGAATACGAGATTGAAATCTTTTAGTGTAAACCCCTCTCTCCGACCCCACCACACCAACGAGAGGACATTGAGGCCACGACAGATTTAATGTGCAACAGCCCCCATTAGGTACACACCGATATTTGGCGGATCGAGGACAGAACCCACAACCCTCCGGTTATGAGCTCAATACTCTACCGCCTAGACTATCGGGAGCCCACATTTTAAGAAAAAATTAACCAAATAATATGAAAACAAAAGGACGAGAAAACAAGTATTTGAAATTTCCATGATAACGTTTTAACAGCCGCTATGTGACGTATGGAGATATTTAGGAAACGATGACGTCACAATAGAGTCGCAAAAAAAAGGTCCGTTTTCCCGCAAAAATCTGACAGGCAAACTTAAAATGCCAATTTAAAAAAAAAAAAAAGCGTGGAAAATAGAAATTTTTGTGTTAATGGTCATTTCGAGACACTTAGAATCGAATAAAAAAATGCGGGAATTGTCCATTCTCTGCTGTGCTCACGAGACATTCTGGCTCTTTTTTTCTACTCGGAAACAAATTAGAATTCCAAAATTATGATGAATCTAATAGTTATGTTTTTGTTTTAGGTCACTCTAGTTGATAACAAAGTTATATTGAAAAATATTTGTTTTAACTAGGTCAAATATACATTTATAAGTCACCAAAGCCATGCGTCGGTGGATAAAAATGCATATTTGACCTTGTTAAAGTAATTATTTTTCCTTACAACTTTGTACCATGTAATATTATATCAAATAAAAACATAACTGTTAGATTTATCTTAATTTTAAAATTCTTATCTGCTTACGAGCAGGAAAAAAAAAGACCCAAAATGACCCGAGCGTCAGTGGGAGAATTGACCATTTCATTAAAATTTATATCTTAAAAATTCGAGCTCCAAGGCAAAAACTAATGCCATACTACTTGAATTCAGGGCATCAAATTCTTATGAACAGGGGTCAAAGTGACAAAATAAGAATATATAGGATTTAAAAAAAAATATACAGGACAATATAAAACATCAAATAACTGCACACAGTCTCTACTGAACTTTAAAATTAACTCGTTATATATTTCATTAATTAAAACTTTAAATGAAACGTTATTGAAATGAACATATAAGACGAACTTAGGAGGACTTTTACACAGTACCAATCAACATAAATGTTCCTTTTTAAGAGAGGAATATATCTATAATTAAGTACTTAGAAAACAACTGTCTCCCTTTAAAACGCGTTAGATTGAATTCAAGAAAATAGAAAACACACTATTAAAAAAGAAATCGTCTGATCCTGAATATGTCGTCCTTTATTCGTTATTACCTCAATATTCCATCCTTAGTATTAATCAATAAATCAAGTTTTATTAATTACATTATTTGCAATCTTGAGTCTACAGGTATCTAAGTGCTTTGAGCTGCCCCAATTTCTTTTTATTCCTGTTTGGGTTAAGATTTATACTGTACGGTCCCCCTTGGTGACTTTAAAAAAAAATAAAAAAATCGCCAAATTGAAAATGACTTTAAAAGGCTGTGTTGCTAAATCCAAAATGGTGTCAAAACACATTCGGCGCCGAATCGCCAACTTTCAAAAAGAAGGGGGACCGTACAGTTAATCTTAACCTCTGTTTTCTTTGCAGTCTTTTTTTGTTTGTTCAGATTTACTATTCGGTGTCGGATGGATTGGCGGCGGAAAGAGGGAGATTTAGCGCCGAATTGGACAACCAGTTGATGTGGCTTTTAGGCACTTGGACAACACGTTTTGACGTCATTTTCAATTTAGACTTTTTTTTTTAAATATCGCCATTCGACACCTTGCATTAAATCTTAACCCTTTTGTTTCCTTCATCAATTATAGACTGAGCAATTGAAATGCCGTTCTTTTAGTCCTGCAAGTTGTTTTTATTTGTTCATCCCGAGGTAGAGTTTTGTTTCTGCTTATCTTTCTTTTTCGCTATCTTGCTGTATACTATAATAGAGAAGAAAACAAATCAGAAATTGAAGCCTGTGCCCCCGTGAACATATTTACACTTACAACTCTCGCGGTCCAGTTGAATCGAGTTGTAGGCACGTGACGTCACAAGAAATAAGAAGCAGCAGCTTACAAACATTGCTTTTATCAGGTCTCTTTCACTTACGATCACGGCAAAGAATCCGAAATATAAAAAACCACAACGAACAGTGGCCGTTATTAAGAATTCAAAGAAAATATGTCGAATCAACGTAGAAATATAGGACGTTTTTGCCGATTTTTAAAAATATATACGATTCATAGGACATATAGGGGTCTGCAACCCCTGTATGAACTCAACTCCAAATATCCCGGCACGAAAACCATTGTTGGCCTGTGTTATCAATAATCCAACGACAATCCAGCGCTAACCAAAATAACCTTCAAGAATGCAGTTAAATATTTTTAGTGCTTAATTAACTGGCCTCTCTATTCAGTGGTAAAAATTCAAAAGGGTTCTCACTGAAGTCTCAGAATGAAAATCAATGACTTCACAGGACCTAAATAATATTTTTCAAGAACCTTCAAAAATTTGTTTTCAGGCATGTCTTGAATGTGTGATCTTGCAGCTGTTTCGCAACTAGCGCTCGTATCAAAATCTTTTATGCACAATTTGCATTTTGCCTTGTGAACAGACTTGGATGATGTTTGAATTTTTATTTTTCATATGCATTGTACTTGGACCATAGAACATTAAATGTGCACTTTATGGACATAGTACTCATAAAATGCTTCTGCTAAAAAACCAAACAAAGTACAAGTTAATAAGGTGAAATACAATAATACTAGATAATTCCATAGCAGAGCGAATGAGTGGCGGTCTCGAGGGAATAAGCAAGAGTGGAATTTTTATAAGTATTGCTGTTGGGTACACAACATTAATACAAATTTAGGACTTTTAGGGAGCTTGAAAAGCATTTTCAAGCACTTTTAAGGGCCTAT
This sequence comes from Linyphia triangularis, assembly GCA_963978545.1. Taxonomy (NCBI): domain Eukaryota; kingdom Metazoa; phylum Arthropoda; class Arachnida; order Araneae; family Linyphiidae; genus Linyphia; species Linyphia triangularis. Next base: position 11,192,471 of record OZ021728.1, read on the forward strand.
AAATATTTTTAAGCACTTTTAAGACCTTGAAAACAAGTTAAAAAATATTAAGCACTTTTCATGACTTTCAATGACCGTGGGAACCCTGTTCAATGAGAAAAATGCCAGGCATGTACAATTTTGGCTTAAGTATTCAAACCAACAATAAGGTGTACTGAAATTCTTAAGATTTTTTTACTCCTGATATGAGCAGAGCTTTCATCACACTATCAAACACCACCAGAGTATTAAAAAAAATGGACATTTATTACACAAATAAAAATATGTACAAGTGGAGCAGAGAGGGACTCTCTAATCGCTATCACTCCCGAATATCTCCTCCTCGTCTTTCTTGTTCTGGTCTTCTTCGGCCTCGCTTTCGGATGAGGACGAAGAGGAGGAAGACGACGAGGATGAAGATGAGGAGGATGAGGAAGACGACTTTGAGCTCGCCTTCGATGCTGGGCTAGCATTTCCTGCATTGCCGTCTTTCTCTTTGTTTTCGTCATTGCTCTCTTCTCCGTCGCTTGATCCAGAAGCAGCTTCTGCAAGAAAAGGGTATATTTTTAAACGTAACGAACTAAACCTAAAACAGGGTGGCCAAAAAATTCAAGAAAAAAAAACCTTCTCTGATAATTCCCTAATATATTTCTAAAAAATTCTCTAATTTCACAGCAAACTTAAAAAAAAAAAAATGTCCTCAACTTTTCCGGGCGTGTAGGCATCCTGATCAAATGGAACATGTATGCTAAAATGATAATGTGGCGATTTTTAAAAAAAAAAGTTTTGGAGGCAATTTAATTTCTAACGATTACTACCACAATTTTCCGGGGAAAAGGCAGCAAAATATGGATGAACGGGGAAACGTACCTCTAGTAGAAATAAAATTTCAATGAAATTTAAAAAAACTTATTGACATTTCTCTGATTCTCTGACTTTGTAAAAACACAAAATCTAACACAGAAGAAATGAAACACAGAAAGTGGACATGGGATGGACATATTTGAAATGAATGAGATTGAATTTCCTGTGTGGCTATTAACTGGATACTTGATGAAAGAAGGCATGGGGGACCTAAACTCAGGGTGGCCACAAAATTCAGGATAAAAAGTTCTCTGATAATTCCTTGATTTTCCCTGACAGATTTATAAAATAAAATTCCCCGATTTTATGGCAAGCTTTCTTTTCAAACTTTCCCAATTTTTCCATAAGTGTAGATCAAATAGATCATTTATGCCAAAGAGACAATAAATAATATGCCAATTTAGTTTTGTCGGAAAGAAAAGTTTAAATTAGACTGAAAGATGAAACATCTGATGATTACCACAATTCTTCGGGAAAATGGCGTCAAAATACGAATGAACAGAGAAACGTACCTCCAAAACAATAAAAAAATTCAATGATTTTTGCAAACTTTAAAAAAATTCCATGACATTTCCCGGATTCTTTCCAGAAACAGAAAGCTCTCTGATATTTCCAGGTTCTGTGGCCACTATGTAAAATATGTGGTGAAGAATGTGTTGGGATATTTAAACCATGTCACCAATTTCTTCTTCACATAATGTGGTATCTTCTGGCAGTATCTTCTGGCTGGTCATAGTGGCCTCATAATTCAGGAAAAATAGTGGCTTCAAAATTCAAAAGTTCCCTGATAGATTTCTAAAAAATTCCCTGATTTTACAACAAAACTTTTTTTCAAAATTCCCCAACTCTTCCAGATGTGTAAATCAAACAGAACATTCGTGCCATAGAGATAATATGCCTATTTTCTTTAAATAGTTTTATCTGTAATGAAAAATTTAAATAATACTGTAACACGAAACTTCTAACGATTACCGCAATTCTCCAGGAAAATGGGGAAACCCACCTTCAAACAATAGAAAAATTCCCCGATTTTCGCAAAATTTTAAGAAGTACCCCAACTTTTCCACAACCAAAAAGCTCCCCGATTTCCAGATATTTCCCTGATTATACGGGGATAGCAAGTCTGAGTTGCAGTCGGCCACGCAACAAACTAAAAAATTAAGGACTTTTAAGGACCTCTAAGCATTTTCAAGTACTTTCAAGGCTTTGAAAACCAATTTCAAAAACATTACAGGGTTATCACTCATATCACAGAATGAAAATCAATGACTTTTCAGGAACTAAATAATTTTTTTTAAGGATCTTTGAAATTTTTTTTTCAGGCATCATGTCTATATATAAATTTTTAATAAAGTATAATGTTACCTAAAAATTTACAGAAATTTCAAAAAGTTACAGGGTTCCCACTCAAATCACAGAATGAAAATCAATGACTTTTCAAGGACTTTTAAGGACCTAATTAATGTTTTTAAGGACCTATGAAAATTTGTTTTCAGGCATCATGTATATACATAAATTTTTAATAAAGTATATTCTACCAAAAAAGTTACAAGTTGTTGGATGCTTAATACAAATATGTCGGAAAATTCCAATACGGTGCAGATAAGAGGCGGTCATGTGGAGATAGCAAGTCCGAGTAGCATTTTTATAAATTTTGCAGTTGGCCTCGCAACATCTGCACAAATTAAGGACTTTTAATGACCTTTAAGCATTTTCAAGGACTTTTAAGCACCTCTAAGCATTTTCAAGGCCTTGAAAACAAGTTCAAAAACATTAAGCACTTTTAATGACTTTCAATGACAGTGGGAACCCTGAGTTACAGCATGCGAGAATAGCAAGTCTGAGTTGTATTTTTATAATCTGCAGAAATTAAGGATTTTTAAGCATTTTCAAGGCCTTGAAAACAAATTCAAAATTATGAAGCACTTTTAATGACCGTGGGAGCCCTGTTGATTTCAAAAGAACTGTTAGCAATACATCAATTTTTGGTTAAATTTGTTAAAAGTCTACCTTTCTCTTCTTCTGCTTCATTCTCTTTTTCTTCTTCTTCTTCATTTGCCTCCTCTTCTACTTCTACTGGGACTTCTTCTTCTTCCTCCTCCTCTTCTGGAGGCGCATCCAGATTCGTCATACGTGCCTCCTGAAAATAACATAGCATCACAATTCATTAGCGTTTAGCTAATTTTTTATAAAATTGCCCCCCCCCCCCCCCTCAAGTGAAATGCATAGAATGTTTATCCCAACAGTTTTGTGTAAACTTATAGCATGAACAGAAACCTTCCGAAAAAATATCCTTAAACACCCAAATTCGAGCTTAAAACCATTCAGATAAAAACGGTGTTTGGTAAAAATGGTATTTAAAAAAGCTTTTAAGTATTTCGCTAAAAAACATCCACAGCTTAATTTTTGATTTTTTTAGTCTCTATTCATAGAATGGGTTTCTGAGAAAAATGCAAAAATCAAACAATTTAATGAGCTATTCTTAAAATATTAAATTGTTGAAATGTATACATTGTAAAACTAATAGGCTTTGGCAGATATTAGTGTGTATGGTTTGCAGCATTTCAACAACAAAATATTGGTTCAGAACATTAGGCCTACCTGTGTTTTGAATTCAATTTCATTGAGAGGACGATGCCTCACAACCAATTTCGAATTGGAGTTGGGGTGGGCGCCAGGCTTCAATCGTCTCTTGTTCAATCGCACTCTACAAAAGAAAAGATCCCAATGAGGAACTTGCACAAGTGAGGAAAATGAATAGTTTTTTTTTTGTATTTTCTAGTGTTATCCAATTAATACATTTGAGCAGTGCAATTATTTTTTATTTTTATGCTTTCAATCAATCAAAAATCGAGTTTGAAATCAAAGCAAAAGTCACTTGACCAAAAACGTATAAAAAACCGCGACGTTCTTACGCATAGATTCTGTCAAAAATCCTAGGAGAAAACTGGTCTAAAACAGGTTTTAGATTGGTTCATCATCTGCGTGTGTATGTCACACGCAAAAGTAACTTTTTTCCGCCAAATCGTAAAGTGATAAACTAAATATTTTTTTTTTAACTATCTATCCAAGCTCACATTTTTGAAAGAATGGTATTGTTTTTCATGATTTTTTTTTTAAAAATAAAACCAAAAAACATGAAAGTTCCTCATTAAACAATCCCAAAAGAGATCTCTGCTTAAATCGAGTAATGAAACGGATTGTTAAGATTCAAACTTTAATTTTTCTGATAGTTCCTGATCATCTTTTATAGTGATAATAACAATTAAGTACTTAATTACCAATTTTAGAGATTTAAATACCAAGCTTTCATTAAATATGCACACTTTTTACAAAATTTATTTGTTTCTTGTCATTCAATTGATTACGGATTTGATGATATTGTATTGAGAGCTATTTTTAAAGACAAAAAAAGAAACCTATAAAACAAAGTTTTGTATATGCAAAATATATATAGCAATGCAAACTTTTTATGTTCCATTACCTTATTTAAGTGATTTCAAGCTCAGGTCAATTTATCATAATGTTTGACTAATTCAACTTTTTCTCCTCTAAAATTTGATAGAATGCATTATCATCGACAGGAAATCTATCTACAAAGTTTCAGTTCCATTGGACGATGGCAAGTGGATTAATAAGCTGTCCGAAGATTTTGCCCCTCACAAAGAAATAAAATCAAAGTTTACATAAAGGATATAAAAAGACTAAAGAATTAGATAGCACACAAATTTGCAATTTAAAAATCTTGAATGTAGAACTCCTATTTATAGAAATATATCATAAAGAAAATTAATTTACGAATCGTCTAAAAATATTAAAAACATTGATTAAAAATTTAATAAAGACAGGTTATTTGTGTTATCTCGAAATCAACTATTCTCTATAATTTTATTTAATAGAAGTGAAGAATTTTCGACAATCAGATCTGAAAAATCAAATTTCATGCTCCTTGCACACTTAAAAAAAAATCTCATTTATTTGAATTTTTCAAAATTCATCAGGTATATAAAACAGGGTTGTCTGTATGTCTGAAACTTAGACAAATCCACAGTTTTGTACTTAGAGGTACGAAATTTGGTACATAGAAGCTTTAGTACATGGAGATTGTAGAGAACAACTTTTAAATTCGATTAAAAGTTACTTTTATTAAAATTTGAGTTGCAAAAAAAATTCTCGTAAAGGCAACAATATTTTTTTATCACATCAGAATAAAACCAAAAGTTATTTTAATAGGTCCCCCTTATTTTTATGTATTACAATCGTCTGTCCTATAAGCGGTTTATATATTGTTATAATTTTCCATACATTTACTGTAAATCGATGGTCTGAGCATGCGCGGTTCTAGTATGCTACCTAATCATCTGAGTGTAAACATAACGGCTAAAACTATTAAAATTCACAGAAAACTTCCAAATCATTATGGCATCTGATAATTTTTCTTTTTACTTCCAGGTACATATTTATTCGTTTTCTTCACCCAGAATATCAAAAATCTATCTCTTGATTGTTTTTTATTTTTTGTATAGTGTACCCAAGCCACATATTACTTAATCGAGATTTGAATACGTTTTTTGTATTATACATGTTTTATTACTTACAACAGACTATCTTACAATTTACACAAGAAACTTAGTATTTCATTTCTTTGATGATTTATATTGGTCGTAATTATGAAGTTGGCAAGGGACCGAGCATGGGATTATTTTTGTTCTCTATGTAAATTTTTTTTTTAAGAAAGCATATTTTTTTTTGGTTCAGATGTGCAATAAGATATTTCTTTGGCGCGATTTTGTTTTGGGCTTTTTTACAGAAAAATGCAGTTTCTCGCAACTGTTTTTATTTTTAGTTATATTTTAATTTTATTATTATTTCTATTATAACTGAAGTTGGCCGGATACCAGATAGAAATCGGCAAAAAGAAGGCCTAAATAATGCAAACTAACAACTTTCAAATAATTTCTATATTTAGAATTGGCGATACATTTATGCGCTATTTGTATGGGTAAACATTTAGGCTAGGCACCAACTGGTAATCGTCTAATGGAAGAGTACCCTTAATATTTAAATTTTAACTTAATTTTATTTTTATTTATGTTTTAGTTTTCTTTAAGTCACTGTGTTATTGATTTTTCTGATTGTTAAATGAAAAAAAATTGCGAAAAGCCCTTTACTACATTTTTCCCACTTTTTCTAAAATATAAACTTCTGTCTTTCAACGAGTCCCCAGCAGAGCGGGGCCACACAGCTAGTATTCTATAATTGCTGCAGGACAACTGATAAAATATAAATTTTTTATTACTATACCTTGTTTCAAGTTCGTTGTAATACATAGAACCCTCACGATAGACAAAGAAATAATTTTCTTCATATCCTTTGGTTGCCTTATTCTTTACATTCCAGTTGTACTCTCTTGCCATTTTGTATTCATAGCTACAAGAAAAAAATAATAAATTAAATAAATAAGGAGTCTTGGCACTTAAGTTAAGTATCAAGTAACAAGAGTAAAATCAATTAAAAATATAAAATACATTTTAATTTAAAGCATATCGAAAATTAGGCAAAGAAGGCTATTTTTGTAGCCGTCAAAAGGTTTAACTGCCCTTAATATTATCATGTTTTCTGTTTCTTTTTTTTTCAGATTACGGATAATTAGGTAACTAGTTACTTTTTAGGGGGTTCAAGTGTGGCATTTCATTTTACTTAATAACTATAAAACATTATGCTGCCGGTGAGCATTTAGGTAATAAATTTTGCGCTACAGTCAAACCCAGTTCACGCGAAATCGCTCAACATGAAATCTCCTTTAATGCGAAGTCCTCGGTACTGAAAGCTTAACGTTAATCAGGGTTAAAATGCAGAACAAAATTCCCTGAATTTTCCAGACAATTTTTTAAAAATTTCCAGGTTTCATTTCAAGCCGAAGTTAACAATTAGTATTTGCATACAATTGCTGTTAAAATTGATATTTTAAACAAGGATTATCCAGAAATTTTTTTATGATACTTCAATGGGCATTTTTATCAATTACAGATGTACTTGAACACAAAGATAAAGGGATTGGATGGTATAAGTAGCAATCTGTGAGTGCATCTCCTTTTATATTTCTCTGGGGTAAAAACAATCAAATAAAAAAAAAATATAAAAAAACGGAAATATATATGCAGTGTTATTTTGAATTTCAAAATAGCCGAATAAGAATATATTTGTGTACAAATGTGTGTACAGAACAGTGGTGCAGAAAGAAATTTTCTCTGAGGGGTGTTGTAGGCAAGTTTAGTCTGATAAAGCCCTACAAAGTCCATTAAAAATAATAAAATTGTAGAAAAAGTGAAAAACCTCAGAAAAAAAGCGATAATTGGCATAAAAGCGAAAGATGTTCACCTGTTTTTCAGACAATTTGCTTTCAGCGGCTGCTTTATACACATTGTTACAAGAAAATTTCATATGAAATATCAAATTTTCAGAACTCAGATGTGCGTTTAGAAAAAAATTACTGAACTTCTTAGAAGAAAAAAAAAAAAAAAATTGAACCCGAAAGAAATTCCTGGACCATTTCCAGAAAATATAAATTTTTTATTTTCATTTTCCCTGACAATTCTAGGTTTTACCTGTTTTCCAGGTGCATGGCAACGCTGGTTAATTTATTCATTTAACATGAACAATTTTGATGGCCAAAAATGACTTCGCGTCAATGGGGTTTGACTGAATAAAGTATTTGCTGTCTAAAGTTGACTAGATTGTTATTCATCACTTAGCTACTTTAGAAATGCACTCAACCGCTCACATGTAAACTAGAAGATTTAGGGTAGAACATCAGTTGGGATTTTAAATAATTTAAATCCAATTTTCATTCAAATGAAATAACTCAACAGCTTTGTGTGTCATTCTTCTATTAAAATAAAATATTTTTTTTTAAAGCAATTATAATTATGTTTCTAGTGCATAATTGGCAAATATTAATGCCAGATAGCAAGACAATATTAAAGATAATTAATTAAAAAAAAAATCTTAAGTTAAAAGTTCTTGTGTTTAGGCATCCCCCCCCCCCCCCCTTCAATTTCATTTGGTGTTCGTAATTGTAAGCTTTAACTTCAAACAACATACATTAAAGTCTTTGAAATAAAAGAACAATAATACATTCTAGAAACAATAAATATATGATATACAAAATAATGATTTGATTTAGTCTTGGTTTAAAATATGCACACAAAAAAAAAAAAAAAAAAAAAAAAAATATTTTACAAATTAAATATATATATATATTACAAATTATGTTTCTTTCTGTGAAGCAATTTCAATTTTCAAACAATTTTGTAAAAATTTAAAATTTACTTCAGCAAAAAAGAAAATAGTTGAGCAAGTCCTAGAAGGAAACATTTTTTTTTTTTTAATACATGAAGTTGTTTTATATGTAGACATGGATTTTGTATCTAGGGTTCCCACTCAACTCACAGAATGAAAATCAATGACCTTTAAGGATCAATGAATGACCTTTAAAAATTTGTTTTCAGGCATCATGTCTGTATATAAATTTTAAATAAAGTATATTATACCAAAAAAGTTACAGGTTGGCGAATGCGAAATGCAAAAATGTCCGAGAATTCCGATACGGAACGGATAAGTGGAGGTCACACGAGGATAGTAAGTCTGAGTTGCATTTAAAAATTTTTTACAGTTGGGCATCCACAAAAATAAAGACTTTTAAGAATCTTTAATCATTTTCAAGGACTTTTCACAGGGTGGGAACAAAATTCAGGAAAAAAGTTCCCCTGATTTCCCTGAATTTCTAAAAAATTACCTGATTTTAGAACAAACTTTTTTTCAAATTTCCCCGATTTTCTTAGGTTTTCCAGATGTCTAGACACTCTGATCAAATAGAACATGTATGCTAAAGAGGTAATATTCAATTTTTTAAGAAATAGTTTTGCTGGTAATGAAAAGTTTAAATTATTCCGTAACATTAAACTTTTAATGGCTTACCACTACAAATCTCCATGCAAATAGCGCCTAAATATGGATGAACATGCTTTAAACAATACAAAATTTCCCTGATTTTCATGAAATTTTAAAAAGTTCCCTGATTTTTTTCCAGAATAAGAAAGCTCCCCGACATTTCCCAGATTTCCATGTTTTCCCGGTTCTGTGGCCACTCTGTTTAAGCACCTCTAAGCATTTTCAAGGCTTTGAAAACAAGTTCAAAATTATTAAGCCCTTTTAATGACCGGGGGAACACTAATAATTTTGTGCGGGTCATTTTACTGACTCATATTTTTTTCTAAACAGATCCCAAACATGGTTATGATATTTTACCACTTCAAAGAAGACTTTACGTCATGTGCATAATTTTCAATTTTCTGGTTACAATCTTTAAACAATCCTAACTGATTTCTCAATTTAAGTTCGTTTACAGATAACTTATCTGGGCCCTAAAAAAACAGGGTTTCCATTCTTATTGAAGGAAATATTTAAAGGACCATTTTAAAAACAAATTCAAGAACCATAAAATTACATTCTTTAGACTTAATTACAAAACTGAGGGGAAAAAACGGAGGCGGAGATTATTGGTAGCTACTTAAAAATTCAAGGATTTCATCCTTTTTTTAAGGACCAAATTTCATTAAAAAAATTTCAAGGACTTTCCAGGACTGTGTAGAATACTTTCCCTGGAAATTTGGTCAAAATAAACAAAGTTAGGTATAGGATCTTGAATAGAAAATGGTATAACTGCATAATAACATAATTTTTGAATTTGGAAATGACATTTAAATTTTCAATAAAGTATATTCTACCTAAAAAAAAATGGTGGTCACGCAAGGATAGTCTGAGTTGTATTTTTATAAATTTTGCAGTCGGGCACACAACATCAGCAAAAATTAAGGACTTTTAAGGACCTCCAAGCATTTTCAAGGCCTTGAAATCAAGTTAAAAAATATTAAGCACTTTTAATGACAATCAGAACCCTGACTACCTTCATATTTTATAACAATATGTTGCCACATTTCAAGAGAGTAACCAATTTTGCAAACCGGTTCATTTGAAATTCCATACCCGTCTTTCCACCATTCCACTTGTCTTTTCTTTTTGTCTTTTACTGTTTCACAGTTGTGCTACTTCACCTTTCTGAAATACCCTGACATAGAAGAAAAAAAACCTTTGCCATTGGTAAATATCAAAGACTGTTTTTACTCACTTATCCTCGTCGTCGTATTCCACGCCGTTCTCTGCATCTCTTTTTCGCTTGTTCATGGTCTCTTCGGTTGGCAAAAAGTAGGCGACAAACTGCTCACCCGAGTCGTCTACGACACCTCTGGAAGTACAAGTTTAATAATAAGCTCAATTGGCAAATTATCTTCATGTTGCTACACTCCAAGCTTTCAAAAGTTGTAACCGAATCGGCATAAAACAAAGATATATTTCCTAGATGATCTTAAGAAAATTCTAAGCATAACCATTATGCCAGAAAACATTACTTCGATAACAACAATGAAATTATATACCAGTTAATACAAACACACAAAAAGTATTGTGAATCAAGATATGTTATTGTAATTGGATTCAGGGTTTAATAGGCGGAAATGTGAAACTCTTAAGAGAAACTTCTTCAGAAATCAAAGTGTTCATACAGCTTTTGACCTTTTGAATTATTTAAGGATCTCCTTTTAAATTTGTAGCGACAAAAATTCACTGTTTTCTTGCACATAAATTCAAAATATTATAAGAATCAAATAAAATATTAAATTTTTTTTTTATTTACAATTTTTTTTTTAAATGTCCAACGAATGCCCATCCACACTTGAACTAAAAAGAAGTCTTTTCTGGAATAAGGCGATTCCAAGTAACTTGGAAGTTAAAACTTCTACATCAATAACTAGGGGTGTGGAATGTCATACAACTTTCAATTATACTACATAATATTGGTAAATGCAGTAAAATTTGACATGGTGTTACCTAAAAAAAAATAGCAAAATCGGTGATTTTATTCAATAGTCATGATGCTCAAGAGCAGAGAGCTCTGTGTTAAAATCACTTGTTTTTCAACTTTTTACGCTTTTACGGGAATTTCAGATGTGGGGATGTTTAGAACACCTTAAGAGGCATTACCACAGCGATTTTGATCAAAATCGTTAGTCATTTTTTAGCAATCATTGCAAAACATGATTTTTTCAATGGCAGATATGCGCTTGAGCAATTTTGACGAAAACCTTAATGGTAGGTCCCATGGCCACCACCAACCCGCACAACAAATTTGAGCATCGTAGGTTAATTTGTTCAGGAGTTGTGCTGACCACAGTAGGCTTGGGCGATGTTAACATTTCTGCATCGCGATATATCGGGAAGCAAACATCACGATATATCGCGATGTTAACTATATATATTGTAAAATTTTATTAAATTCATGTATGGAAGGTTATTTTAAATAACATGAGCAGCGACACAATTATTTTCAGGGGGATACACAAAGCACCCGAGGAGTATAAGCCGGTTATTTTTTATTTTGGTTTAATCTGGATTTTTCAATTTCTCTATCTTAAGGAAATTTTACTTCGTTATTATCCAGCAGAGGGGGGGGGGGGGGCAAGAGCACTCCTTGGCGGTGCCCATGTCACTTTAGTTATTACATATTCTTAATTATTAAATCAAAAAGATACTTTATAATGAATATTTTACTACTTACTAAATACAATATGACAATTAATCAATAAAAATAAAATTAATACATAACATTTAAATAACATCCAACTAGATCTCACGGCATTCAAGAGACAGTGTTTAGAAAAGAGGAAGTCGAAGAAGCAACAATACAGAAGAGTAACATTTTTTAATTTCATCCAATGAAAAAAAAAAAAAAAAAAAAAAAAAAAAAAAATCAAAATGAAACACGAAGGCAGTATTGGAATATGTTCAATTGAATTCTTAAAATAGATTTCAAGATAGTATATCTGATGACTTAAAAACAAAACATTTTCAAGGAATTTTGAGAACTACACAGGAAATAATTAAACAATAAAAGGAATAAATACTTCTACTCATCAGCCTCTAATAATCATAGACAACAAGCGCCAAAAAATAGTCACGCAAATAGCTATAAAAAACGACGTAGGAAAGAAACAAAAGACTAGATTAATAGAAAAAATGCTCATTCTAGCATAAAAATATAAACGGCATATGTGCTTTTTTATCTTGGAATTTACATCTTTCCCTCATTTTTTTTTAAATTTTCAAGAGCCAGGGAGGTGCAAGTGCACCTCCTTTCACCCTCCTGGGGGCGCCCATGTGTGTAATTGCCCTATCGCCTGTCTTCAACTAATAAACAGTCAAACTCCGTTAATGCGAAATTGCTTAACATGAAATCCTGCTTAACACGAAGTTAAAGCAAGTCTTTGTAGTTAAAACATAACATTAATTTATTCACTTAACACGAAATTCGGTTAAAGCGAACAATTTCAGCAGCCCCATTGATTTCACGTTAACGGGGTTTGACTGTAGCATATCACCTAAGTTGAATTTGGATTTGAACCGAACGTATCAAGGACAGCAGTGTAACGTAGTCAAATGGAGTCCTTACGCAAATCATTTTTCAATCCAAAAAACTTTTATACTTAGCAATTAAAAAACATTAAACAAAAAAATTAAATTTTGGATTGAGTAATTAATCTCATGGAAATAAATAAACTTTATTCAAATTGTACTAACTATAAAAATTTATAAAGCATTTATTTACTTACAGTCAGAAGAGAAAATCTTTCAACTTAAATGGAAAAAAATCGTTTATATGTAATCGTTTATACGAACTAGAGAAACAACTGTCCATGTGCTAGTTCACATTGATTTTGGCAGATATAACAAACAGCTCATAGTAATAAATAACCAGATTAACTTAACTGGGTAAAAACTAGACATAAATTACAGCGGCCAAATGGTGCAATCTCCTTGCCTTAATAAATAAAGCAAAATAAAATAATGGCAAGATAAAAAAAATCTTGAAGTTAATATAAAAGATTGCAAAATACAAAAGTGTAATATTTTATTTCTTCCAAGTTAGAGAAATAATAAAGGGGGAAAAAATCAAAAATGAAACACAAAAAGTGTAGGAAATGCTCAATTGAATTCCGAAAATAGACATCAAGGTCTTATATCTGATGACTATTAAATAAAAATCAAAACATTTTCCAAGTGTTGAGAGAACAACATAAATAATGTTCAAACAATAAATCGAATACTTCTTTTATGGAATCTCCAATATTACTAGACTGCTGGCGTCATCTCGCAATTTCAATACTCATCCCACATGCGTAAGTGGATACAATTACCACGATACGGTTTTTTCTGATGAAATACCGGACATCCGCAAAAGCAAATGGAAATCGTCTCAAACGGCCCGATGTCGACGGTATCACTATATTTTTATACAATATTGGGAACATCTCTGATATGCAAGGCAGGGTGGATACGATTAGCACGATGTGAGCTTGCCGATGAAGTACCGCGCAAAAGCAAATGGAACTAGTTTCAAACGGCGTAGCGCGGTGTCAACGGTTTCAATACGTTTCTATAGTGCTTTAGAAACACCGGGCATGAATCGTTGCCACGGTTCTTTGTCCTTGAAGTGCTAGGCAAGTATTATTCTCTCGTCAAAAGAGATCGCGATGTATCGGTTTGGAGAAAATAGTGACACCGGTTTGACGATGTTGATTTCACACCGGTTTTTTCCGATATATCGATACATCGCCCAAGCCTAGACCACAGACGTGCATTTTTTTTCTTTCTAGATAACTTTTTTGAAATCAAGATGTTCCAAAACATGGAGAAATGGGGGGGGGGTGGGGGGAGGAAAAAAACCCTGAATTTTGTTGTTGTTGACTGAATACTATACTTTCCTTACCCTATATATACATATGGGTAAATAATAGTAAAAATTATGGATCCAAGACAAAAAAATAAGGACTATAAGGGCCTTTTTATAAGGACGTGCCAAAACTAAGCAGGTCTTGAGGACTTTTTAGAACCATGCAAAACCCTGTAAAATACATTTCCAAATTTTTCCTGAGGGATGCAGATTTTATTTTTTTCTTTGACAATTACAACTCTCTTTCAGGCCAATTACCAGGCCCGATGAAAAGCCTATTTCTGGAAAAAAGTCTTCTGGGAAATATAAAAAATACGCGAATGAATATGATGAAGTTAAGCTTTTGCTTTTTTAATTGATTAAGCATGGGTAAAAATAATAAAAAAAAAAAAAAAAAAATTAAAAGTGAAATATTTATACTAGAAGCAGGGTTGGCATGGTTTAAATCAAATGGTTTTTTTCTCAAAAAACAATTTTTTATTTTAAAAGAATAATTTAAAATTGTATTTTTATTTATTTATTTACAATTTGGTTTTTCAAATTATTTGATGTTATAAATAACTTCTATTTTTAACCAAAAGTTTTCCATTCCAAAGACTACCTATTGAAAAAGTTTTTATAATATTAATATAATAGATATATTAATTTTTATAATTATTCAAAATTTGTCATTCAACTTAAATTATAGTCTGCATTTAAAATTGTTTCTAAAATAAAGGTTTTGTGTTAATAACTTATTTCTAAATCTTAAGAATATTTTAAAAAATTTATCACCATTACTGATAAATCCAAGAGCAATATTCCATGTATTATGTAGTAAACAATTACTATTGTACTATTCCGTATACATTGCATTTAAAAAATAGTATCCTTCAATAAAATATTAAAGTAATGATTTGAATGTTTACATTAGTAGCAACAATTGTGTATTTACTCAGTTTAAATTATTTTCAAAAAGGAATATTAATAGTTAATTGAACATTAATTGTTCTAGTTAATGTCAAATTTTATTTATAAATATGTATCCAAGTAATTAAAAAGGATTTGGAAAAAAAAAAAAAAAAAAATGGTTTAAACCTAAAAAACTGGTTTACTTGGTTTTTTCCAACCCTGAGCTCACTGAATATGCTACAATGAGTTACTACGCTCTGATTGGCTGATCAGAAAGATTTGTGTTCGATTCGTTATAACTCTACTAGTATCTATGGTTAGAAAAATAAAATATTAATTGAAATTTAAACTTAAAAGCACTTATTTTCTCATTTTTTTATCAACTTATATTTAAGCATAATACAAAACTATGGTCACAGGTTAACAATATTGCCATATAAGTTGTAATTTGCATGGAACTATATCTTTTCGGCGGAAGGATACATCCTACAGCGTATTCATTGATCTCAGGGTATGTTGTCGTCTAGTATAGTGTTTTAACAAGGGTAACTAATATTTAAAAAATGTTCTGTCATTACCTAATCATAGCTTGAGACATTTCCTCGGTTCGATTCCCCTCCACAGGTTCTGTGTCGAATATAACCTGAGCAAAGGGATACCTCCAAAGCTAAAATATAAAATAGACATTCAATTTCTTTATTTTAAAGATTTTATTCTACTACTTAGTTGTAATTAAGTGTTGAATAATACCCAATATTAATTTAAAATATTAGCAGGGGTCAAAGTGACAAAATAAGAATATATAGGATTTTTTCAAAAAAAATATAGGACAATATAAAACATCAAATAAATGCACACAGTTGCTATTGAACTTCAAAATTAATTCGTTATACATTTATATACTCGTTATATTGAATTTAAGAGAATAGAAAACACACCTTTAAAAAAAAGAAATCGCCTGATCCTGAATACGTGATCCGTTATTACCTCAATATTCCATCCCTAAATCAAGTTTTATTAATTACATTATTTGCAATCATGAGTCTTTTGCTTCGAGCATTTTTAACTGTTCCAATTTCTTTAAGTATTTTCTTTTTATCCCTGTTTGCAGTCATTTGTTGATTCAGATTTACTGTTCAGTGTCGGCTGGATTGGCGGCGAAAAGAAGAAATATCGCTGAATGTGGCGAACCTGGTACTTGGATTTAAAGCAACCCTAAAGTTTGGATTTGACAACACAACGTATTGACGTAATTTTCAATTTTGGCGACTTTTAAGAAAAAATCGTGGCTAATATTCCGAATCCAGTACGAATTCTGCGCCAAGGCGATTTTTGCCAAAAAATGGCAGCCCTGCAATTTTTTAAGAGCAAGATAACTAACTGCCTATGGTTGCCATAATTTGGAGTGGTTTGATGTAAACAATTCGTGGCGCAGAATCCGTACAGGATTCGGAATAAAAAAATCGCCATCCGACATCATACAGTAAATCTTAACCCTTTTGTTTCCTTCATCAATTATTGACTGAGCACTCAAAATGTTCTTTAGTAGTCCTGCAAGTTAATCCCAAGTTGTTTTTATCCGTTTTTCCCGAGGCAGAGTTTTGTTGTTACATCTCTCTCTACATTATGGCCAATTAATTTATTACGTTGGAGGAGAAATCGGATCAGAAATTCAAGACCGATTGTTATGGAAATGTTCACATGTTTACAACTCCCGCCAGTCCAGTAGAGTTGAGTTGTAGGTTATACAGCACGTGACGTCACAAGAGATAAAACGCCGCGCCGCAGTTACAAACATCGTTTTTGTCAGGTCTTTTTCTCCTACGATCGCGCCAAAGAATCCGAAATATTAAAAAATTGCAACAAACGGCGCCGTTATTACGAATTCGAAGAAAATATAGATCGAATCAATGTAGAAATATAGGATATATAGGACAATTGTAAAATATAGGACAATATAGGACGTTTTTACCGATTTTTAAAAAAATATAGGATTTATAGGACGTCTGCGACCCCTGTATTAGGTTATATATATCCTTAGAACAAGCATTAGATACCATTCCAAAACATAAGACATTCTTATTAATAATGAACGTATAGTACAAGAGCAAAGAGAGAATATGCTAAATTAAAATTATGATAATTTTAAAAGTAGAAAGCATTAATTGATATTACAGGATGGCCACAAAAATCGGGAAAAAAGTTCCTTGATAATTCCCTGACAGATTTCTAAAAAATTCCCTGATTTTTACTAGGGATGCACCAAATATTCAGTACCTATTCAGTATTCAGTCATTAAGCTGAATATTCGGTTTGGCTGAATATCTAGATATTTGGTGGCCAAATACTTTTTTTCTATTTGTTGCCAGCTTATTATTATTGCTATAGAAATATAATTTTATTTTCCTTATACAAAATTTATAAGGCGCATCCACAGCAATTTTAAGATGTTTTCTTTTTTTTAATGAATTATACCAGGGTCTTTAAATTTTTCTATGACATAAGATGTGTCCTTTTGAATAGTTTTAAAAATACGAGAACAGTTATTTTTGTCGTGTAACTTACATTTCCGTTCAAAGACAATTGTCATTAATGAAGGTCCAGTCATTTATGTTTTCATAATATATATATAATATAAAATAATATATAATATAAAATGATCCTATATTTTTATTATAAGTGGTAATGAGGACAAGTTTTATAGGAAACAATACATCAGATATTCGGTTGGCCGAATATACAGTATTCGGCTTATCTATTGGCTGAATATACGGTATTTGGCTTATCCATTGGCCGAATACTCATTATTCGGTGACTCCCTAATTTTTACAGTAACTTTTATTCAAATTTCCTTGACTCTTCCAAATATGTAGATATCCTAATAAAATAGAACATATACCAGAGATATACAGGGGGGGGGGGGGGGGGCATAAAATTTTGGAAAAAAGTTCCCTTATAGATTTCTAAAATTTCCTTAATCTATAGCAAAGTTTTTTAAATTTTCCCGACTTTTCCAGATGTGTAGACACTCTGATCAAATACTATATGTGTGCTTAAGAGATAATATGCCAATTCTTTAAAAATAATTTTGGCGGTAATGAAAAGTTTACATAATTCCATCATATTAAATTCCTATCGATTACCATCACAATTATCGGGGTAAATGGCGCCAAAATCTCGGTGAGTGGGGAAATGAAATGTATTTTCAACACTATAGAAAATTTCCCGGATTTTTGTGGAACTAAAAAAAATTCCGACTTTTTTTCGGAATCAGAAAGCCTCCCGACATTTCCAGGTTCTGCAATGACTCTGTTATTCTCCTTTCAAATAATAATAATAATAAAACAGTTTATTATCCCTTCAAACTTTGTTAATGAGTTAATATTACTGTTGTTATAGCTGGTATAAAAATCAGAAGCAAGGATTGACTGTTATTGTGATAAATAAAAGATATTTTTTGTCACATTAAAACAAATTGTCATTTCAGAGGCATAATTCAAGCATAAAGAAAAACAAAAGTGTACCTGGAAGTCAGGAAAGACGGGCAATTCTTCAACTGCATACACATTTGGTTTGCTGTAGTGGTTTTCAATCTGAAAACAAGAATAATTAATAAATATAAACATGTACTATAATAAGTCAAAACACAAATAAAAAGATATAAATATTAATTTTACTTTAAACTATAGAGTACGTTATTACAATGAGCTTACAGTTTCAGTGGTTTGTTAAAGAGTTAAAATACAGGGTCCTTTTTTTCGTGAATTTCAAAAAAAAATCTCAAATTTACTTTCATCAGAAGCATGTTGAAAGATACTTTTTCACATGAACAAATGTATATAAAAAAACAGGGGTGAAAACAACCAAAATGTAAAAAAAAGAGGAAAATATATTCAGAAATATTCTAAGCAACAAAAATAGTTGAATAATAATATATTATTTGTGTGCATAACAGTGGTGCAGCCAGGATTTTTTTCCAAGGGAGGTTTTAGACAAGTTTAGCCTGATAAAGGCGTATAGCCCACTAGAAATAATAAAATTGTAGAAAAACAGAATGTCACAAATCCATGACTTTCCAAGACTGAAGCAAATAATTTTCCATGATTCAAGAAATCAAATCAAATAAAAACAACCTATATGAATTTTACTAACACGAACCTATTAAAATGATTTTTATAAAGTTTTCTTTAAAATTAAGTAAAAAATCCTTATTTCAGAAACTTCCAAATCAGAAGAACAAGGGGAAAATAATTTTCCATTCTTTGATATTTCAGTGTTAAAAAAGCTTTTATAGCAAAGTTTTTTTTTTAGCAATCTTTAATAATAAAGAAATATTTGAAGAAAGAATAAGTCAAGAATAATAAATTATATCATCAAAATCAGATGTTTTGATACAGGTATGCGAGTGGCTGAAGACACAAAAGACTGAAATCATATGCGAGCAAAACAAATTGCACCATACTTTACACATGAAACATGTTTTAAGAAGTAAATTATCAAAAAATAGTATACGATGAAAAAATTGTACAATAGTAATAATTTAACCTGTTCATTACCAAGATGCAGCATTCACCCAAAAAAAGTATGAGAAGAATTAGATTTAATAACCTTTTGATAAAAATTAGTAGCTAAAAAAGCATACTTCATAGATTTCAGAGCTCATCCCCCCCAAAAAAAATTCAAGGATTCATCCCCAATCATCACCCACACTAATCACGGACATAGCTGCTATCACATTAGCAGAAACAGCTCGGCAATAGCTGCTATCGCATTAGCAGAAACAGCTCGGCAATAGCTGCTTTAAAATGGCTTAAACCTAGGTGAAAATTACCACTACTCTTAACTTAAATATCGGTGATAGTGGCCATCATACCGGCGCAAATCTTGGCAAGCATATTGAAGCAACAATTGGTAAACTGACCATCACACCAACGTAAACAGCAGGGTAAGCACCCAATACATCGGTGGAAATCTCTGCAATAGAGGCGATTATATTGGCGTAACATTCTATGAAATAAACGTAAATCTTGGCAATAGCGACAATTATAGAGACAAAAACTTTTGGAATAGTGGCTATTATATCGGTGTGATACTCGCCGAAAATGACCATTACTACAACGTAAATCTCGGAGATTGCATTCAATGTAATTGCGCAAATCTGCAGTCCTTACGTCATCGTAATCCTCAGCGAAAATAATCACCACACACCAACGTAAATGATGCCGATAGAGGTTGGCAATTTGTAGTAAAAGTGGTCATGACATAAGAAGTTTGGGGAAGTCTGAAACGTATGTATGTTCCGCAGATTTGTATCAACCTTGGGAATGATCGAAATTTCAAGAAGAAAAAAGCGGAAATAAACGTTTCAGCTGAACTGTACCATGTCTGACAGGTGCAAATATCTGCAACAGCATTAGATTAGTGGCTATTATAGAGGCATAATATATGATGAAAATGATCATCACGCTACAACGTAATTTTCTGTGACAGTGCCTCCATAATCGCGGACATTTCATCACTATACTTCAGCAAAATGGCCATCGTATACCAATGTAAATGATGCCAATAGAGGCAGGCAATTTGCAGGAAAAGTGGTCGGAGGTTTGGGAGTTCTGAACGTACGCAAGTTTTGTGGTTGTCAAACTTGCAAGAAGCCCAATAAAATTGTAATGCAGATCTGTATCAATTTTAGGAATTATAAAAATTTTAGTAAAAAAAAGCTAAAATCCGTGTTTCAGTTTAACTGTACCATGTCTGATACGTTGCACTAACATTAGCGACTATTATATCGGCATAACATCCAAAGAAAATGATCATCAAGCAACAGCGTAATTCTTGGCGATAGTGTCAGTAATAGAAAAATATTCCCTCTTCCGAAGTGGATTCCAACATTACAGGCGATTTGATAATTTCATGCTTTTTCCTGCGAAGAGGATGAGTCAACTGGTTTCCTCGCCATTAAGAGTTATGCTGTGGGGTTGAGCAAATTTTTCGAGAATTTTTTTTCGAAAACCAAAGATTTCTTTTCTTTGGCAGAATTTTCGGAAAGAAAAGCAAAAGTCTGCAGTGGAGGAAAAAATGAAAAATTGCCGGAAAAAAAAAAGTGTAAAGTCCTCACATTTCAAGCATTGAAATAAGAACACTGCATAAAATTTCCTTTTTAAAAATAATTATAATAAACAAGTATAACATAGCAACATTGTATAATTTCAATTATTAAGTTTATACAGTGACCAAAAATATTCAGTGCATGTTTACCTATTTATTTTTGACCTTTTAAAAGGAAAAAAGATTACGTATAAATATTTAAAACTGCGAAGTTACATCAAATAAAGAATCCATGCCTTTATGATTTAGCACGAAAGCCCTTCACCTTAATATTACAGACACTTTAATAAATTGAAAAGTTATCAACAATAAAAATAAAAAAAAGTTTCAAACCAAACAAAAATTAAATCTAGGAAAACTTACAGGAATTTTGGCATCTGAGAAAGTTTTGTTGATGGCGTTGATTTGACTTTCGCGGTCCATGTACATATTTTCTTCCTTGAAAAGTTTCTTGACATTGTAGCCAACCCTATAAAGAAAGTCAATTTTGGCATAAACATCAATTATTTTAAAAATAGAAAAAATGCAATTTTTATATTAATTGCTCAATAACAAGAAGTATTTCTTACTATTGCTGGGTTTTTAATATATATATATATATATATATATATATATATATATATATATATATATATATATATATATATATATATATATATATATATTTTTAAGAATTAGAGAAAAATTGAAGTACTATTTTAGGAATTTTATGGAGAAACAAACATTTCATGAATACAGGGTTCTCACTCAATTAAATCATAGAATGAAAATCAATGACTTTTAAGGATCTAATTAATGTTTTTAAGCAGGGGTCTATCCAGGTTTTTTTACAGGGTCCTATTTTTGTGAAAAAATATAAATTTTGTGAAAAATTCCCAATTTTATATATTTTGAGCATATGGTTTGGCGTCCATGATGTCACTTCCTTAAAACCGACTTGTGGGCAAGCAAACCGTTTTCCACTTTTATTGGCATAAAATAAACTTTGTAATTGGCCCGTTTTTAAACTTGAAATATTTTGAATGCTCCGTTTTTTGATTTGGAATTTTGTGAAGCGTCAGTTTGTTGATTATGGAATTTTGTGAAGGGTCCTTTTGTTGATTATGGAATTTTGTGAAGGGTCCTTAAAAGGACCTAAATTTCCTTCTGCATAGACCCCTGTTAAAAACCTTTGAAAATTTGTTTTCAGGCATCATGTTTATACATAAATTTTTAATAAAGTATATTCTACCAAAAAAGTTAAAAGTTGGAGCATGCGTAATACAAATATGTCATAGAATTCCGATACGGAGCGAATAAGTGGCGGTCACGCAGGGATAGCAAGTCTGAAAAGTATTTTCATAAATTTTTCAGCTGGGCACACAACATCCACAAAAATTAAGAACTTTTAAGGACTTTTCAAGCACCTCTAGGCTTTGCAAGGCCTTGAAAACAAGTTCAAAAATATTAAGCACTTTCAATGACCATGGAAACCCTGGAATATTAGGAATTTTAAGGCAATAACAGCGCCAGTAATTCAACGAGAAAAAAAAAGTATTTTTACTTTGTTTCTGTCTTTTCACTACTATGTCCGTAACGGTTAAATTCATTTGAAATGTACTCAGTTTTCTTCAGCCAAGGAACAGCTTTGTTGTGATGACGAGACCTGCAAATAGAGATATTATAGCATATCAAACAGCAAAATATACATACAAAAGAGTTGTACTAATACAAACTTTATAAGAAACCCAACAATTGCTTCGAATAATAACTTTTTTGGAAGTTCTTCATAGACAGATAATGCATTTAAATTACAGAGAAATACAAGATTACTTGGGTTTTCTTAAAGTTTTTAAAATGCAATTTTCCCTTTTCTACAGTGTTGCTGTCTGCTGCATACTATCACAACTTCCAAAAAATCTTCGACGATTTGTGATTTTTTAAAAATTGTTTTCAAATAGCACGATGTACATTTATTTATAAACTATTCATCAGGAAAAAGAGATCCTAAATCATAAAATTGTTATATAATTTTTCAATTTTGGTTTGAAATAAAGCGAAAGAAGGGATCGTCACCAAAAACAGTCCAGTAATAATAAACACGAGCTGTCGGAAAATAATACAGCAATTCCTTTTTAGAACAGTTTTACTGACATTAACGGTTGATATATTTTTTTGTATTGTGGAATAGGCAGCACATTCTACGCATAGATTGCATGAAATAAACACTACCAAACCCGTTTTGTAATTTTCAAAGATTGGATTAAGAACTGTGATTTATCTACTTTGTCTTATGATTGTACGTTGCTACTAGGAATGAAGAGGCTCTGGGATAGTAAAAACTTAAATTGGAGCAGTATAAAACTATTTCAAGAGGGACAAAAAAATCAAACAGCACTGTTTACTTTGGGAGCAGTTAACAAGGAATATTAGTAAATTTTTCACAAAATTATACAATTTAGAGTATTGTATTGAGTGGGGTGATTAATTAAGTCAATGACTAACCATATCACAAAAGTGGCGATTTTACAATTTGTTTTTTCCTGCTTTAACAAAAAAGCGTAATTGTTTTGTTTTTTTCATTTTAGCATTCAAGAAAGTTCTTTAGCATTTTGTTAAATAAAATGCACTGACAACAGCTTAACTTCTTATTTAATCAATAACACATTACATACAGTAAAGTATTAAAATCCGACCTGACTTCGGCGATTCCGGATTTTAGAACATATCATCGTTCCCACACAAAATCAATAAAATAAAACATATAAATGGAATAAACTAAGAAAAATCCTTGTATAACTTGATGTGGTTTTGAAAAACATTTGTTTCAAGGTTTTAACAGTTTTGACTAAACTTTTCTCCTTGAATCCACATTATTTCCAATTCTGAAATTGTCTTTGCTCTAATCCTTTAATTGCAGTGTCTAATACTTCCAAGCTTTTAGGTAATTTTATCCTTAACCACTTTGTTTTCGCTGTCATCACTTTCGGAAATGGACAAACTTCCGTAATTTTTTATTTTTTTTTAACATAGAAGTGCTGGAAAAGGTCCGAGATCTTGGATATTTTACTGTATATAAAAACGGAAATTTGTCGATCGGCGAAAGGAATCATTTTAAGTACAATATTAAGAATTTTAGGGTGAAAAAAAATTTAGGATGGATGCGATACCCAATATTTTAATCAAAACTAATAAAATGATTTTGGGATTGATGAATAAGTAGATATATAGTAAAAATCACCTTTTAGAATCTTGAGGAGTGTGGGTATCCTCTTCCAACAATCTTTCGTCATCAATGTCCAGAGTAGCTGTAAAAAAGGCGAAAAGCATTATGACATTCAAAAAGCAACTCACTATAGATGGGAAGTAATCTTTTCATGGAGAAATTTAACTTTCTACTAGCAATTAACAAAATACATTCAACAATTAATACAGGTACAAGTAAGAGATAACTGCAAAGTAATTGTAAATCCAGAAATAAAAATGACTAGCTGCATGGTTCCATGATGTGGAGACCTGTCAATGAATAGATGTTGCCTTTTAATGTATTGCTCCCTAAAAATTTTATTGCTAGATAAATGCTCACTTTCACTGTTACACAAATCTCTAGTTGGGAGACTTTGGAAACTGATGAGTTGTCTTTCTTGTGGAAAAACTTTAAATCATTTAAATTTTAATATTTTGGCAGTAGGAAACAAAATTAGCGGTCAAATCCTACAAATGAATGAAACTTCAGAGTTCTCCGAATACTGGAAGTTAGTTTCTATAGATCCAAACATACTCTTATTAGTATAGATAGGTAGATAGATCATGCAATCGACTTGATTCTGGGAATTTTTAACAAAAACAGAGTAAATAAATAATAGTAACAAGACAATACCTGCTGGATCTACTGCATATGTTTCAGGATTGATAAGATCAATTGTAACACCCAGGTCGTGCTCAGTCAAGAGATCATGTTTATAGTTCCTCTCTAAAGAAGTGGGCTTGTAGTCCACGAATCTGATCAAATATACAAAATCATGATTTGGAATAGCAAAAGGCTGATAAGAATTCAATTCATTTTATAAGCATCATCATTTGAATAACAAAGGTTGGTAAGGATTATTTTATTTTAAACACATTATCTTACACATTTTAAAAAGGAAATGGCTAAATTTTTAATGCATTTAGAAAGGGAATTTTTAAAGGAAAATAAAGTATTTTAAACTTATGGAAATGGAAACTTACATTAATATAAATCTATAAACTGTGATTAATGTTATCTAAACTTAAAAATAACTAAAATTTTAATACCTATAATTTGTTGTTTTTGGAAAGCTCAACAAGTGAAAAGTTTGGCACTTTTGTTCTTAATTTCTTAAATCTGTAGTTTGATACCAGAACAACAAAATTGTCAATATATTCAGACTTGAGAAACATACAAGGGAAAAAATTTGCAAATCATTGTGTTTATTCTACAATTTTCACAAATCAAATTTAATTTATTTTTTTTGTACTTCATTCTGATTCATACTTTCAACACATTATAAAATAATTGAAAAAAGTTAAGTATAAGGCTTAAAAACCAGATGGGTAGATTTTCATAAAGTAAATAACAATTTGATGCTGACCAGATCAACAGCAAGTGATTAAATTTAAATTGACCTGTTAAAATTTAACAAGCAATTCTAAAGGATTATTAATGAAAATTCAATATGGTACTTTTCCATTATAGCACTGCCTCTTTGACGATAATCTTCCAAGAGTGTGAAGATCAGAATGAACTGTTTCAGTGTGTCTTTCAAAGTTGTAATAATAGAAATTGTTAATAAATCTTATCTGCCAACTAAAAAATTGTTGTCAAATAGTAGTGCTATAACGAAAAAGTGCCTAGACATCTGAACAGGGTTCGTACGGATTTTTCGGAAACAAATTCAAGTACTTTTTAAGTATCTTCCAAACAAAAAATAAGGACCTTAAAATTAAATTAAAAAAAAAAAAATCTTTAAAAAAATAATAATGTTTGATGACGGAAATATAGCACACAATTTGAGAAAAATATTGCATTTTATTTCTTACTCAAGATGTAATTTGTACACAAAGTTTATTAAAGTCTTAAGTTTTTAAGAAAATGGAAAAAATTTAGCTAGAGCATTCAGTATCATTTAAATTCAAAGATTTTATTTTGATTATATAACAACTTTAGTTACTGTATATTATATAACGATAATTTTATTGAATTGTGTTTCAGATTCTGCACTTTTTTAAATACGAAAAAAGGGCTGCATCCAAGATGCCTAAATCTCATATAAATAATTTGTTAATCACTGATTAATTTTAACTTAAATGCATCCAGTAACCACGGAGTTGCTCGGGTTAAAAGTGCAAATTTGGTCATGTTAGTCTTTATAACGATAATTCTTTTTAGTTTCTAACCTTGCTTGACAGTAAGGGTTCGAGAGTGATGAAGTATGAACTTATGTTCCATGGCGTGTTTGAAAATCAATAATCCAATATATATCTCCTTTCTAACTTTCTAAATGCAAAGTTATTTTTGAATTTAGATTATCTAAAATAGTAGGATATACAACCCTAATTACAACAAAACTTTTCAATACAATTGTTTAGATTGAATAGTTAACCCCTCATCATGTGATGTACAGCTTACCAATGTAAAAAAAAATCTTCCTTAGTACCAACCTCATCTGCTCCAGGCAGTATTAAGTTGGAATCCTTAGATTTAACCTTCTGTGAGTCGCAAGCACCTCACAGGTGCATCCATGCACTTTTCCCTCCTCTGCTTGTATTTTTATTGAATTACTTGTGTTACGATTTTCGATTCAATTTTACAATTTAAATAGATTGTTTAATACTTTATATCTCCAAAGAATCTTAAATCGGTAACAATTAACTATTTAAACTAGAATAATTTGCATTAGGCTTTCAAAAAAAAAAAAAAAAAAAAACCCCGAAAACACCTCATAGGTGTAACGAGACTAACCATTAACCATGTCGAAAAGCAGAACGCTGCTAACGGAAGGTTAAAATAGTGCAACCATAAGTGCGACATATTACGTCATTGCTAAATAAGAAAACATCCTGAAATGAAAACACTTCTAGTATATCGTAAAAATTATTGTACTTGTATGCAGTTTCCACATTTCTTTTTAATCATTCTGTACCTTGAAGGAAGAGCAACCAATGTTTAAAAAGAAAAAAGAAAAAGAAAAAAAAAGAAAAAAAAAAACCTCATTAAAATGTGTAAATTTATAAGTAGATTTATCTTTCTTTATATTATTAAGTTTGAAAACAGCAAAGTTAAGTGTATTTTAAATAGTATAAACAGATGCCTCATTTTACGATATTATGTGAACTATTAACCCATTGCACTTCTCATGTGCCACATAATTGGATACCATAACTCGAGAGGACCACTAGGTGTGATGCGGAAATTCGATGCAAGGCAAATGACTATATTTAGTTTTTTTTTAAGTGTATCCGCAACCTCAAACCAAACCAAAAAAGCTGCAAAAAGCCTCGAGGGCAAAGGGTTAAGCAATAACGCTGAAGTGACTGGATATAAAGGAATTGAATGGTCGAACATACAAACTAACCAACCTTAAAGAAAAAGGGGCCGTATTTAAGAGATAATAAAAATCTCCAAATCACAATTGCAAGTGATTCAAAATTTAATTCCATGTCAAGTAATTTGAGGTGATCCTTTATACAGAAGGTCTGTAAAAGCTGCGCCAAAATCACAATGTCGATGTTTTTCTGCTACGAGGAATTATCAAGCATTGAAAACAATTACAAATAAATTACTAAATACAAATGTATTTCCCAATCTTGCAGAAAGGTAATGCGTTGCAAGTAAAATCAAATATATCACGAGCTTTTACAATATTTAACTCGAACAACTTTGTTACTTCGCTAAACGACAATCTTAGTACAATAATGCCAATCAGTTCCAAAAAATTTCAATGGTGTATGGTTAGCTTGTAAACTTGAAATTATTACCCTTCATATAACCATCAGATTAAACAAGATCGTCATGAATCTCATTTTGCAATTGAAATGCGAGAAACACGGTTTGGTAGGTTGGTTGATTTGTACGGACAGATGTACAACTTACGTGGATTCCGAACCACAACGCGCCGACCAAACGGTATAGTGGTTAGCGT
Organism: Linyphia triangularis; assembly: GCA_963978545.1. Taxonomy (NCBI): domain Eukaryota; kingdom Metazoa; phylum Arthropoda; class Arachnida; order Araneae; family Linyphiidae; genus Linyphia; species Linyphia triangularis. The sequence goes on from OZ021728.1 coordinate 11,220,302, forward strand.
GCTAGCTTCTAGACCGCGAGGTTGCGGGTTCGAGTCCCGTGTTGGCATGGGTGTTTGTAAATGAATGTTGGCTTGTCTAATAACGAATGTTTCGGCGCATTATAGCTCTCGTGTTGCTGACGGCGCCAGATAATCTGAATACAACCAACCGAACCACAATGCACCTAACCCAGGATTCGAATCCTGCACCTTTGTCATGCGAGGTCAGAGCGCTAACCAAACAGCCATCAGGTGGGCGAAATAAGATTTGGATACGCTATATAGTTCGGTTGAGTTACTATATCATGGTGTATTCTCGTCACCTGCAATGTTAAAAAATATCATTACAATTAAAAATTGTAGAATCAAGTTGCATTAAGCATTGTTAATGTGAGACAACTTTCCATTCAAAAGACAGTTTCTAGCTTACTATCAAGGTAGAAACTTCGGGTGAAATCGTTAGTTTTCAATCATTTCTCTGTGATTAGACTTGACCCTCCGTCAAATTTACCAGATCATACAATTTTCCCAGCCCATATCAACTCTTTAAGCGCTATGAATATTTGGATGCAGGTTAATTTCTCAACAATTATTTCACAAATAAACCATTAAATAACACCTCAATTAAAAATAAAGGATTTTGCTGACAACTAATTCTAATAATAAGTTTCATCAACGATAAGAGAATACTAAACCAATAACCATAGAGTTTAGTGTAATTTTACGTCAAAATGCAGCAATACCAATACGACTTCTGTCCACATTAGTTATGATAGGAACAGACACCTTATTTCTCCAATTCAGTTTTTAAACCATATTTGAAGTTTAAAATAAAAAGGCAATTATATAACCTATAAAAACAAAGATTGCATTATAAAACCTTTATATGCATTGCCAATTTTTATATTCGTTAACACTGGCGCCGATTCTATAAACAGCCTGTGCTTGGTATTTGCATCTAATTTTAAATATCAAAAGCACTTCTATCAGCAAAATGTGCGGCAAACTATGTTTCAAAAGTTATTTATTAAAAATGAACGTGCATTTATGCTTTCATATTCAAATATCATTTATTTATTCTGATTAAAGTAATTTTATTATTTATTTAAAAAAATTGTCAACAGGAAAGAGTTTCAACAATGGTCGGTTCAATGCTTTTTTTAATGTGATTGGATGACAGCAAGTTGGTTTATTAGTATTCTGTAAAAACGACCTTTTAGTGACAGTTACAGCCCCAAAATTTGATAGAATGCATTGTCATCGAGATCAAACCTATCTGCTAAATTTCAGCCCGATTGGACGAAGGCAGATTTGCTCTCCATCGACAAACCCACAAAATCGAAGTTAACATAAAGGATTTAACAATAAATTAAGTCGTAAATTTGAATGCATTTGGCAGCAAGAGTCCTGATATGGTTAGTAGCGAAAAAAATTATAAATAGACTAAAAAATACAAAATCAGTGAGTACTTACAGAAAAAGACCCTAATGCAATTGTTTTAACGCTTCACCTTTTATAATTCGTATTGTCCAAACAACCGCATTGGAATGGTGTAGCTGTTTAATGTGGCAAAAATATTTTGAATTATTAGTTTTTTGTTTTAATTTTGGCAGAACATTTTTGCCATTTTTATGTTCCAATCTTCATAGTTACACAAGGCTCTATTTGTATACTGAACGCGGATGCAACAAGAAAAAAAAGTATCAACAAATCGAAATTTAAGTTGAAAACGGTGACCTTTGATTTTGACTTACCAGCCATGAAATTCTTTACAAGGGCAGAAGGCTCATACATTTTAATATTCAAAATAAATATGTCCAGGAAAATCATTTCAATAGATACTTCATTTCCTCATGAATAATATATTACTATGACAGGGGTCAAAGTGACAAAATAAGAATATATAGGATTTTTTCAAAAAAAATATAGGACAATATAAAACATCAAATAACTGCACACAGTTGCTACTGAACTTCAAAATTAACTCTTTATACATTTATATACTCGTTATATTGAATTTAAGAGAATAGAAAACACACCTTTAAAAAAAAGAAATCGCCTGATCCTGAATATGCGATCCGTTATTGCCTCAATATTCCATCCCTAAATCAAGTTTTATTAATTACATTATTTGCAATCATGAGTCTTTTGCTTCCAGCATTTTTAACTGTTCCAATTTCTTTAAGTGTTTTCTTTTTATCCCTGTTTGTAGTCTTTTGTTGATTCAGATTTACTGTTCAGTGTCGGCTGGATTGGCGGCGAAAAGTGGGAGATTTATCGCCGAATGTGGGGAACCTGGTACTTGGTTTTAAAGCAACCCTAGTGATCGTTTGGATTTGACAACACAACGTATTGACGTAATTTTCAATTTTGGCGACTTTTATGAAAAAATCGTGGCTAATATTCCGAATCCGGTACGAATTCTGCGCCAAGCCCTGCCATTTTTTAAGAGCAAGATAACTAACTGCCTATGGTTGCCATAATTTGGAGCGGTTTGATGTAAACAATTCGTAGCGCAGAATCCGGAATAAAAAAATCGCCATTCGACATCATACAGTAAATCTTAACCCTTTTGTTTCCTTCATCAATTATTGACTGAGCACTCAAAATGTTCTTTAGTAGTCCTTTAAGTTAATCCCAAGTTGTTTTTATTCGTTTTTCCCGAGTCAGAGTTTTGTTGTTGCATCTCTCTCAGCATTATGGCCAATTAATTTATTACGTTGGAGGAGAAATCGGATCAGAAATTCAAGACCGATTGTTATGGAAATGTTCACATGTTTACAACTCCCACTCCCGCCGGTCCAGTAGAGTTGAGTTGTAGGTTATGCAGCACGTGACGTCACAAGAGATGAAACGCCGCGCCGCCGTTACAAACATCGTTTTTGTCAGGTCTTTTTCACCTACGATCGCGCCAAAGAATCCGAAATATTAAAAAATGGCAATGAACGGCGCCGTTATTACGAATTCGAAGAAAATATAGATCGAATCAATGTAGAAATATAGGATATATAGGACAATTGTAAAATATAGGACGTTTTTACCGATTTTTAAAAAAATATAGGATTTATAGGACATATAGGACATCTGCGACCCCTGCTACGATGATCCTTACAATTCAGAATTACATTAATTATAAATATTTTTCAACTACGGAAAGAGAAATAAAATACTAAGTTTTATTTTTTATTAGGAGATCAGGATTTATTTTTTCTGTGGAAGTTTTTGAAATACACAAAAAAAAAGAAAAAGAAAAAAAAAAGGAGTATTAAATGTTCGTTATTTTCAAGAACTTTTCAAGAGCCCTAAAAAATTAACAAAAAAAAAACTTCCAAGGACCTTCAACTTAAAAAAAAGGAGTTTTCAAGTACTTTTCAAGGGCCCTTGGAGACAAAGTAAAAATAAGGAGTTCTTAAGGACTTTCAAGGACCGTACGAACCCTGTCTGAATTGCATTGAAATTTTTTAACTTTCAAGGTAAAAGAAAGTTCTTTAATTGAACTTTTTGTTTTGCTCACCTGTTTGATGAAAATGGGTAGGTGATAAATTTGGGATCAAATGGAATGTCTGGCAATGTGTTGCAGTACTTCACACGGCACACTAAGTCAGATCTGAAATTCAGAATTATTACCAATGTCAAAAGGATAAAAGTAAATACTGAAATGGAAATATAGTTTTCTTTTCAACAACATACTATCACAGACCTTCTCAAAATCACCAACGTTAATAAATTTCTTGTTAAGCCTCGGGCATGATACAAGCGGCGAAAGACTTGCGGCAGACCGAAGGAGTTATAGAACGGTGCGAGTTGTTCTGGCTACGATGAGAGTGAAGGCGGTTTTTGAAATATAATTTGAAATGTTATTTTGTTATTTTTTAAAAAAGTATGTTTAAGTGATATTTTGTGATAATCTCACCACTATTAAACAATTTTGATTTTAGATACTTCATCTTGTATGTGATAATCACTCAAAATGAAGTGCTCAGCTAGTTTCCTGGATGACATCATGTTTAGAATTTATGGAAAATATCACCTTCACTCTCATCGTAACCAGAACAACTCGTACCGTTCTATTACTCAATCGGTCTGCCGCAAGTCTTTCACCGCTTGCATCGTGTCCGAGGCTTTAGACTTACTCTAGTACGAGTTGCTTTGTTCACTTTTATCGAAGGTATAGATTAGGTGCGTAAATATTGTCGTTTTCTTTGGTGTAATTTTAGAAAGCGATATAGTTTAAAATAAAAAGGTGTGGGAACGCTATGTCGCGCCGTTGTTACAATTGTACACATTTTCTTTGGCGATGCGGGGGGGGGGGGGGGGGGGGAGTAAAAATGACAACTAAGAATAAATAACTCTATTAATACTACTTTAATAATCTCAAAAACAGATTACGAGCACCTCAAAAATTTAAAAGAAAAAAATTTGTGGTTAGACATTTTTTATTTAAATAATTTTTTAATCCATTATGTTATATGGATTTTTAAATAATTTGCTTTGCACAACCTATTTTAACAGATTATTTGACACTTTATAAATGGATTATGAGACATTTTCAAACATATTACTGACACTAATTTTTAAACAGACTTTTTACAACAAATTTTTTAACATATTACCTACAACACATTTTAAACAGTTTATTGACATGATTTTTTAACAATTTCCATTCAGAAAAATGTCCATAAGATATCGAGTTTCGATTTAGACACATTTGACTTAGAACTCATCTTGATAGATTAGTCAACTGATCCGTGTTTTCGGAGCCTAGATTTAACTTGATCATCCGACTCAGGGTGGCTACAGAATTTGGAAAACAAAATTCCCTGACATTTCCTTGATTTCCAGAAAATTCTCTTAAAAATTCCCCGATGTGCATTTCTGGCAAAGTTAACGTTAAAAAAAAAGCAAGTTAAGAGTGGGTTAGGGATCCATTTCATAAGACTCCCGAAGGACTCTTCATTGATGAGGAAGAAAAAATTCGGTCTATTCCAAGTTGACGTTAAAATATCGCCAAGCCGATTTGGCGCTGTTTTGTAGGCGATACAGTTCTAAATTTGGCAACCTCATTTTTTTTATTGACGTGCTTTGGCTTCAACCTTTATATACTACAAATCATGGAGGTGGTTCGTTTCTCAATTTTTCATATTGGAATTCCGAATTGGCGACATTCTGGCTTTGTCGCCAACTTTTCAAAAGTGCGCCAACCTATAAGCGTGAACTAGGAATTTACCAAAAATTCATAGACTTCACGACAAGTGACGAAACCAAAAGACAAATTAGTAATAAATCACTATTTGAATTTTGGGCAGGAGTAGAGGATGATTTTTCTGATCTAAAAACAAGGGCATTTTGCATTCTATTTCCATTTTCAGCATCCTACCTTTGGGAAACTGGATTTTCTGCTGTGGCTTCTTTGAAGACAAAATACAGATTTCGGCTAAATATAGAAACAGAACCGAGAGTGGCTATTTCTAATACTAAGCTTTCCTTCGAAAAACTCTGCTCTGCAAGATAGGCCCAAGGAAGTCACTAATAATTATTAAATTTGTTTTTAATTTAGTATGATTTGATTAAGTAAGTTGTTTTACTTTATTTGTTAAATATGTCAAAATGTATTTTGTTTTCTATGTGCATGTGTGCTTTCCTTTCAGTCAGTTAATCAATTTTTTTAAATAAAATTTCCTCTTGGGTATAGGGGGGCACACCCCACAGGTTGAGAATTGCTGGGCTATGTCATTTATAAAAAGATTCATTAGTTCTAAGTTGATGTCAATCAAAGATTTTAGAAGGTATATTGCAGTAAACTATAAGTTTTTATATTAAACTAACAGATACATTAATTTCTTAACATAATTCAAAATTATTCATTAAACTTAAATTATAGGATTTATTATAAATTGGTTTTTAAAATAGAGGTTTTGTGTTTTAACAACTTATTTCTAAACATTAAAAATATAATTTTGAACAACTTATCACAATTACTGATGAATCTAAGAGCAATATTCCATGTATAATTCAGTCAACAATTACTGTTGTATACATAATATTTAAAAAATAGTATCTCTGAATAAAATATTAAAATTTAATATGATTTAAATGTTCCTATAAGTAGCAACAGTTGTTTATTTACTTAGTTTAAATTATTTTCAAAATTAATTTTAATTGTTATTTGAACGTAAATGAACACATATGCTCGACATAAAACAGTTTACAGTGATAATAAGAGCAACGAAATTAGGAAATACTATTTGAACCTAAAATAAGGCAAAGATACGATACCACAAATCAACAAGCCCTTATAGTGCATCTGTACCATGAATGTTTGCAGTATACTGAAAGTGGACCCTACTACGGTTTTGCAGCTAATGCGCATTTAACGTACTGTTTGATTATTTAAATTTTAATTAAAAAATAAAACAGTAACTTAGCATGATGTATACAGCAGCTAAAATAAGATACAACACTGAAATGATCTCCATGCATCTAATAATAATACATGGTTTTAAATTATGTAGGTACTTAAATCCAGGCAGTAAGATGTATATTCAAAGAAAAATTGAAATGGACAAACTCACTTTTTTTCTCCAGGTCTAAGTTTTCGATCACGATCAGCAGAACTACTCGTTTGTACTGTAGGCGGCATCGTAATCCTTATTGACAAAGGCCGCTTCAAAAAAGCATTAATAACCTAAAACACACCCGTAAATATTTTAAACAATATTTTAGATTTTTTCTTCCACTCTTAACCTTATAAAACAACACGACTTTTCGGATCGGCCTCGGCTACTCGCTCAACGAAGAGTTGATTACTGATGCCACTTCAGTGTCCGAACTCGAAAAATAACTTTTATTTTCAAATTTGTTATACATTTTTGTAATACATTATCATATTATTTTAATTTTATTGAAATAACTGTCGTTATTAAACTGCGAACACCAAGGAAATTTGTTTCAACACAGTTAATTGAAGTATGACATTGCTTTGAACAGGTTTTATCTTTAGCAGAACTTTAAACTAATCACAATTCACTATGGTAAATAAATTCAAATTTTTAGCTAATCATAAATTCGAAAATATTTTTTCTTGTCAGTGTATATTAAGGATAGCGTTAAAACGTAACATAAATAAAGTCATATATTAAAAGAATTTAAATCTGGCTTGTTTGTCAGCTGCGGCTGGAAGTGACATTGCCAAACATTTCTGTTTTCACTTTTCGATGTCTCTTTTTTCCCAATTTCTATATTTCTGTTTTCTTTTGAATTCAATCACAGAAAAATATCTTGTATCAATTTATATACTTCGTTATTGAAGAGAAATTATTTGGAACGAAACTAATTTCGATTTTACCTGCAAACATATTTGTTTGTTTTAATTAATGTAATATTTTAGTATGGCCAGGGAACCAGTAATTTTAAATATTTACGATATGGTTAGTACAAATATCTATTTCTCTAAATATTCCTATTGTCTTCATTTATGTGTTGCCCTATTTTTATTTTGTGCTTGAATAAGTATTATATTTACCAATAGTTTGTTTTTCGTCTGCAGTACTGGATAAATGATTATACATCCCCTCTTGGTATTGGTGTTTTTCATTCTGGTGTGGAAGTGTATGGTGCTGGTGAGTCATTGTAAAACCTTAATATTACTTTGGATCAGGTATAGTATAGCTTTATTTTTATTTAGCGATAAAAAAATCGTCTGAAATCAAAAACTGGTAACTTAAAATAAAATGGAAGTAAAAATATAAATAATTAAAAAAATTAATTTAAAATATAAATTATGGTAAATTCCTAGTTTACGTTTATGGGTTGGCGCACTTTTGAAAAGTTGGCGACAAAGCCAGAATGTCGCCAATTCCGAATTCCAATATGAAAAATTGAGAAACGAACCAGCTCCATGATTTGTGGTATAGGAAGGTTGAAGCCAAAGCACGTCAATAAAAAAAATGGGGTTGCCAAACTTAGAACTGTATCGCCTACAAAACCGCGCCAAATCGGCTTGGCGATATTTTAACGTCAACTAGGAATAGACCTAAATTATAATAAAAATAAAAGCCAAACTACTATAAATATAAATAATGATAAAATTAAGTTAAAATATAAACTATAATACAAATAAAAGCTAAATTACAATAAATAGTTATAATAAAATTAAGTTAAAATACAAACTATAATAAAAATAAAAGTTAAATTATATAAATATTAAAGGTACTCTTTTGTTAGACGGGTACCAGTTGTCGCCAAGCCTAAACGTGTTTACGTTTAAATGACACCAAATGTATTGTCAAGCCTTAATGCGTCTACAGTCATAAAGTTGTTATGTTTGATATTATAAGGTTGCTATAATAACTCTATAACGGTTTGTTATTGGAATGTTAAATGCTATGAAGGTTGTTATTTTGGACCTCTGTGGTAGTTTTTATCTGGTACCCATCTTACAGAAGAGTATTGAATTAAAATGTCATTTAAAATTAAACTTGTTGCCAGAATCCTCATTTGTCTGGGAAAAACTCTACAAATAAAATTCTGCCAAACAAATGTCCTATATGACATCTGTACCTTTATTTTTTTTTTCCAAAATGCATTCAAATCTCTGTTTTTAAATCCTTTATATTAATTTCGCTTTTGTATGTTTGTTTGTTTGTTGATGGGAGTGGAATTTGCGGAGGCCTAATCAACTCCCCTGCCGTCATCCAATTGGGGTGAAATTTAGCAGATAAGTTCGATGTCAATGACAATGCATTTATAAAATTTTGGGACTAGCACTAAAAGGTCGCTTTTACGAACTACTAATAAACCATTGCTGTCATTCAATCGCATTAAAATTCAACCTTTGTTGAAACTCTTTCCTGTTGCCAATTTTTTTATTAATAAATAAATAATACAATTACTTCAATCAGAATAAATAAATGAAATTTGGATGTAAGAGCATAAATTCATGTTCATTTTTAATTAATAAATTTTAAAACGTAGTTTGTCGCACATTTTGCTGGTAGAAATGTTTTTGATATCGGCACTGTGCTAATGAATATAAAAATTTACAATTCATATAAATTATTTTTTAAAAACTTTGTTTTTATGGGTTCTATTATATTTTTTGTCAATTCAATTTTGAAATGATTCATTTTAGAGTTTGCATACGGCGGACATCCTTTCAACTTCTCTGGAATTTTTGAAATACTCCCCAGGGATGCTGGAGACTTAGGAGATCACTTTAAATTCAGGTAAATTAATTTGATATTTATATACCCAAAATGTTTAGCGTAATGGACAATTCCTGCATTTTTAAATTTTTTTTTTTTATTCAATTCTAAATGTTTCGAAAAGGCCATAAACAGAAAAATGTCTGCTCAATGTGCTTTTTCTTTTTTTTTAATTTGCAATCAAAGTTTCCCTGTTAGACATTGGCGAGAAAACGATTCTATTGGCTCGAATTGAATGCGACGTCAAGGCTTCCCAAACATCTTGGCTTGAAATGCAGTAGCGAAAACCAGTTTTGCAAGTTTCTCGCAAATCACGCCAACCTGTACGTGATATGGCAATGGTCTACAAGCGCCAACTATTTCAACGCCAACTACTTGGCAGAAACCTCACGATAACCGTACAAAACCCTTGACGTCACAGATTTTGTTGTGTGTTTTGATCGTACTGGTTTTGGCTTGATTTTGAGACATTTTCTTTTCTTAATATTTAAATAACTAATTTTTTTAAACAACTTTTGTTTAAATATTTGGAATCAGAAAGAAATTCTTCAGAAATAAAAACTAATTTCACTCGATTTTAAAAGATGCGGAAATTGTCCATTGGCCCAAGATTTCCAGACTCTACTTTTACCATGATCTATCTCCTGAATATATATTAAACTTACCTCCATAACATGCAATAAATTTTCTCAAACTGTTTCATTTATGTAGCACATTTATTTCATTAAAAAATAGTTCAGACACATTTTATGGAAGAATAAGTAAAGAGCTCTGACCAGTTAATTTATCATTATATAAAATTTATTTCAATATCATACATTAGTTTAAAAGGTTATTAAGATATTGCTTTAAAATGAAGAAAGCAAATTTTAATATTTCTGGATAATAATGAGGAACTTACACAAGTGAGGAAAATGAATATTTTTTGTATTTTCTAGTGTTATCTAACGAATATATTTGAGCAGTGCGATTATTTTTTATCTTTATGCTTTCAATCAATCAAAAATCGAGTTTGAAATTTATCCGAAATCACAGCAAAAGTCACGTGACCAAAAACGCATGAAAAAACCGTGACATGGTTACGCGGAGATAAAGTCGCAAAACGAAGGAGAAACCACAATCATTCCTCTTCTAAAACAGGTTTTAGACTGGTTCATTATCTGCGCGTTGACTTTTCACGCCAAAGTGGCTTTTTCCCGCCAAATCGCAAAGTGAGAAACTAAATATTTTTTTATAACTATCTATCCTAGCTCAAATTTTTTAAAGAATGGTATTGTTTTTCATGATTTTTTCTCTACTTTTATTTAAAAATAAAACCAAAAAACGTGAAAGTTCCTCATTAATGAGAAAAAAGATTCATACAAAAAAGTTCATTCATCTCTTCATAACAAAATTACTTATTCCATTATCATACAATACACTTTAAAATATATATTTTTATGAAATTGCACTAAAGAGCTGCTGCACTTACTTGATTCTCATTCGGGTGGAAAAGGGTGGATAGTGTCAAAGTCCTTAAAAATAATGTGTTTACTTTCTTTTTTTATAGGACTTTTTTTAGAACGTAACTTGGAGTAGACCTTAATTTGCAATGTATATATATATATATATAGACCAGTGATTCTCAACCACTGTGCCGCGGCACTTTTGTGTGCCGCCAAATTCTTAAAGTGTGCCGCCAAATTTTAGAAATGTATATTTGTAATTAATCACTTAATAAACGTACTATTGTTTTTGTAGTACATATTATATTATTTTATTTTACATTCCAAATTATTATCATAAACTATTTTACACAGTGTATAATAGGTGTATTACAGTGTATTATAGGTAGTATAATAGGTAGGTAAAGTAAACAACTTTTAAACTTATATTTTTCTTTGTGTGCCACCAAATTTTGAAATCGTTAAAAGTGTGCCGCGACAAAAAAAAGGTTGAGAATCACTGATATAGACAAATAAAAATTCAAGTTGTATTTGAAATAAATTTACTTGCATCTTGTGTCATTTTTCTTAAAAGAGTGCTTTGTGAATGAATAGTTTTTATCGTTATTTTAAAGGGAGGCTGTTCTGATTGGCTACACAGACTTCACCCAGCAAGAAGTTAGGCGTGTCATAGAGGAACTTGGAAGGGATTTCAAAGGAGAAAGTTACCACCTCATGAGCAAAAACTGCAACAACTTCTCAGGAAGCCTTACTAAAGTATAACAACATCCAAAGTTAATTAATAAGAAAAAAAAGTTAAAAGAGTTAAAAGAGTATAACTTTAAGAGTTTGATGGGAAGAAATAATTCTCAAATAAAATATGCAGCAGTAAGGATTAAAATGCCGGTGTTGCATTTGTCTTAAATTTCCTAATGTTCCTAAAATTTTTGTTTCTCCTTAAAATTCATAAAACTGTACTTAAATTTTTCAATAATCCCTAAAAAATTGAAAACTTTGAAAATTCACTGATTTTTCTACAAAAAAAAAATAACCCCATGTATTCCTCCAGAGGAAGAAATGTTTTTGGAAATTTTAATTGATAAACAATTTTAAATTGTTGCCAAACTCATGTTAGCTTAAGTTTTAAAATTGAAGCCATATTCTTTTTGATGTACTTTGAATGTTACTCAAAAATTAAATAAGTGGAATTAATTAAAAAAAGAATATAATTGTTTGATTATATAACTGTTTTGCTAACAAATTGTTTGACATAAAATTTTTTGAAAATTGGCTGTTTTTTTTTTTTTTAATATTGAAACACGCTTTGAAAAGGATATGTCTGTGTTAGGAACCTGTGTCAGCTTTAAAAGAATTATCCTTAAAACTTTTGGAATTGCTCCTAAAATATTTAGGAATTATTCCCAAAATTTTCATGGAAGTTTTGGAATTTTATCCCTAATATTTCTACATAATTTTTTTAGAAATGTTGTTCCACCTGAAAATGATGGCCTTTGTCTTAAAAATCCTACTATTTTTAAGTAAAAAAAAGCAGAGGGGGCATTTTGTTAAAAAGTTATTTCAAGTACTCAATGGATGAAGTGTCAATTTGTGTCGTCTTTGCTGGTTGAATTGCTTTAATATATTGCTGTTTTTTTTTTTTTAATTATAGGCCTTTACGATTTATATGTTTATTTAATGTCTTTGAGTATAAGATATTTTGATGAACCACAATAATAGCCAAGTTCGTTTATTAATAATTTTCTGTGCAAATGATTTTTTCAAATTTTTCTATCTGTCAATTTTGAAATAAAAAAAGAAGAGTTGGAGGGAGCATATTTTCGTATTGCTATTTTTTTGTTTGATATATTTTCTAATTTCTAAACATTAGCATTTTCTCAAATAGTATCTTTTGTTTTTCATTCATCATATAATTTAACATGCACTCCACTCTCGTAGGAAATTTTTGATAATGACATTTGTATACCCAGGAAGGAAATATTTTTATAAAACCCTCTCTTCTTGTGTCTTCTGGTACCAAATTCCAGTCCCTGTTACTTTTTAACTTTTAAGCTACAAAACACTAAAATTACAATCTTCACTTATTTTGAAATTTCAGGTACCTGGTAATGCTGGGTGTTTTTCAAGCCAGCTAATCATAAGATAGCCAAATAGAATTGAAGGCGGAGTTCGCCAAAATACTTGAAAGCTACGAAAACACACATTAAAATCAATTTCACTCCATAGAATTATAACCTCATGCGTGAATTCAAGCAACGGCACATCATGGTTAAATTTTTAAGAATAATCCTCCATTTTATAAAATCAGAGATCATCCTATCCGTATTTCGAAGGGCGCCGCTACCTCCCTACTGGCCTTTTTCTTTGAAAATAGCTTCCTTTTCTGAAAAACTGCTGAGCTTGCGTTTATTTTCCAACGGAATGCAATGTACGGATCACCCCTCCGAAATCCCCTGTTACGCATGTATATTCATGTTCAAACGTGCCTCGCACAGACCAGTGACTACTGAACTCATTAACAGGCTGCCGATACCACGTGCGACATTAGTAGGTAGGTGTGTCCACAATTCCATGTGTAATTTCGTACGTTTAAGTGTATTTCGCTGGCTTTTTACCATGCCTTCTTGCATAAAATAGAGTAAAAGATAACCTCATGCGTGAATTCATGGAAAACGTAGATTAATACTGTGTCGTTCACATGTTTAATCAGAATTTATTTATTTTTGCGCCTATAGGACTGGTTCAGAAGTTCAGATCATTTCACCTAAGTCTATCACCAGCGTTTTTTCGAGATTTTCCGGATATCGTAAATTGTCAAGTTTTACTTCTCCATCATTTAATTGATCATTTTCGAGGTGTCGCCGGCATTTGGCCGATAGTTTCACGGGACACCAACGTAGTGTCTCCAAACGGTTTCAAGTGTTTTTAGTAAGCATATTTCTGCTCTGATACGTTGTTATTGTTGTAGTTATGAGTTTTGTCAAAAAACTTAATTTGCTTTCGTTTCAAAAAAATTTAATTTAAAAAATACCCCTTAAAATTTAGAGAGAGGGAGTGAAAATACCCTTTGGAAATATTTCACTGGCAAACACTGATTGAAGGTTATCTTTTTTTTCTCTTTTACTAATATATTGCATTTACGAACAATGCGCTGTCCGATTTATCTTAGTCGCTAATCGCTCTGTTCTCATTTGGAAATTTATTACATGCCTTATCACAGTGGCCACAGAACCTGGAAATCAGGGAAATGTCAGGGAGCTTTCTGATTCTGGAAAAAAATGTGGAAATGTCAGGGAGTTTTTTAAAATTAGGGAATTTATCTATTACTTTGAAGGCACGTTTTACCGTTCAAGCGGATTTTTGCACCATTTTGCTCGAGAATTGTGGTAATTGATAGAAGTTTCATTTAGGGTACAGTTTAAATTTTTCATTACTGCTAAAATTATTTTTTTAAAATTACCATACCAAAAATTACCAATTGCCATATTATCTCTTAGGGAGAATTGTTTTATTTGATCTATACATCTGGAAAAATAGATGAAATTTGAAAAACAATTTGCCTTAAAATCAGGGCATTTTTTTAGAAATATATCAGGGAACTTTTTCGGTGTATTTTTTGGTCACTTCCTGCTTATAGACTTGAGAGGCATCTGCAAATTTAGGTATCCCATCAAACATCAATCAGTGGTGTAATATTTGTTGGCTACTTGACTCGTTTTTAAAAAGATGCAAGTATTTGGTGCCAGAAATTTGAAATCGTCTGCACCCTTTCCCGTTGAAAATTAAAGAATGGTGGGTCACCAAATAGAAAAGAATGCTCAATATTTGGCAAGGTATGACATATTTGACAATAGGATTTAGTTCAATTCATTGAGAGTCGGAATTTTTGACAGTTTCGGCCATTTTTACCTCAGCAGATCATTAAATTCAGAATCTAATAGCATTTCTCTACATTGTATAAAAAAATTCAGAATGATGTTCAATAGTGTCTTTATTTTATTATAAGTCTTATTTGTAGCTATAACTACATTGAATGCAAACAACTATTTTTTCCCGTCAGATCCTGTGCGGTACCGACATTCCCTCATGGGTGAACCGCCTCGCCTACTTCAGCTCGTGCATTCCCTTTCTCACCCAGTGCCTGCCAACGGAGTGGCTCACCCCCATCGCTCTACAGGCATCCCTCAGGGACAGCATGGACTCTTCCAACCCTGCACAGAAGAAAGGGAACAGCCTCTGACCACCCTTACCACACTTGGCATATTGATAAGGATGCTGTGATCAACCACAGGGCTTTGACCATGGACAGTAAACTCTTGTTGGCACTTCCTGAAGAACAACATCTGGTGAGCCTCTCCAAGTGAAGTTAGATCATTGGGCAGAAATTGCCTCTTGGCTCATTGCTAAGAATGCTGTGATCTGGAGGTCCTCTGACTGCATTTCAACTATGGGCAAGTTGGTACTTTCTCAAGAACACTGTGATCTGTAAGGCCTTTGATCTCTCCAGCTATAATTTGACCTTAGACCAAAATGTCTTCTTGGTATAAAGTTATGGTTCTGTGATCTCTAAGGCTCATACTGCCCTTATTGATTACAGTACAACCATGGAAATGAAGTCCTAATGAATTTGCAGGAAGCCTTAGAGTTGGGACATAATATTTATTTTAATGTGATGATCAACATGACACATGCAGGATCTATGACCTCCATGGAGAAAACAGCTGGGATAACCTTCTATGGTTTGCTGCATACACTGCAGCAATATAAAATGGGAACTTCTATGGAATGTGTAAAAAAAAAAAAAAAATTGTTGAAATTGAGGTTACACCATCAATGCAAAACCTGACCAGCAGAGGTATCATTCAAAAAGATCAACTGAGGAGCGTAGGAACAGAAATATTTAAATCCCAAAATTTTTCAATATTTTTAAAGTCTAAAAGAATAGTAAAATGTCTATGGAGGGCTGCTTCGTTACACCTGTGTATATGTGGAGGTTTTGAAACAAATTTATTGAATTTTGTACCAGTTTTAATCCCAACAAAAACCTCTCTGTAAAAAGGCGTCGTAAGCTCTTCAGGCAATAGCTATGGTCGTGAAAAGTATTGCGATATAAAGTACAGCCAAGTTTAAAGTTGGTGTAAATTACTGACAATGAAAATTACTGAGATTTTAAAGAAGAGACTTTCTTATCCTTGGTAATTTTCAACTTTATATGTCTAATAAGCAAATAAGTGCTTCAGCATACATAATGGCCAAGTGTTACAAATATTTTTGAAACTGGATATTTATGCATGTGAATGGTTGAATTTTAACTAGGAGAAGAAAATATTTTGCTTAAAATATCACCAATTTTTATTGCCAGTAATTTACACCAACGATAAAATAGGCTGTTTGTTAGATCTAAAATATCGATTTTGAAATGTTTTCGTTTGTGTATATGTTAAAGCTTACAAGTCAAATTTCATAGTTCTAGCTCTACTAGAAATTTACCTTAGAATATTAATGATCAGTGAGTTTCAAAGTGTGCCGTTTTCGAATTTGATTTTCTCGAAAACCCATAAAATTAGAGACTTGAAACTTAAGGGTCTTACTAAAGTAGCTAATTAGTACCCGCAAAGAAAATTTCAGCTTACAGGTTTACTGTAAGGCGCAGATACGAGATGGTTAATTTGCTGCTGAGTTGCTTCCTGTAAAAGGTGTTGTTAATTTGGTGGGTTCACCTAATCGTTTTTTGGGTACTCTTCCGTTTTCCGTGCGCAAGCGATAAATCGCCAAATAATGTAAAATTTCGCCAAATTTCTTCTTACAACCATAAGGGGAAAGTTCGTTTGGGTCCAGGTTCTTTGAATTCATTTTCAAAACAAGGCACGTTTTCCTTCCTTTCTTCCATCTTAATTTTTGTTTTAAAAAAATGGAGAAACAAAAAACATCGGGGAGCTTCTCGCCATCATTTGGAGTCGTACATCGCGGAATTTATGTGGAAACGAAGAGTAAACGATCCATTCGAACAAGTTCTCAAGGACATCACAGTATTCTGGAAAAAACCAATTATTATAAGCATTCATTTTGGGTAAAACTGTTTTGTTTACAATTCATTAACATCTGTTTATAGTTAAACTTGTTTTGCTTACTATTAAATAATATTTTTATATTTGTTTACAATTGAACGCTTTTTCGACTTTTATTCTGTTGACTGCTTTGTCATCCGCTTCGCTTGGCGACTCCTCTCGTTTGGTTGGCGACATTTGTGCCCGGATAACGGAAGAGTACCGTATTTATTTTATAACTCTCAATCAGCATAAAAGATGGAACATTTTCAAAAAGCAATATATCAAGTTTTGTTCTGGGTGCTCATCAATGCAGTAAAACTATATATTGGCTGCAGTGCTGACGGTTCCTTAAATACTTTTCTATATTCGTCCATTTACATTAGTATAACATCTTCTGGGTTGCCAGTACTCGTCTCATGGATTCACGACATTCATTTTAAAATGTTATACCATATATTTGGAGTATACCATACTGGATAACCAGGACCTCAACATATATATACAGCTGAGCTACAGAAAGAGCTCTGGTTTGTAAATGCTGGAATGTGAGTATTAATAAATCGATATGAAACATTGAATCAGACTTTCCACTATGAATCCGAAAAGAGCACGTGACATTGCAAAAGCCGTCTGTTGAAAAGACGTTCCTCATTTTCTATAAAGATTTGTGCACTAATTAACATGAAAATAATTAAAAATTTCAATTTTGCAAAAGTGTTTAATGAATTGCTGGAATAGGAATTTAATTACAGTCAACTCGCGATGACTCGGAAGTTCAAGGGACTGGCCAAATTCTTCCGAGTTATCCGAAGCTCAAGTTATCGGAAGTTATTTTCTATTCAAGGCATATTTCATGAGACTTTTTTTTTTTTTTTTTTTAATTTTTTAACCTAAAATCGCTTGTTAGATTTCGGCGGGAAAACGACGCATTTGGTTCGAATCAAATTTGACGTCACTACATCTGAAACAACCAGGCTTGAAACGCAGCGGATACCAGTTTTGCAATTTTCTCGTAAATCGCGCCAACCGGTATGGGATATGATAATTGTTCACCAAACACACATCAACTCTTAAATGGATGAAAAAAATATATATTAGAAGAGGATGAATGATTGGATTTGACTTAGCTGCTCATGGCTCTAAAATGAGTTAATCTAGAAATGTTTTTTTAAGCCTTAAGATAACTTCTGTATTTCTTGGTGAATATAGATCTTATGTAGCTGTAGTCCGAGAGGCGACTGCAATTTTTGGACCCTATCGAACATCATTCTGAATTTTTTATAGAAATTGGAGAAAAGTGAGTAGATTACGAATCCACTGGTATGCCGTGGCAAAAATGGTCGAAACTGATCAAAAATCGACTTGGAATGAGTTGAACTAAAATACGATTGCCAAATATGTCATAACTTAACAAAAGGAGAACAAACTTTTTCGTCCTCTATAAAAAATTCAGAATGATGTTCGATGGGGTCCAAAAATTGCAGTCGCCTCTCAGTCTACTGTAATAGTTGCTTTTAGCATCTACATTAATCTATTTCAAATTTGACATCAAATTGATAATCAATTAGTAAAAATTAATTTTTCTTTAATTTATGTCTCCCAACTTAGTAGCCACAAAATGATCATTCCTCTTGAAAACCTAGTTATTTCGACTTGAGTTTTTACCATTTGCATTTACCTTTGAGAGTACATACGCTCAATTTGAACTTTAGAGAATATTTCGATCTTTGTATTCGGATGTCATTTTCCTATAAACTTAATAAGTGGTTTAAATAGAGTCTTATCTTTACCTGGTAGTACTTTCCGCCTCCAAATTTTACCTTATAGATGTGTTATCATTATACCATAACCTTTAATAATAGTTTTAATAATGACGTATATTGACTTGGTTGTATATTCCGCCTCAGAATTTAGCTTGTCATGTTGCAATGGACAATTCCCGTATTTTTTAAAAATATTTTTTATTTAATTCTAAATATTTCGAAACGGCCATAAACACACAAAAATTTGCTCACTGCGCTCCTTTTTTTTTTTTTTAATTTGCAATCTAAAATCGCTTGTTAGATTTCGGCCGAAAAACGACACATTTGGCTCTAATCAAATGTGATGTCACTACATCTGAAACAACTTGGCTTGAAACGCAGCAGCGGAAACCTGCTTTGCAAGTTTCTCGTAAATCGCACCAACCGGTATGGCAACTGTCCACCAAACACCGATGCCAAACACACACCAACTATTTGGCAGAAACCTCACGATAACCATAAAAACGAAAGGATGCAGTGATGTAACAGCTATAACGGATTGTGTTTTGATTGGACTGGGTTTCAGGGCATTTTCTTTTCTTAATATTTAAATAACTAATTTTACAAAAGAACTTTAGTTTGAATATTTGGAATCGGGAAAGAAATTATTCATAAATGTAAACTAATTTCACTCGTTTTTAAAAAATGCGGGAATTTTTGTCCATTATTTTGAGATATTTGGGTACTCTTCCGTTAGAGGGGTACCAAAACAAGAAAAAAGAAGAAAGAAAAAAAAAACCGCCAAATTGCAGGGATATAATCCAAATTAACAACCTTTCAAGTCATTTATATCAAACTGTTACAGGCTTGCAATACCAACCTTACAACAAACCTTAAACATTTAAGCTTAGCGATACATTTACGCTTAACTTAAGAGTGTAAACATTTAGGCTTGGCGACAAATGCGCCAGCTGGTACCCGACTAACGGAAGAGTACAGAATTGGCCTAATCATCTGAAATAGTTGATTCAACTGTTAAAAATTTTAACAACTTTGTTTAAACAATTTTTTTTTTTTTTTTTTTTTGTGAATGACGAATTAAAACAAAATGTGTTTACAAGGAATTAATAGCGAATGTGCGCTCATGGGAGTCGAACCGGAGACTCCTATAGATAAGAAGATAGGCGCTCTAACCACTAGACAAAAGAGATCTCTAATGCCTAGGAGTTGTATCTGTTATTTGTACACGAGACTACCACATAGCCCTTCCCAGTCAGTCGCAAAGGGAGGAACGGTTGAGTGGCTTGCGTGTGGCTGTGAGTCGCCAGAGAGATGCCAAGGTGGTAGTGTGGAAGTCGTGTAGTATTTTCAAAAGGTGCCGATAGATGGCAGCATGATTCAGTTGTCCGGTAGTCACCAATGTAGCGAATGTGCGGTAACGGGGAGTCAAACCAGAAACTCCTTGATCAGAAGACAGGCGCTCCAACCACTAGACAAAAGAGATCTCTAGTGTCTAGAAGTTGTATCTGTTATTTGTATACGAGACCACCACAATGTGCTTCAGTTTTCAAAAGTTTTATCATATTTTGGCATGTAGTATCTTTTCAATGATATGTACTTTGACTTATTATCATATTTTAGTATAACTAATATGCTGTACATAATATATATATATATTCATAAAGGAGCATTCGGCGCTTTAAGCTTTAAGGTCTTTCTGTGATTATAATGCGTTCATCGTCTCATTTTGAGTTGCATTTTTTCATTGCATGAATTAGAAGATATTAACTTATTTTTAGTCATTTGTATGTAATTTGTAATCAAGTTTAGGAAATATAATTGATTTATTATTGTTATTATTGAATACTGCTTTAAATTTACTTAAAAAACGGTACTTTTCCGTTAGACGGGTATCAAAAGCCGTCAAGTCTGAAAGTTGGCGCAATTATCTTCAAGATGAAATGTTTACGTGCCACCAATATTTTAACCTCGTGGACTTTTTATTTTTATTACATTTCATTGGGATATTTAAGTACATTTGTCACTGTATTTTATAGGGTTGCTATAAATAATAGGACGGTTATTAGTTTGAATGAGTTATCGCTGCAATTTGGCGATTTTTATCCGGTACCTGTCTAACGGAAGAATACCGTTGAAACATTTTAATTAGATTTCTTTAATAAAGACTTTTTAAAAATAAATTGCTCGTTATGGAAATTTTTGCAACCATCCTATAAATGATATAAACCGTCTGTATATCACAAGAATAATTCCCTACGTGTTGTCTGTTACCAGTGGTAGAAGTGGGGGGAAAAAGGTGGGGGGGACGGCCAAAAGTTGGTGACAAGTGCACCCACTCAACGATAAATTTTATAATTTCATTTCTAATAACAATAAATTTAAAATAATTAAATAAATAACAATTAACTAGTAGAAAGGAAACAATTTTCAACTCGAACAAGGGTCCAAAATTTATTGTTATTTTAATGAATGTTCTGCGACTTAGTTTTTTTACTAGGAAGTAAGAGATGAAGTAATAATTCAACATTATATACATAACTGTTTATTTAGATTTAAATATTGCCTCTAAATAAGCATACTTTCGTAAAATTAAATTAATAAGGAATTCTAATTTTTTTTTTTTTAAATACTTTGTCTTTATATTTTTTTCTAGTTCCTCCAAAGTTAAAATTTGACCAAGTGAAAATACCTATATCTTTATACAAAGTACTATAATACTATTTTATAACACTATGACATAAATAGTTTTTTTTTCAGTGACTTAAAACTTTTTCTCAGTGTCATTACATTTCGCATTTCCCTACATGCTTGGTATATTTTTTAAGAAGAAAATCTATGCTTAATTAATTTTAGTACTATCTAATATCCCATGCCCAGTATTGCTTAATGTTCAAAGAAATTTATAAACAAAATTAGTGATAAAAACTGAAAAATATAGTCGGGAATAAATAAAAAAAAATTGTACAATTTTGAATTACATGACTTGAAAGACAGTGATAAGATGAATTTGTTTCAACAATTTTGGCATTGATAGTATATACAAGTATTGTGTCGTGCATTCAAACATTGAAAGTAAAAAAATTGCAAATTTATATTTTACCTTCTTAAAGGAAATGTTTGCATTTTTCAGCTTTCTCGTTTGGCTTGATGGATAATTTGTCCTCCACATTTATGAGTTTTACTGGTTTTGTGTTTAAAAATCTGCTTTCTTAAGGATTCTCGTTAGTCAAATTCCTTGTCTCCATGTGGCAAAATGTTACACCCTATCCGTTCTTTAGAAAGTTTCAAACCTTGTTTTTTTCTGGTTCCAAGCTTTTTAGCAGCCTTTTGTATGTGTTGCATCCAAGTTTTTGTTCTTCTCAAGTAAGGCATGGATACTCGTTGTATTTCTGAAGGTGAATATCATTTTGTATCCAATACTTTGGATAATCATTACTGCAGTGCTTTTTAGCTTACTGTTGCTGTCCCGTGCTAGATTCTCTCTCCACGTGGTCTCTTCATGCACTTGCACATTTTCCACTTTTCCTTCCTCAACGTTCTGTGGTGTATCGGAGTCACTTTTCTTACAGTTTTGAAGCCAAATATATAAACCTCATCTTGTTTTTTACTAGATGGATTACAAATACAAATGCCGTTTAGAATCAGAAGTAAGAGTTAATGGTTAAGTTGGAGGAATACACGGTTTTCTACTAATAATCAACAAAACGCAAAACATTTTAAAGTAAATGTTCGAGGACAAAACAGAAAATGATAGTGCAAAAATATGTCTTTTTCTATCCACTCCTTCAATAATCCCAGTCAACGGGCGCCGAAACTCGCCGCGCATTTCCAAGAAAAATTGACTGAATCTGCTTTAAACAAAACAAAAATGAAAGTATAAAAAATAACAAACAGCCAGAAAAAGCAGAAGTAATGAAAATGGTTAATTCTATCTTTTCCCCCACCCCTTTTAGTTTTTAGACGGATTGAATGTTTTTTTAAATTGGGGGAATAGATTTCGGTAGTTTTAGAAGTGGGGGGATGGATTTCAGTGTTTTTAGAAGTGGGGAGATGCATGGGTATTTTCTGGACAAGTGGGGGGGGGGGGACGCGTCACCCCGCGTCTACCCACACTTCTAGCAATGTCTGTTACCATGGAAACATGATTGGCTCCATTTTCCGCGGGAAGATTCCAGGAAAAGGACAACTATACATTTGCAATATTGAAGGCCAATGTCCTGGATGCATCATCCCTATTATAAATCAACGAGTCTTGTTTCTATAGAGACCACGACAAAACCAGACTATATGTCGGGAGCTATTTTCCAGATGGACAGATGCTATCAATATATGGTATTATCTAAATACCTTAATAAGACTTCTTTTTCAGAAACCTTGTGAAACTTTACAAATACCTAAAGATTTGAAGCTATTTATAGGTTTTACAAGATAAAACCATGAAATGCCTTTCTTTAACGTTGCTGGTGTAGAATAGTATAAAAAGACATTTACTTGAATACCTTAGTAAAACTTCCAACTTTAGGAGGTTTTTATCAGATTTTTAAGCGGAGCCAACATCGAATTAAGGATTACTGCATTTTTCCCCCCTTGCTTTAAATCGACTGCAAATAGTCTTAAATCAAATAAAAACCACTTTTTACATTTTTGTGAGACCTATTTAATTTTTTATTTAAATTCTAAAATAGCCAGTTTCGATATCAAGCTGAAACCGGAAGTCACGTGATATTCTACCGAGCGCCGAACTATGCTCCCCATTTGTAAGCATGTTAATGGACAATTCCGGCATTTTTTTTATTCAATTCTAAATGTTTCGAAAAGGCCATAAACACAAAAATTTCTTAACAATGCACTTTTCTTTTTTTTATTAATTTTCGTTTAAAATTACCTTGTTCGACGCAAGGAGGAAAGAGGGGGGTAAGGAGTGGCCCCGGTTTATGCGCAGTAGTGCACAAAAGAAGCAGCCTGCGCAATGCATCTGGGATACATCCTAGCAGTTTCGCTTTCTGATAGCCAAGTGCAGACGAACCCGATGGCCCAAACTGGCTATCGTAGTTTCGTTACAACATTGTAGTGGCAAATTTAAATACATCTGAAAATTAAATAAAATATTTTAATTTAAATATTTACTTTTCTGAATTAAATATTTGCATATTATTTATAAATTACTGAAGATATATTTTAATAATTAAGGTTATTTGTTGAAGTGATTCTTAAGTACATTTTAAAGTAAAACGCGAGGGAAAAGAGTAGAGTTAGTTGTCAAAAAATAACTAGGTTATAAGCAAAAAAAGTTTTATACATATGTATTAGTTTACCACATGTTTTTTAGTATTGATAACAAGAAAAAAAATCACTTTATATATAAAAAATAGTTTATTGCAGTGTGAAAAATATATGTATACTATGTTACAAAGTTTTATTCAGCAATATGTTTTTGGTTCAGCAAAATTAAAAATGCGTTAGTAATATTCAAACATAATAAAAATATTTGAATAAATAATTTTTAACAATATATGAAAGCATGTTCAGCCTTTTTGATTTTATTCACACATTTTGTAAATGGCATGAATGTGAAAAAGGTTTTGGTTTTAAAGGAATGCTAGAAGAGACATACAAATTTAACAATACCTTTCCTTCTAGATTGGCTGAAAAAATTTTGAAACAATAATTTCCCAAAACTAAATATATTATTTAAGGACCTAGTTCTATATATGAGTTACATGATAAGGTACAATTTGAATTTGCATAACTATTATTTTACAACATATACTTTGATCTGAATATTTAACTAATTACAATTTTCAATTTCTTGTCCTTATTGTCCCTCACATTTTACACACTGAAACTAGGTATCAATCGTAATGTAAAAAAAAGGGGAAAAATATGTGAAATGTAAAATAAGAAAAAAATATTAAATTCATATATTTAAGGCTATGCAATAAGAGAAAAATCATTTCACACTAGTGTATATTTTATGTTTACCATATAATATATATTGTGGTTATCATTATCAGGCATAATCAGTGCGAGTTTTGCAGAATATAAAATTTTACCTAAATACTATTTGAATGGTATGGAAAATTAGACACATAATCTTTACATATTTTGCTACTTAAATAAACCTGAATCACTGCTGAGCAGTTTTTAGTAACCTTGAAACATTAACAATTCCACACAATATTTATATTATTATACGTTAAAGTTTCATTTACCCAATTACAGCCCATATCTTTAAAAATAAAATACAGAAGAGCATTTTATGTTTAGAGACGTGGAATAACTGAAATAATTCACTCAACCCACTAACTAGTATATTTAATTAAAAACATAACTTTCGATTTCTAAATTACGCAAATCTAGACTAATTGCTTAGATTTGTTTTTGTTTTGTTTTTTGGAACTACGGACTGTCTATTTCTGCCCCTTATAAAGTGCTTGCTTAGATTTTGTTAACTTATTAGAATACTATAATACAAAATCCAACGATTGAAATATCAGCAACCACTATCCCTACTTAACACGTGCAGATGAAATCAATAATAATGAAACAATAATATTTATTAAATTCATAAATTAAACATCCATACAAGACATTGAAAAATTTTATACACTGCATTAATAGTAATCATTAATCCTAATATTACCACAATATTAACTTAGAAATTACCGCATGCTACAAAAAGTATAAAACTAATTTTAATTTAATTTCAGAATTGTTTTTACCTGTGAAATGAAATATTTTCAGATTTTCTGGAACATCTATTATTACATTTGTAGGCCACACAAGCCATAATTGGTTATTCGAACATTAAAATACTAAAAAGATTTATTTTAAACTTTATTCTCCTTGAATTGCGTTGATATTTCTAAAGTCCGCGACAGCTACAAGAGCTAGGATGAATCCCAGAATGCATAGCGTTTTGTTATGCGCAGAACCTCGAAAAACCTGACGGCGATGCTTCAAATTCCGAAACGGGCAGGGCCCCTCCATACCCCTCTCCTTCCTCCTTGGTTCGACGTTGGCGAGAAAACGACTCATTCGGCTGGCATTGAATGTGACGTCACGGCTTCGCATAAATCTTGGCTTGAAATCATAGACTTATTATTATCAATAGACTGCGCGTTCCCACTTCAATCATACAACGAGAATGAAACCAAAATGAATCGCAAAATTCGTCTATCAGTCACGTGGTTTTTAATTTGGCTACGTCGTAAAATTAATCCTGTATCTAATAATCTTATTATCCTTTATCGCCTGAGTGAGGAGAAACCCGCCAAATCTGCAACCCTGCTCCCAAAAAGTTCCTACTCATGTGATTCATTTTGGTTTCATTCTCGTTGTATAATTGAAGTGGGAACGCGCAGTCTATTGACATGTCTAGTCTATAAGGCGCAGTCTATAAGTCTATGCTTGAAATGCAGCAGCGGAAACCAGATTAGCAAAAAGGGGCAAGTTTCTCGCAAATCACGACAACCTGTACGGAATGTGGCAGTGGTCTACCAACGCCAAATATTTGGCAGAAGCCTCACGATAACCATAGAAACGATAGGGTCTCTTTACTTCACGAATTTCGTTGACTGTTTTGATTGGACTGGTTTTGGTTCGGTTTGGGGGCATTTTCTTTTTTTAATATTTAAATAACTAATTTTTTTTAAGAACTTTTGTTAAAATATTTGGAATTAGAAAGAAATTCTTCGTAAATATAAACTAACTTCACTCGTTTTTAAAAAATGCGGGAATTGTCCATTCAACTTGGCGACATTTTGCAAAGTTTCCAATTGAGCAGGTGAAAGCACATTCTAACCGAAAGCGTATGTGTAATGCAATAAATATATAGGAATGAAAAGAAAAATCCTCCATTATCAGAGCAAAATCCGTTCGACGTGTTTGTGAAGACCATTTTGATGTGAGTACTAGTTTTTTTTTTTCTTCTTCTACTTTTTATTGTTGCGTGGATGGGTTCGAAAGATTTGAAGCCAAAGCAGATCAACACTTGCAGAAATTTATTCCAATATAACTTTTCACAGATTCCCTTACAACTCCAGAACTTCTCGTTCTAGTAGACTCAATACAGCTCTTTTCACAACGATAGAGCACAAAACAGCAGTTAAACTTGACACACAACTGCTAAATCGCCGCAAAAGACAATGCAATACAGTTCGCTTTCAGAACACTCTGAACGCTCGCTGACAGACAACCAAGTCAGTAACTCCACTCAGTCAGTATGTCAATTAACTCAGTAATTTAACTAACTAACTCACTCACGACCGGTCTTATATAGGAGTCAATACTTCGTGAAACTTCTAGAGGTAGATATTTGGAGAATTTTCCAGATCGTAGTCGAAAAGTCCCATGCATGTACATGGGGACCGAAAATGGTCACCAAGTTTGGCAACATTTGGCGATTTCTCTCCAAATATGGCGACAAAAATTAGTCACTAAAACCGTCGCCAACTTGGCTCTATCTCGCCAATTTATCGAGATTGCCATTACCATAATGTTAAATACCCTGCTCCTTGTAAAACTCGCTTCCCAGCGTTATCTCTGTAAAACTCGTTATCAAGCATAAGACAGACATTGCGGGGAAGCACACTAAAGACGAACTATTGCACTGCCTTATGCGAAATGTACATAAATGTTACTATTTACAAAATTAACACTGCGAAATATTTACAAGTATACAGAAAATCGTAACATTATTATTTACTTGTGATAATCATGCACTCTTAATAGCGAGTAGAACGAGGAAGGCCAAAACTACTTATGTTGAAAATTTCGAAGCTGTAGCCTTTTTTAGAAATCGTTTTGTAAGTTATATATTAATGAATTAAAAAAATTAATTAAAAAATATCTAATTAAGATTTCAACATTCTATTTTTCAAAAATCCATTTAGAAGGCTAAAACTATATATGTTGAAAATTTCAGATCTGTATCTCTGTTTGAAGTAACTTTGTAAAAAAGAACTAATTAAAATTTTAATATTCTGCTTGGCATGTACACAATTTGAAGGACAAAACTACTTATGCTGTAAATTTCAAAGTTCTACTCCAATTTTAAGTAGGTTTCTATAGATCCACTGACAGACAGACACGCAGCTTGTTTTATTATTATTTATAGATTTGATGTAACTTCTATAACTACTAACGTTGTCGTGCGCCTTAGCACCAATAACTTTGTTGATTTTTACTATAATTTATTTACAAAAGACAAGTTTATTTTTTACTTTCAATTTAAATTATTTGTCATCTTTATTTATATATTGTTGCGTGGATGGGTTCGAAAGACTTGAAGTCAAAGCAGATAAAAACTTGCAGAAATTTATTCCGATATAGCTCTTCGCAGATTCTTTTACAACTTCTAAACTTTCCTTTCTAATTGACTCAATGCAGCTCTTTACACAACAATGGAGCACAAACAGCAGATAAAAACTAGATACACAACTGCTAAAATCAACGCAAAAGACAATGCAATACAGGAAAATGTCGCCAAATGGTCGCCAAAATAACCGTAGCCAGCTCGGCTCTATCCCGCCAACATGGCGAGATTGTCATTAACCATAATGTTAAATGACCTCCTTGTAAAACTCGTTTTCCAGCATTAAGAGACGAATTGCAGGAAAGCGAAGTTAAGACAACTCTTGCACTGCCTTGTGCGAAGTGTACATAAATTTTCCTTTTTATATAATTAATACTACGAAATATTTACAAATATACAAAAATTTGTAACAATATATAAAAACGAATGTATGTCTGTGTGTCCGTCTGGTTTTCCTTAATGCATTACTACACCATTCATCCGATTGCCATGAAACTTTGGGAAATTGTTGAGTACACACCCGCGAAGGTTACTGGCATAAAAATTTGGGTTGGAAGAGGTATCAAACGTTCCAAATTAGGGAAATTCGAAGGTTCCACTTCCAATGTAGTCACAACTCGGAAAATTGGTACTTATTTATAAAAATAAAATATTAATAAAAAGAAGGCAAACATAGAAAAAGTAAGCTATTTCGATGTCAATTAACCAACTTTAAGGGGTTGAAAAGAGGTCAAATGTTCCAAATTAGGGATATTCGAATGTCCCACTTAATGTAGTCACAGTTCTGATATTTCGGTAAAAATGTCAACAAGAGCAAGTATAGAAAAAGTAAGCTATTCCAATATCGGTTCACTCATTTTAAAGGGTCGAAACATTCGAAAAAGGAATATTCAAATTTTTTACTTCCAGTGCAGTCATAACTCTGAAAATTGGTGCAAAAGTCAACAAGTGCAAAGCATAGAAAAAGTAAATTATTCCAATATCGATTAACCAATTTTAAGGGGTCGAAACGGGGTCAAACGTTCCAAACGTGGAATATTCAAATGTTCAACTTGCAATATAGCCACAATTGATATTATGAACAAAAGTCAATAAGGACAGAATAGAAAAATTAAGCTATTGCGATCAAAATTAACTAATATTAAAGGGGTCGAAACAATTCAAACGAGTAATATCCCAAATGTCCCAGTTTCAAAATAGTCATAACTATGAAATTTGATACCGAGGGCAAGCATAGATAAAGTAAATGATTCCGATCTTGATTAACTAATTTCAAAGGGTCGAAAAGAGATCGAAACTTTCGATACGAGGAATAGCGCAGTGTCCTATTTTCAAAGAAGTCGCAATTCTGCAATTTAATACATCTGCCGATAAATTAAGCTATTCCAATATCGTTTAACTAATTTTAAAGAGTCAAAAGAGATCTAAACGTTCCAAACGAGTTCTACTTCCAATGTAGTCACAACTCTGTAATTTTTGGTACAAATATCAGCAAAGCGAAACATAGAAAAAGTAAGCTCTTTCAATTCCGAGTAATTAATTTTAAAGTGTCGAAATGTAGGATCAAAACGGTAAAACGGTGTTAAAAATATTCCTATATACCTCACTTGCAATATAGTCAGAATTATTAAATTTGAAACAAAAGTTCAATTTTCAGAGGTCGAAACGGGATCGAAATCCAAGATGTGGAATGCATGAATGCCTTTTGATTTGTAAAATGCGCATGGTAAAATTTCGTAACGAAGCAAGGGTATTCAGCAAGTAATTAAATAAATAATTTTAATAAGAAGTTTTAACCACATATTCAGATTCCTGATAGTTTTTTTTGTATTAAAAAAAAAAAAAAAAAAAAAAAAAAAAAAAACCCTAATTAAATGAAAATTAAAAATAGGTTGTAGTTTCGCATTCTCAAGGATAACCGAAGTTGTAAAATTATTGAACTGGCTGTATTGCTTACACAATAGGGAAAGGTTATGCAGGGTTCCATTTTTTTTCTTTCTATGAGGCAAGAAGTTTGATGTGAGTCATTGAAATTAATTAATTTCGGGAGGGGGATTATCATGTAGGATTTTGGTGTTTTCCATTATATTCGGAAAATATTACATTATTCGGAAATTAATACATTATATTCCACAAATTCGGAATTTTCTATTGTTTCACTCTACAAATTCAATATTTTATGTTTGCAAATTCGTTATTTTTTTTAATTTTTTTTTTTGTCTTGGACAAACCTCGTTGTCCCTTAAGCCTGGTTGTTGTTCTTCAAATTTGTAACGACATATTTAATTTTTACAGACAAAGCAATAAACTATGACGTTTGTAAGCCAAGGACATTTATGTCTTACACTAGAAAGGAAGTGAAGTAAAGATATTTTTGCTAAAATTTCCTCTCAACTCGATATATTCCTATCCTAAATTCAAAACAAAACTATCGATTCAAGACCAAAATTTTACTGCTCTTCCTCAAATTCAATCAAAATATGGCTAAAATAGATTTATCTCTGCAGATTGATAAGGGTTGTGTGTTGATTGTTGAAGCAGGTGAGTTAAAAGGTTCTTACTTGAAGTGTAGGAGCCAAAAGTGATAAGTATATTTCCGTTTTTAATGCAAAATGTAAAAGCAGAACTTATAAATCTATTGTTTGGTAGAGATGCACTATAAGAACGCGCCATACGCGCGATCTAGGAATTTACTCATTTAACAGTTATTTTTATTAACAGTTATTTTTATTAACAGTTATTGTATGCTATCTGCGCTGGCCTGTGTTGCCCATCGCATATATTCTTGCTTTTGATGCTTCTCGAATAAGGTTTGCTTTACTCGCGAAAAGGTTCATTAGTAAATTCTTAGCTTACTTGAAAGGAAGGTGGGATTTTGAAAAGTTGTCGTGAAGGCCAAAACGTTGCAAATTCAACATGGTTAATTCGAAATTCCCAAGATGCTGGTTAATTCAAGAGGACTAAATGACAACTGAAAACATAAGGAATACGTGAGTAATCAATTAGCATTCAAATTATCAAATCAAACAAATTGAGAAATGGCAGAAAAACCTGCAAAAATAAGATTGTTAAATATGATATTTTATCCCCTACTAATTGGTGCCGTATGCATTTGGCGATATTCCCATGTAAACTAGGAATAGATTGGCTCATTTTTATGTAAACCTATAGTTAAAATTTTAAACCTTTCTCTCAATCAATTTTGATAAAACCAAAATGTTGCCAAAAAGGCAGCTTTAATGGCAGTATGGATGACAGCGATTAACTGCAATCCTTAGCGCCTGTTAGCCCATTTTTGTTTCAGCTAACACACATTGAAGCTGCCTTTTGGAACCGGTTTTGGTTTGGCCGAAAATGATTGACAAGATAAATGTTAAGTGCCCATTATAGGTAATTCTTACAGGCACGCCAACCAAACAGTATAGTGGTTAGCGTGCTAGCTTCTAGACTGTGAGTATATGAATCAAAATGTATATGATGGCAGTTAATTCAGAGTGGCCACAGAACCTGGAAATTAGGGAAATGTTAGGAAGCTTTCTGATTCTGGAAACTGTCAGGGAACTTTTTTAAATTTCTTGAAAATCAAGGAAATTTTCTTTCTTCTGGTGGCACATTTCTCTGTTCATTTATATTTTGGCACCATTTACCCCGAGAATGGTGGCGATAATCGTTAGGAGTTTAATGTTACGGAAAAATTTAAATTTTTCATTACTGCCAAAACAATTTTTGAAATATTGGCGTATTAAAATATATTCAAAATTATCTCTTTAACATATATGTTCTATTTGATCGCAAATCTGATAAAATTATAAAAAAAAAATTGTTGTAGAATCGGGGAATTTTTTTTAGAAATCTATCGGGGAACTATTTTTCCTGAATTTTGTGGCCACACTGTGATTTAAAGTTGCTGTTTGTACTAAACAATGACAGAAAACATAAGGAAATAGCAAATAATCAATTAGTAATTATTGAAATTAAGAAGTAGCAACAAAAACACAAAAAGTAAGGTTGCTAAATATAAAACTTTTTCCAAATTTACTTGGCTATCTTTCCACTTCAACTAAGAATAGTCCCTCATTATTGTGTATGAAAAGTGTGTACTTTTCTATTTTGCTGGTGCAAATCTCATCAAGCAGACTTTATAGGCAACATCACACAGGATAATTTTTTTTTTTTTAATAATGCTGCAAATCTTGCCAGGCTGACACAGTATACCCATAAAAAATGTCAATAAATGTTACTTCTAAGAATTTTTTGCTACTGACGGGGATATTCCATTTGACGTTAGTTGTATAATTTTTGGAAACTTTATCGCCTGCACCAGTGAAATGGAAAAGTATCGAAAAGTGGATACCAAAATGTATGTATTTTTTTTGTTTCAGGTCACTCTTTTTTTCTTTTTTTTTTCAGGTCACTTTTTTTTTTTCTTCAAGTCACTCTTTTTTTTTGTTTCAGGTCACTCTTTGTTATGCAATGATGTAACAATTTGTAAGGGAATGCTGATATACCACCGTTATCAGAAAGCAAAGAAGGAATACAACTCCTTTTTTTATGTAGGTAACAATTCAGTCTTCCATAGACCCAAGTCAGTATTTTCCCATTCCTGGTATACCTGCTGAAATGTTATTTAAAAAAATGTCGAAATTTGTAAATGATATAACAATAGAAATGAATGTAACAATTTACCTTACGGTCCCCCTTGGCGACTTGGGGAACTTAGCCTTGTGCATTTAGAAACTACTTTCTATAACCACCTTGACATTTGGTGATTAGGTACGAAAAAGACCACCTAATGAAATGACATAAATTGTTTTCATTTAATGTCTATCTATGGAAATCAAATAGAAATTAAAATAGCAAGAGACAAAACTAGGTAGAGCCATTGCATATGCATTGATAAACAGATTTAAAAAATAAAATATATTCGATGCTATTTTCGAGTTTTTAATTTATGTTATTTCTAGTGGGGTGGATGCTCAAATTTTGGTGCTAAGTGCACCCCCTCTCCCATTTTCAACGATAAATTTATAATTTCGTAACTTATAATAAAAATATTAACTAGCTAAAAAATAATTTATACTTCCTAACATTAACATTACATGAGGATCCAAAATTTATTGTTATTTTAATGCATATTCGGTGACTTAGTTTTTTTACTTGGAAGTAAGAGATAAAGTTAAGTAATAATTCAATGTTAAATATATAACTGTTTATTTAGATTTAAATAATACTTATAAATGTGCATACTTTCAAGAAATTAAATTAGGGAATTCTAAAAAGTTTTTTTTTTTTAAATAGCTTGTCTTTATTTGAAACAAGAATAGTTATTTAACTTAAAAGAAAGTTAAAAGTTGACCAAGTGTCTGTGTATTTGTTAGTAAAAATACTTATATCTTTATACAAAGTAGTACAACACGTTTTTATAATAATATGATATACATACCATAGATAGTGTTCTACTTCTCAACTAATTCAGTAGACTCGGCATCTAATATTATGCTTTTAGATGCATTTTATCAACAAAAGAACAGAACTCCACAAAACAAGCATCTGTTCACTTCAAATTCTCATTTTATTCTCCCTCTTAGCTCAAGGTTACACTTCAGAAATGAACATATGTTTCCATTAGGTGCTGCTCTCTGGTGTTACATATTAAAGCTGACATTACATATAATATAATACTCAACATTCTCCCCACCTATGAATAGTTTTACTAACATTCATGAATCAAACAATACAATAAATTTACTACGATTTAAAATAATTAAAATATCAAATGATATCAAATATACTTAAACACTATATTATTCAAATAAATGAAACTAATACACTACTTAGTACAGTAAAACAAAAAACATAATATAATTAAGTATTTACTGGCAAAATACTAATTTTTGAAATTGCACGTTTAAAATTCCCATGTTGTGTTTTCACTAACACAACTCTTACTTTCTTATCTTTACCTGGAAAAACCTGAAGGATTTTTCCTAATACCCACTTGCAAACAGGCAAATTGTCCTCCTTTATTAGCACAATTGAACCAATAGACACATTATCTTTATTAAACATCCACTTTGACCTTTGATGCAAATTACTTAAATAATCAATATGCCATTTTTGCCAAATTAGTTGAACCATTTTTGTTATTTTTCTCCATGCGGTTAATCTATTATCAGGTATTTCAATTAATGATTGTTCAGGAACAGAATTAAGTGGTCTTCCAATAAGGAAATGACCAGCTGTCAGAACCTCAAATTCACAATCATCACTAGGTACAGAAGATATTGGTCGGCTATTTAACACTGCTTCGATTTGATTTATCACAGTTAACAATTCTTCATAAGTGAGTTTTACATTACCTACTACTCTTTTTAAATGATGCTTAAATGACTTAACAGCTGCTTCTACTAGCCCAGCAAAGTTTGGCCCTTTTGGTGGCAGAAACTTCCACTCAATTTTCTTATCTGCCAAATAATTTGCCAAATTTTCATCTGGTTGACTTACAAAGTTGAACAATTTCTTCAACTCATTATTGGCTCCAACGTTATTTGTGGCATTATCACTATATAACTTAGCGCTTTTTCCTCTTCTAGCGAAAAACCGTTTAAGAGTTGCTATTAGGGCAGCTGAAGTTAAGTCACTTACTAATTCTAAATGCACTGCTTTTGTTACAAAACAAATAAAAATACAAACATACATCTTATGACAAATACCCTTTCTTTGATTTTTATATTTTATAAAAAATGGACCGCACAAGTCTAGCCCTGCAATATTGAACGGATAATTTTGTTGTACTCTATCAAGGGGTAAATTACCCATTATTTGTTCACAAATTACAGGCTTAGCTTTTGCACATACTACACATTCTTGCACTATTTTTCTACAAAGGCTTCTGCCTTTAACAGGCCAGAATCTCTGACGAACAAAACACAATAATGCTTGTGGACCAATATGAAGATTTTTCTCATGAATATATTTAATTATTAACTTAGTAAGTAGGTGAGAAGATGGCAAAATTATTGGATGCTTTTTATTATAATTCAATGCTGAATTACCAAGTCTGCCACCAACTCTTAAAATACCTTTGTTATCTATAAAGGGATTTAAAGATTTAATTTTACTTTTACTTAAAATTGGTATTTGTTTCTTTAAATTAGAAATTTCATTATGATACTCTATTGCTTGCATATTTTTAAGAATACAGTCTTCACCTATAGTGCGCTCTTCCAATGTCAATGGTTCCACTCTTTTATCCATTGGGTGCCTACAGTTAAATGAAAACCTGTAAATAAAACTACATATACGAATTAATTTTTGATAATCATTTGTTATCGAAAGAAGATCATCAACAAATAATTTTTGTGTTGTTATAGATAAAACTGTGTGTTTATCATTTCTGTCATCACTTTTTTTAAACTCACAACAATATTCATTTGGAAGTGATGAGGAATGCAACACCTCACTGTCGTATAAAACTTCTGTTTCATAGAGAAATGCTGGTCCATGAAACCACATGTTATTCTCCATGAGTTGCTTGGCATCCACACCTCGTGATAGAATATCAGCAGCATTCAACTCTGAAGACACATGCCTCCAATCTTTCACATTTGTAAGGTTTTGAATTTTACTTACTCTGTTACCCACAAATGTTTTCATATGCAAAGATTCTTGATTTATCCACGCAAGCACAATTGTAGAGTCACTCCACAAATATATTTTATCAACACAACACTGAAGAGAAGATTTAACACGATTCACTAGCTGTGCAAGCAATACTGCTGCACACAGCTCTAAACGTGGGATCGTTTGACGTTTGACTGGAGCCACTCGTGACTTACTTGCAACTAATTTTACTTTAACATCACTTGTTGTTTTCGATCGACAATAAACAACACAACCAAAAGCACTTTCTGACGCATCAGCAAACCCATGTATCTCCACTGTGGTAGCTCTTTCCACGACGATGCAGCGGTCCACCTGGATGTTGTTGATGGCCGGAAGAGCGTCGAGGAAACTTTGCCACTGCCTTGCCTCTTTTTCTGGTAGATGGTCACTCCATGATATTTTTAGTATCCAGAGTCTTTGAAGAAACACCTTTGCTTTGGTAATAATAGGTCCACACAGACCTAGAGGGTCGAAGAGTCGAGCAATCACATATAACACAGTTCTCTTTGTGAAAATGGTCTCTTTTTTCAGACTTACTTGGAAGGCCAGCTTATCTTTCTTGGGCATCCAGAAGACACCAAGAGTTTTAGTAACTCCCGAGTCATCAAATGTGTACTCTCCAGTGTTATTATTTTCTAGTTGAAAATTAGCACACCACTTGTGTAAGTGCATGCCACAATTGCGTAGAATCTCAGTTAGTTGGTGCCTGATTTCTTTTGCACTGTTTATATCATCAGATCCCCCCAAAACATCATCCATGTAAAAATTATTTAATAGCACGGGCTCTGCGAGAGGATATTGTTTCCCCTCATCTTTTGATAGTTGATGCAACGTTTTTTGTGCTAAATACGGTGCTGACACTGTTCCGTAACTAACTGTGGTGAGTTCAAAGGTTTTTATATCACCCTTAAGTTCATCCTTCCAAAGGATTCTTAGAAGTTGTGTTTGCTCAGGATGTATTTTTATAGCCCTATACATCTTTTCTATATCCCCCGTAAATGCGTACACGTATTGTCTAAATCTGGTCATTATGGTGAACAAGTCCTCTTGTATCATTCCACCATTATATTGCAAAGAGTTTAGTGAAGTTCCATTGCTTGTTTGTTGTGACGCATCCCAACAAACACGAAGTGGTGTGGAGATATGACCAGGACGATGTACTCCTACGTGTGGGATGTAATAAGTTCCTACTGATTCCCCTTTATCTTTAATTTCCCGCATATGCCCCAATTTCTCATATTCACTCAAAAAGTTTCTATATAATTTTAAATATTCAGGGTCTTTTTTTAAGCGGTTCCACAATGAGTTTAGTCGTTGAATCGCTATATCTCTGGATTTACCTAGCACACTCGGATCTTCCTTTAAAGGCATTGTAACTACGTACCTTCCCTCTGTATCTCTAAAGTGAGTTTTCTCATAATGTTCATCACATATCTGAGTTTCCTTATTTTTAGAAATTGTCTGGTCGACATTTTCCATTTCCCAGAACTTTTGTAATGTTTCATCTAAATTTACATGTTCTTTAATTAAAGCACAATGTACCTTATTTTTATTGGACTCACAAACACTTCCTGCCACTATATATCCAAACACGGAATTTTGCAGAATTAAATTGGTGTGTGGTATTTTAATTTGTTCTGGTTTTATTAGAGTGTAGTAAATCTCTGATGAAATTAACACATCCACTCTCCCAGGAACATTATAATATTCATCCGCCAATTCTACATTAGGTAACTCAATTCTATTAATTTTAATTGGCCTATTTGGAGTATAACTCATAATCTTTGGGACAATTAGAAAAGTTAAATCATGTTCAAAAGTTTTAGAACGATTAATTAATCGCGTTGTTACACTATATTTAATTTGAGAACAAGTCTCGTTTAAACCTGATACCTCAATATCTATTTTCTTTCTCTTTAAATGCAATTTATCAGCAAATTCTCTAGTAAAAAAGTTACATTGAGACCCATTATCTAAAATCCCTCTTGCTAAATGCAGATCTCCATTGCAATCCTGCAACCAACACATAACTGTACTCAATAAGACCGTTTGCTGGGAATTATTATAATTCGTTCCCACAAAAAGATTACCACTTCTTGAATCCGCGGGTAAAAACTCAGCTGCATTAGGTGATAAATCTCTAGCACTTGAAGAAGGAACCACTCGGGTTTCATTTATTGCGACTGGGTTATACGCAGTCGATTCCCTCTCCCTCTCCGAATGAAAGCATAACAATGAATTATGGTTTTTTAGACACGTTTTGCAAGAATATTTAGAAAAACAATTTTTAATTAAATGCGGTTTTAAGCACCTAAAACAAAGTTTACTCTTTTTAACAAATTCAACCCGTTCCTTTACATTTAAACTCAAAAATCTCTCGCACTTATAAATTTCATGTAAATGGTTATCACAATAACTGCATTTTTTTTTTTTTTACATCCGCGAGCAATACTTTATTCGAAGCATATTTATGATACTTATGTACAGAAGTATCAGATGGGTTTCTACCCTTAGACGAAGCATATAAGTCTAGTTCCTGACCTAGATTTACTGGGGATAAAAAAGAACTGCCTTGTTTAATACTAATGTAAGTTGCAGTGTCTTTATCTAATGTTTGAAATATTTTATCTGCTACCATTAATTCTTTTAGTCCTGTAAAATCATCAACATTTCTTAGTTTTAAATAATAATTAAAGCTATTTATCATACGACTTGTGAACTGGGTATGAGTTTCATTAATGTATTTCTGAGCCTTTTTAAAATTATCTAAACATATTTGTGGAGTAGGCTCATATTCTCTCAAAACAATTGATTTAATTTTAGAATAATTATTAAACTCGTCATCAGAAATATACGTTAGGATATTATTAGCTATATCTCCAAGTAATATTAACAAAATTTCCGCTTTAAATTTATCAGGCACACATTTTGTTATAAACGCTCTCTCTAATGAATTAAAAAAGAACCCCCAATTTTCAGGTTTAGTTGGAACTTTGCACGTTAAAACTTGAACACTTTTTAGAAGCGAATCAATGGACACGCCCAAAGCAAAATCCTCTTGCTCAGTCGCTTCACTTTTCTTTTCTGAGAACTCATTTCTTAACTTTTGTAATTCTAATTCTGATGACACACGTTGAAGTTTTAACTTTTCAAGTTCAATATTGTGCAATTTTTCACTTTTGCGCTCTTCAATTATTGTGGATGCAAGTTCTTGCACCGATGTTGGATTTTTAATGTACTCATTATTGTTCTTGATAAGAGTATCCAGTTCAATAACCGTTAAATTATCGGTTGTCTTTATA
Source organism: Linyphia triangularis (assembly GCA_963978545.1). Taxonomy (NCBI): domain Eukaryota; kingdom Metazoa; phylum Arthropoda; class Arachnida; order Araneae; family Linyphiidae; genus Linyphia; species Linyphia triangularis. The sequence continues at coordinate 11,259,022 of OZ021728.1, forward strand.
CATAATTCCTTCGCAATCTCATATAAATCTGCTTTTGTAGCCCCTTTAAACAACATGATCAAGCTCTCGAGCTCTCGATATCAGTGTTCAACACAAAGGCAATCTCATCACAAAGGAAAACTTAACATTATATGCAAATAATGTACTCACTCATTATACCAGTTCTTCTCCTGGCGACGGACCATTTTTATGTTCTACTTCTCAACTAATTCAGTAGACTCGGCATCTAATATTATGCTTTTAGATGCATTTTATCAACAAAAGAACAGAACTCCACAAAACAAGCATCTGTTCACTTCAAATTCTCATTTTATTCTCCCTCTTAGCTCAAGGTTACACTTCAGAAATGAACATATGTTTCCATTAGGTGCTGCTCTCTGGTGTTACATATTAAAGCTGACATTACATATAATATAATACTCAACAGATAGTTTTAAAGTTTTCAAATGTTAAAAGAAATTACTTTTACTCAGTGTTGCTACATTTAAAGGTTAACGTTATTTTTTATTAGTAGTTTGTAGGCGGATTGAGTGTTTTTAAAAGTGGGGGGATGGATTTCAGTGTTTTAAGAAGTGGGGAAACGCATGGGTATTTTCTTGAAAACACCGCGTCTACCCACACTTCTAGCACTGGTTATTTCATTAAGTGATCATTTTTGTTCTTATTCACCAAATTTCAAGATTTTCTACAAAGTAGTTTCTAAATGCACTGGGCTATAAGATTGTAACATAGCGAGTATAGGAAATGATTCTTACTAGGACATCCTCATCAAGCATCTGTAAAAGAAAGTTTATTCTGTTGTGTTAGTTCCAATTCTAAACTGTGTTTACGGTCATTGGTTTTCTGCCATTACGAAACAAGTCTCATTTAGTACGGGCAATGCTCATTGCACAATCTTTGTCTGCAAAACTCAAACTATAAAAAATGAATTGGAAAGGATTTCTCCAATCGCCATGCCGCAAATTGCATAATATGTAAAGAAAAATGAGTGAATCGACGGTAAGAAGTCACATGGCTAGCAAAAAACACAAGACTTTGATTGAATATTAGAAAAAAGTATCGTCTATTACAATACTGTTTCAAGCAAAAGAATATGTGACAAAAAATAAAGAAAAAAGTACTTAGCTTTTAAAAATAAATAAATGACATTTCAAAAATGGAAATTTGGTGGGCATTAATTGTAATTAAAAGCCATTATTCTCATCATTTATGTATCACATTGAAATTTTTTTTAAAGATATAGAAATTGCTGCCAATTTTCTCTGTGGATAATAAATTCTTCTATATTTGTCAACCACCTACATGATTTTGAAAAAGAATTAAGTAAAAAATTAAATGTAGCTAACAATATAAGCAATATAATAAGGTTTGTTATAGTTTATTATTGATTAATTTTTCTATGTACAAATATATGGCTGAGATAAATGTATTTATCATACATAATGTTTTTATCATACATTTTTTTAAATATTGATATCAAATTTTGTTGCAAATGTCTAATACATTGTTTTACATTTATCTCCTCATTAATATTTATATACATAATTTTTGGGTCCTTAATATTGTTACACAAGTTTTCTGTATATAATTGTAAATAGTGACATATTTATTTTAAAGTTCTATTTTATTTTAGTTTATTTGTTAACAGCAATAATACAGGTTAGAAAAAGGTGGCAACATCTAAAGCAATCAAGAAATTTCGAGATGTTTCTATCAATTCACCAGTCGACTAAATATTTCGAGAAAGTTCCCACACGCTCCTATAAATATATGACCGCAGATCGGGAGCAGTCAGTTTAACTTTGTATGTCGATTTGAAAAAAGCTAAGCTCTTTATTTACCTGAATTATTGCTGTAATCGGAGTTGTATGTATTGAAGCTGATAGTGATTTTACTGTTGTTTTAAGACATTTTGAGAGCTTTCAAAGGAAGAATAAATTATAGTTTTTATTTAATAAAAAACTGAGTCATTGCCTTTGAGGAAAATTCATAACAATATGTAAAAAAATTTTAACTTGTTCATTATGTCAATAAATACATATGGTTGTATTTTTGCTGTTTCGTAATACACTACATACTTTAAACTTCTTTCAAGTTCATTAATTTAAAAAAAGATATAAAAGTGCAATTTTTGTATCGACTTTTCAACAAGAAAATGGGCCCTAGATTTTTTTTTTAAAGGGACTCAGGACCCTAAAAATAAATTGGTTTTGGGCTTTTTATTTCATCTTATTCTATGTTTCTTTGCCTTTCCATAAATGTATTATACTTTGGTTTCTACTCGAATTAGAAATACCTTATACTAATTTGTTTCAAATATGAGCCAACTATATAAGACAATATAAACTATATAAGACTTTAACTTTGATTTTCTCTAAATATGATATTTAAAACTTCAATGTACTTTTTTTTAACTAACTAGTAGAGTTATATTAGTATGTTTTTTTTTTATTAAATTGTAGTACATAACCTACAGATTAAACGGAGGTTAAAAAATGTCCTGTTATTTTCTTAATTATTTTTTAAATGCCAAATCTTTGTAAAGAAAGAGATTTCTCTAAAACATTTTGGAAAATTGTTTAAAATTTAACAAGAAAATTTCTGTTGATATTTCTTACCAAATTTTAAACTCCGTTTAATCTAGATTATGTACTACAATTTAATAAAAAAAATTCCTGGTATATCTCTACTTGTTAGTTAGAAAAGGTACACTGAAGTTTAAAATATCACGTTTTGAGAAAATCAAAGTTAAAGCCAAAAGTTTTATATAGTTAACATTGATAATTTGCTACTTTAAACATATATGGCATACTTCTAATTTGAGCAGAAATAAAAGTAATACAACAATGGGGCTGTATTGGAATGTAGAAACCTTCTAAAAGAACTGGCATTCGAAAATGAGGTTACTCTTATATGGGTGCCAGGACACAAGGGTATAGAAGGTAACGAAAAGGCTGAGGAACTTGCAAAACAGGGATCGTCTTATAATCCAATAGGTGCGGAGCCCTTCTGAGGGATCAATTTGAAGACTACAAAAGGTGTTCTTCATAAATGGGAAAAACAGGAGATAAATAAAACGTGGCGAAGTTCTTCTGGACAAAAACACGCTAAAAGCATGATTATCGGATCATCTGCAAAGATTGCCTCTGGAATTCTTAGATACCCAAGACTGAAAATGCAAGCAATTGTGGGCTTCATCACAGGGCATTACCATTTCAGAAAACACCTCCATACAATTGGACTCTGTCAACAAGACCCCATATGCAGGAAATGTCACAAAAACGAGGAAACGGCACATCATGTTATATATGAATGTGATGCTCTTGCCCTCACTCGACTAACTACTTTAGGAACCACCAACACTAAAGAATTACACCTTAGTTCCATCGAGGGTTTGTCGGACTTTATTGCTAAAGTGGGCGATCCGAATAAATGGAGCTAAGAAACATTGGGTTTGGAGTATGGTACAAAATGCTACGCTAAAGCAGAGGTGCCACATATCTGACTAACCCAAAACAAAGAAGAAGGAAGAATACAACAATGGAAAGGTAAAAATACATAGACTAACATGAAATAAAAATCTCAAAATCGATATATTTTTATTTTTGGGGTAGAGTCCTTTTTTAAAAGGCCTAGTTATTTCTTGAATTTCGCTTTCAAAAAAGTGTGCATACTCTGCAATTCCAAAGTAATTAATTTTTTTTAAAATTATTTTTAAAAAAAATATTTTTCAGCTCTTTGCTACTGCCGCATTGGATTTAAGCATCCAAATTTGTGAAGAGCCAATCAAAACGGAAGATGTGATAAGAACGTTCAAGTCGTAAGTATTTAAAAAAAAAATTAAATTAAGTTTCTTTAATTAGAGTTTCGATGCTGTTATGAGGTTCTCAGTTGCAAGCTTGAGCACAGTGAAATTTCTAGTATTTTAAATTAAACTTAAACCATAGTTGCTATTTATATTTTAGTATTAAAAAATGTTGGATGTGTTGTACTTTTACAAAAAAGCAGTGGTTGCATTCTCTCTAAAATTCCTAATGTGCCTTAAATTTCTCTCTAAAATTTCTAAAATTTTACTTACGTTTTTCGCTAATTCCTAAAAAAAATAAAAACCTCAGAAAATCCCAGATTTTCCTCCGGAGGAGAAAATATTTCTGAAATTTTAATTTACAAAATTATTAGTTATTGACATTATTTTAAACTGTGGCTAATCCTGTGTTAGTTTAAGTTTTAAAGTTGAAGCGATATTCTTGAAGTACTTTGAATGTACTTGAAGTACTTTGAAACTTAAAAATTAAATAAGTGGATTTAATTAAATTCACATATTAAAATAGTAAAATTGTTTGATTATATAACTTTCATTTTGCTAAAAAGTTTTTGAAGTTCAATATTTTGAAAATTGGAGTGTTTTGCTGGTATTGAAACAACCTTTGGAAAGAATATGTGTTAGGAGCCTATGTCAGCTTTGAAAGAAAAATCCCTAAATGTTTTTGAATGATACCTATAATTTTTGGGAATAACCTTTCCCTAAAATGTTCCTGAAATTTTTGGAACTATTCCTAAAATTTCTACCTAGATTTTTTAGAAAACTTACTGCGCCCCCTGGAACAGATTAATAATCAAAACTGATAGGTATGGGGTACTGAAAACCCATTTGTGTGTCTTGCAAAACTACTGCATTATGTAAAAGTGTCTGTTTGGCCTGCAATGTCCAATTACTGGACCAGTTCTGTTTCATGAGGGAAACGATACTCATTTTAATATATTTAGATTTCAAAACAATTTGTTGCTACCTTTCAATATTGTAACCAGGGTTGGCATGGTTTAAACCAAATGGGTTTTTTTTTCCTAAAAAAAAATTGTTTTTTTAAAGAATAGTTTGAAATTGTATTTTATTTATTTATAATTAGATTTTTCAAATTATTTGATGTTGTAAATGACTTCTATTTTTAACTGAACAACTCAAATTAATTTTTTTTTCTATTATTTTTTAAGATAATAATCCACTAAATGAAAAGTTATAGGAATACTATAAATAGAATAAGTTCTATTGTATTTTAAAATAAATCTTGTAATTATATACTGTTGAATTTTTATAAGTACCAACAATAAGTTTTTACATTAAACTAATAGATATATTAATCTTTTATAATAATTCAAAATTATTCATCAAACTTAAAATAAAAGGCTGCATTTTAAATTTGTTTCTAAAATAGAGGTTATTTGTTTTGACAACTTATGTCTGAACATTAAAAATATCATTTTGGACAACTTATCACAATTACTGATGAATCTAAGAGCAATATTCCATTGTTATGTAGTAAACAATTACTAATGTGTTATATTGTATGTGCATTGAATTTAAAAAATAGTATCTCTAAATAAAATATTAAAATTATGTGTTGTTAATTAATGTTATTTGAAAAGACCCTGTTTTTTTCCTAACCCTGATTGTAACTGCTTTTACAAACAGGTGTATTTAAAATTTCTGTCCAACATGTCTCGTTGTCTTTTTTTTTTTTTTTTTTTGTCTCCCACTGTTTTGAAGTTATTTAATTTAAAAGTTAGAGTCCTTTCGTATAGACCAGCGTTCGCCACTAACTATTAGAGAAGGGCCGCATGACTTATGTTGGAACTTTCCGCGGGCCGCAGATTTATACCGAATACGCCAATAAATATATTGCTTTACTACATATGTTCAATGTTAGAAATGTGATAATTACTAAAGATTCAACAATATAAAACAATTTTGAAAACTGAAACAATAATTTAACTTTTTTATATTAATAAAATAACATTTGATTCTTGTTTCAAATAATTACTAAAAATAATTTTCTTTACATCGTAAATCAAAGTCATAAAAAAAAAGTTTATCTTTAGTAACAATATTAAAATGTGACTACATAAACTCATTGTCCATAAAGATATTTAAACCATACCTCCTAAATCTACCATTTTAGTCAATGTTAATTGCGAGACGATGACGGCCGGTCAGCTTTTCACAAACTACTTTGCGTTTAAAACTAGTCTTCGACGCCATTTTGGGCACTGGAGTCATAGAGATCGCGATACTTCTTTTCATGTCGAAACAAAAGAGGCATGCATTAAAACACCCAATTCCTGCCCATCACATTCAAAAAAGCCGAAATCGAAATGTGCCATTCACGAATCGAGGGAGTTGGGTATCATAAGTACAAAACTAAGCAATGCGAAGAAATGCGTCATTGGTAATAATTCAAACTATTGCTTTTTTTATATTTTCTGGCAGTCTCGGAAAAAAAAAAAAAAAGGAAAAAAAAAAAAGGATTTTTAGACTTACTGAAGCGGGCCACTCAATGAAAAACGTGGTTTTTGATAGTAAACACATACTATTGTAGACAAATTAAAATTATTTCTGCAAAATTTGATTTTTGCTCATCTGTATTGCCGCCTAGTGGCTGACGCTGGTATAGACCCTGCAAATAAAATCTGATTGTTTCTTATTCAGTTTAGGACCAAAAGTGCGGGAAGAGGATCCCGAGCAGGACCTTTCGTTCGAAGACAAATTCATGGAGTTGCAGTACGATATTTATCGAGTAGTATTTGATCGTCAATATCGAGAAGCAACGAGGAAAGCTGCGATTGATGAATTATATTGCGAGACAGCTCACAAGGTAATGAATCGTCAATGGACGATTCCCGCATTTTTTTTAATTCTATTCTAAATGTTTCGAAAAGGCCATAAACACAAAAATTTCTGCTCACTGTGCTTTTTCTTTTTTTCAAAAAATTTATAACCTGAGTTCCTTTGTTAGTTTTGGCAGAAAAAAGCGATTCATTCGGCTCGGATTGAATGTAACGTCACTTTATCTGAAACAACTTGGCTTGAAATGCTGTAACGGAAACCAGTTTTGCAAGTTTCTCGCAAGTCACGCCAACCTGTACAGGTTATGGCAGGGGTTCCCAACCGGTGGTACGTGGGAACGTTTCCGGTGGTACGTGGGAACGTTTCCGGTGGTACGTGGGAACGTTTCAGGTGGTACGGTGGTTTCAGGTGAACTAAAAAAAAAGATTTATCGATCTTACAAAAGATAGTTACATGAAAGATTATTTTAAAGAGAAATCTTTAATTAACTTCTGGATCGGATGTAAAACCGAGTACCCTTTGATCTTCTGGCAAGCTCTGCTATTTTTTATGCCATTTGTTACGAGTTACTTGCGTGAGAGTGGATTTTCTGAACTCTTGTACATAAAAAATAAACATAAAAGCAGAATAAGTGTTGAAGAGGACTTAAGATTGAAGATAAGCTCCATTACTCCTAATGTTGATATTTTAATCACAGGAACAAGTTTCGCACTAAAGACTATAAAAGTATATTTTGTATGATAATTAATTTTTTGCTGAGTTTCTACTAATTTTTTATTTGTATGTTTTTAGACCTATAAAACTGTAAATTAATACCATTTTAATCTTTTTATTTCTCCTTTATTATAAGCATGTTATAAATAAACAAATATCTAACCATTAAATATGAAGTTTTCTCAGGAATTTAATTCAAAAAGACTTTGAACACTTTTAGAAGAGTAAATATTATACGTTTATTAAAATATTTAGGTCTGGTGGTACGCCAAAATTTCTCAAAAAGTCAAGTGGTACGCAGGTGCAAAAAGGTTGGGAACCCCTGGGTTATGGCAACTGTCTACCAAACCAACTCCAACTATTTGATGGAAACCTCACGTTAACCATAGGAAAGGAAGGATGTTTTGATGTCACAGCTATAGTGATGGTTTTGATCAGATTGCAATCGGACAGGGTCTTTGCGCTATTTCTTTTCTTGATATTTAAATAATTAATTTCATTAAAGAACTTTTGTTTGAATCGGGAAGATATTCTTCTTAACTATAAACTAACTTCAATTGTTTTTTAAAAATGCTGGAATTGTCCATTGCATTCGCATGGTTCGTACGTTTTTAAAAAATCTTGAAAAGTGCTTGAAAACCTTGAATTCTGTAAAAATATGTTAAAAGTACTTGAATTTCATTTTCGAAAAATATAGCATTTAAAAAAAAAATTAAACAAAGCAATCAAAATCTTTCGAATTTATTTAAGTCAATCACGACTAGGAAAGCATTGCAGTTGAATGTACACAAATTTCGTCACTCCCCCCTTTGATGAGTACAGCGCTGCGCATGCACAGCATATCTGGAATATCGGATCAAGTCACGTGATCTCTTGTTTCGTTTTTGTATCGCTTGTGCTGAGTGTTTGCTCAGTTTAAAAATTGTGAGAAATGCATTTTCAATCCAAGCTGATTAGAAAAGCCAAAATATAATATTGAAGCCTATGTGTTGGATTCATACTTTTCACGATGCACTTTGTATGTCAAAAATGTCATGATGGGAAAAAGTGCTTTAAAAAACTATGTGAAGAGTAAAAAGAGCACATGGATTTAGTTTCTATAAGTAGTTCGATGAGGATTGTTCGAACCATTTCTAATGATAAAAAATACTCCAAAAGCAGATATATTTCTCAATAATCAATGTTGTTAGTGCGATGGAGGCGCATGTAATTGAAAAGAAGTTTTAGATACTGGAATACTATGGACATTGAAAATCATAAAAAATGACGGCTCTTATGAATTATATGAAAACATTGATAAATTATGTAATAGCATGTTTGCTGATAGCGTGATTGCATCTAAATTCTAAATTTTCATGTGGAGAAAAAAAACTGCTTATTATACAGTATTTATAATCAAGCTTTCACAGTAGATTAGAAGACAGTTTAATGAATAAGACTTTTGTATTATTATTTGACGAAAGTTTCAATATGATGAAACAACACAATCAAATGGATGTTCTCATACGATATTGGCGTAATTATCAAGTGAGTACTAGCTACTTCTATTTTTATGGGACATAGTAATGCTTCTAATATAGTGGAAGTTTTTTTTTTCTATTGTAACTTTAAAATTTTCTTTCATTGAAACCTAAAATAACATATTTTTGCATTTACTCGATTTGAACAGGCACCATTTGCCTATTAAAAAAAAATTGATTTTTTTTTAATGTATTTGTGTTGATAACGCATCCTTGAAAAGTGCTTAAAAAGTCCTAGAAGTTTTTTCTCCTTCAAGAGTACGAATGATGTATTCAGTAAAAGAAATTTTTCCAGAAAATTAAATTAATAAAATATTCTGCCTCACATGGGCATTGCTCCTGCTAAAGACTGCTCCGATTTCTAATTTTTAAGCTCTTCCAAAACCTGTGAAAAACCCCCCAGATATTCATCCACAGGGTAAAATCTTTTCTGAAATTTTAATTAAATTATAAAATCTTAATTTTGTCAAACAATTTTAAATTGTATTCAAACTCATGTTAGTTTTAAGTTTCAAAATTGAAACGATATTCTTTTGGAAATGCATTTTGAATGTTGCATGAAAATTAAATAAGAGGATTTAGTTGAAAAATAGTATTTGGAAAATTTTTGGTTTTTTGCAAGTTCTAAAACATACTTTAAAAAGAATGTCCGTGTTAGGACCCTATGTCAGCTTTGAAAAAAATATCCCTAAAATTTATGAAATTATCACTAAAATTTTTTTAGAAAACTCTTATGCGCCTCCTTTTAAATCGACAATATTTCAAAACTAAAATCTGGTTGAGTTAGCATGTTTGGCTGTAATTCGTATATTTTATATTTTTACTTTGTTATTATTAATCATTAAGGTACTTGCCCACCTTGAAAAGCCAAAAAATTGAACATTTTCAACAATTTTTTTTCAGGTCCTGTATAAGATATTACAGTGATTTTTTCTTTAAGGCGTCTTCTCACTTTAGGCACCTCGAAAATAGGCTATTTTCGCGATTTTTTTTCGAGGATTTTTGCAAACAATTATGGCAGTGATTCTCAACCACTGTGCCGCGGCACTTTTGTGTGCCGCCAAATTCTTAAAGTGTGCCGCCAAATTTTAGAAATATATATTTGTAATTAATCCCTTAATAAACGTAAGGGTGGTTTTGTAGTACATATTATATTATTTTATTTTACATTCCCAATTTTTATCATAAACTATTTTACACTTTGTATTATAGGTGTATTACAGTGTATTATAGGTAGGTAAAGTAAACAACTTTTAAATTTATCTTTTCCTTTGTGTGCCGCCAAATTTTGAAATCGTTAAAAATGTGCCGCGACATAAAAAAGGTTGAGAATCACTGAATTATGGGATAAAATAGATTCTATATAATAAACACATCTTTCAAGTACAAGAATTTTTATTTTTTTTATTTTTTTGAACAATTATTATAATAAAACAGTAGCATCGAAAAACCCGTGTAGAAATGTAATGTTGATGAAATTTCGGAAACTATCTGGCCGATTGTCATGAAATTTGAATGACATATTCTTCATAGTTATGGCTATAGCGCATATCATCAGATTTTTGAAATTTTGATTTGAAGTATTTTTTTTTACAAAAAACTGCAAAAAAAACGTGTTTTTTTTTTTACTTTTTCGAAAAACGTGCGCCATTTCGTTATTTTCGCGAATATCAAAAATCTGATGATATGCGCTATAGCCATAACTATGAAGAATATGTCATTCAAATTTCATGACAATCGGCCGGATAGTTTCCGAAATTTCATCAACAAGCCACGAACATTACATTTCTACACGGGTTTTTCGATGCTACTGTTTTATTATAATAATTGTTCAAAAAAATAAAAAATAAATTTTCTCTTGTACTTGAAAGATGTGTTTATTATATAGGATCCATTTTATCCCATAATTGTTTGCAAAAATCCTCGAAAAAAAATCGCGAAAATAGCCTATTTTCGAGATGCCTAAAGTGAGAAGACGCCTTAAGCTTTTACTTGAAGCTTATAGAATACAAAAATACTTGATTTTTTTTCCCCAATTTAATTTTTTAACAGCTATCCAGGAGGCATCAAACTCGAGGCCTCAAATAAATGGTGTCTCACGCTGGACAGTTAATCTCAGAATTGGTAAATCTGAAAATAAAAAAACAATGGAATCATCAAAAGAAAGGTCGCTTATGTGACAATTTACCACTAATTTCCAAAAATAAAAAAAAATGGCGGACGTTTGAAAAAGTGGATGAACCCCTCACCCCCTGTTTTTCACTATTTATTCTAAGAAAAATGTTGTAATTAATTTTTTTTGGCAAAATGTGGTACTATGCCAGCTCCAAAAGAAATATTCCTGTATATTTTTTTAACTATCCCTAATTTTTTTTTAACTATCCCTAAAATTTTAAGAATTATTCCTAAAATATTCGGGAAATATCTCTATTCCTGAAATATTTGAAATTATCTCTAAAATTCTTACCTAAATTTTTTAGAAAACTCATTGCACCCCCTGCTGTTCCTTTTCCATCTTAACTGTATAGTAAATATTGCTTCAATCACACCCCGTTAACGTGAAATCGTTTAATATGAAATCTCATTTAACGCGAAATATCCACAGCTAAAACTTAACATTAATTTTTTTACTTAAAAAGAAATCGCATAACAAGAAATTCTGTTTAACCCATTCCAGGCAAAGCATAGAATTTTTATAAAATGTGGTATTGTTTTCATTGAAATAAGGCTTAAAAAACATTAATTAAAACACAAAAAAAGTGTCTTGCTTGAAAAATATTTTTTTATAAATTTTTTTAATATTTGGACGTCAGTTTAATTTATGCATGCATTTCACAGACAATCATTAAAAGTGCTGAATATTTTTGAACTTGTTTTCCAAGCCTTGAAAGTACTTAAAAATGCTAAGAGGTGCTTAAAAGTCTTTGAAAATGCTTAGGGGTCCTTAAAAGTCTTTAATTTTAGCGGATGTTGTGTCCCCAACTGTAAAATTTTTAAAAATACAACTCAGACTTGCTATCCCCCCCCCCCCCCCCGTGACTGCCACTTATCCGCACTGTATCGGATTTCTCTGACATATTTGTATTATGCATGCGCTAACTTGTATTTTTTATTTCATTTTTGGTAGAATATACTTTATTAAAAAATTTTATGTAGATGTGATGTCTGAAAACAAATTGTCAAAGGTCCTTAAAAACATTATTTAGTTCCTTAAAAGTAATCGATTTTCATTCTGTGATTTGAGTGGTAACCCTGTATTTAAAATCAGCAAGTCTCATTTTATAGCGACCGTCATCAGACTATCTGGCGGGAGTTTTTCTTCCAATAGACAGTATTTGACTTCATAAATTCCTTTGGGAATTTTTCAATTTTGTTGTTGCATCGAATTTGTTGAACTTTATTTCTGACTATATGTATTTAATTTTTATGTACTACTTAAATTGAATTTGTAATAAGTAAAAAAAATATGAGGTCTATAAAATCCCAGTGTCATGTCATAATTATTAAGTTGCTACCGAAGGGTTAAATTTTTCGTCTAGACGGGTCTCATTTTTAGTTTTGCTCTCTGGTCTAGCAACTGAAAATTGTTTATTAAGTTAGCACTGAATTTTTTACTTTCAATTACCCATTTGTAATACATAGGGTAATGAAAGTATAGTATTTGGTCCAAAAAAAAAATTGATTTTCTTTTGGTTTTCTCCACGTTTTGGAGCATCCTGATCTCAAAAAGTGATCTAGAAAAAATGTATGCCTGTGTGTACATGGTCAGCATAACTCTCGAACAAATTGACCTACAATGTTCAAATTTGGTGTGAGGGTTGGTGGTGGCACAAGGACCTGCCATTAAGGTTTTCGTCAAAATCGTGCATACGCATAAGATACCTGCCATTGAAAAAATCATGTTTTTTTTTTCAATGATAGCTAAAAAACGGCTCTTGCGATTTTGTTCAGAATCGCTGTGGTAATACCCTTTGAGGTGTTGTAAACATCCTCACCTCCGAAATTCCTGTAAAAATGCTTTAATAGCGTAAAAAGTTAAAAAACGAATGCCTTCAACCTAGTTTCTTTCCTTGAGCATAGCTCATTAAAGATCGTTTTTCTCCTCTCCGCAGATTCACTTATACGAAAGGATTATATAAGAACTATCAAAATAAATGTCGCCAAAATCCCTCATTTTAGCAAAGTTTTTATTTTTATTTTTTTAAGTTGCATATAAGAATTATCGTAAAAAAATATCAACAAATTGGCCATTTTTCCTCAATGAATGACGAAAATATAAAAACGGTAAATGACACAAATCCACATCAGTAATATCGTGTAATTGAAAGTTGTGCAATGTTTCACACCCCTTACTTACATTTCAATTTGAAACAATTATTAGTACAATTTAAAGTAAAATCTTGGAATCTTTTCAGTTTAACTCGCACTAATAAAGATTCTAGAATGAATTCAATGCAGTTTTGAAATGCTGGGACTCATGGCAAAAGGAAAATTACAAAGTTTTAACAATGGAACTGAAGAAAAATACAGTAATTTTCAGTTATTCCTTGGAGATATGTACTATAGTTTTTAGTCTATTTGCACCTTTGAGATGTTCTGAATATATGCTGAATATTTCATAGTAATCTGTTAAGTCATTTTCACATAGTTTATTCTCAAATTAGCAAATGTTCATACTGATAAACTTTCCTATTTACATATAAATGGGGTTAAGACTAAAACTGAAATTGTGTTGAAAAACCATTTAATTTGAAATTTTTTAAATCAATTCTGTTTGTTTCTTTAGTATGTCTTTCCGTACCTAAAACTTCTTGCTGCAATTCCTGATCTGCACAAGAATTTAATTTCTGTCCAGACCTGGACGGTACGACTGCTATTCACCTTTTACCACTGTCAAAGGTATGTTGATTTTAAGTAGTATTACAACTGTTAGATTACATGATTAAAATATCTGACTATTTTAGTGCATTTGAAAAAGATACTCTTAAAAAAAATTGGGGAACTACCTCAAATTAAACCTTATGTGAACCAATTATTGTGGAAAAAGTTGAGTACTTAGTTTAGAAAGTAGTGGTCTTCAAAAATATTAACTTTTGTCGTGTTCTTTCAATGTTGATGATAATGCACTCTAACAAATTTTGGGGGCTGTCACTCTCACTAAAAGGTCGCTTTTACACACACCTATAATCGCTTTGGAATGCTAATGAATTCCTTTTAACCGATCATTGTTGAGATATTTTTCTATTCCTAAAATAGTTTTAATCGAAATAAATAAAAGATAATTGAACGTGAATGCATGAATTCAATATGGAGTGAAGTCTTGTGAATTCAACTTTGCATTGCATAGCAATGCTACAAGTGAAATAATTTTAACCGATCATTGTTGAAACTTTTTTTTTTTAATGCCAAAACTGTTTTAATAAATAAATAATACAAATTTTTAATCGGAATAAATAAAAGATATATGGATGTGAATGCATAAATTCACATTCATTTTTTATAAATAAATTTCAAAACTAGTTTACTGCATAGTTTGCTGATAGAGACGTTTTTAATATTTAAAATTAGATGCACACACCAAGCACACTCTGACAATAGAAGCTGTGCTATGTTAATGAATATACAAAATTAGCAATGCATTTAAAGGATTTATATTAAAATCTGTTTTTATGGGATATCTTATTTAGGTTATTTTTACATTAAATATTGCTTTCAACAATATATGGATTCTAAGATTTTGTAAAAAAAAAAATTATTTGCACCAACATATTTACTAGGTTTTTTTTTTTTTTTTTTTTTTTTTTTATTAATGTTAAATATTTTCTTATAATTATGTTTTGTGAAAAATGAATTATGTATATGTGGGTTTGGAATTAAAATAATCTAAGATGAAACTGCATCGTAGTTTAAAACTAAACTGCAAAAGGATACTGACCATCCTTCAAAAAAATCCTAGTTAAAGACTAGTCACTTCCTTTGTTAAAAGATTCATTGCTACGCTAACCATACTTACACATTCTGTTAGTTACAATTTTGAAACTTTTCCCTGTTAATACAACCCTCCCCCCCTTTCAAGAAACTAATGCTGAGCTTTTTAACAAAAGAATTTGTCGTAAATAATTCCTTGCCTCACTTACAGGCAGCTTTGGAACCAGAAACGAATGGTTGCTTTGCGGCTTGGTTGTTTAATGTTAAAACTTTTAAAAAATTAATTACATAATAACTAATCAAAATTTTAACATTATGACTGTCAAGTGCACAGTTACAGGTTGAATGCTACTTTTGTTTAGAATTTCCAAATTCATCATTTAATGGAAGTCAGTTTCTATGCAGGGTTCCCACGGTCATTGAAAGTCATTAAAAGTGCTTAATATTTTTGAGCTTGTTTTCAAGGCCTTGAAAATGCTTAGAGGTGCTTAAAAGTCCTTGAAAATGCTTAGAGGTCCTTGAAAGTACTTAATTTTTACAGATGTTGTCCAACTGCAAAATTTATAAAAATCCAACTCAGACTTGCTATCCCCGAGTTACCGCCACTTATCTGCACCGTATAGAAATTTTCCCGACATATTTGTATTACGCATCCACCAACTTGTAACTTTTTTGGTAGAAAATACTTTATTAAAAATTTAAATACAGACATTATGCCTGAAAACAAATTTTCATAGGTCCTTAAAAACATTAACTAGGTCCTTAAAAGTCATTGATTTTCATTATGTGATTTGAGTGGGAACCCTGCTATGGAGAGAAATACACACACACTCTTATATTGATTAGGATTAAATAATTTCCACAATTTATTTTTTACTTGGCAGATGTACATGTTATGAAGCTTTAGAGATTGCTTTGGCAGCACTGCGCTTGGCTTTCCTCCACTATAGAATTGAAGCAAAACAACTGAACATCATTACCAAAGTAAGTTATAGTAACTTACACAATGGACAATTCCTGCATTTTTAAATTTTTTTTTTTATTCAATTCTAAATGATTCGAAAAGGCCAAAATTTCTGCTCAATGCGCTTTTTCTTTTCTTTTTTTATTTGCAATCAAAGTTCCCCTGTTACATGTTGGCGAGAAAACGATTCATTCAGATCGAATTGAATGTGACGTTAAGACTTCCCAAACATCTTGGCTTGAAATGCGGCAGCGGAAATCAGTTTTGCAAGTTTCTTGCAAATCGCTCCAACCTGTATGAGATATGGCAAGGGTCTACCAACGCCAAATATTTCAACTTCAACTATTTGGCAGAAACCTCACAATAACCATAGAAATGGAATGAGTGTTTTGATCGGACTGGTTTCGGCTCGGTTTTGGGGCATTTTCTTTTCTTAATATTTAAATTATTAATTTGTTTAAATATTTGGAATCTGAAAGAAATTCTTCATAAATACAAACCATTTTCATTTGTTTTTAAAAAATGCGGGAATCATCAATTGAACAGCAAGTTACACAATTGATAGATACGTAAAATGTAATTTAAGTCTTTATGTTTAGTAGGTAAGACTTCCAATTTTCGTGCAGATTTTACTTCGAGTTGCTTACTTTAAACTTTGCAAAATTATGGCAAAGATAGGCAATTCATTTTCTAGTAAAAAAATCGTGGCTGCCACTATTTGTTGGCAAAAACAACCTTGGCGCTGAATCTGAAGTGGTGTTAGAAGTCGAGCCTTTATTTACTGTCAAACCTGTTTTTGTGAGCTTTTTTTTCTGACATATTCAGTTTTGGGGCAAAAATAGGTATTCATAGAGGAAGGTTATTGTCTGAAAATTTTCCAAGAACTGAAAATAAATTGTATGCAAGTTAAAAAAGAGTATAGAAGTCTTGGTTGATACTTTTAATTGCAGAAATGTCCCTAGTATCCTAAAGTAACATTCTTTCTTTGAATACCACCTCCTTGTATGTCTCACTACAGTTCTTGTGTTATAAAACATGTTATATGGGTGTAATGTAGACCACTGAGCTAAAGAATACAGAACTGGAGTGCTGACTGAGCGTGCCGAAACCGAATCACACCCTTTAGCGAGTGTGCTAATACCTCAAGGCAAAAGCGAAGAATGTCAGAACGGGAAGGAGAAAAGTAGTTCCTCCCCTAGTTTCATGCATTGATAATTATGGGTGAAGTTCTGGCTCTTCACTTGCAATCAGCAAATTTTATACAGAAACAAATTATTTTTTATTGGAGTAGAATTCTTGCTTCCAAAGTCAGGATATTAAGGTATTATTTTTATTGGAAATCATACTGTTTATATGAGAATGGAAATGTGCCAAATCAAGCAAAATAGAATTTTAGGTTACGGGATCTAACTTATTTGCCATGTTTACAAGATAGAAATTCTTTTATAGATATTCGGGAAATTGGGCCAAGTATGTGAATTTAATTCAAATGCACATTTTAGCTCTTAGAGGCATGGCAGGATTAAAAATATCCTGTATTTTTAAAGCACAGTACTGCATTTTGAGGATTTTTTACAACCACACTTAAACAGTGCAATAGCGACATACACAATAAAATTTCTGTGCAACATGGATCTATTTTATTTTTTAAAATCCTATATCTAAATGTTCATGTTGTCCTTTTACCAAATAAATTTAAATCCAATCAACCTATACCCCTAAAGTTTTAAGAAGCTCATGTTATCCTAGAGATTTCAATCCTTTTTTGGACGTTTTAATTTTTGGAAATAAATTGTTTGTTTTTCTAAATATCAGGCAAACAATGACTTTAATTTTAAAACACTATTTTAGAAAAAATTTGTGATAAATTTTTTCATCATATTACAGAAATGAAAACAATGTTGATTGTCAAAACATTAAAATAAATTATTGAATCATAAAATAACAAATGATGAAATACATAGTTAATTTGTTTTCCTTTCATTTATTTTCAAGTATTGCATACAAAACAATATAATAGACTTTTAGACTAATGAGCTTAAAAGACAAACAATAAATAAAAAATTTTGTTAATTGTGCACTTGCAAGAGTTTTGTACAGAACTTTCATAGATTCTTTTTTCAGAACGTTTTGAGCAATGAGTATCTTCATGAATGATGAATGTCTTAGAAACCATTTATATTTCAACTTGTTCATTTTGACTGTATGTATTTAGATTCCAAATTTAAAATTAGTTAATTATTACATTACTATTAAAAATTATTACATTACTATTAAAATTTATTATATACTCTTTTTAAATATAGAGATTTAATAATTTATTTTTTTAATAAAACATATTTCAAATGGAATTGTCGATTTCATTGCAATATTAGTTGATAAACAAATCCAAAGAATTAGTTTTACTTTAAG
Source organism: Linyphia triangularis (assembly GCA_963978545.1). Taxonomy (NCBI): domain Eukaryota; kingdom Metazoa; phylum Arthropoda; class Arachnida; order Araneae; family Linyphiidae; genus Linyphia; species Linyphia triangularis. The sequence goes on from OZ021728.1 coordinate 11,277,182, forward strand.
ATTTTAATTGAATTTGAATAGCATAGCTCTTAGAAATCTTATCATGCAGCTAATTTTAAGTATTAAAATTCATCCTTTACATTAATTAAATTTTCTATACTAATTCATTAAAATTAGCTATGATAACTAGTACTGCACACTATAGACATTGTTTATGCTCAGTTATTACATCATTATACTTTCTCAAGAAAATATAATTTATAGATCAAAGGAAAATATAATTTATAGATCAAAGGAAAATATAATTTATAGATCAAAGGAAAATATACTTTGTAGATCAGTTATTGAAGTAAGTTCAGAATACAACAAAAATTGCTATATCGTATGGTACCTAGATCCTAACCAAATTATTGCAGACATTTGATATCGATATTGCAATTTATTTTACTAAATATTTGAATATAATTTGTGTCAGAAGCAATATTCAGTTTCTAATTGAGCATATCATAATTGGAATTACAATTTCATTTTCAGTAGCTTATAAAATATATCATCACATAATATATTAAAAGATAAATTTATACTTCTTCAATAACAAAAGTATGAATAATGCAGGTGTACTTACTGGTAAAATGGAACAATAGTACTTGCACTATGACTTTAACACAAGCTTCGCTGGATACTCTTCGAATTGCGCGAAATTGAACACAAAGTAAATAAACAAAATCTCAAATCCTTTCAAAGCAAAGTCAAAAACTCACCGACTAATTGGAGATTTCACGCCCCATTCTTATTTATATTAACGTGCGAGACATTTCTTGAAAAATCCACTTTTGTTTATCACTATACGGAAACACTCAAACCTCAGCATTTCCAGATTTATATAAATGTAAACAAGCTTTTTCTAAACTGTATTATCGCTGTTAATAAATGAAATAAAATAAAATAGAACTTTAAATGAAATACGTCACTATTTTGCAGAAAATATGCAGAGTATTTGGTTAGCAACAAAGCCCACCACGAGTAATTTGAATAGAAAAATCGCAATGTTTTGCCTTAAAAGTCTAGCACGTGCAAGGGTTACTGTATTAATGAGCATGGCTTGCAAGCTCACTTGTAAAAGAAGCCTAGGTCGTCACCCGTGTGTTTTCTTTAGCTCAGTGATGTTGACTAAGTCATAAACCTCGTCAAGGATTTCATTATAAAGTTTAAATTTTACATATTTTTATATCCAGGTTAGTATTTTATTTTATAATTTCTATTCTGCTAAAATAAGCAATTATATTTGAAAGCAATTTGATATAATTTTTTTTTTTTTTTTGCATTTGTAAGTGAATTAGCATTATTTCTATATTGCATTCACAAGTATTGACGCTATTTGACTTTAGATGAAGGCAAATATTTGTTCCGTAAAAATAGTACTAATTTGAAAATGCCAATGTTGGCAGATATGTGTTCCAAAACTGCCCCATTGGTGGATCAATTTTATCTTCAAGTTGCTTGGGATATCTGATTTCCAGGAACAGTCTCTTTGCTTTAAAGTATCGATAGACTTCCTTTAGGCAAAGAAAAAAAGTTGTATTTAAATGTTGTTTATCTGTTATTTCTTTTATTCTTATAACGGTTTGGGTGTATGTGTAAGAAAACAATAAGTTTTTGTTGCAACAAATTTGTAAGAGGTCCTTGAAAATTTTATAAGGTCATTAAAAAGTCCTTAAAATTACTTATTATTTACGTTTCAAAACGTATATGAACCCTGAAAATGATCTGCTTGCTTTCGGTGTCCAAAATACTTCATGCAATATGTTGTGAAATGTATTATGCCAGAGTGACCACAGAACCTGGAAATCTGGGAAATGTCAGGGAGCTTTCTGATCCTGGAAAAAAATCAGGGAGTTTTTTTAAATTTTGCGAAAATCAGGGAAATTTTCTTTGTTTTCTGAACTCAAATTTCCCCGTTCATCCATACTTTGGCGCCATTTTCCCGGAAAATTGTGGTGGTAATCGTTTGAAGTGTAATGTTATGGAATACTTTAAACTTTTCATTCCCTAGTAGCAATCACTGCATGGCGTTTCGTCGGCCAATGATCGGAATTCATCAAAGTCATCGGCGATTCCCCAGACTGATATATAAACACACCCTTATTTCCTCGTCTGCCGATGACCCTAAACTCATCGGGTAAAGATATCTTCCCAACATCGGGGGCCGATTAGAATTTCTGATCATCGTTTTTTTGATCGGCAAGATATCGGAACCACATCGACAGGCGATAAAAAACTTATGTTTCTTTTTCTTGCAATTCCACTGAATTAGAGGCGATCCTTGAATGTATTTCAAATTTAAATCAAGTATACAATTTGCTAAACATTTCGCTTTGGCAATAAGTGAAAAATATTTTAAAACTAAGTGTACGAAAAATTTTAAATGTAAATATATATTTTGAAAAAAATACAAACCACATAATTATATATTGCTTACCTAATACGTCAATAAAATCCATAAATAAAAGTTTTTATATAGTAAAACAATATAGGAACAATTTTCTAAAATTAAATATAAATTCTCATTTCAATTTAATATAAAATAAAAATATAGTCCTTGTTTTTAAATAGTTTTCATTATAATTTGCTGAACATATTTTGGTCCGTTTTTTAAACATCTTTTAAGTAAAATAAAAATATGTTTATATGTTTCAAAAAGTTAATCAAATTGGATATAGTTTTTTTAAAAATTTAAAAATATTTTTTTAAATGTCAAAATTATTAAATAAACTCTTAAATTGCAATTCAAAAAATATCATAAAATCAGTTAGTTAAAATTTTACAAAATAGATGGCGACACTATTTATTTGACACTATTATTTTTTTGCTATAATAAATAAATTAATATCATTTTCCCAAATTTATGGAAGATTTGCTATTTTCCGAAAATACCCCATATATAAAAAAAAATGTCGGTCAATTTCCTTGCAAAGTCTGTATGATAGTAGAGTTTTGTACTACAATACAATTGTTATACCAAGAATCACAAGTAACTACAGTCCAGTGGCCATGTCAACGCACTCCGGAGATAACCGTCCTCGGTTCGGTCCCAGGGTAAGTAATTTAGACAATTCTGAATTTGGTAGTGTTATAACTTCGATTTATTTGTACTCTTAAAATGTCATTGAAAATACTACCATGTAAGAATTACGCGCTCCGGCTTTTAGTTTTGCATTATTTTAACTTGTCGTTTTTAATATTCAATACTTACATCTTTATAATTATTTAATGTTTATTAATTGATATTTTCGACAAAACAACGACCATTGTTTCGATATTTCTTGAGAGCAAAATTTTCCTCGGCCTTCGAACTAATTCTTGTCGGCTTCTGCTCGAATTCGATCAGTTTCCGGACATCGGCCAATGGCCGGCCACGGGGACAAAATGGATTAGTTGCCAAGGGAAAGATAAGTTTAGGGTGAGTTTCCGGTGAATCGCCAATCATCGGCGATTCACCTGGGGATGGAATTCCGATCACCGGCCGAGGTAAAATTGCTACTAGGGTTACTGCCAAAACTATTTAAAAAAAAAAAAAAAAAATTGGCATATTATCCCTTTAGCATACATGTTCTATTTGATCAGAGTGTCTACACATCTGGAAAAGTTGGGAAAATTTGAAAAAAAAAAGTTTGCCATAAAATCGGGGAATTTTGTAGAAATCTACCAGGGAACTCTTTCCTGAATTTTGTGGGCCGACCAAACGGTATAGTGGTTAGCGTGCTAGCTTCTAGACCGCGAGGTTGCGGGTTCGAGTCCCGTGTTGGCATGGGTGTTTGTAAATGTATGTTGGCTTGTCTAATGACGAATGTTTCGGCGCATTATAGCCCTCGTGTTGCTGACGGCGCCAGATAATCTGAATACAACTAACCAACCAACCTGAATTTTGTGGCCACCCTGTTAGTGTATGGAGTGGAAAAAAGATGAAATTTGTTTATACTAAGGACATATAAAGTTAAATATGTAATTGTTTGTGTGATGTTTTGTAGGAGATTCGCTCCTGTTTAGACGAAGCCAGAGTATTGAATGCCATGGACGACATATTGATGGCTTCGGACATTGGCACTGAACACGTCAATTACAGTCTCTCTGAAGAATGATATTTCCTGATAGTATGCAATTCATTAAGTTTGTAAATTTTATGTGTCATAAGATATGATTCAGTATTGTACAGAGCTTGGCCATTTTGTTAATTGTTTCATACTTTTGTTAAAAAAAAATTCTGATGGTGGTAGCGTGTATGTATAAATTATGTAAATAGTCATTAAATGGTGTGAGAAGATTTTGTCGAGCGTATTCTTCAATAGAATTAGGAATTCTTATTTGTTTTGAAATTTACAATGTCATATTGCTGACTAAAGCTTTTTGACACTTTCCTCCAATGTTCCGAAACAAAATTTTGATTATCCGACTACACATTATCATGGCTTTCATTGTTTTTAAATTTATAATTTTTTAAGATTTCATCAATATTATACAGGGTGATTCCTAAAGTCCTTTTCAGGCATTTTAATTCGAAACAATGTCTTGGTATAACCACGGAAGTGACATATACCTATAGAAAAGTGGCTACGATCAATATTTTGAGACAGTTTACAGCGTCCCTATCGGCGATTTACGTAAGTTACAATATAAAAAATAACTAAAAATTTAAATTAGATTAGCAAAAAAATCCAATTAGAAAAATGTTTACGATAATATGAAAAACCACAGAAAAAACAAGCAAACTTAGGTTGCAAATTTAAAAAAAAAAAAAAAAAAAAGAGAAAGCGCAGTGAGCAGAAATTTTTGTGTTTATGGCCTTTTCGAATGGTAGGTCCCTGTGCCTTCACCAACCCGCACACCAAATTTGAAAATCGTAGGTCAATTTGTTCGGGAGTTATGCTGACCACAGACAGACATTTTTTCTAGATCACTTTTTTGAATTCAGAATATTCCAAAACGTGGAGAAAAGAAAAAGAAAAAAAAAATCGATATTTTTTTTTGACTGAATCCTATACTGTGGTTACCCCTATATATACGTACGGATAATTGAAAGTTAAAAATAGAATAATTGTTTGATTACATAACTAAGTAGCTGAATACCCGTGCTTCAATTTTGACATGTGCAATATTTTAGCTAGATGTGAGGCCTCGCGTTGCGGAAATCTCATTCGTGTATAGGTCCCAGTTTTTGGCTCTTCGCTCGCAGGAAGGTTCATCGCTACGCAAAATCGAGCTCGCTTCGTTCGCTGAAAAGTTCATTGATACATAAAAACAGGTTTACTTCACTCGTTGAAAGGTTCATTGCTATGCAAGCATAGGCTTGCTTCGCTTGCTAAAAGGTTCATTGCTGAGTTAAGCATAAGCTTGCTTCACTCACTAAAATCTAATTGCTATGTAAAGTCTTAATATTGGAAGCCTCTCCCTTGTCGAGGAAAAAAAATCCCCGTTAATACAATAATACAACACCCCTTTAAGATTATTTTAATTCGGATAGCGAAATTAGAGGCCAAAACTACTATGTTTAAAATTTCAGAGCTCTAGGCCTATTAAAAGTAGCTTTTTGTGAAAAAATCAATGAAGAAACAAATTAAAATTTTAACATTCTTTTTATCAGTCCAATTAGAAGGCCACAACTACTTATGTTGTAATTTTAAAGCTGTAGCCCCATTTGAAATCTTTTTGTAAAATATATATTAATTAAAAAAATTACAAACCAAACAAAAATTTAAAATTCGGTTTTTCTCAAGTCCAATTAGAAGGCCAAAATTACTTATGTTAAAAAATTTCAGAGCTGTTGCCCTATTAGTAATCGTTTTGTAAAATGTTTATTAATTAAAAAAGAACAAAAAAAAAAAAAATTAAATTCCGTTTTTCAAAAATCCAATTAAAAGTCCAAAACTACTTATGTTGAATATTTCAGAGCTGTAGCCCTATTAGAAGTCGTTTTGTAAAAAAAAATTGTTAATTAAAAAGAACTAATTAAAATTTTAACATTCTGTTTGTTTGACATGCATACAATTAGAAGGCCAAAACTACTTATGCTGAAAATTTCAGAGCTCTACTCCAATTTTAAGTAGGTTCTATCGATCCACAGACAGACACACAGCTTGTTTTATTATTATAGACTATTGCTTTGTTAAAAAAAAATTTGGCGTCCAATTTTTTAAAAATTGGCATTTTTTTGCCTATATTTTTACATGCTTTGAAAAGAATATGCATGTGTAAGAGCCCATTTCAGCTTTAAAAAAAATATCCTTACATTTACAGAATTATCCTTAAAATTTTGGAATTATTCTTAAATTTTTTTGAATTATCCCTAAAATTTAAACCTAATTTTTACTTTCAATTACCCATACGTTTACATAGGATAATAAAAGTATAGTAGTTTTTTTTTTTTTGCTTTTTTTTTTTTTTTTGCATTTCTCTACGTTTTGGAATATCCTGTTTTCAAAAAGTGATCTAGAAAAAATGTCTTGTGTGTACGTGGTCAGCATAACTCGCAAACAAATTGACCTACGATTTTCAAATTAGGTGTGCGGGTCGGTTAAGGCACAGAGACCTACCATTAAGGTTTCCATCAAAATCGCGCTTGCGCTTAAGGTAGCTGCCTTTGAAAAAATCTTATTATTAATTGTTAAGAAAAAAAATTTTGTTCAAAATCTCTGTGGTTATCCCTCTTAAGGAGTTCTAAACATCCCCACATCCGAAATACCCGTAATAATGCTTTAATGGCGTAAAAAGTTGAAAAACGAATGCCTTCAATACATATCTCTCTCTCCTTGAGCATACCTCATCAAAGATCGTTTTTTCTTCTCTCCTCTGTTTCACTTACAACAAGAAAGGATAATATAAGAATTATCGAAAAGTATATCGCCAAAATTATCATTTTGGCAAGTTTTTATTATTTTTCAAATACCCTTACAAGAATTATCGCAAAAAAATCGCCAAACTGGCCATTCTTGCTAAATGAAAAATGAAAATATAAAAACTGTAAATGACTCAAATCCACGTCAGTATTATAGCGAAAGTTGTGCGATGTTTCACACTCCTAGTTTTAGAAATGTCATTGCGCCCCTGTCTTAGGCATACATGTTTCATTTGATAAGGTTCTTTTTTTGGAAAAGTTAAGGAAATTTGAATAAAAAAATTCCGTTAAATCTAGGAATTTTTAGAAATCTATTAAAGAATTATAAGTGAACTTTTATTTCCTGAATTTTGTGGCCACCTTAAGCAAAACCGAGTTATTGTTTCCAGGTGGCTCTTTGTAATGCCAGGTGGTTCTGGAAATATTTAAAAATAGTTAATGCATTAACTACATGAAGTTGTTAAACTTTTAATCCGCGGTTCATTTTTGCTCTGTTCCGACTTTTCGTTGCTTAGCACGGCATTGAACAAAATCTCTCCATTTTTCTGCCAATCTCAAATATCACACAGATAAATGGTGAGCAATTTATATATTTATATTTTTTTCTATAAATAAAATAGCGAAACCAATATACTCACTATCATTCGTTTATATTCACTATCAAAAGGATAAATTGGCCTTTTCCGCACCGAAAAATGGCTTCAAAATCATGCAAAATGACGATGAAGGATCAGTCGGTTCGCTCATGCGTTGCTGCCATTCTCAAAATAGAAATTTTTGCATTCGTAAAGATCGCTTTCACGCCTTATTAATTTTGAAGGCCACAGATGACAATAAGGTAAACGGACGTTTTTTATTATTATTATAATTTCTTTCTTTAAAGGATTATCGTTTGAGGTGCCATGTCCGCGAATTAGCTTTAATTTTAGGAATCTTCCGAATTCAAAAACCATGGTTTTAGTGTTATTTCAAAGGTACAACGTACTTCGAAGTTCATTTGTTGGCAGCAATAATGCAGAGGTCTACAACGATATTATTCTGTATTATTGCTGTTCAATACAATGTAGACAATGACAACAATAATACAGACTATAGTCATTTGTATTATTGTTGCTCAATACTTTGAACAACAATAATACAGGCGCCTACGACAATATTATTCTGTATTATTGTTGCTCAATACAATACAATACAATACAGACAACGACAATAATAATACAGACTGTAGGCGTCTGTATTATTGTTGCTCAATACTTTGAACAACAATACTACAGACGCATACACCAATATTATTCTGTATTATTGCTGCCCAATACAATAAAGACAAAGACAACAATGCTACAGGCGCATACACCAATATTATTCTATATCATTGTTGCTCAATACAATACAATACAGACAACAATACTACAGACGCATACACCAATATTATTCTGTATTATTGTTGCTCAAAATACAGACAATGACAACAATAATACAGACTGTAGGCGTCTGTATTATTGTTGCTCAATACTTTGAACAACAATACTACAGACGCATACACCAATATTATTCTGTATTATTGTTGTTCAATAGAATATAGACGCCTATAGTCGGACAACATACAGAAAACATATTTTTCGGACAACATCTTCAAAAAACAACTCTCAAACTTTGACATAACAATACTACAAAACAATGAAAGACAGAAAGAAGAGACAAGTGGTTGGTTGCGATAGACAGGTATCGAATTTTGCATACAAATGTTTGCAAAATTAGTCATACTGTTGAAATAGTGCAACTGTTGTAAAATATGGATAATTAAAAGTAAGTCCTAGTAAGGATAATTCCCTACACTCGCTATGTTACAACCTTCTAGCCCAGTGCATTTAGATACTACTTTCTACAAAACCTTGAAATTTGGTGAGTAGGTACGAAAAAAGGTCACTTAATGAAATGACATCAATTAAAAAATCTAAATAACGTCTAATATATTTTATTTCATAGTTGAAATCCTTACGTCAATGCATATACTGTGGCTCCATCTGGTTTTGTCTTTTACTATTTTAATTTGCATTTATATTCGATACACATTAAATGAAAACAATTAATGTCATTTCATGAAGGGATCATTTTCGTACCTACTCACCAAATGTCAGGGTTCTATAGAAATTAGTTTCTAAATGCACTGGGCTAGAAGATTGTAACATAGCGAGAATAGGTAATGATCCTTGATAGCACTTCATCTTTATGAAATGACACAAATTGTTTTCATATCTATTATAAATAAAAATTTAAAAAAAAAAAAAAAAACTTTTGCTGAGGCTGCCACTCTACATATCGGCATTAACGTAAGGCTTTCAAATATAAAATAAAATATATTGGATCCTAATTTTCGAGTTTTAATTTTTGTCATTGCATTAAGTGATCCTTTATTCACCAAATTTTATTAATTAAAATTTAAATTTAAAAGCACTTTTTTTTTTTTATCAACTTATATTAAAGTTTAATACAAAACTATATGTGCAGGTTAACAATATTACCATAAAAGTTGCGATTTATTTGGAACTACATCTTTACGGCGGAAGGATACATTCTATAGCTTATTCAGTGAGTATCTTGCCTTCTAGTATAGAGCGTGATGTTGTTACATTTGAACGACAGCACGCAAATGTGTTAAGTTATTTTGGAATCGTCGCGTGTGTTACACGTAAATAATGTAACATTGAAGAGAGCTGATGGCATGTTGCTAGAAATAATTGTGCAAGTAGGTTATAAAACGTATTACTTGCGTGAAACCTGGAGCACATCATTAAAGGATTTTTTTTTTTTTAGAAACTTATATGAAATACTCAAAGTTTACGTTTATTTTGAAACACGCGGTGCCGCGAGATTCTAAATAACCAAGATAGTTGCTATAACAACTTTTGTACAAAAATTGTAGTAAATCAGTGAATGGAGAAATCCTGCATTTCATTATTTTTTAAAAAATTTTTTATTCATTTTTAAATGTTTCGAAAAGGCCATAAACACAAAAATATCTGCACAATGCGCTTTTTTTTTAATTTTTTTTTTTTAAATTTGCAACCTAAGATCGCCTTTTAGATTTTGGCGGGCAAACGACACATTCGGCTCGAATTGAATGTGACGTCACTTGATCTAAAACAACTTGGCTCAAAACGCAGCAGTGGAAGTCAATTTTGCAAGTTTTCGCAAATCGCGCCAACCGGCACGGGATGTGGTAATTGTCTAAAAAACACACACCAACTATTTGGCAGAAACCTCACGATAACCATAGAGTACGGAAGGATGTCGTGACGTCACAGCTAAAAATGTAGCGTTTTGATCGGACTGCAATCGGGCGAGGTTTTTAGACATTTTCTTTTCTTAATATTTAAATAACTAATTTTTTTTTTAAAGAACTTTTGTTTCGATATTTTTAATCAGAAAGAAATTCTTCATAAATATAAACTAATTTCACTAGTTATTAAGAAATGCGGGTATTGTCTATTAAAAAAATTCTTTGTTCAACTTAGTCACAAACGAATTTTGTCAATGCATAAATCTGTTCACGAAGGGTGAACGAACACTAACAATTTTTCCTAATTTTACTCTTGACTGGATCAAAGATAAACTGTTATGTTCTTCTTATTATTTCTATTTATTAAATCCTTTGTATTCACTTCGATTTTGTTTGTTTGTTTGTGACTGACGGGCAAATCTGCGGAAGCCTAATTAACCCACTTGCTGTCATCTAATCGAGTTGAAACTTGGCAGATAGATTCGATGACAATGCATTCTCTAAATAGACCGAGAGGCAACTGCAATTTTTGGACCTCATCGAACATCATTCTGAATTTTTTTATAGAAATTGGAGAAAAGTGAGCAGATTACAAATCCACTGGTCTGCCGCGACAAAAATAGCCGAAACTGATCAAAAATCGACACTGGAATGAGTTGAACTAAAATCCGATTGCCAAATATGTCATAACTTACCAAAATGAGAGCAAACTTTTTCGTCTGGCAACCCACTGCATTTTGATTTTCAATGAGAAAAAGCGCAAACGATATCTGATCCCTGGCTCGACAAACCTGTATCTTTTAAAAGTAAGCAAAATTGGCGACATCAGTTACGTCATCAGTGACGTAATGTTTATTGCCAATTTGGCTCATTTTTGAAAGATGCAAGTAAGACATAGCCCCACATCAGAATCGTCTGCAACCTTCTTAATTGAAAATTAAAGAGTGAGGGTTACTAAATAAAAAAAAAAATGTTCATTATTTGGCAAGTTATGGCGCATTTGGCGATTGGATTTAGTTCAACTTATTAAAAGTCGTTTTTTGACCAGTTTCAGCCATTTTTGCCGCGGCAGACCAGTGTATTCGTAATCTACTCACTTTTCTCCTATTTCTATAAAAAATTCAGAATGATGTTCGATGGGGTCCAAAAATTGCAGTCGCCTCTCAGTTTATAAAGTTTTGGGGGCTGTCACTAAAAGGTCGCTTTTACTCGCGTTTCTATAATCGTTTTGGAATACTAATAAATCCCCCCTTAATTGATCATTGTTGAAATTCTATCCTGTTGCCAACATTATTTGAATTAGAATAATAAAAGATAATTGGGTGTGAATGCATAAATCTATTATGGATTGTGATGTTCTTCTGGCATGTTTTTATTTTTGAAAAATATCACTTTTTATTGCCTCATTCATTTAGGTGGGGTCTCTTTCCCCTTCTCTTTTTTTTTAATGACAGACAGCTATTAGTTACGGAAGTTGGATGTACGGAAAACGGACAATACCGTTTCCATACTAACACAAATATTCTAAAAATGACTTTACTAAAGTTCAGAATACGATAACACCGTTGGCAATCACTTCTCCGTGTTTGAGGAAGTGTTCGAAGCCGAAAAAGTGAAAGCTATTAATCCCTTAAATATGGCATCTTTATTCTGTTCACTCAAGCTTGTTGACAGCAGCAATGAACTTCAACTCATTGAAGAAACAGTTTCCTTCAAAAAGTTGTGAAGTTCAGTTTCCTTCAAGAGTGGAAAGACGATCTGAGTCAGCGTTCGATGACCAATCGAAGATAATCTCGCCGCTTGCAGACGATTTTCACCCACGTGATCACGCACTGAAAGGGAAAAAGTATTTAAAGTGAATGGAGGAATCAGAAAGTCGACTAATTTCATAGAGTAGAAGTTGTAGTGGTTTTTCTCTCCCGAAGAAGCTGTGGAATAGAATAAAAACAATGAATTCTCAGGTTAGTTTGATGTTCTCATTTTCTAATATTCTTTTTGGTAATAAATTATTATTATTATTATTATTCAAAATTAATAAAAGGATTAAAATTAATATTTTAAAATTGTTCTATGAAGTACAACTTTTATGAATTTAAGTTATATGAAAGTTCCAAATGTACTTGGAATATCTTTAAACCCATACAATTTTGCATTTTTGAGATTTATGGATTAAAAAATTTTATTAAAAAAAAAAAAAATTCGGGTAAATTTTTCCTAAGTGTAAAAAGTATCTAGTGAAAGCATTATAGGGTCATTCCATGTCAAATCAACACGGCTCCCAACCCGACCCCTTTAGAATTTCATAAAATTTGGTTCACTTATTAGATTCATAAAGAAAAGAAAAAATGTCAAATGTTAGGTTTGAATCTCGTTCGGTTTCCAAAATATAGAGTTTCAAAAAGGGACCAAAAGTGCAAAATTTCGTATTTCTTGCTTTACATATTTGGGTATAATTTTTTCCCTAGTTATCATAAAATATTTATTTTGGTGTCAAAAGAAAGAAAAAGATTTGATGTATTATTTACGTGTGTTTTTAAAAAAATTCTTTTTAAGGTCAAACAATTTGACCTTTGACCTTGAATAGCTCAAAAAAGGGTATTTTTATTTTTTTCAAAAAAATATATATTATCCTTACATCAATTCTCTACACAAACATGTTAGTCTCATTTTGGGACCGCAATGGGATGCCAAGTTATAAATTTCAATCGTAACTGTAGTCATACTCTTATCCTACAAAAACTGATTATATGTAAATAGCTTTTTCTTTTAAAATCTCTTTACATACATGTAATGCGATAGCCTCAATTATTTACTAAAAATTATGGTTATTTATATTTGATTTCTAATAACTTTTTAACTTTAAGAGCAAAAAATAATTGTTTACTTATACATTGAAAAAATTACATTTTTCGGCATTGCATTAAGTATCCAAACATCGTTTGCTGTAAAATTAAAAAACATGACCTAGATAATTGGTAATAATGAGTTTTTGAGATAATTATTTAAAAGGAATGTTGCATGCAATCAGAAACATTTGTTCATACAAATTATTAGGAAAATATCATACTTTGAAATTAGAAAACAGAAATACTTAAAATTTTTCTATTGATACATTATCTTTAAACTATTGTTGAAGCTAATTTATCAGATGCATAAGTAACTTCCTTACAAATGTAACTTCTATTAATTATTGTGACTCTTTTTCACTTGATTCATTGCATATGTAACTATTAATTTTATATATATATATATTTTTTTTTTTTTTCCGACCGTGGAATAAAAATACATTTTGCACATAAGTTGGTTGATAGAAATGGGTCTGAATACATGAAATTTAAGACGTACCTGGAATAGTTCGGGTGGTTAAGAATCGTTTCTGAAGGAAGATTTTTTTTCTCTTTCATACTGTAAGGAAGTTACATATGCAAACTGTATTCCTTCAATATCGGCAGTTGCCCATTCAAATAACTGTCGAGAAGTCATTATCTGATCTTTATATGGGCGCTGCAAACTGGCACGAGCGGCTAGCCTTTTTATGGTACCTCCAAGACCATCTGAAACTCCTCTTTACCATGGGCAGTGGCAAAAAAAATTCCATTTTGATTGAATTTCAAAATCTTTTTTATGGAAACACATGTTTATAATTTTTTTTTTTTTCCGATTTTTGTAGTGAGAAGCTGCACCATCAGAAAAGTACAAAAGTTTGTTAGGTTTCACATTGAATTTTTTTCCGATGAATTCGATCAAATGCCTTTGGAATAAGTGAACTGCTGTCAGAAACTACTACGAAATTAAAATTGTCTACGACTTGGTCAGTGTCTTCTATAATAAACCACAAATGGATGTATAGTCGCTTGCGAATTATTCCAGTGGAATCCTTGAATTGCATCTTGAAGAATAAAGGAATAATTTTCAGAAAAATCACAAACAACTACATATTCACCTGGTCCGGATTTTGTTTACAAGCACTAAAAAAAGACGATTGTTCCTTAGCAATGAATGAATGCCGTATAAGTTTGGTATGTTTATCTAAAAGCGAATCAATAAAGTCATCACAAGGGCTCGACAAAGTTTCAAGGGTAGATCTGTCAACATTAATCCACTGATTGTACGTAATTCTTGCAATCCCATTTTTATCAAAAAGGTCTTCAATGCACCTCCTAAATTCTTCGAACTTTGGGCAATTGCTGCACTCTCCCAAGTAACATATTGTTTGGGGAGGATTACAAACAATTTTTGATGTACAGGTTTTTATAGGAATCTAATGAAGTTTCAATTTCTTTACTTAATTCCTTCAAATGATATCCAATTAGCATTAGTTTCACATTTTCATGGATATGACAAACGCAGACGGTATATGTGTTCCGCTTGCTCCTGCCAAAACACAGACCCATTTTACGGATATTTGGAGCACGATGTCTTGTTTTTTTTTATGCATCCAAAAATAATATTGAGTCATCTGTTTCTGCATTTAACGGCCTGTTGAAGTAGAAATATAAATATAAGCAAGGGCATACCTAGATATTTTTTGGAAGGGGATATGAAATTATACGTCAACAAATCATTATAATCCTTTTAGTTAGTAATGCAGAGTATGATTAGTAATTCATATAACAGGTATTTTTTTCTACATACGTTTAGAAATTTAAAAACATTTGAAATAAATTTACCATTTAAAAAACAATCCTTTGATTTTTGAATTCTAATATCTAACAGAAAACTTTGGGAGGGGATATATTCCCATATACTTTCCCCTGGCTACGCCACTGAATAAAAGAACCAAGATGAAGATCTTCACCATTTCCTTCCTTTTGAAAACTAGTCAATTTACACTCGATTGCCTGTATATTCGGCCGACCAAATAGTATAGTGGTTAGCGTGCTAGCTCCTAGACCGCGAGGTTGCGGGTTCCGAGTCCCGTGTTAGGCATGGGTGTTTGTAAATGTATGTTGGCTTGCCAAATTACGAATGTTTCGGCGCATTATAGCCCTCGTGTTGCTGACGGCGCAAAATAATCTAAAAACAACCAACCAACCAGCCTGTATACTCGACTGCATTAGGATATGTGAATATGGGATTCGTCAGTTTGCACTCAAAGACGATTATTGCGTGAAATTAAGGACAAGAATTCACATTTCAATTTAAATTTTGGCATCCCATTGCGGTCCCATTATGAAACTAATGTATTTGTGTAGAGAATTAATGTAAGAATAACACATATTTTTTTGAAAAAAATAAAAATACCCTTTTTTGAGATATTCAAGGTCAAATGTCAAATCGTTTGACCTTAAAATGAAAATTTAAAAAAAATATTCATAAATAATACATCATTAGAAAGATCAAATCTTTATCTTTTTTTTGACACAAAAATCAATGTTTTATGATAATTAGGGACAAAATTATAACCAGATATATAAAGCAAGAAATGCGAAATTTTGACCTTTTGGCCCATTTTTTAAGCTCCGTATTTCAGAAACCAAACGATATTCAAACCTAATATTGGCCATTTTTTCTTTTCTATATAAACCCAACAAGTGAACAAAATTTTAATAAATTCTGAAAGGGTCGGGTTGAAAATGTCACTTTTTCGTGTTGATTTGACATGGAATGACCCTATACTATTAATTTATTATTTTTATATTGTTTTATTCTTTTTGTGTACTTATTGAATTTATGAATAAAATTCCTAAATACATTACTATGGGTAGTAACAAATGAATTTTTTTACTCAAAATAATAATTATTTTGCACACAAGGGTTACTCATCCAAAAACTGATTAAAAAAAACAATTAAAAAAGAAAGAAAAAAACACAAAAAAAACTGGTGACCATTTCGCTTTATGCAGTATGTTTTTGCTCCAGGTATTTATTTATTCTTTTCCCCTAAAAACAGAGTTTTTAAAAAATCTTTTATATGCACTGTCAATTTTTATATTCATTAACACAGCGCCGATATCAAAAACATTTCTATCAGCAAAATGTTAAGGAAACTAAGTTTCAAAATTTATTTATTAAAAATGAACGTGAATTTATGCTCTCGCGTCCAAATATCATTTGTTTATTCTGATTAAAGTAATTTTATTATTTATTTATTAAAAAAAATTGACAACAGGAGAGAGTTTGAATAATGGTCGGATCAATGCCATTTCAAAGCGATTGGACGACGGCAAGTTGGTTTATTAGTATTCCATAAAAGCTACCTTTTAGACAGTAACAGTCTCGAAATTTGATAGAATGCATTGTCATTGACATCGAACCTATCTGCCAAGTTTCAGCCCAACTGGATGACTGCAAGGGGATTAATTAAAGCTGGGAAAAGGAAGCCGTTGCCAGATGCTGTTGGTGGGATAAAAAATACGGATTGTCGAAGATTGAAAATAAAATTTTGGGTTGTACACAGCAGAAATGTCAATAGTAGACCTTAATTAGTAATAATGTGCAAAAAAAATATCTACTCTAGCACTTTATATGGCTTTTCGCATTCCCACCCAACTATAAAAGTGGACTATGATTGGTTAATCATCCCACTAGTGTCATCAACCACCTGCGCGTTTTTCTCCTCGGAGCAGTCTATCCAGTTGTTTATTTATATCGATGGGAATGACGCACCGCGAGCCATTTTTTGTGGAATGCTTCCACTTCCTAAGATATTTTATATTAAGGTCGCCCATTCAGTATAGTAGTTAGCACATTAAACTACCACGGTGGTGGGTCTCGGTTTAAGGGGGGTCCGGTATCGAAAATAAAAAAAACTTTATTTATATCTATTTTTATTTCAAAAATTTATCTTAAGTATAAGATACTATTTATATATCTTTGAGATAATGTTCTTTTTTTAAATATTGTGTTGAGTTATTTTTTAAAAAATTAAAAAAAAAAAAAAAAAAAAATTAATAATAATTGATGTTTGCGTATTTTGATGTAAGTCAAGTAAAAATATATATATATATATATATATATTTCAAAGTGAAAGCTTTCTGTAATCATATAAAGAAAATTTTGTCTTCACAGAATTTTGATAGGTAAATTAGAAAAAATTCAAAAAAATTCTCAAAATTAAAATATTGAAACTTTTTTGCTTTTTTTTATGGTTAGCCTTTACGCTAAATGTTATATTTTAAAACAGAATTTAAAAAATAAAATTCTGTGAAGAGAAAATGTTTAAAACTATATAAATTATATGATTCAAAAGTTTAAATAGCCAATTGTTAATGGTTCTGGAGATATATCGATTTGAATATGCAACATCCGTGAAAAACACTAGTGCTTTAAAAACTCACTTTAAGCAGACGCTTCAAGGCTTTACTCCCATTAGTGATGTTTAAATAACAGATAATTTCGTGGCGTTCTAATCACCGGAGGAATAAGATAAGAACATCATTCTCTTCAGGAATGTATGAACTATTTTTTTAATTCAGAAAAAAAAATTGGGATTTTTGACGAAATTTCGGTACCGGACCCCCTTAAATCCAGGGGTAAGCCATGGGGTAAGTTAGGGGCACCGACGGCCTTCCCACTGGGTGCTCCATCACAAGTGACCATCGCTACCGGACTTGCTGTGGCCAAGTGACTGCGAGCACATTACAAGTGGCTGTGAGCACTTGGGCCCGCCATTAAAGGGGAGAGGGGGGGGGGGGGGAAACAAACTTTTATATTAATTTCTCCGATACTTTTTTTTATTTTATGTTTCTTAAATTTTAAATTGATGTTTACCAATTTGTTTGCAATAGAGTATGGACCACGTGTTGCCCTTGTGCCAGAAATATCAAACTACCCAGCCACAGCAGTTAAAAGTTATGTGGAGGTACTCTTTCGTTTGACGGGTACCAGTCGGGGCAGTTGTCGCCAAACCTAAATGTTTACACGTTTAAATGACGCGTAAATGTATCGCCAATCCTAAATGTATACGGTTTGTTTAAAGTGCTGCTACAGCAACTCTATAAGGGTTTGTTATAGGAATTATAAATGATTTGAAGGTTGTTAGTTATGGCGAGTTTTCGCTGCAATTTGGCTGTTTTTGTCGGGTGCCTTTCTAACGGATGAGTAACAACGTGGATCCCGAATCGCCACGAACATATATATATATATATATATATATATATATATATATATATATATATATATATATATATATATATATATATATATATATATATATATATATATATATATACCTAACTCGGGATTTGAGCCTGGCACTTTTAACATGCTAAGCCAGAGTACTAACTACTCCTTAAGTTGATTGGGAGGTAACTGTCACGCTTTGATTGGAATGCCAGCTTTCTGTTTGCCCAATACCAGCAACAAGAACAATCTAGGTATTGAACGAGCAATACGATACCAGTCGGTGTTCATAGAAAAACACGGGGATGGGAGTTAACGCGCCAGCACATAGACATGCCACTGACAAACTGGCTTTTCCAATGACTGGCATGAGGTGTTCGGTGATAGTGGTTGGCGTCTAGTGACAGTCATGAAGTGTTCAGTGCTAGTCGCTGGAATCTGTGACAGGTGTGAAGCGTTGCTAGCTGCTGGAATCTAGTGACTAGCTTCTCTAACTGGTAAGCCGACTGGTAAAATGTAATATTAGCCTTTAGGTTTTGTCGTTTATTTGAAGACTTACACTTGATAATGAAATTGTCCTTTTTGCACTTGACGATTTTAAATATTTATCAAGTTGATGACTGTGCGTTTATTATTATTTTTTTCTAGATTCTAGTGTTGTTCTTGTGCCTACCATTTTGTCTGTCTGAAAATTATGACTATGAAGGAGTTGAAGAGCTCGTAAGTCGATTTAATTTATATTAAACTAGGCGGTTGGTACTTTCATTCTGGCACAGGCAAGATTTGATATATGATTCGCTTGATGTTAAAAGAGGACTTCAGCAGTTTCCCCAGAAATTTATTTTCTTCTTTTTTTTTATGAATACTAAGGCGGAGGCATTGAAAGCATATTTCTGTGTCCTTTATTAGGGTTGTGGTTAGCCTTGGGAAGTTACCATTTGGTTTTAGTCTATAATATTAGAAGGTGGTTAAGTCTTTTCCTTCTCCTGTGAAATCTTGAATCTATCAGAAGTCCCCATTTAACACATCAAGCGATTCATAAATGGCAGGATGTCTATTAATTAAAGTTATCCTGTTTCCTGTTAGTTAAAGTTATCCAGTCTCGATCCTGAAGTAAACAAAAGATCTTCTTAAGTTTTTTTACCTACTACTTATATTGCGGGACAATTATATTTGAAGAAAAACTAATCTTCCCAAAAAAACAAGTAGACATTGTAAAAAAAACAAAAAAAAAACACCAAGTCAATCAGAAAAAGTTATGAAATCTAATGTTTGTCGCCAAGCGGCCGAGTTTAGTTTCTTTAGGGACTTGTAGACAATGTACGATTGAGGTACTTGTACATAGGCAATCAGTACTTGGTAGACTAGAGTTTTTATAAAATTATTCTCAATTCAGTGCAATGAGTGCAAAGTATCTGAAGCAAATGAATGAGAATAACTCGAGCCAGCCAAGTTCTGATTGCCTATGTACAAGTACCTCAATCGTACATTGTCTACAAGTCCCTAAAGAAACTAAACTCGGCCGTTTGGCGGCAAACATTTGATTTCATAACTTTTTCTGGCTGACTTGGCGGGTTTTTTTTACTACGTCTAGCTGGTTTTTTTTAAAGATATCAATTATTTTTTAACAATTTACTAACTTAACTGCAGTCGAGCCCTGCTTTCCATTAATCTTTCTCATTAAATGACCATCCTTTAAAAATTTGACAAGGTTTGTTACTCACATATTAAGTCAAAATACTTTTTCCTATCTGTTTAATTGCATTTAATTCACAATAATTCAGATTTAACTATCGCCAAATACGATAATATAATCTTTACATTTTGCCACCGCATCACTAATGTCTCTTTAAGTAATCTCCGCGCAACACATTTAATACGCAACAACGTCACACTTGATCATAAAATTTCAAAGACCAGGAGTGTGGATCATAACACAACTTTCAATTACACTTTAATACTGGTCACAGCATTTAAATTTGACATGGATTAGTGTAATTTACTATTTTTGTTTTCTTATTTTCAATACTTAAAAAAAAATTGCCAGTTTGGCGATATTTTTGGTAATAATTATTACATTGACGACGACAAAAAAAAAAAAAAAAAAAAAAAAAAATTGCAATATGTTTTTTGGTAATGAGGTAATGAGCAATAAGTAATTTTTACTTTTTGCTATCACACTGTTTAAATAGTTCAACTTAAAATATCCTCATACGCATTAATTCATACAAAAGGCACTTCTTCTTATCAATACGAGAGGAATAAAAAAATAATGGTCTGAATATATTAAAGCTTTTAAGCTGTAGACAAGGCTAAAATTCCCAAGCATCGTGATCATTTCCGGGGGATACAGACCTTCCTACCCATCAAAATCATACAAAAGACACTTCTTCCAATCAAGCTGAGAAGGGGAGAAGAAAAAAAATAGGGTCAAAATTAATCAAATAGTTTTGACTTCAGCCCTGACTAAAGTTTTGGTAAGAATCAGAAGAACAAAACTCAAAACTACTCCCCCGGGGCAACACGACGGTAAAAAAAAAAAAAAAAAAAAAAAAAAAAAGGGTTCTAGCTATAATAGAAGTTGAGCTGTGAGAGGTCGTAAACGGGCCTGAGCTCTTTCTGTATAATTTACACTTGCATGTCTGCCACATCAAATGAAAATAATTTATGGCATTTCATTAGGTGATCTTTTTCGAACCTACTCACCTAATGTCAAGTAGGTTTAATAGAAAGTAGTTTCTAAATGCACTGGGCTAGAAGATTGTTACATAGCGAGTATAGGGAATATGATCGTTACTATGACTTCCTCTTAAATTTAGTAATTATGTCGGTCTTCTACCATCCGAACCGACTCACAAATCTACCATTCATAACATAATCATCGATATAGATAAACAACTGAATAGACTGCTTAACGCTGGGAAAATGAAGCCGTTGCCAGATGCAATTGGTGGGATAAAAAATACGGATTGCCGAGGATTGAAAATAAAATGTTGGGTTGTACACAGCAGAAATGTCAATAGTAGACCTTAATTAGTAATAATGTGCAAAAAAAATATATATATACTCTAACACTTTACAAGGTTTTTCACATTGCCATCCAACTACTAAAGTGAACTATGATTGGTTAATCTTCCCACCAGCTTCGCAATCCCCGGCGCGTTTTTCTCTTTTCATTGACAATGGAGCAGTCTATCCAGTTGTTTATCTATATCGATTAACCTAATTCTGAATTTAATCCAAATCCCCCATCTCTTCCCTCCCCAGATCCCCAAGCCGTACAACTTCGGCTACGAAGTGCACGACGAGCACGGTGACCAGTGGCGTACGGAGGAGAGCGACGGCATCGGCAAGGTGCGGGGATCGTACGGCTTTGTGGACGAAGAAGGCAAACGCCGGGCCGTCGAATACGTGGCCGACCACGACGGCTTCCGGGCCCGCATCAAGACCAACGAGCCCGGCATCGACTTCGGCCACCACTCTCCGGCCAATGTCCAGATACTGGCCGACTACGAAGACGATGCCACTGTGTATGGGATGGAGAATGTCCAGTTGCCAGTGAGAGCTTCAGGAAAGTACTATAGGTATCAGGAGCACGCGGAGAAGTCTGCACCTCCGATATATATGGTGGACGGACATTTGCAGAGTCCTTGGTTTCCGATGGACACTGTCGCTCATGTCTGAAGGTGGCTGTAGGGAGAGGGTGTGTGATGTTCTGGACAAGATATTGTGGTGCCAGTTATCACCAGCAGCGTCAAAATGTCCAGGAAGTGCAGTTCTGGAATGGTTCAGAATTTTAGAACAAAGCAATTAAAGACCAGGGGAGATTGGTTTAAGTCACTTGATAGTTTCTTACCAGGGTTAACAGTTTCTTACAGGAGCGTCGAAATGTCCAGGAATGCTTGGGCATCTGGAAAATATCCCGACATCATTTAGAATTTTAAAACACACAATTGAAGTCCTGGGGAAGATGGACGATTGGCTTAAGTCACTTGGTAGTTTCTACCAGGGCTGCCCGTCAAAATGTCCAGGAAGTGCAGTTGTGGAATGATTCAAAGTTTTATAACGCTCAGTTCGTCACTTCAATGTCAAGCAATGCTAATTACATAGATACAGTTTTGTGGATAATGTTCTCTAAGTACTAGGAAAATAAAGTTAAGTTTACAGTTGATTAAAAATGTACCAATACTAGGAACTGCGTTTTAACTATTTTACTTATTAAATAGGATTTTATTTTACTGTATTTGGAGAACAATATTGACAATACCCTATCTATGTAGATAGTGTTGTTTGACATTCAAGCGACAAATTGAAAACTAGGGAAAGATGGAAAATGGTTTAAGGCCCTTGGTGACTTCTACCAGGATTAGCAGTTTCTACCTGAAGCCTTAAAATGTCTAGAAAATTCTGTGTGGAATGATTCGTAATTTAAGAACATACAAGTCCAGGAAATGACGGAAGAATGGCTTAAGTCATTTGATGTTTTTTTACCAGAGTTGTTACTTTTTACCAGGATCAACATCCAAGAGGTGAATTTATGGTATGGTTTGAAATTATGAACACACAATCGATGTCAAAGAAATAATGGGAGAATGGTTT
This sequence comes from Linyphia triangularis, assembly GCA_963978545.1. NCBI lineage: Eukaryota > Metazoa > Arthropoda > Arachnida > Araneae > Linyphiidae > Linyphia > Linyphia triangularis. The sequence continues at coordinate 11,299,954 of OZ021728.1, forward strand.
AAGTCGCGTGGTATTTTCTTACCAATTTAGGCAGGTGGCTTTTTGAGATTATCGCTACAAGATCCAAATGTAAATATGTCATTTGAAAAATCATTGTATATATTCATAGATACGCGTAAAATTCTATCATAATGTTTTATATTTTTAATGAAAATAAATATTGTTGAGCAATAAAATTTGAAAATGCTTTTAAGTTTCATCTGTTATTTTAACTTAGTTTTATAAATGAATCGATCATTTGAGAAAAAGCACTCAAATCATTTTATTTTCTTGAAGTACTGTCAAATCCCGTTAACTCGAAGTCGACACTGGAATTGTTCGCCTTAACCGAATTTTGTGTTAAATGAATAAATGAACTTTGATTTTTAAGTACGGATAACTGCTTTTACTTCGAGCTGAACAGGATTTAATGCTAAGCAATTTCACGTTACCGGGGTTTGACTGTACTCTGTAAAAATTTTGGAAATTAGTGTTGTGTAGTAATGCCTAATTATGGAAAAGAAACACTTGAATAACTTTTATAAGGTGTGAGGTTTTTTTTAATTGCGTAAAAATAATATGAGATTAGGTTAGATTAAAAAAGAATGTGGCAAAGCCAAGTGAAATAGATCTTGCTGACCCCTTATTCTTTGCATATAAATCTAAATACACTGATCTGCAAAATTAAAGTATAACTAGTTTTCCGTAATAACTTCTCAGTGGAGCAGCATCAACACATGATATTCACATCAAAGAGACATCTTAATGTTACAAAACGATAAGTAAAACAGCAACAGTCGCAAATTGAAATGCAAAGTGTACAGTGGCTGCATATGCAAAAGAATGGAGTACCATTAGTGTGCTGTTTTACTCATGCATTTACATTAAAAATCACGCAACTCATGGAGTTTACTTTTAGTGTGAGATATGATCTTGCCCTGTCATCAGTGTTTACTTGGCACTGTATTCTCATGCTTAACATGAGTTTCTTGATGAATTCTAGTGGCTAATTTGCTCGTCCCACCTTTTGAACTGTTTGCAAGTGGTGGAAAGTTTCTAATAGATTAAATCTTTCCACAATGGATTTCGTAGAAGCGTCCCACACATATTTGGTGAAATTTGAATTAGAGAAGTTATCTGGCTTACGTATAGGGGCAATATTCTTATTTGTTAATTGTTTATCCAAAGCATAAGTGAAATAAAATATGCCATAAGTATGAATAAACATGAATTAGAAAGCGATATTTCCGCTTTAAAGATTTTTCTAGATCAAGTTAACATAACTATAGTAAAAAAGTCGAAGTTAATTATTTTTTGCGCTCCTAGCGAAAGTAATAAAGCAATTCAATAAATTGCATCCCAGTGCCAAAACTCTGACGTCCAATGTTACTCATGAGACTGAAAAAAATCATTTTCAGTAAATAGTACCCAATAAAAACAAATCAGCTGGGCCAGCAGTGGTTAACTGACTCTGACTTTCACCTGAAATGCCGGGTAGTCGGCGAATGACTTTTGCTTTCCAGTGCATAAAAGTGACAGCCTGGCCTACAGTATGGTCAGAGGTCATTTAACTGCTGTTGCCAGAATCGTTTAAACAGTCTCCCAGGACCGGCTTGTTTAAAAAATTGGCGTGCCACAAGCGAGCCAGCACTGGTTTAGTTGAAGCTAGCCTTATTCATATGGCGATGCGAACTATCGTGCATTAGATAAAATAAAAACAATGCTAACAGCGGAGAAAATGTGTTTCCACTTAAAAACTAACACTTTGTACAGATCAATTGAAAACATAAACAAGCTAAAACTCAGTGTCGAAACAGCCCCGTCCTGACGTGGAACCTTCCGTGTTTAGTTTCCAAGCATGCTGTGTTCTCATTTAACCGACCCACTTAAGGGATGAAAGACTGATTAAACCTTGTTCTGTGTCTGGATCGAACCGCGGAAACCTGGATCGAACCGCGGAACTGTGGCATGGCAGCTCAATGCGCTACCACAGCTCCACTGGGCTTCGAAAACAGTAACAAAGATAATATTATTTACCTTGTTGCTTCCATCATAACTGAATTTCACTTGGTATAGCGGCTTCGATACGTTCTCCTTCAATGGTTCAACATGGCTTCCATAAACAAGAGTAGTTCGCGTATGCTCGAACGGCATTTCTACCAATGATTCAGTGGTGGCGAGCATATTAATGGGCTATTTCTGGCAACTCACTGCTGGTTCGTTGACGGATGCCAGCAAATAAACAGAATGCTGGAAAGCCAGAAATGGGTATAGATTTAGCCGAAATGCTGCCTACTCTTAGCCACTACTGACAGCATCCAACCGTAAAGCGGCCAGCATTAGTGTTTTTACTGGGTATTTAAAGTTAAAAAGTTTTTGTCTTTTGGTTCAAAATGCTGGATTGCTTTATTAAGCTCCTTAGGAGCACAAAAGATTACTAAATTTGACTTTTTACTATAATTACGTTAGCTTGATCCAGACAAGTCTTTAATAGTGAAATATCGGTTTCTAAATCGTGTTTATTGATATTTATGGCACATTTCACTCCACTTTTGCTTTGGATAAATGATTAACAAATATGAACATCGCCCCTTTACTAATCCAAATTTTGTCAAGCATGTGTGAGACGTTTCTACGATATGCATTGTGGAAAGATTTAATGTATTTTGAACTTTACATCACTTACAAACAGTTCAAAAGGTGGGACGAGCGATTTAGCCACTAGAACTCATCAAGAAACTCTTATTAAGCATGAGAATACAGTATCAAGTAAACACAGGGGAAACCGTATCTCACTCTAAAGGTCAACTTCTTGAGTTGCGTGATTTTTACTGTGGATGCATTGGTACAGTTGCGCACTAATGGTACTCCATTCTTTTGCATATGCCCCCATTGTACATTTTGCATTTCAATTTGTGGCTGAAGTTGTTTTACTTTTAGTTATGTTTTATAAAGATGTCTCTTAGATGTGAATTTCATGTGTCTATGCTGATCCAATGAGATGTTATTAGGGAAAACTGATATTCCTTTAATTTTGCAAACCAGTATACATAACTTATCGCATACCAGACAATTCTTTGGTCTTGCAAAAGACCAATTGCAATAGTAGTAGGCTTGCTTGAGTCGGTAAGCCAAATGTATCCTAGAGGCATTCTACTTGAAATTGATAAATTGAATCGGAGGAGTACGTATAATACTGACATTTTTAGGCATTTTTCTAACAGCACTTAGTGTGATAGAAATATGACGGTAACATGAATTGGAAACAATATTTTATCATTATAGACATGTATTGAGCTAGTCAAAGTAGAAATTTCAAATTTGATTATCTATAATGCTATCATGGAAGGCTAAGTGCACTATTCCACCACATTCCACACACAAAAAAAAAAATATTGCCTGTTATTTTTTTTAACCGATTTAGTCTCATGAGTAATACTGGACGTCAGATGTTCTGCAGAAAGGTGAAGGGGAGAAAATTATATAGCGTGAGAAAGAAATGTCCATCAGATATAAATAATAGTTTTTTTTTTCTTTTTCAAATTATAGATATGTGAGTCACTCAGTACTCAGAGAAGTGGAACAAATCCAGTTCAAACTTAATCCACTTTAACTATGAGAGCCTTGAGAATAACTTAATTTGATACTAACAAACGCTTAGATGACTAGAAGTAATGCAGATCAAATCCTTCTGAACAGGATGCATTTTAGATTTAAGTGCCTAACGATTGTTCTAAAAAATAATATTGTGCTGCCATCTGGCGCTATAAATTTCAACAAATATCATACCCGAGAGCCTGCATCACAGTCAATGTATCCCGAAAATCTGTAGTCTTTATTTTTAAGTCAGTATGAGGCTTCTCTCCCTGCTCTTAAACGCTCGCCAACTCCTGGGGGTTACTTTTCAAACCACAAGTCACCGGTTTGGTAACGATAGGAAAAATCCGAGCTTGCTAAGCTTGCGTATAACTACTTGAAATGCATAATAAAATAACCTGAAACGATTCGACAGTACAAGGTTTGTGATGTGATCCCAGAAATCCATAAATTATATGTTATCATTAACACATTGCGCATGGGGTCTTTTCAAACAACAGCATTCAAATCGACAATGCATCTTAACTCGGATCTCAAAACCAATGATGTCAGATTTTCAGCCATAGAATTTTTACTTTCAATTACCCATATGTATGCGTAGGGTAATGAAAGTAAAGCATTCATTAAAAAAAAAAAAAAATCTCCACGTTTTGGAACATCCTGATTTAAAAAAAGTGATCTAGAAAAAATGTATGTTTGTGTGTCCCGAACAAATTGACCTACGATGTTCAAATTTGGTGTGCGAGTAGTTGGTGACCATGGGATCTACTACTAAGGTTTTCGTCAAAATAGTGCATGCGCATAAGGTAGCTGCCATTGAAAAAAATCATGTTTTTTTATGATTGTTAACAAACGGCTCTAACAATTTTCATTAAAATCACTGTAGTAATGCTTCGTAAGGTATTCTAAACATCCCCACGAAATTCCCGCAAAAATACATTAATGTGGTAAAAAGATGAAAAATGAAGGCTTTCAGCACAGAGTTCACTTTCCTTGAGCATACCTCATCAACGATCGTTTTTTCTTCTCTCCTCAGTTTCACTTATAATAAAGAATAGTGAAGAATGGAATAGTAAAAAGTATATCGCTAAAAGTACCGATTTGGCAATTTTTTTTAAAAGACCCATACAAGAATTATCGCAAAAAATACGTCCAAAACTGACCATTTTTTTTCTAAATGAATGATCAAAATATAAAAACGGTAAAATGACACAAATCTACTTTGGTATTATAGTGTAATTGAAAGTTGTGCGATGTTCTACGACCCTAATTTTACTGCCATCTTAAAAAAAAAAAAAAAAAAAAAAAAAAAAAAAACTTTTTTTGTATAATAAATAAGATATTTAGCTAAACTTGTGAATAATATAATATACTTTAAATATACCACATTTCTGAAAACAATTACTTAAAATATTTTTCTCAAAAATGAGCGTAAAACTGAGGAACATACATGGTACGAAACTAAGAAATTTTCGTGAGGAATTTTGACCAATCAAAGCTCGCCTTTAAAAAAAAAAAAAATCTTTTAATTTTATACCTAATAACTCAAAAACTAAAATTCGTATTGGTAAATTTTTCTTATCAGTAGCTTTCCAAAACATTGCTCTAGAAATATGCAATTTTTAATCCTTTTCTTGCGCAAGCAGAAAACTGAGTGCGGTGGAAAAATTCTGGATCAGCGGCGATATTTTTTTAATATTTACTTTTTTATACTTTTGACCATCACCGTAGACAGGGGAGGGGGAGGGGGTCCGACGGGATACCCCCCCCCCCCCCCGAAATTGTGTGAAATCTTATTTCACTACTTCCCCTTCTTTTTTTTTTTGTGTGACTTGTTATTTGCATTTAATCAAATCTTCGACCATACACCCCCCTCCCGAAAAAAATCCTGGCTACGGCCTTGCTTTCAATTTCATGTTTTGCACATGCGCAATACTGACGAAAACCTTAATGACAGGTCATATGACCACTACTAACCAATTACACCAAAATTTAAACATCGTAGAACAATTTGTTCGGGAGTTATGCTGACTACTCAGACAGGTCCTTTTTCTAGATCCCTTTTTTGAAGTCAGGAGGATGTTCCAAAACGTGGGGAAATGCAAAAAAAATCGAAGAAGTCTTTTTTGACCGAATACAATAATTTCATCACCCTATATTAACATTTGGGTAATTAAAAGTAAAAAGAAAAAAAGTCAGAAATTGTAGGCGTACATTTTGAGGAAATGGTATATAAAAAAATTATTTGTACCCATGATAATATGAGGGGGGGGGGGGATGTGATTTTACATTAAGAAAAGTTAATTTAAAAACACCCTTTTAATTTAAAAACAAAAGATAATTGCTTAAATTTTAAAATAAAGTTATAATATATGCTATTCTGAAATTAAGTTGAAATTTCCGTCCCTGTGCTTTTACTGGCTTAACATGTATTCCTTCAAGTGGGGAAATTGGTATTAAGCTGAAAAAAGTTTGCATTTAATGTTTTCAGTCTTTATTTTATACATTTATCTATTATTATTATTATTATTTTTTTTTAAACCAAAGTATGTGAAATGCAGCATCAGTGGAATGACCCCACCCCTGTTTTTTTAGCGTTAACTGAAGAAATAAACCTGATTAATAGTATATTTGTGAGAAAAAATGGGTTAAACATTTATTTATTATAAAAATATTTAACTAAACACAAAGAAATATAAGTTTTCATTTATTTTACCGCTTTATTTTAAGCACATAAGTGGTTCTTGGAGTGCTGAAGTAACCTCCATGGAATATCTTAAACTTGATTAAGACTCTACTAGATAGCAGTACAGTCTTTTTTAGTAGAGCTGAAGTGAAGCTCAAGTCATCCATTTTGTTTGGTGATGTTGTTGGATGTGCATAGTTTTATTTTGTTTGTGAAAAAATTGTCCAATCCTCAAAAATCTGGTGAGTTCATTTTTTCATGCATCCTCCATGTTCAGTAGTGTTATTCCTTATAGTGTTAAGCATACTTTGGTCGTTAACTTTTATCAAATAGTCAATTTTTCACTAAAAACAAAGCTAATAGATTCTAAGTCTTTTAGGTTAGGTTTTAAGCATGGAAATCAACTTATTTATAACCTCCATGGGTTGTGTTAACCAGGGAGGATCCAAGCAAAATTAGAAATATATATATATATATATATATATATATATATATATATATATATATATATTTCTAATTTTGCTTGGAACCTCCCTGGTTAACACAACCAGGGAGCAACAATTTTGCTTGGAATATATATATATATATATATATATATATATATATATATATATATATATATATATATATATATATATATATATATATATATATATATATATATATATATATATATATATATATATATATATATATATATATATATATATATATATGTGGGAGTAGACGATCAGAGAAGGGACACTTGTTGAGTGTAGATTCCAGCTTTAATGAATCCTTATTGCCTCTTATCTCATACTACATTAGGCACAAGCGCCTTTCTTACGTATATTCACATCGAGAATGTTCAGTGATCTGTCTCTCTCATCAGAATGAGGAATATCTCCCTCTGCCGCTAGGAGTCGCCACGAGGGGTTCTCTAGTGGTGCGCCCTCTATCTCCACACTCGGTCATCTTGGCGAACTATGTCCTCATAGTTTATATCTGAAGTTATCTGAAATAGAAAAACACAAGGAAAGCAATATGCACAGATACTATGATTGTCACATCTATGATTGTTTTTGATTGGTGTCTCTTTATAATGGCCAAAAAATTTTGCTCGCTGAGTGTAAACTTTAAATGTTCTGGGATTTTTGCGTCTTTTCTTAAACTGTTTGAGGCTCTCCTTATTCATTGAGGTTTCTTCAGTCTTCTTATTTGCATCTGATAATGATCTCTTCTTTTTATGTTTTTCCTTGACATCCTTCTGTTCTTCTTTTTTGGTTTCATCTTGTTGAAGGTTTATCTTCATCTTTGAAATTTCTACATTTTGAAGTTTCATTCCATGCTGAATATGTTCAACGAGAGTAGAATCTTCCTTCATTGCTCTAACTTGTTTAGTTATCTTCACATCCATTTCCTTTACTTCTTTTTGCCTGGAACATAACTCTCTCTTCACTTCAATGCTGTGATTTTTCTCCTTTAGCTGTCTTTTTAAGTTTGCTCCTTTTTCTAAACTTAAGACTGAGGGTTGCAAGACTTTATTAGTGGTAATCAACTCACATTTTTCAAGAGTTTGGCATCGTTGACCTAACTGTTCTTGTAGTAACTTGGCTAGCTTTAATTCATTTTTAAGATGGATAATTTCTTCTTTAGCAGATCCAATTTCCATTTCACAACCTGCAATGTCTTCTCTGTATTTTTCAAGAATTTCAGTGGTTTCTGCCAGTTCCTTTAAATTTTCCGATTCTATTTCTTCAAGTTTAGCTTGTAATGCATCATTCTTAGCTTCCAGTTTAGAGTACTGTACTTTGAAAGTAGCACCTTCTGTATGCAACTGTAAGATTTCATCTTCACATTCTTTTATTTTACTTTGAGCTTCGTTCAGTTTGCAATAAAGTTCTTCCATCTTTTTTTTGAATTCTTCATCTCCTCTCAGTACAGCATTATCCGCTACTTCAGGAAAGTTTTCTTTAAAAGGCTTACGTTCTGCAAGTAGACATGCCGCAATCCTACGCTTTTCGCCAAATAATTTCGCACCTGCTACGGACTGTTCAATCTTCTTTTCGCCGCCAAGGTATAATCTTTCTCGGGTCACACCAGTAAGATGACTAGCGCTTCTGCATTCGGAAGGCGGAGCTACAAATTTCTCCTCTACTCTGCTTCCTGATTGGCTGCCGCGGCCGTCGATCTTCTTCTCAACTGTCAGGATAGATTTGATTGACATCTTGCGGAGCGTTTCGCCTTCATTTCCTCTTTTGGCCTCGCCAGACTGGCGCCTGATAACTTGTAAATAAAAAACACGTGGATCCTCTCGGCTTGGATCTCGAAGCTGTCTGTAAAAGGATGGGTTTTCGAATTTTCCTATAACGTCCATTCCAATTATTAACTCATTTGTGTGGTCTTTGATGACGTATATTTTTGTATTGACTGAATGAGTGTCGATTTTAATGTCAGTATGGAAATATCCTAATGGTTGTACTTCTATATTACCTAATCCTTTTAGTAATATGTCATTTCTCATTAATTGGGGTGAACCTATTTTTATATACAAGTCCTCAGAAATGAAGGTGACTTGGCTCCCTGTATCATTCAGAGCAACTATTTCATGATCGAATATTATTACCTTTGTGGTGCTTTTATTGTCAGTGTAACTATTAATTTTATCAATTGGATTATTATTACTTTCATTTTCGGGATACACATTACTTTTATAATTAGGATAATTACTAATTACAGCTCTATTTGCCTTCTTTTTTGGACAGCTGGCCTGGCGGTGGCCTATTTCATTACAATTAAAGCATTTAATACCTTGATTTTTAACTTCAAACTGGTTATATTCATTAGGCCACTCTGTATTATCAACAATACCATTATTTCTTTCCTTATAAAAATGGTTAGTATTGGTTTGAGCACGAACGAATGGACGTTCCTGCATATTTTCTCTAGACTGCCAGTGTTTCCTGTTTTTTTCTTCATATTTATTTTCGCGAAATACCGTATTCTTTTTAAAATTATTTCTAGTTGAATCAAAGTCATCGAGTTTGTTGACCAAAATTTCCCTATTTTTTATTTTCGGAAGTTCGTCCATAAAGTGTTCTCGAATTTCTTTGGGTAATTTTCTTTTTATTTGATCTACTAGCATTAATTCTTTTAAATCTTCAAATGTTGTGACATCAAGTCCGCTCAACCATTCGGTTAGATAATTGTTTAGTTCAAAAGCAAAGTCTCTCCATGTCTGACATTGTTCTTTTTTATGGAATGAGAATTGTATTCTGAACTGTTCTGGGCTAAGTCGGTATCGTCTCAGCAAAATGCTCTTAATGTGGTCGTAATTATTCGCTAGTGTTTCCGGCTCACGTGTTATTAAGCTTGCTATGTCAAGTGGAAGCAATGTAATCAAATAATTTACCCAAGTATCTTTCGATATTTCTAGACGACTAATTTGTCTCTCAAACAGTGTCAAGTAGATGCTTATGTCACTACCGTCAAACGGTTTCATATACTGTAATATATTTGGGCTTCTGCTTACTTCGTTTTCCCGTGCGTTTGTTACAGTAGCGCCAAGTTGGCGAACTTCTGCTTCTATGCGCAGTTTCGCTAACTCGAATTCTTTCGCTTCCCTATCTTTTGCTAATGATTCTTCATTTTCACGGTCATTTACAATTGTGTTTAACATATTTTTAACAAAGTTTTCATCATAATCGGCGTGTTCTGTTATTAATTTACATAATTGAGCGATTTTTGGGTTAATGGGTTGTTCCAATCCCAGTTCATCTATTAAAGCGAGTAAGTCATTCTTTCGTGCTCTGGCAAGAAACGCCATGTTAGTATAATCGAAAATTGTACTCACAGTTTTTCTGTTGACTTGTTACCTCGACTTGTGACAGTCAGTGTCTATGTTTCGTTATGGTCTCCCAGTGCTTGCTGGTCCCCTCCTTAATGATGCTGACCTCTTGTATTTGACGCGAAGTTTCTTGGCTTCGACGGCGGTGTTCCAATGCTTGTTGTTTCCGCTAAACAATCCTCTTCGTCGGCGCTGACTTCGCTTTTCCGACGTGGTAGTTTCGCTTTCCGGTGAGACGTGGTTTCCCTTTCGGTCACTGCGCTGTTATGTCGTTTACACTGCTAGGTGATACGACGGCTTATACTCCGATCCCCGGTTCACTGCTGGGTGACTACGGTGCTGTTCGGTTTCATTTGTACTCGTATCTCGTACTTCTGGTTTGCTCTTACACGTTCTGCCGTTTGGTTCTTAACGTAACGTTCTGACGCCTACTCAGTTCGTGATGCCGAGCCCCCATGTGGGAGTAGACGATCAGAGAAGGGACACTTGTTGAGTGTAGATTCCAGCTTTAATGAATCCTTATTGCCTCTTATCTCATACTACATTAGGCACAAGCGCCTTTCTTACGTATATTCACATCGAGAATGTTCAGTGATCTGTCTCTCTCATCAGAATGAGGAATATCTCCCTCTGCCGCTAGGAGTCGCCACGAGGGGTTCTCTAGTGGTGCGCCCTCTATCTCCACATATATATATATATATATATATATATATATATATATATATATATATATATATATATATATATATATATATATATATATATATATATATATATATATATATATATATATATATATATATATATATATATATATATATATATAAAGAAAATATATTTTTTCTTGACCTTTTTTTATGTATCAGTCTTGTTAATAAGATTCTAAGAGTAAAATTTCAAATTTGTTATCGATGTTTTTTTTTTTTTTTTTTTTTTTTTTTTTTACCTCCTCAAATTCCCTTTAATTTCAGAATTGCTCAATTTGAATTTAGAATAATGCTGTTTAAAATGTTCGGATTTATTTTCATTCCTAATGTTTGAATAGAGAAAAAACCTTATTTAAAAATTCTTTTAATAAGGTTTACAGTTCTCAATAATGATACTGCTGTATTTATTTGAAATACTACTTTACTATAATATTGCTTTATGGTGGTTCTAACCTTAGGGCACTGTTCCACTTGTCTAAATTAGCCCAAAGGGAGAAAATTCAGTTTTAAAATCTAATTTGCACATAAAACAATTTCAAAAACAAATAAAAAAGAAAGGGGGACTGACGGAGCAAAACTAAACGGACAACTAGATTAAATTTTAAATAACTCCACATAAATATAGTTTAGAATTTTGATTCAGATTTCATGCTAGTGATACGTCTAATTGAATTTAAAAGAGTCGGTATATTAATTCTGTTATTTTTTAATTAATTTGTGAATGAACAAAAATTATGCAATTTGGTGGTATTACTGCAAAATTTACATATACATAATAGGAGTGCTAAACTTTCGGATTTTATTTATAAACATTGTGGAATAAATTGTTTGGCTTTCCTGTAAAGAGAGACTTTATAGTTGTTAATTTTTTCAGAAGATGGCAGCACCACAATGAAATTATTGTATTTATCCTAATGCGAGTACAAAATAAAAAAATTGCTTTTTAAAGTTTTGACTAGATGGCGCCACTAAATTTCCCGAATTGCACTTTTTATTCATGAGAGCCGTACCACGGAAATTTCTAAATCTATGCTATGATAAAACGTTAAAAAGTATGAGGTAATTGATTATGAAATTGGAATTGCAGTTAGAAAAGTTTTGGAAAATCGTTTATGGTATATTTAAGATGGATAGGTTAGTCTGGCCCTATTTTCCTACAGAGCTCCATTAAAAGAAAAATTAAAAAGTATTGCAGGTATGAATAACTCAAAAGATTAGAAAAATATAAGAGTGCAGGAGCGATTCAAAATTTTGAAAGATTATGTCAGTCTTGGAGATTTTGTGATAAAAAATTATATAATTGTGATTTTTTTTTTCGTTTGAAAATTAGTGACTCTTTGGAGTCCACTTTATCTGAAAAATGATAGAATAACATTCCGTAAACAAATGGAAACGAAGTTACAGAGCTTAAAGTGGTAAGGGTCAAAATCATGAAACTGGCGAAAACGGGCCCCGAGTGTTTTTAGATATAAAATTAAAGAAAATGGTAAAGGAAAATAAAACAATTACAAATCCACTGATCTCTACTACAACTTTTGGATTGCTTATTAGCTGTTTCTGCTCTGCAAGCAGATGATGTCATTTGAATACTTCCCCCATAATGCTTTGAAATAGGTTGCCCATAGTTACAAACAAATTTGATTTAGTTTTAGGGGTAGTTGCTAGTATATAGATCTCTACGGTGATTACTAAGCCTTCTTCAACTTCAAGTCAGTAACTAAAAGCATGCGCTATCCAGAAGTTGTAGTAGAGATCAGTGTAAAAACCTAATGATTCTCTTTATTAAGAAATTTGAAGAATAAGGGGGAGGGGAGCAAATAATTGGATAAAAAAAGTAATTTTTAATCTCGAAAACGTCATTTCGGTGACTGTTACCGGCGAGTATCAAGCAAAATCATTTGTATTGTATGGTATGCGACAATTATTCTAATTTCTTTTTCAAATTTTAACTAATTACTAACTCTGAATATTCTATAATAGTAAGAAACGAACTTTTCTGTAGAAACTAGTCTTGTTTTTTTATTTATTCGATCTCTTTACTGTGTCCAAGAATCTTGCGTTATTTCACTGACGTCACCATCTTTCAAGGCGCATCCGTAACCATCCAACGTAGACAGCTCAACTTCTCGCATTTTAGTGCAAAACAAGTAATTCAAATGTGATCACGTTAAGGAAAGTGGACACAATTTAATTTTTCACATTAAAATCGATTGGTATTTAGTCTTAACTACGAGCGTACACCTATTATCCGTCATTTCGGCGACGCTTCATTTTTAATGTTTTAATATGCTGAATATTAAACTGCTGACATTAATGATTACATTGACATGTGACTTTATTTATGGTCCTCGTATTCAGTTAAGCCTAATAGCTACACGATGTAGAAAGAAAGTTTGTCATTCCGGAGACTATCATTTAGGTGACAACTCAGGAATGGACACCTACGTCGAAATGACGTTAAGTGCATGAGATGCAACTTTTCTATTCATTTCTTAGATTATTTAGAGCTTTTGGTGATTTTTAGAAGAAAAATAAAACGAAAAGAGAGAAAAGGCTTGAGAATTGTGAACAAAATCAATTAATTTTAAAATTCGTTAACCGTCTTTTAAGTGTTCAAAATCGCGGTAATAAAAATGTAAAAGACAAAAGAAATATTGTCTTACTCATTAAATGAAGTTACAATATTATTAAAATCTTTAAAAAATAGTAATAGTAAATAAAAGTAAAGACATTTCTTCATGGTGCAATATTTATTTTACATCACGTAACTTTTGACTGGATTACAGCAAAAAAAACAAAATAATAATAATAATAATAATAATAATAATAATAATAATAATAATAATAATAATAATAATAATAATAATAATAATAATAATAATAATAATAATAATAATAATAATAATAATAATAATAATAATAATAATAATAATAATGATAATAATGATAATAATAATAATAATAATAATAATAATAAAAGAATAAAATAATTAGTATGAAAATTTAGCGAGCAAATTTTGAATTCCTATAGAAAATAAGTTTACTGAAAGAAATAAGGAATAACAAACTTGTTTGCGTGAAGTTTCAAAAACAAAGTCTTGATGGGTGAAATTTTCCCTTTTCTTGATTATGACCTTAACCAAATAATTTAAGCTTACTTGTCTTTCAGAAAAAGAAATATACACTTACAAAGCTATATCTATACATTTAATAGAAAAGACTTATTTTTGTCAAAACTCAGCCTAAAAAAGCCTTTGTAAAAACTTGCCTAAACTCAGAACTCAACCGATTGTTGCGCTCAAGGTATCATTTGAAGGGGACTTGAATTGTAGATTTGTCAAAATGCATCAAAAGTGCAATGAGTTAGTTTAATTAACAATACTTTTTAATACTGCTCTATCGAACATGGCTCTACTATGACAGTGGGTTTCGATAATCTGAATGGCAACATCTACACGATTTAAGCTATTTATAATTTTCAGACCTAACCCACAATTTTTAGATGTTAACATTTTCAAAGCCCAGTGGCCCAATTGTAGCGCATAGTGGCACAATTTTTGCGATAATTGTTATATGAGTCTTAAAAAAAATATATATATATATATTCGCCAAAATGGTGTTCTTGGCGATATACTTTTCGATAATTCTTATATTATCCTTTCTTATCAGAGAAATTGAGGAGAGGAGAAAAAACGATAACTCTATGTTGAAGTTATTCGTTTTTCAACTTTTTACGCCGTTAATGCATTTTTACGAAAATTTCGGTGGTGGGGATGTTTAGAACACATTAAGAGGTATTACCACAGTGATTTTGATAAAAATCATTAGAGCCATTTTTTAGCAATCATTGAAAAACATGATTTTTTCAATGTCAGCTACCTTATGCGCATGCGCGATTTTGACAAAGACCTTAATGGTAGAGCCCATGGCCACCACCATCCCGCACACTAAATTTAAACATCGTAGGTCAATTTGTTCGGGAGTTATGCTGATCACAGACAGACATTTTTTCTAGACAACTTATTTGAAATCAGGATGTTCCAAAACGAGGAAAAATGCAAAAAAAAATAAAAAATAATAATAATAATAATAAATAAAAAAAAAAATTTTTTTTAACGATTATGATAAAAATCGCTATGGTAATACCTCTTAAGGTGTTCTATACATCCCCACCTCCGAAATTCCCGTAAAAATGTATCAATCGCGTAAAATGTTGAAAAACGAATAATGCTTTCAACACAGAGTTCTCTTTCCTTGAGCACCTCATCAACGATCGTTTTTTCTTCTTCCCTCAGTTTCGCTTATATATTAGACCTATACAAGAATTACCGCCAAAACTAACGTCAAACTTGCCATTTCTTCTAAATGAATGATGAAAATATACAAATGGTAAATGATACAATTCCACGTCAGTATTGTAGTGTAATTGAAAGTTGTGCGATGTTCCACACCCCTAATTAATTTTTTTTTCTGGCCCAGGGGCTTCACTAGGACCTCACTGTGCCGTAAAATGAACAGCTGACATTACTCGTTCAATTAGCTCAATCGTTCCAGCTGCTGCCATTGTTTGAACGTAAAACTGGCATTCCAATCAACGCATGACAGTGACTTTCCAATCCACTTACCAGCTTTAGATCCAGTCCCTGGCAACGGGTAAATCAGCCTTTAAGATTGATTAACCCGTTAAATTGATTGGAATATCACTGTTACGCGTTGATAGGAAGGATTATTGCGTTTATCCAGTGCCAGTGCAAGTATGATCCAGCCTTTAAGCGAACATTACTGGTGGTCGCCGGAAGAGCACAGGAAACTGGATGACGCACCTGCAAAAAGAAAATGTTTGATCAAATGAAGCTGCCAGCCATTGGCAATCTTGACAAACTGGTTTCTCTTGTGACTGGAATGAGGAATTTGTAAAGTGGTGGCACTGGCGTCTAATGACTGTCCATCCCAACTGGTATGGTGACAGTCATCTTGTAAAGGCTCTCTCAATTGCCAGTTGTTCCAGCTGCTATCACTGCTTAAACGCGAAGCTGGCATTCCGATCAACAAGTGGCAGTGACTTACCAGCTGTCTTTCCAGCAACTGGCATAACCAGGCTTTATCCATACCTAGATCCACTAGGTGCTCCTATCGTCTTTGTAGCAGCATAGTCAATTACGTGTTGCGTTTCTTCGCACGAGCGAACGCGTGCGTACATGCTGTTATCACCGGTCATCATCGGTTATTGAATCAACTCCGAACCACGCTTTCGATGTCATTTTGTAACCGGTCAATTACCGGCGTTAAGAGGCCACCATTTACCACCTCTTTACAGGTGGCCAGGTTGGATGATTTTTTTTTTATTTCCCTAACATTTTGCCGCTAAGTTTTTTCCCTGCGCCATATGGCAACCCCGCCGAGTTTAGGGTTTTTACGGATGGACAGATTGGTTTTGCTCTACAAATTATTTCTGGCCTTTTTTTCCGTGTTTTGGTTCATTGGACTTAACTTCTGGTTTTCGCGATTAGTAATTTCTTTGGGTGAAACAGATGCTTTTGGTGTAGAGTTTAGTTCGGCGCTTCGTAAATTACCGTTTATTAAAAGTTTTGGTTATTGAATGTTATTGTTCAGTGGTGGTTTGGTTACAAGATGTTGTACATAAAAACTAATTTTTAGAAATACTTTTTTTTTTTTTACGTTCGTGGTGAACTGAGCTTAATTGCAGATGATGGACCCAATTTTTTTAAGGTTTACTATTGGTCTTTTGTTGTTAGTTTGTTAAGTTGTTCTCTAACGAAGAGTAAGTTTTAAATGTTGGAGCATGTATTAAGTATACGTAATATAACAAATGTAAAATTGTTAGTTATACAACTATTTGCGAAAGTAATATATTTTTAAACAAGGGGAAATGTTTATTTGACAAGTGCGTTTGCATGAGTCAATTAATTTACCGAGTTTGAAAAAACATTTTCACATGTGTTGAATGCGATATTTTTTATTATCTCGTGTAAAAAATATTTTTAATACAAGTGTATATTAATGACTTCACCTCTAGTCAATATCTTTTCTAAAACTATCATTTATGTACTAAGACCATTTAAAAATTGAGCACGAAACGTGTGGTAAAGTATTTTATCGCACTAGTGCGATAAAGTTACTTTACCGCACACTTTGCCAAGATTTCAGATTAACAAAAGTTTAATTTTTTGCACGTTATTATAAAAAAAAAAAAAAAAAAAAAAATTATAAAAATGAGTTTTACGCATTTTGCAGTGTAAAGCCACAAAGATATGGAACACTTCAGCAATATGATAAATTGACATACATGGTGATAAATGTGTTTTGTTTGAGTAATTTGATGAGAAAAAACCGTGAATATAAGAAAGATGGGAGTGATTATGCTTTCATTCCAAACAAAAATAGACTGCCCACTTGTACCACATACCATGATTTTTATTCGATATTTGTAGCTAAAAGCTCATTATTACTGCTTATATTTATTTTGCGGTTCTTCAAAAAAAAAAAATTGTGATTCTCATTATTGAATGTTTGGCTTTTAGGGCATAAAAGTCTACCGACACTCGCACTAGAGAGTTAAAAACTCCAAAAGAACAAAGCTTTTACTATAAATCCTTTTTATGCATTGCCATCTTTTAAGCGCATTCACGACTTATTCAAGCGATTTTGGGCTTGGATTGAGTATTTATAGTGTTTGACCACTGCGACGAAAAACCATCGATATTGCACCATTGATCAACTTTTTATTTTTACCCCAAAACTTGATACCAAGCATTGTCATCGACAGCGAATCTATTTGTTTCGGCTCTCCCTCCGAATATTTCTCCCCACCAAAACCGAAATTAACATAAAGAATTTAAAGAGTCATTATTGTTGATCAAGCGAACTTTGATGCTTAAAAAGTTCCATTGGATACTGAATGAGGGAATACTCTATGACAACGGTTCCCAACCTTTTGCGACCCGGGCCCACCAATTTTGTAAAAAATAATTAAAAAAAAGCTTTTAGGTTTATTACTTTATGGAGTATGTGCGTGCATCAGTAATTAGTAAAACATTCTGTACAGTAAGGATTTAAAAATATTTTTTTTTTAAAGAAAAGAACTTTGTTGTATTCACTTTGCTGTCACAACTATAAGAACAAGGGGTCAAAGTTATAAAAAAATCAGTGGGATTTTTGGAATTGTTTTTCTCCTTCGTGATAATCAATATCTGGATTAAAACTGCATAGTTTCAGCCATGATATTGAATTTACTCGTTAAACTATAAAAAAAAAAAAAAATACAAAATACAATCGAATAATTTGATTGTTGTTAACAATCGAGCAATCGAGTGACTCGATTGGTCCCATCTCTGTCTGTGGAGCTTCTATAATATTTATCTTGGCTTAGACTCTTGACCATTGTCCACGGCCCAGTACTCCTCTACTCGCGGCCCATTTGTTGGGAACCGCTGCTCTATGATATGATTTAGAGCTCCCCCAAGAGGATGCAAGGAGTTGCACTTGCACCCCCCTGGCTCTTGAAAATTTAAAAAAAAAAAAAAAAAAAGGAAAAGATGTGAATTCCAAGATTATAAAAAAGCACATATGCCGCGTATACTTTTATGTTACAATGAGCATTTTTTTCTATTAATTTAGCCTTTTGTTTCTTTCCTGCATCGTTTTTTATAGCTCCTTGCGTGACGATTTTCTGGCGCTTGTTGTCTATGATTATTAGAGTCTGATGAGTAGAAGTATTTATTCCTTTTATTGTATAATCATTTCCTGTGTAGTTCTCAAAATCCTAGGAAAATGTTTTGTTTCTTAAGTCATCAGACATACTATCTTGAAATCTATTTTTAGAATTCAATTGAACATATTCCAATACTGCCTTCGTGTTTCTTTTCTTTTTTTTTTTTTTTTTTCATTATATCCGAAAACTTGGATGAAATAATTTTTTTTTACTCTTCTGTATTTTTGCATCTTCGAGTTCCTCTATTCTAAACACTGTCTCTTGAATGCCGTGAGATCTAGTTGGATGATAAAAAAAAAAAAAATCTTTACAAATATATATTTTAATATTTTTACTATTTTGTATTTTTTCTTTTTAACAGGGTTGCGCTTTCCAAAAATATATACCATGAATTTTAACTATTCTCAAAGAGTATCATTTATAATGTATAATGATTAATTAACATTTCTAAAGAAAATAATGATTTTGATAAAAATCTAGTCTTGCACCCCCTTGCAAATATTCCTGGGGGCGCCCATGATTTAGAGTCCTTGTTCCAGTTGCAGATAAAGATCCAATCTTTCGATTCGACCAGTCATCAAAACCGGCGATGCAGTACATCTAACCACTGACACATTGCTCATTCCACTTGTAAAAGACGATCAGCAACAAAGCCAGGGATGGGATTTCCATTTTGTATCTATTAACACAAACCCTCTGCCAATGTCACTCACCTGTTTCAGAGAATTAGTGTTTCATTTTTTTTTTTTTTATTTGATGGGGGGGAGATGTCCTCAGGTAGAAGGGGAGATCCAAGCACGGGCACGAGCAATTAAAATCTGATTCACGGCGGCACGTGCTTGTCACGTGAGATGAAGCGTGGCTCGCGGATCATCAATCTGGATTGGTTCTGGGAATCGGGACCGTTCAGCAGTAGCTCCCTGCGTAATGCTGTATTTTCAGAGCCAATGATATCTGTTGAATAATTGAAGTAAATTGTTTTTTAATAAATATAATAACGTTGATGCCCTTATTTTATTCCATGTTTCAGTAATACGGAACAAGACAAGTCGTTGCCAGTAAGAATCAAAATAAGGGTTTGGTAGGGAAATTAAATCATATTTAAATTTCTTAATCTTCTGGATTAGTTCTAGGATTCTGGACCGATCAGCAGTAGTTCCCTGCTTAATGATTTTTTTTTTGTCCAATCCAGCAATATCTGTCATAGTTATTGATGCAAAACGTAATTTTTTTTTTTTAAACTGGATATAATGACGTTGATGCCCTTATTTTATTCCATGTTTCAGTAATACGGAACAAGAGAAGTCGTTGCGAGAAAGAATCAAAATAAGGGTTTGGTAGGGAAATTAAATCATATTTAAATTTCTTAATCTTCTGGATTAGTTCTAGGATTCTGGACCGATCAGCAGTAGTTCCCTGCTTAATGATTTTTTTTTGTCCAATCCAGCAATATCTGTCATAGTTATTGATGCAAAACGTAATTTTTTTTTTTTAAACTGGATATAATGACGTTGATGAGCTTATTTTATTCCATTTTTCAGTAACATGGAACAAGAAAAATCGTTGCCAGTAAGAATCAAAATAAGGGTTAGGAAGGAAAATTATATCATCTTTAATTTTCTTAATCTTCTTTATTAGTTCTAGGATTCGGGACCGATCAGCAGTAGTTCCCTGCTTAATGTTTCTTTTTCCAATCCAACAATATCTTTCATAGTATTGATGTAAAATGTAACTTTTTTTAGGTGGATATAATGACGTTGATGAGCTTATTTTATTTCCCATTTCAATAACTTTGAAAAAGAAAAACCGTTGTCAGAAAGAATCAAAAATAAGGATATCCATATTTATTTTTCTCCTGTTCCTTCTGAAACCATAACAAGATACATATGTTTCGTTACATGCTACAGAAATTATGGCAAAATTATTTTTGAAGGAAAATTAAACTTTCATTTTTCGTATCTTCTAAACATATTCTTCTAAACATCTCTTTTTCGTCACTATGTGAAAATGTGGCCAGAACTTTTACGGAAATTAATTTTGCTGACTGAGTCTTATCCCGAGAAGTTGTGAATGACGTATTAGATCAAATAGAAAACAAAATAATACAAATTTAAACATTTGTTCAATTGAATCGCTATTTGTGACGAATTTGTGATTGAATTTTTTTCTTTCTTCTTGAACTGTTTTATCCGAAAGAAAGAAACTTCGACATAATGTTTCTTCATTAAGTGAAAATTTAACGATTCGAGACTGAATTAATCGTCTGCAAAATTTGTTAACCAATTACAATGCACCTTTAAAAATTATTTCGAATTCTCAGCCAATCACAAAACCCATTTTTTTTCCCCCATCGGACATTGCGGAAATCAATTGACTGATACTTAGCCATGCATGTTATTAAAAAAAAATTGTGTTTTATTCAATATCTATAAAACATATAAATATACAAAACCGTACTAATAAAAAAGGATAGTATTGCAAAAGTCTCTTTTTAATAAGCTTATTGCAAATTAAAAAAAATTCTAAGCATAAAATTTGGTTAAAATCAATAAGAATGAAAAACAATTTACTCAAAATAAAGTCAACTATATAGATGTGCTTAGATCAGAAATACAAATATGTATTCGTGGCAAATATTTCCTAATGAAATTCGTTACAACATCTTATAAAGACAATTAGTCGGCGAATCAAACCAATAAACAAACCAGAACAAAGAAGGGGGGGAGATGAAATCTTTTTTTCCCAGTTAAACGTTTGTTGAATGTGGTAATATCGCGTATTAACAGTAATTGCCTTTCTCTGATTGAGCCATCTTAAGAGCCCGAACAATAATAAACAGCGAATGATGGATTGAGAAATTACCGACGGAAATTAATTCCGTTTAATCAAAGAACAAAATGATATATTTAACAAGACTCGAAAGAATCATTCCGCCATTTGACTTTTTCCCGAGATGAGCAAGAACAATAACAAAAAAACTGAAAAGAAAGTAAGTATTCCACTGCTAGATGAGGTGGTAAGAAGTAAATAAAAAAATACTTCTTTTACACTCCGCCATTTTTTTATTTTTATTTTTTTACCTCTAATGCAGTTTCTTCCAAGTCGATATACCGATACTAGATTAGCGTCATTTGGTCATAGATCACTTCAGTTCAGTTGAAAGTCATCAACCACTGCTTGAGCAAAAGATATGAAAGGGGAGGGGAAGAAAAGGCGACAGTAAGGGTCGTAAAGTCAAACGACCATGAGTTGTTAACTGTCATTTGCAAAAACCCTTTTCGCGTTCTTTACAAATGACGCTTCCTTGTTCTCTTTTGTTCGAATTCGATTCGCTAATTCTTCGTTCGATGGTGATGATGATGACTTTTTTCCCCTCACTGGAGTGGGGCTGAGTTGTAGATCCCCTTCTTCCAAGGGGAGAAGGTAAAGATTTTTTTAGAAATATTTTTTAAATTCTTTTTTTGCTGTTTCATAATCATTTCCTACACCATCCCCTTTTTATTCACCGAAGAAGAGTGTTAAAATAAGAAAATACAGACGATAGTTTAAAAAAAAAAAATGATTAAATTTTCCTGGGTGTGTGGAACTTGAATTGACATCAAATGATTCTCTATTTTTTTTATGAGAAGTGAAGGTGGGGGGGGGGGGGGGCTTGACGAGTGGAAGAAAGTTTTCACGGATGAGGTAGTTCCAGTCCCCCCCTCCTCCAACACAAATTATATATCAAAGGGAAAGTTCGAATTCTAAAGTCGTCCGACGATGGCAGAAATTAAGAATTTTTTTTCAAACAAATGTTCTTTTTAGGATCGTCTGAAAAACATTAAAACATTCCATCTTGTTCCGGTAACGACAGTAGAATGTTAAAAAATTATAATGTCGTTAATGTTCTAGAATGGAGAGTTAAAAGAATTTTCCTTAAAAGAAAAAATGCATCATTTAATTTTTAAAGTAAATACAACTATATTTTCATTTTATTTATCTTGATATAATAAATTTAATTTTTCTTCAATCTGATACCCTGTGCAAGCTGACCAGGCAATTTGTACGTGGGTGTTATTTCTCGCAATTCATTATACATCAGGTAAGTTAATTGTTCTTATTTTTCTAATGTCTGTCATGCAATGATTTTTCTTTTTATTAACCTGCCGGCGCATAAAAAAGGTTTATAAATTTAACTTTTGTAAAAAGAAGATATACCCAGTGTTATTAGAAGTGGTGTTGCATCGAAGGGAAACACTTGTGACCAATCACAACACATCTTTAAAAACGAATTCGAAGTCACTTTCCTTTAGCCAATCACAATACGTGTTGCATTAATTTCAGCATAAAGCAATTGAGTGTGATGTCATCACGTATAACCTCCATTCCCATCCAACTATAAAAGTGATCTGTGATTGGTTAATCATTCCACCAGCGTTATCAACCACCGACTCGTTTATATCCTTGCATTGACATCGGAACAGTCTATCCAGTTATTTATCTATATCGATGAGATAGCCTGTTCCGATGTCAATGCAAGAAGAAAGAACGCGATGCATGACTCAAATCGAAAGAACGAATCAATAGAAGGAACGAACTTGATTTTTAGCCTAAACTGCAATACATTTTAAGGCATTAAAAGGTACCATCAAATGGCAACACTTGGGACAATACTTTTATCACAACGCACGCTTCATTTTCCCGCGAAAATAGCAATTGGCTGTGACGTAACCATGCGTAACCTCCCCATAAAAGAATAAAACCATTCTGAAATATTTCCACCTAAAGTTAAGAACGCAACTGCCCCATCACCATATAAGCCCCTATTTTCAGTAACTGTCGATGCATGTCATTCTAAAGCACAAAAGTCCCACTTTACATAATGCGAATTCGAGAAAGTAAGCAACCAGGTTGCCCAGACATTTATTTACAGTATAACTCCGACTTGGTCCGTAAGATAACTTACCCATTGTGCCATTTCCAGACAAATAACAGTCATATCGCAGACCGGTGATGTGTAAACATAACGGCGTGATATTCGAAAACGAGAATGTTCGAGTATGTTTTTGCAAACGATCAATTGAGAACAAAGGGGGAAAAAAAAGTATAGAATTCTATGGTGAGGAAAATGGCGTTCGCTGTCATCACCATTCCGTTTTGCCACTTCCACGCATCTAGAAACCATCGACGATAGAAGATTTTCTCCAACAACCGATTTTGAGTAGCCATATTCAGTGTATTTTTTTTTGTCCGGAAGTTTAAACAACTTGGTGAAAACATGCCTGTAAAAGTGGTGCAAATGGCGAAGGAGAACTTCTAATAGTGAAGAAAAATTTCCAAATTACCACCTGTATCAAAGAAAACACAAATACATTTCTATAGCCTGTTCTGATGTCACAAAATTTGGTTAACATACTATTCATTGCACAAGAAATTTGTCCAATTAAGCTACCTTTATTAGTTGTGTAGCTATAATCAAACCGCGATTGTTTAAAATCTTTTTATAGCCTGTTCTTTTTAACATTGTCTTCGAAAAATTAAAAATTTCGTTTACACGAAAAGAAAATCAATAAACATCGGAAAAAATTTGCATCAGATAACAACTAGAGTTATAAATCAAGTTTTTAGACCAAAAATAAAGCAACATATCTTAGTGGCTACGTCACAGTCATCTGCTAAATAAGCGGGCAAATGGAATGTGCATTGTGATTGGCTAATGTGATGGGAAAATTCGAATTTGTTTTTAAAGTTGTATTGTGATTGGTTGCGAGTATATCAAAAGTATTGCTGTACGATGAAATCTAATTCAAAATACCGTCTTGCTTAAAGTCCACAAAGTTTTGACTATACGTCTAAAATTGATGTCCTTGTTACGTCATTTAATGTTTTTTTAATTAAATTTTTTCAACAAAAAGAACTTTATTTATGGTTTCTTAAAGTTTTATGGAGATCTGTTGATTTCTACAAATTAAAGACAGTGTAATTATGGTATTGCTAGTTTTTGTGGTATCTTTTGAATCAATGGTAAGTAATCCCAGTCTTACTACATCTCTTTATCGTTGTTTTTTAGGGAAGGTGTTTTTTTATTAAATCTGCTCTCTAAACGTCTCTTTTATAACAACTTCCCACAAAAAATCACACTTTATTTGTATCGTTTTACAACAATGTATGCCAACAATATGACTCCCGTTTTAAATGATGTATGACGACGCTGATGTTATATGTGTTGCATATCGTTTTACTATAATGTATGCCAACAATATGATTGTTAGTATATCGTTCTAAATGATGTGTGAGGACGTTGTTATATGTGTTGCATTTTGTTTTATAATACAGGGTTGCCACGCACCTGGAAAACAGGGAAAACCTGCAATTGTCAGGGAAAATGAAAATGCCTAAAAAAAAGTCAGGCAAAACTAAAAAAAAATTGATATTTTCTGGAATAGTCAGGGAATTTCTTTCAGATTCATGTTTTTTTCCCCCAAGGAGTTCGGTAATTTTTTTTCAGAATGCACATCTGCGTTGAGAAAATTTTATATTTCGTTCGATATTTTTTTGTAACAACGTGTAAAAAGCACCTGCTGAAAGCAAATTGTCTGAAAAACAGGTGAAAATATTTCACTTTTACGCCGTTTTCCGATTTTTTCTGAGAACTTTAACTTTTTCTACAATTTTATTATTTGTAATGGACTTTCTAAGGGTTTATCACACTAAACTTGTCTAAAACACCCCTCAGTAAAAATTTCTACCTGCGCCACTGTTCTGTACAAACATTAGTA
This sequence comes from Linyphia triangularis, assembly GCA_963978545.1. Lineage (NCBI taxonomy): Eukaryota > Metazoa > Arthropoda > Arachnida > Araneae > Linyphiidae > Linyphia > Linyphia triangularis. The sequence continues at coordinate 11,325,239 of OZ021728.1, forward strand.
GACAAATATATTCGTATTCAGCTATTTTTGTAGTTCAATGAACTCTGCGTATGTATTTTCCTTTTTTTTTTATATATATATTTTGACTGTTTTCAATCCTGGAAAATATAAAGGGAGATACACAGTTTTCTACTTCTACAATCTAATCAATTTATCTTCGTGAACAAGTACATCAGAGTTTGGTGACATAAATTGCAAACATTTTACAGTTCTGCAAAAAAATTAATTTCCGCTTTTTTTTTTTTTTTTTTTTTTTTACCAAAATGGTGATTACTTGATAAAAATGCACATTAAAATATCGTAAGTTTTTTCTATATAATCCTTCTTTAAAATTGCAATTTTAACTCAAATTGTATGCAAAAACATTTGTTTACTTTGGCTCGAAAAGAAACCTGGAAATAAAAAAAAAATAAAAAAAAAAAATAAAAAAAAAATAAAAAAAAAATAAAAAATAAAAAAATGTCTGGAATACCTGGAAAAGTCAGGGAATTTTGTCCTGCATTTTGAGTGGCAACCCTGTAATAATGTATGCCAACTATATGATTGTTACAATACCGTTTAAATGATGTGTGATGACGTTGTTATATGTGTTGTATATCGTTTTATAATAATGTATGCCAACAATGTCATCGACAATAATATAATAGCAACTCAGTTTTCATTCCGATTATTATATAATATTCTTTATAACTGTTTCTAAGGAATTTATGGATGATTATTAATCTCTTTTTGATTTCCATAAAAAAATATATATATATTATCAACTACTTAATTCTTATAGTTTCTCTATTTTTAGTTTTGATAATTAATCTACTTTTGATTTCGATAAAAATTATTAATAGCTATATGATTCCTATATGAAGTTTATTATTATTATTGATTTTAATTATTAATATATTTTTATTTTCGAAAAAAATATAATAAAAATTCTTATCAGTGTAGTTTTTCTAGTATTCGTTTCGATTATTAATCCATTTTTACAATCGATAATAATCATTATCAACTATATGATTTTTATGAGTAGATTATTTCGTTCATTTTGATTATTAATCTTTTCTTATTTAAAAAAAAAAAAAAAAAAAAAAAAAAAAAAAAAACTTTTCTTATGGTTTCTTAAAGTTTGATGGAGATCTGTTGATTTCTACAAACTAAAGAAAGTGTAATTATGGTATTGCCTGTTTTTGTGGTACCTTTTGAATCAATGGTAAGTAATCCCAGTCTTATTACATCTCTTTATCGTTGTTTTTTAGCGAAGGTGTTTTTTTTTTATTAAATCTGCTCTCTAAATGTCTCTTTTATAACGACCTTCCACACAAAAATCATATTTTATTTGTATCGTTTCACAATAATGTATATGCCAACAATATGATTCTCGTTTTAAATGATGTGTGACGACGCTGTTATATGTGTTGTATATCGTTTTACAATAATGTATGCCAACAATATGATTGTTACTATATCGTTTTAAATGATGTGGGACGACGTTGTTATATGTGTTGAATTTTGTTTGATAATACAGGGTTTCCACGCACCTGGAAAACAGGGAAAACCTGCAATTGTCAGGGAAAATGAAAATGCCTAAAAAAAAGTCAGGCAAAACTAAAAAAAATTTGATATTTTCTGGAATAGTCAGGGAATTTCTTTCAGATTCATGTTTTTTTTTCCCAAGAAGTTAGGTAATTTTTTTTCAGAATGCACATCTGCGTTGAGAAAATTTTATATTTCGTTCGATATTTTCTTGTAACAACGTGTAAAAAGCACCTGCTGAAAGCAAATTGTCTGAAAAACAGGTGAAAATATTTCACTTTTACGCCGTTTTCCGATTTTTTCTGAGAACTTTCACTTTTTCTACAATTTTATTATTTGTAATGGACTTTCTAAGGGTTTATCACACTAAACTTGTCTAAAACACCCCTCAGTAAAAATTTCTACCTGCGCCACTGTTCTGTACAAACATTAGTAGACAAATATATTCGTATTCAGCTATTTTTGTAGTTCAATGAACTCTGCGTATGTATTTTCCTTTTTTTTTTATATATATATTTTGACTGTTTTCAATCCTGGAAAATATAAAGGGAGATGCAGTGTTTTCTACTTCTACAATCTAATCAATTTATCTTCGTGAACAAGTACATCAGAGTTTGGTGACATAAATTGCAAACATTTTACAGTTCTGCAAAAAATTAATTTCCGCTTTTTTTTTTTCTTTTTTTTTAACCAAAATGGTGATTACTTGATAAAAATGTACATTAAAATATCGTAAATTTTTTCTATATAATCCTTCTTTAAAATTGCAATTTTAACTGAAATTGTGTGCAAAAACATTTGTTTACTTTGGCTCGAAAAGAAACCTGGAAATAAAAAAAAAATAAAAAAAAAATAAAAAATAAAAAAATGTCTGGAATACCTGGAAAAGTCAGGGAATTTTGTCCTGCATTTTGAGTGGCAACCCTGTAATAATGTATGCCAACTATATGATTGTTACAATACCGTTTAAATGATGTGTGATGACGTTGTTATATGTGTTGTATATCGTTTTATAATAATGTATGCCAACAATGTCATCGACAATAATATAATAGCAACTCAGTTTTCATTCCGATTATTATATAATATTCTTTATAACTGTTTCTAAGGAATTTATGGATGATTATTAATCTCTTTTTGATTTCCATAAAAAAATATATATATATATATTATCAACTACTTAATTCTTATAGTTTCTCTATTTTTAGTTTTGATAATTAATCAACTTTTGATTTCGATAAAAATTATTAATAGCTATATGATTCCTATATGAAGTTTATTATTATTATTGATTTTAATTATTAATATATTTTTATTTTCGAAAAAAATATAATAAAAATTCTTATCAGTGTAGTTTTTCTAGTATTCGTTTCGATTATTAATCCATTTTTACAATCGATAATAATCATTATCAACTATATGATTTTTATGAGTAGATTATTTCGTTCATTTTGATTATTAATCTTTTCTTATTTAAAAAAAAAAAAAAAAAAAAAAAAAAAAAATGATTAACAAATACATGATTTTTATAAGAATAGTTACTCTATTTTGCGTTTTGATTATTAATCTATCATTACTTTCGAAAAAAGTGATTATCGACTACTCTAAAAGAGTTTCTCGATTTTTTAGTTTTGACTAGTAATCTATTTTTTATTTTTTTCGATAAAAAATTATTAACTACTATATGATTATTTTATGAAGAGTTTCTCTATTATTCGTTTTGATTGTTAATCTATTTTTACGTTTGATAGGAAATTATTATCCAGTATATCTTACTCTATCATTCCATGCAAGTCGATGCGTTAGCTTTTTATACTATATCATTTAACCAGAAAAGAAAATGCTAACTTTAATCATACAATAGAATTTGAATATTATGTTAACTTTTGGAGATACTCTACCATTTAACACGCCGCGTTCCTCTATAGCAGCGTTTGCCACTAACTTTTAGAAACGGGCCGCATGACTTTATGCTGGAACTTTCCACGGGCCGCAGATTTATACCGAATACGCCAATAAATATATTGTGATACTACATTTGTTCAATATTAGAAATCTGATAGTTGCTAAAGATTCAACAACATAAAACAATTTTGGAAATAATTTTCTTTACATAGTAAATCAAAATCATAAAAGAAGTTAATCTTTTGTGACAATATTACAATGTGACTTGACATAAGCTCATATCAATAAAGATATTTAAACCACACCTACTAAATCTTTCATTTAAGTTGATGTTAATTGCGAAATGATGACGAAGAGAACGAAATGATAAAATATTTCTTTTGTCGATTCTCTGTTTCTTTATAAAATATTAGCATGAATAAAAAACCTATTTGGCATGATATTTAGTTAAAAATTAACTATAACAAAATTGAAGAAAAAAAAACTATCAATAACAAGTATTTGTTAAAAAGTTACACCAATAAATAATTTTTTTTAATCACAATTGTTGGAGAAAACAATATTAGATTTAAGTTTTACGGAAGTCATATGTACGGAAAACGGACAGAGCAGCGATGATTTAATTAATAATTAAATGCTAAGGAAGGAAAGCCAATGCTAATTTATCCCCATTCCCAGACCATTACTTGAAATTAGGCACCTTTAAACAGCGAGTTAATCACGCGGACGATTTCCAATAACGCAACTTGTACATTTGAAAGGCTCTAATTACACAACTCAACTCCCAATACACAACTCAACTCCAAATAGACAACTCAACTCTAACAACAAACACAATAAATTAGCCGCTATCCCGAACAGCCAATCACTGTTTGCCGTTCTGGCTAACCGGAAAAGGGCAATCCATTTGGACTTAATGACTGATCCAACTATTTAAACAAAAGCCTCCCCCTCCCCCCCTCGCATTATTATTGGCCCCTCTTGAGAGTGTTTTTAATAGCAGTGATTAAACCCAAACTCCAATCACAAACGATCATACAATAATTACTTCTGAATGAGCGAGTTTTAAATTCCGATAACTCGTTTCTTCTGGAAGGGAGAACTCACTCAAAAAAATTAATGTCGGTTCTTTTGGTGGAGAAGGGGGGGGGGGGGACAGACATAATAAAAACGGGATTAACAAAAAATAATACTGACATCTTGATTTATGGCGATGCAGTAGAACTTGTCACACGCGCTGCACTGAGGGTTGTTAATGCTGACACTTTGTGTTTCTTCATCTGTTTTTGAGTTTTTTTTCCCCCCTTCTCCCCATCAGCAGACGATTTTTATTTTACACCTTCGGTTTTACCACCTGCAAACGAACCAGCATCAGCGCCACTCAGCGGTAAAGATTACGGAATTACAACTCGTTTGACACTTATTATTTTTATTTTTTACATTTAGAACAATGATAACGATGATGATGATGATTTCATTTGTTCTTTGGAGGGGGGGGGGGGGGTTTGAAGTTTTTGATGGGGAAAAAAACTATTTTCATTTTAATTTCTTTGTCATTTCTGTAGCTGATCTTTTTGTTGTTGTTAATACTTTTTTTTTTCTTTCAGAACCCCTCCGCCATTAGCAACTGTCATTTGATTCTTAATGTGTAGAGAAGGTGAGGGAGGTGGGGGGGGGGGGGGGAGGGTATACTGTTAAAAACTGGCACGGTTGACATTCTAGAGAATTAATGAGTGCCCTCGACGAGTAATTTGTTCCTGATGGGGTGGACATAAGTAACAACACGCTAATTGGAATAATTAATAAAAATAATGATGTTTTTTTTAATCGATCGGTACAGCTTATTGTTTTCATTGGGTGTTGCCAGTCAAGTGGAAATATTTTCATTTATTATCATGATGTGGTAAGGTACCTTTGAATGTAAGGAGTAATTAATTTTAATTGCAACAAATGCGAGGATTAGCGAATAAATTGACGTAAAATGGCTCACGTATATTTGTTAATATGTTATACGTTTGTATTTTGATAGAATATTGATTATCGATTAGTGAAGAAATAGTAAGCGAACTATCGGTACAAAAAGGAATGTTGACCAATACAGATCTAAAAGAAAGTTTTTTGTGGGTTTTAATAGAAATTCGAGTATTTATTTTCGAACTTTGCACTTGACAGAAATGAGAAATTAAAACTTTTTATAAAAGTTTAATTCTGCCTTGTGTTCTAGTTCTAAAAATTACAAATATGCCCTATGGGATAAAATCGAAACATATTTGTTCTTTTTTTTTTAATACACATTTATAAGTATTCTTCGTTTCTTTATTAACAACATTTTTACAATTGCTGAATAAATTCGGCTTTATTAATTTTATATAATTACTCTTTAAGAATGTATAACGTTTTCCCACGAGTTGCACTACTGTGTATAACAAATATGCAATATGTTTCGAAATCGAAACTTGTTTTTTTATGTTACTTGTAACGCGTATTTAAAAGTCTTCTTCGCTTCTTTATTACCAGCGCTTTTACAACGGCAAGAAGTTTAAAAACAGGCATTAAAACATACGAAATTACGCGAATAAGAAAAAATAGAAACTATTTTTCACGCAATTCAACGCACTATTATGATATTATGAAGACATTTTAGCAAAACGAGATCTATAAATTTACCATTCCAATAGCGAACAAAATGACCTAACATTAACGTAATCTCTTCCTCTATATTCTCACCTTCGTGAAATATACATGGATAAACTTTTTTGCAAAGAAAGTGTTTCGCTACGGTTTTCAAAACACGCAGTAACAAAAAAAAAAAAAAAAAAAAAAAAAAAAAAAGCCTATTCCACGCCAATAACAGCTCCGTGGAATAAATGAAGACATAAAAATCACCTACTACTCCGACCCCTCTCTTAAAAAAAGGACGTCTAGCACCTCTGCGGGACATTCAACACGAATTTTCGACGTAATTCTTTTGCCATTTTTTATTTTAGAACACTGTAACCTTCTAATCTTTTTCCACACAAAATGGCGTCCGTCGCAGACGATATATCTTTTGACGGAAGAAAAGATTTTTTTTTTTTTTTATTGTTCTTATTATTCTGAATTGATACTTCATTCCATGGCTATTTATCACAGTTTGCGGTTGCGGTGAACTTCAAGTAAAGAAGTTATAACTTTTAATCTGAACACAAAGGATGGCGGAAAATTTATTTGCCAGGATTAGTCGTACTGCGAATGGCAACGAGAGGGCGAAAAGAATTCTCTTTTTTTTTTTTCCTTCGGTAATTGTTGCTGACGTAAAGTTCTTCGTTTTTGTCTCATTGTTTTCATGCGTTATCTGGAAATTTATTCTAAAGTGATTGCTTTTATATAAAGAAGTCAAAATGTTATTCTTTTCTAGGAACTTTGCCTTGTGGTTGTTACTTTTCTTTTAAGTAAATGGTAAGATGTGACTTTGTAGTTACATTTTATTTTTCTAGATTTTTTTTCCGTTGATGTTATCGAAGCACGATATTGCGTTTAATGTCTCAAAAGTAAAAAAAGCTCTTATATCAATCTTTCTTTCAAAAGAATCTATTTGGATATTAGATTTGAGTTATCACAAGTATATTGCACATCTTTTATATTATTTCTGGAGGGTTTTCTTCTTCATCCTTTTTTTTTTTTTGGCGATTCCTTTTTTCCTTTTTCTGCCTTTATTGATACGAGTCATTCTATGGAAAATCAGGAATTTGTGTAACTGGTGTTTGTTACAAAAAGTAAACTAATAAAAATAATGTTTAGGTGTAAACAACCTCAGTATGCCAGATATAACTAATTGCGACTTTAAATTGCAATAAAATATTTTAATTGTCACTCAAATGTTACTCACAAACAGTGACTTTTACCAGGGTAATGTTTTATAAATTAAACAAACTTAAAATTCTCTAGACTATATTTTTAGGTTAAGAAAATGCTCTAGAACACATTGCTAACACTTATTAGTCAAGTTTTATGCATATAAGCGTGGACACCCAAAAAAGCGTCATTAAATCCTTGCAGTTGGTGGTAATATACTGTTTTGTCAGAGAAATAAGATGATACGTAGAAGTTTTGTTTAGATGTGCAAAGAACAAGGTACACAGACTAAGTCATTTATGAATAGTTTTATCAAGTTATTGGATTTGACAGAAAAAAGGTTGAGATGAGATGTCACATCCGTGGAACTCAATAGAATTTAGATTATCAGATAAATTTATTAAACAGTTGTTGGAATCTTCTGTTATAATCCGAGAGGCGATTGCAATTTTTGGACCCCATCGAACATCATTCTGAATTTTTTATAGAAATTAGAGAAAAGTGATTAGATTAGGAATCCACTGGTCTGCCGTGGCAAAAATGGCCGAAACTGATCAATAATCGACTTGGAATGAGTTGAACTAAAATCCGATTGCCAAATATGTCATAACTTGCCAAAAATAGAACAAACTTATTCGTCTGGCAACCCATTTCATTTTGATTTTCTATGAGAAAAAGCGCAAACGATTTCTGATCTTTGGCTCGGAAAACTTATATCTTTTAAAAATAGGCCAAATTGGCGACATCAGTTACGTCATAAGTGACGTAATATTTTTTACCAACTTGGCTCCCTTTTAATAGATGCAAGTAGACCGTCGCCAGATATCTGAATCGTCTGTAGCCTTCTTAATTGAAAATGAAAGAGTGAGGGTTACCAAATAAAAAAAAATGCTAATTATTTGGAAAGTTATGGCGCATTTGGCAATTGCATTTAGTTCAACTTATTAAAAGTCGATTTTTGACCAGTTTCGGCCATTTTTGCCACGGCAGACCAGTGGATTCGTAATCTACTCACTTTTCTCTAATTTCTATAAAAAATTCAGAATGATGTTCAATGGGGTCCAAAAATTGCAGTCGCCTCTCAGTCTATAATATATGAGGAAATAGCTTTGTTTTGCGAATATCATATGAAATAAAATCTGACGTAGAATCCACCACTATCGTTTTGTCACGTTCGTGGAACTGGTTGTCCATAGGTGAAAAAGAATGGTACATTAATTATGCTAATATGTATATTCTAGAACATATTAAACAGCTTAATATATTGCAAAAGCATCTTAAAACAATAAACAACACAAAGTATAGGTACTTTTTGTTTTATGTATTTAAATTAAAAATGTTTTGAAGTTGGAATATAGGAAATTTGATTTCTTAAATAAATTGATTCTATGCGAATGTTTCAAAACTGGATTCTCCCTATGTTCCATGAGTAAGTTGTGGTCATGGGACATGTCATTAAGGTTTTCGTAAAAATTGCGCATGTGCATACGATAGCTGCCTTTGAAAAATTATGTTTTTCAACAATTGTCATAAAACGTTTCTAACAATTTTGATCAAAATCGCATATTTTTTAAGGAGCTCTAAACATCCATATCTCCGAAATTTCAATACAAATTTCGATCAAAGCGTAATAAGTTGAAAAGCGAATGTTCTATTCCTTCGCGCATCGCCCACCAATCACTATTTCACCTCTTTCTCAAAGATTATTTCCCTCTTTTTCTTCTTCTTTTTTTTTTTTTTTTTTTTTTTTTTTTTAATAATAACAATAATAAAAACAAAAACATTACGCCATTTTGGCAATTTTTTATTTATTTTCTTTAGTTGTCAAACTGACTATTTTTTATTTTTTTTTAAATTGACGAAAGTACGAAAACGGTAAATTACAGCATTTCATGGAAAATTTAAATGCCGTTACCAGTATTAAGAGGACATTGGACACTGAAACTATAAAAATATCACCAAAAATGACGTTTTTTATTTTCACTCTTTAAAAATTTCTGGCATCACTAGCTTCAATTCTGCGTTTGAATTTTTGAAATCTGATTATTTTAAGAGGTAAATTTTTTATTTAAACTAACTATTTCAACATATTGCACACTTGTTGGAAACAGTTAAAAATGTATTTTTCTCAGCTTCACTTTTTTCACATTTTACGTATGTTCGAAAAGTTCCTTGCGATTAATTTTTTGATAAACTCACTTAAGTTTTTGTAGAAATAATTATTAATGTACTAATTAGAGTTACACACATACTTTTTTTTTTTTTATGTCACATAATTTTTTCTATTTTTTTTTTTTTTTTTTTTTTCATGTTGGGAATTTGAAATATGTGCATTTTTTATTGAAAAATCACTAGCGCCATATTTGAAATTTTATTTCTGTTCAACTATACCACCTTAAAATAAAAGCATGTGTGAAAATGTTTATAATATAATAATAAACAACTTCAAAATTTTCTTTCATGTTCGTTTAAATATTGTGTCGCGAGGAGCATTTTGAAAAAAGTAAAAATTTGGTATTATTTGAATGCATTTTTGCTTTCAATTAACCATATGTATAAATAGAGTCATTAAAGTATAGCCTTCGGTCAAAATAATTATTAAAAAATTTTTTTAAAAAATAAACGATTTTTTTTTATTTGCATTTCTCCACGTTTTAGAACATCCTGATTCCAAAAAAGTGATATAGAAAAAATGTCTGCCTGTGTGTATGTGTGTTTGTGTGTGTACGTGGTCAGCAAAACTCCCGAACAAATTGACCAACCAAATTTAAATTTGGTGTGCTGATTGATTGTGGCTCAAGGATCTACCATTAATTTTTTCTTCAAAATCGCGCATGCGCATAAGGTAGCTGCGATTGAAAAAACCACGTGTGCTAAAAAAACGACTCTAACTATTTTGATTAAAATCGCTGTGATAATGCCTCTTAAGGTGTTCTAAACATCCCCACCTGCAAAATTTTCACAAAAAAAAAAAAAAAATGCTTTAATGGCGTAAAAAGTTGAAAAACGAATGCATTCAACACAGAGTTCTCTTTGTTTGAACATAGCTTATCAATGATCGTTTTTTCTCCCCTTCTCATTTTCACTTATAAGAAAGGATAACATAAGAATTATCGAAAAGTATATCGCTAAAATTCCCATTTTGGCGAAGTGTGTGTGTGTGTTTTTTGTAAGCCCCATATTACAATTATCGCAAAAAATTTCGCCAAACTAGCAATTTTTCCCAAACGAATGGTGGAAATATAAAAACGGTAAATGACACAAATCCACATCAGTAATATAGTGTAATTGAAAGCTATGCGATGTTCTTTATTTCCCTAGTTCTCAATAATTCACTATCTATTTTATATCATCTGTTCAAATTTTGTTGTTGTGTTTCTTCTATGTTTGTACCAAATTTTATTTAATTCTAAACAAAACTAAAGATTTTTTGCAAAAAGTGTCCCATGTCCCCATAAGTGTTATTGAAAGTTGTGAGATATTTCGCAGCCTCATTTTTTTTTTTTTTTTTTTAATTTTAATATTTAGTTTTCATCTTTCTATAGTTATATTACATACCAGACCGTATAGTCATTTTACATATCCAAAACATTGTGAGGATGATTTGGTTTCTGCATGCTTTTAAGGGGGTATGGTACCGAAATTTCTTCAAAAATCCCAAATTTTTTTTTCTGATTTTAAAAAATAGTTCATACATTCCTGAAGAGAATGGTGTTTTTATCTTATTCCTAAGGTGATTAGAACGCCACAAAATTACCTGTGATTTAAACATCACTAATGGGCGTAACACCTTGAAGCGTCTGCTTAAAGTGCGTTTTTCGAGCACTAGTGTTTTTCACAGATGTTGCATATACAAATCGATATATCTCCAGAACCATTAACAATTGGATATTCAAATTTTTGGAGCATTTAATTTATATAGTTTTAAATATTTTGTCTTCACAGAATTTTATTTTTTTAATTCTGTTTTAAAATATAATTTTTAGCGTAAAAGATAACATAAAAAAAAGCAAAAATTTCAATATTTTAACTTTGAGAATTTTTAAAAAATTTTTTAGTTCACCTATCAAAATTCTGTGAAGACAAAATTTTCTTTATATAATTATGTATTACAGAAAGCTTTCACTTTGAAATTTTTTTTTATTTTTTCTTGACTTATATCCAAATACGCAAACATCAATTATTATGGATTTTTCTTGATTTTTAAATTTTTTTAAAATAACAAAACACAATATTTAAAAAAAAACATTTTCTCAAAGATATATAAATAGTATCTCACACATAAAATAAATTTTTGACGTAAAAATATACATAAATAAAGTTTTTTTTTATTTTCGGTACCGCACCCCCTTAAACTCGGCAAAATATAGGCCGTTTGATAAAGATTCGTTTAATAAAGCTATTTAATAGGCAAGACGTATTTTTGTGACGGCCATTCCTCCTAAACTGATCAACGGCTTTTAAGGTCAAGCTTCGTTAAAAATGTGGAATATCAAGCTTGAAACCGAAAAATAAATGTGTGATATCGTATCAAGAATGATAGTTTACAAAAATTTTATATTAATGATCTGTGAAACTAAGAGTGATAAGTATGAATAGTGATGATAATGATGTGTGATATCAATTGTGACAGTCGGAATGTATATAGTTGTTAAGAATGCATGAGATTATGAAGAATTATGATTGAAAATATGATGTTTCTTTATTTGGTTTGGCCTTAATTGAATTTCAGTGGAAAATCCATTGATTCTTTTCAAGTAGACTATTGCGGAAGTTAGAAATTAGTTATTCTGAGAAAAAAATAGTTAACGTCTAGTAAAACTGTGGGGGAAAAAAAATCTATTTTTCTTCAACTAACAAAATATTCACTGAGTGATATTTATCCACAATTACAAAAATTGAATAACCAACATTCATTTGGTTTCTTTTTTCTATTGGGTAATTCAAAGTTCTAAATATATACATCAGTAATGTTGTAAATACAGGATATATATATATATATATATATATATATATATATATATATATATATATATATATATATATATATATATATATATATATATATATATATATATATATATATATATATATATATATATATATATATATATATATATATATATATATATATATATATATATATATATAGTGCAAACTATTAGTTTGGTTGACTACTTGTGTATTTGAATTAAAATTCTTATTAGATTTTGATAAAATTTAAAATTCATTCCCAACAAAATTCAATTACTGGATAATTCTATTAAAGTTCAATTCACCAAACCATAATCCACGGTATATTTATGTACTCAATAATATTGATAATGATGATATAAATTATTTTTTAAAATAAGTATATTCATATTTGCAAAAAATGTTGGCTGCAGGAAAGAAATTTAACGATTGGCAAACATTTTGCCATTGAAAAAAAAAAAAAAAAAAAAAAAAAAGTTCGCCAACGGTCGACGAGATAATACGCAAGTTCCGAAATTTTTTCAGCAAAACTTAAGTAACGTTGTATTATACGCTTTATACAACACCGGGGCTCCGACCCTTCGAAATTCTTTATCTAAGAAAGGAAGTTAAAAAACCAAATAAACATGTTCCCCTAAAAACAGTGAATCACGTTTTCGCATAAACACAAATTCACTTTTCTGTGCCAAGTCTCATATTCTCCCCTTCTATCGTCGAGCCCCAACCTCTCATTCGAGTGGTCAATACAAGAGATTTACGAATTTAGAAGAGTGGTCGGGCAAAGAACGAAAGTATCCACTGACCATACCCCCCCCCCCATTCTTGCGAAGAAAATTGCCCCTCTCTGCGAAGAATGTTTTTGTTGCGTAAAAAGAAAAGAGTCTTCGACCAGCACTTGAAAACAATCAAGTGCCTCTTTCATCTTGTGTTGGTGAAATATTCCGGTGCTTGGGGAGTGTCCGATAACGACCGGCTAACGTGGCGGGAGAGGGTTGCTGGAAGGAGGGAGAAATCGCCAACTTGGCGACGGGAAGATCGATGGGAAAGGAGACGTTGTTGTGACGTATTAACCTGTAAATGGATGAGCAAATTAATTTATTTGGTCAGTCATAGTTTATAAATGCATGAATACATAAATGATGCAATAAATGAATACATATATGATTCAATAAACGAACACATAAGTGATTCAATGAATGAACACATAAATGATTCAATGAATGAACACATAAATGATTCAATGAATGAACACATAAGTGATTCAATGAACGAACACATAAGTGATTCAATGAATGAACACATAAATGATTCAATGAATGAACGCATAAATGATTCAGTGAAAGAACACATAAATGGTTCCATGAATGCACACTTAAATGATTTACCGAATGAACACATAAATGATTCAACGAATGAAAACATAAATGATTCAATGAGTGAATACATAAATGATTCAATGAAAGAACGCATAAATGGTTCAATGAATGCACACTTAAATGATTTACTGAATGAACACATAAATGATTTACTGAATGAACACATAAATGATTCAATGAAAGAACTCATAAATGGTTCAATGAATGCACACTTAAATGATTTAATGAACGAATACATAAGTGATTCAATGAATGAACACATAAATGATTCAATGAATGAATACATAAATGATTCAATGTAAGTAATTGACAGGGTAAATGAATTGTGACGTAAATGATTCAATGAATGAACGCATAAATGATTCAATGAATGAACGCATAAATGATTCAATGAATGAACGCATAAATGATTCAATGAATGAATACATAAATGATTCATTGTAAGTAATTGACAGGGTAAATGAATTGTGACGTAAATGATTCAATGAATGAACGCATAAATGATTCCATGAATGAACGCATAAATGATTCAATGAATGAACACATAAATGATTCAATGAATGAATACATAAATGATTCATTGTAAGTAATTGACAGGGTAAATGAATTGTGACGTAAATGATTCAATGAATAAACACATAAATGATTCAATGAATGAACTCATAAATGATTCAATGAATGAATACATAAATGATTCAATGTAAGTGACAGTGTAAATGAATTGTGACGTAAATGATTTAATGAATGAACACATAAATGATTCAATGAATGAATACATAAATGATTCAATGTAAGTAATTGACAGAGTAAATGGATTGTGACGTAAATGATTCAATGAATGAACACATAAATGATTCAATGAATGAACTCATAAATGATTCAATGAATGAATACATAAATGATTCAATGTAAGTGACAGTGTAAATGAATTGTGACGTAAATGATTTAATGAATGAACACATAAATGATTCAATGAATGAATACATAAATGATTCAATGTAAGTAATTGACAGGGTAAATGGATTGTGACGTAAATGATTCAATGAATGAACACATAAATGATTCAATGAATGAACTCATAAATGATTCAATGAATGAATACATAAATGATTCAATGTAAGTGACAGTGTAAATGAATTGTGACGTAAATGATTTAATGAATGAACACATAAATGATTCAATGAATGAATACATAAATGATTCAATGTAAGTAATTGACAGAGTAAATGGATTGTGACGTAAATGATTCAATGAATGAACACATAAATGATTCAATGAATGAACTCATAAATGATTCAATGAATGAATACATAAATTATTCAATGTAAGTGACAGGGTAAATGAATTGTGACGTAAATGAAACGACCTACATAAAGTGAATCAATAAATATCTAAATAATTGATTCGTTGAATGACTCCCATAAATAAATCAACCTGAAATAAATAAATTGGATGAATACAAAAATTAACAAAGGAATGACCACATAAATTACACAATGACTATTCAATGGGAATTCTAGAAAAACAACTCAATGAATCACTTCAAAAAAGATCCAATAAATGACTACAAGAATGAAATAAATAAATTTTATAAGTACACAAATCAACTAATGCATGGCTTGATAAATAACTAAATGAATGCTACGGAAATGATTCAATGAATGACTACAGAAATCAATCAATGAATGATAACGTAAATAAATCAATGAATTAAATGACACAATAAATGACTAATTAAAAAATTCAATGAATGATTCAACTTGAAATAATAAATTCGATGAATACAAAAATGTATGAATGAACGTCATTGTAAATGAAATAAGTGGTTACAAATGAATGACTTACATACAATTAACTCAGTTATTCTTTTTTTTATAAATGAATAACTTTTTAAACTAAAGAATACATGCGTAAATGATAAACAAAAGGAATGATACACTTAACATTCAATGAACCACATAAAATGATTTAGTGAGTGTCTACATAAATGATTCAATGAAATGTCCACGTATTTAAGATTGTTTACAGGAATTACATTTTGGGGAGTTCATCAGAGTTAAATATTGTATTTAATTACTGACATGAAACTTGATTTGGGAAGCAGAACTCGGTACGGCTTTGTGTAGCTGGCCGGTCTAAGGATAAATCGTATCATGAATCATACAGTATTGTATCCTGCATCATAGAGTATTCCATGGAAATTTTTAATATCCCATTTAGCAACAAAAAAAATGAAGGTAACTGTTTAAAGTGGAGAATTATATGTTTAAAACAGTAATACATTTATCTGTTCCAGTTTGAAGGGAGTGGAGGAGGATTCCAATGGCCGACGTCCAAGTAGACGCATCCCACACATAGAGTACTCTCTACGCATCGATATAAATAAACAACTGGATAGACTGCTTAACGCTGGGAAAATGAAGCCGTTGCCAGATGCCGTTGGTGGGATAAAAAATACGGATTGCCGAGGATTGAAAATAAAATTTTGGGTTGTACGCAGCAGAAATGTCAATAGTAGACCTTAATTAGCAGTAACGTGCACAAAAATATATACTCTAGCATTTTAAAAGGTTTTTCGCATTTCCATCCAACTATAAAAGTAAACTGTGATTGGTTAATCTTCCTACCAGCTTCGCAATCCCCAGCGCGTTTTTCTCTTTGCATTGACAATGGAGCAGTCTATCCAGTTGTTGATCTATATCGATGTCTCTACGTGGAGTCCGATTTCATCGAATACCAAAACACCCTCTACATACGGTCGCGGTGCAAAAAATTAAACTTTAATAATTTTGAATCAAAATTAGCGGCACTTTTTCGCAAGGAGTGTGGGAAAGTAACTATTTCGCACTAGTGTGAAAAAGCATTTTCTCGCACGCCTCGTGCTCAAATTTCATACATTCTTGGCATTGAAATGACATATATTCTGAAAAATTTACTGACATGAGTAGCCAACGTTAATAAATATATGTAAAAATGATGATTCTAATTAAAGAGAAATATACAATAACTAAAAGATAAAGATGGACTACGAATAAAAAAACATCTCGCATATTAATATATATAAATTGAATTTAACAGGAGAAGAATATATGTATTGAAAATATTTTTTTTACACGTGATTATTAAAAATATTATACGCAACACGTGGGAAAATACTTTTTCTAACTCGGTAATTTTTTTTACTCGTGTTATCGCACTCGTCAAGTAGACGTTTTTATGGGCACCGATAGTCTTGGGGTAGAGTATCGAGCTGGTAACCTGAGGGTTGTGGGTTCGGGCCTCCGTCCGCCAAATATCGGTGTGCACCTAATGGGGGCTGGTGCACATTAAATCTGCCGTGGCCTCAATGTCCTCTCGTTGGTGTGGTGGGGTCGGAGAGAGGGGTTTACACTAGAAGATTTCGATCTCGTATTCTTCTAGATGCTCAAAATTACGAGACGTATTTGGCTGTGTTAAGCACTTTATAAAGTGGCAGAAATAGACAGTTGGTAGTTCCAGACAACAGGGGGAAAAAAAAGGAAAAAAAAAAAACATTTTTATAAACCAATATATTAAACATTCACTCAAACTCTTACATATCGCAACAATCCATCAACTACCCCCAGGAGGCGATTTGTCGCCAATTTCTAGAACACGACCCACAACAAAACGACCCCTTAAATCCCCGATATATATACAACAAATGACCAGTAGGCATGAAGAGGGAGAGTGGGGGGGGGGGGGATATTTCCTCCCACCCACGCACTGTCCCCCCCCCCTTCACTCGGAGGGGATGGGGGGGGGGTTGAGAGAGATCAAACAAAAAGGGCTATCCATCGAACAGAGCGATCTGTGCCGTGCCCCATAATTTGGCGCGCCCCGAACAAAATAGCATCGAAGCAAGGCTGAGAGATGTAGGCGGAGGTGGCTCTCGAACTGTTTTCTACCCCCCCCCCTCCCTTTCGATCTTGCAATACGATGCCACTGAACGAATCTCATATTGTAGGATATAGGTTTTTTACTTTCGATTAGTCTGAGTAGGTTGCTTCACAGTGTAGCCATATGTATACATAGGGTAATGAAAATATAGAATTCGGTAAAAAAATTTTTTTTTGTATTTTTCCACGTTTTGGAACATCTTAATTGCAAAAATGTGATATAGAAAAAATTTATGTCTTTGTGGTCAGCATAACTTCCGAACATGACCTACGATGTTCAAATTTGGTGTGCGGATTGGTAAGTTGACGTCACATAATGGACGATTTCCGCATTTTTTTAAAAACGAGTGAAATTTTATTATATTTATAAAGAATTTTTTTCCGATTCCATATCTCCAAACAAAATTTTTTTCTTAAAAATTAGTTATTTAAATATCAAGAAAAGAAAATGCCCGAAAACTTCGTCCGATTGTAGTCCGATCAAAACGATCCGCCTGAGCTATGACGTCAAAACATTCTTCCGTTTCCACGGTTAAATTAAAAAATATATATACATATAGGATAATGAAAGTATAGTATTCGGTAAAAAAAAAAAAATCGAATTTTTTTTTTCTTTTTTCCACTATTTGGAACATCCCGATTTCAAAAAAGTGATCTAGAAAAAATGTCTGTCTGTGTGTGTGTATGTGTATACGTGTGTCTGTGGGTAGCATAACTCCCGAAAAAATTTACCTATGATGTTTAAATTTGGTGTGAGGGTTATATGCGGCCATGGGATCTACCACTAAGGTATTCGTCAAAATCGTGAATGTGCATAAGGTAGCTGCCATTGAAAAAATCATGTTTTTCAATGATTGCTAAAAAACGGCTCTAACGATTTTGATAAAAATCGTTGTGGTAATGCCTCTTAAGGTGTTCTAAACATCCCCACCTCCAAAATTCATGTAAAAATGTTTTAATGGCGTAAAAAGTTGGAAAATGAATGCCCTCAACACAGAGTTCTCTTTCCTTGAGCATACCTCATCAACGCTTGTTTTTTCTTTTTCTATCAGTTTCGCTTATAATAATAAAGTATAATTATCGAAAAGTATATCGCCAAAATCACCATTTTGGCGATTTTTTTTAAGACTCATACAAGAATTATCGCCAAACTGGCCATTTATTTTAAATGAAGAATGAAAATATACAAACGGTAAATGACACAATTCCACTTCAGTATTATAGTGTAATTGAAAGTTGTGCGATGTTCCACACCCCTAGTTATTTACTGTGCTTAGACAGGATACCCTCCTGTTTGGTGAACTAAATCGTTTAGTAGGAATTACTTCAAATTTGAGTTCTTTTTCATAAATGAATTACTTTCAGTAACACCGTCGCCTTGCAAGTTTAGTCTTAATAAACCTCTGCGATGATTTTTTTTAAAAATATTATTTGTAATAAATATCCCGTGCTTAACAAGTAAAATTGTTCCAGTTGAAAAATTCTTCAACAAAGCAGTAAACATTTCCAGATTATTGTGCTATGCAATTTATTACCACAAGTAGAATATATTTTTATCAAACTCTTTTCGTTGTACTTTCTTTGTATTTATAGTATTTGTAAATGTAGTATTAGTATTTGTAGTGTAACACTTAGTATTGAGTCTGTTGAACTTGTCGGATGTATAACATAAAACTGTTTGAAAAATACTTGTAAATAAAACGTTAAACATATATAAGTACATTACTAGTTCTATGGAATTCTGAAATATTCTTTTTTTTTTTAAAAAAAGAGTTGGAGAAAATGTTTGTATAACCTATTTTGCTGTATAGATCAAACCTTCATTAAGTTATGGTAAATAAGTTTTGGTGATAGCGATAAGTTATACTGCTATAAAGTAAGAAACAAGTTTTAAAGATAATACTTTTTTAACTGATTTATTTCGTAATAGTAAAATCTAAACAAATAACGCCTGAAAACAATAAGAGTGTCCATTGCCTGGGTTACCTGGGTTGTTGCTCATGGCTTTTACAGCCATGAGCAGCCCTATTATTTCCCGTTCCAATTATCCAGGAAATTCCAGTCATCACTTTTGAATAATCAAGATTTAAACACAAACTTTTTCCACTTTGCACCCACTGTATGTAATCTCAAGCCCCCCCCTCTCCCTGGATATAATCTTTTGTGTAACCAGGTACTTTGGAATGCAGCTTGATGTGCTTAAATACTATACCTATGGACAATAAGATAAATATTTTCGCCTAATTACCAAAAGTAAGAAATCGATACGGTGCCATTATATCGATGAGTATAGAAAACTCAAATGAAGAGATTGTTGTTTCCTTTGGAAGAATGATGAGACAAGACTACAAAAAAAAAAAAATATATATATATATATATATATATATATATATATACCTAAACGTCTCAGCTTCAAAGCATATTTGGATTGGCTCTGATTTTTTTTTTTTTAATTTCGATTTTGAAACAAATAATACACAACGCAGGTAGCACAACGGTATTGACCATTAGCGGAAACAGGGGTTCCGGAAAGATTGGCCCGTTTATGCTAAATCTCGAGCATCGTTCCAAAATACACGATTTTTTTAAAAAAATAAACATGTCAAAACCACCACAAAGCATATTATTTTTTTACCTCTGCGTCCATTATCATAACACTATATTTCAATTTTAAAACTCTACATCAACATTTATAAATTTCCAGTATATTTTACCTAGCATTGGGCGAAAACCGTAGCAATGGCCAAATCTACAACGGTTCACATCAGGATTGGTTAGTGTAGAGCCGATATTGCCCAGCGGATTTATGGTCCTGGCGAATGTGCAATGGACAATTCCCGCATTTTTTAAAAACGAGTGAAGTGAATGCATATTTATGAAGAATTCCTTTCTGATTCCAAATATTTAAACAAAACTTCTTTTAAAAAATTAGTTATTTAAATATTAAGAAAAGAAAACGCCCCAAAAACCCAGCCAAAACCAGTCCGATCAAAACAGTCAACAAAATTCGTGACTTAAAGAGATCCCTGCGTTTCTATGGTTATCGTGAGGTTTCTGCCAAATAGTTATCGTTAAAAAAGTTGGCTTTAGTAGACCATTGCCACATTCCGTACAGGTTATTGCGTGATTTGCGAGAAACTTGCAAATCTGGTTTCCGCTGCTGCATTTCAAGCCAAGATGTTTGAGACTCTTTACGTCACGTTCAATGCCAACGAAATGAGCCGTTTTCTTGCCAACCTCTAGCAAGGTAGTTTTTATCGCAGATTTTTTTTTTTTAAAGCGCATTGAGCAGAAATTTTTATGTTTATGGCTTTTTCGAAACATTTAAAATATAATAAAAATAAAAAAAAATAAAAAAATGCGGGAATTGTCCATTGCAGATGAAATTTTCATCAAAAGCAGGAGTCTTAAGGGGACATGGGACTCCAAAATCACCGAATATGACGTTTTTTGTTTTCGTTCTGTAAAAATTGCTGACGTCACTTGCTTCAATTTCGCGTTTGAATTTTTGAAATCTAATGATTTTAAATGGCAAAATCTTTATTTTAACCAACTATTTTAACGTATGCGCACTTGTTGGCAAAAGTTAAGAATGCATTTTTCTCAGCTTCGCTTTTTCACATTTTACGTATGTTCAAAAAGCTCCTTGCGATTCATTTTTTGATAAATCCACCAAATTTTTTTGTATGAATAATTTGTAATGTACTATAAAGAAATACACACATCACAAAAAATTTTCTATTTTTTTTCATGTTGCGAATTTAAAATGTGTACATTTTTTAATGAAAAATCACCAACGCCAAGTTTGAATTTTTTTTTTTTTCTGTTCAACTCTAACACCTAAAGATAAAAGCATGTGTGAAAATGCTTATAACATATTGATAAACAACTTTCTTTTTTTTTTTCTTTTTTTTTTCACATTCGTTAAAATATTGTGTCGCGACTTTTTTATAGTGTCGCGAAGAGAATTTTGAAAAAAGTTTTATTTTGTATTATTTTAATACGTTTTTCTCAATAATTTACTATCTTTTTTATATTATTTGCTCAAATTTTGTGGTTGTGTTATAAGCCACATCTTCTATGTTAGTGCCAAATTTCATTTGTGCCAAAACTAAAGAAATTTGGAAAAAGTGTCCTATGCCCTCTTTTACCGTTAAATGAGTAGATCATTTATTCATTTTTTTTTCATATCAGGGTAAAATATAAAGGTATAAAAAAATTAATCGTCCCCCCCCCCCCAAAAAAAATAAAACGCCGTCCGGAATTAATATACAAGATTCTCGATCACATAACACTATGTTTGTATCCCCCCAAAAACAACAAGATTCCTTTTTCTCCACCAACCTTAGCCTCACCCCCTCAAACAAGAGATCAAGCGGGGGAAAAAGCCCCCCTATCTCTCCCCCCCCCCCAATTCCCATCTTGATCATAGTGATTTGGATTGCGATCTTGTGTGGCAGCAGCAAAGGGGTGTCTCTTAAAGGAGGAGGGCTACGATCCACGGAATGGCTTGAATAATAATATTAATAATGACCCCGCAATTTTCTGTGTCTGCCAAACCTTCTTGCTCCTGGTAGATGGATATATATATATATATGGTTGTGTGATTTCGGGATTATCTGGTGATGTATCGGGGTGAGATTTGGTGAAGCGATTTGCTTTTTTTTAGTTTGGTGCAAGTGGGTATCTGACTGTGAAATTGGAAATGGTGCTTGATTTGTGTTGGGGTCCACTGGCCGGCCTTTCTTTGGAGTGGACGTTTAGGTCAATTTTGAAACGTTTAGAATTCTTTCGAATCCCTTGTATTAGTTTCGATTTTGTGTAAGTACAAATACAGAAATCAAATCACTCTTTGCTTTTTTAGTTTAGATTTCGAAGTGTTCAGAAACCACCGCATAAACTACATATATTCTTAACCGTTTGCGATGGACTGCGCATCAGTATTCTGCAAAGGCAGTATAACAGAATAAATATTCTGATTTTTAAATCTTTTATATCAACTTCGATTTTTGTTTGTAGTGATCAAAATCTTCTGAGGGCAAATTAAGCCACTTGCTGTCATTTGATCGAACTGGAACTTGTAGAGTCATTGTCTGGATAATGAATTCTATCCAGTAATGAGAGATGTCACTAAAAATGCTTTTACATATGTTTTCATTACTAGTCATCAGATCCAGATACAAGCCATACTATTGTAGTCTCCGTTTATACTTGCTGATCAAGCATTTACATTTTGACGACATCTAAAGACTAAAACATTCCCTAGCTAAGGCTGACGACCTATGATAAAAAAAAAATAAAAAAAAAAATAAAACATTTTGGATGTTCTTAAATTCTTTCTATTGGCTTCGATTTTGTTGTGGCAACCAAAATCGTTTTATTTAAAAACAAAATTTAAGAACTTGTTTAAAAAAAAAATTAAAAAAAATCGTGAATCTTTATTTTGAACATTTTCTACAGCTGCAGTATAATCACCAGGCGTATTTTGGTGATTATATTTTCTGATGTTTTGTAAATGTTAATAATATAACTCATAAAAACAAAGTTTTTAATATAAATCCTTTATAGACATTGCCAATTTTTAAGTGCAATTGCCAACTTCTTGAGCTCAGATTGGGTTTTTATACTGTTTGACCTCTAAGAACATAAGATCCATTCCGAACTATATATACTAACTTCTTTTTTTCCCCAAAAACTCGATTGAATACATTGTCATCTACAATGAGTTATCAATCTACAAAATCTGATAAGTCTGACGTAAGGCAATAAAAACACATATCTTTTATTTATTTTGATTAAAAATTTTGGCAACAAGAAAGAGTTTTAACAATGATCGGTTAAAATTATTTCACTAGCGTTGCTATGCAACGCAAAGTTAAATTGACTGGACTTCACTCCATAATGAATATATGTATTCATGTTCAATTATCTTTTATTTATTTTTATGAAATGTTCAATTATCTTTTATTTATTTTATTAAAAGAGTTACAAGAAAGAGTTTTAACGGTTAAGGCCTCAGGCACGATACAGGCGGCGAGTGGTGAAAGACTAGCGGCAGACCGAAGGAGTAATAGAACGGTGGGAGTTGTTGTGGTTACGATGAGAGAGAAGGCGATATTTTACATAAATTCTAAACGTGACGTCATCCAGCAAACTAGCTGAGCGCTTCATTTTGAGTGATTATCACATACAAGATGAAGTATCTAAAACAAAAAATTGTTTCATAGTGGTGAGATTATTACGAAACATCACTTAAACATGCGTTCTTTAAAAAATAATAAAATAACATTTCAAATTATATTTCATAAACCACCTTCTCTCTCATCGTAGACAGAATCACCGCTCGTATCGTGCCCGAGGCTTAATGGAATAGGTTAAATGGAATTTATTACTTGCAGTATCTATTAAAATCACATTGCAGTTTAACGCGAAACTGAGAAAATTTTACTTAGATTCGACTGTCAAGGTTAAATGTAGTTTTCCTACTTCTTTCTTCTTTAAGGAAAGAAACGGATTTGCAGGGGCAAAGCTCCATAGGTTTGTTACTCCTCTAACTTCTGTTTCTCTGTTTGGTGGATAAATAAGTAGGAAAACTACATTCACAGAGCATGCAAGAAACTGCTCAATTTCGTGTTGAAATATTCCTGCATGGTAATTACAATTTAAGTCGTTTTTAGTGTTTTGCAAGACGCTTATAGTTAATAACTACACTAAAATGTAAAAAATTCTTCTCCTCAGTTACTATTAAATATGTGTATTGGAAAAAATATAAATTTGGAGACAATCCTATTACTTAAAATAATGTATGTAAGCACTCGTAGTTTTAATTTTTAATCAGTAGCAGTAAAAGCATATTTGTCATGTATAAAAAAAACATCGAAAAAAATTCTTACTTTTGACTTTTATTAAATACATTTTTTAAAAATTTAGTTTTTATATTTATTTTATTTTCAATCTGTTTGATTTCCTGTTAATCATCTATTGTTACCTGTTAATATTATTTCATTATTATTGTTATTTATACAGATTATTTAATTAGTATTGTTTATAAATATTATTTTATTATTATAAATTTCCCATGCGAATTATTTACTTAGGTATAAATTATTAATCATACATCAATTGTTAATTATTCATTAATTATTAACTATATATTCATATTTATTTATTTATTATTTAATTTTTATAATTGAATAAATAATGGCCGGCCGGTAACCTCTTAAACAGTTGGTATCTTTAAGATGCCAAATAAGCACAAGTTAGGATTTGAAATCCTGTCTAAATTTTGAAAGGACGACGTTTCATCCACATGGGATCCTCCAGGAGGATGCAAGGGGGTGTACTTGCACCCCTCTGGATTTTGATAGTAAAATTCTTTTAAAAGCTTTAAATTCACAGGAAATAATCAAATGTTATTTTTTAAACATTCTTCGTTATTATGATGTGAATTAGTAATTGATTCTATAATTTTATTTTTTGTTTTTTGGATCTACCGACTGTCTATTTCTGAGACTTATAAAGTGCTTAACACAGCCAAATACGTCTAGTAATTTTGAGCATCTAGAAGAATACGAGATCGAAATCTTTTAGTGTAAACCCCTCTCTCCGACCCCACCACACCAACGAGAGGACATTGAGGTCACGACAGATTTAATGTGCACCAGCCCCCATTAGGTACACACCGATATTTGGCGGACGGATGCCCGAACCCACAAACCTCCGGTTATGAGCTCGATACTCTACCGCGAGGTTATCGGAGCCATTGCTTCTATTTAAGTTTTCTTGTTTGTTTATTTATTTTTTCTTGTTGAATATTGCACCTTTGTTGGCGACAATATGGCGCTTGGTGGATTATTGTGGAGGGAAATATTCTGAATTCAATAGCAGAAGTTGTACTTTTGTCTTTAGATGCACGCTCTGTATGGATCTCTCAATTCTCTACCAAGAGACCTAATTTCAGAAATCGGTTGAGCAGTTTGTGTGTTTTATCGCACTGTTTCTGTATAATGGTGAAAACAAAACTTCCTCTTTTTTTATCACGCAATTTCAAAGTATGCGCATGTGTTCCACCAGTAGAGTGCAAATCAGTTTTGAAAATTGCAAATAAAAGTAAAGTGGCAAAATTAAGAGGGAAAAACGACGTGTTGTGTAATAAAGATTTACACTAGGGGGCTTCGCCCCCTGCTCGCTAACGCTCGCCAACCCCCAAACGCCTCGCTGCGCTCGGATTGAGCGGCTTTGCCGCTCGAATTTGTGGTTAAAACATCTTGCTGCGCTCGAATAAGTTTGCCAGCCATAAAAAATTTAACCAAATTCTTATAAATTTAATGTAAGGCCTAATAGAGAAAACACCCAAATTGCAAGTTTCATAATAGAAAGTTAAATATACTATCCGAAAACATTCTGACTTAAAACTTCATTAGCTATGCCCTTACATTGAAGTCCCAATATCTTTTATTTATTCTGATAAGTCGCCCCGTTAGAGAACGACGTCCAACGCGAAGCATTTTCTGGATAGAAATACTTCAAAATAATAATTACTCTAATACAAAAATGCTTCAGAAAAACAGAAAAAATCAACTTTGAAAAGAAGAGTTTAAAAAGAGCTTTAAAATTAGCAATGGGTTTGTTGTTTACATATAAGGATAGCTTTAAAATTAGCAACGGTTGGTTGGTTGGTTGGTTGAACCCCCGAGCAGCCGGTTTGTTGTTTACATACGTAAGGATGTTGCCAATCATATATTCAAAATCATTGAGGCTTTGTAGTAGCTTAATGATGAAAAATATTGAAATTTAACTAATTAATAAAGTGTTAATAAATTATTTTGGCACGTTTTGGCAAATCTACAGCTTATTTCCTTTAAAATGACACCTTGAAATTGGTTGAGCAGTTTAGGCGGACGGACTAACCCCAAAAAACGTATTGCCTATTAAATATAAAGATTTACATTTTAAAAGAAAAGTTATACATAAATATTGAGGAACATTTCTGTAGGTATTACTATTAAAAAATTCTAAAAATTACGAAATAATTTTTTAGCGCCATGGATTATGTCCTTTTTAAAATTGTCATCAGGAGTCGAAGCCTCTCTTAAGGTATACAACTGAGATGATTTTCTTTAATTTTTAGGTTACAAATTAAAACTTTTTGGCAGTATATCAGATTTAAAAGTGATGCATTTTTATATATAAACATTTTTTTCGATCAATTTTTTAATCAACTAATTGCAATTTAAGTGACTAATTATGACATTATTAGAACAGACAAAAATAAACTTGTAATTAAATTAGAAGCATGATTTTTATTGCAAATAAAAGATATTATATTGACGCATGTTCCTATGGAGAATTTCGAATTCGGCTACAATATTTAATTATAAGTTTTTAAATAAAAAGTTTAAAAAAAATACACATTATTAAACAAAAAATTAAGATTAAAATATGCATAAAAATGTGTTTATAACAATATATATTAGATTCTCAATGGGAAACACATTCGCAACTTGAGTCTTCAGAATAAAATTAGAATTTTGTAAATCGGACCATTTATTATGAAGTTATGACCGTTGGCATAAAGTCATATAACACCAAAATGTCATTTTTCAGAAAACGCGTTTAAAAGTTTACTACACTAATGAGCGTGATACAAAGAGGTTCACAAAACCTACTGTAATTTAAAAAGTAATTTGAGTCTCAGAAAGAAAATGGTATCATTTTAATGGTAATGAATTCGGGAATATTTTAAAATAAAAAAACAAAAAAGCAGACTTGAGTCAAATTTGGCGATTCCTAATGTATATGTATACCTTAATAATTTCAGACTAAGTGTTCATCATTAACATGATATTTTGAATATAAATACAATCCATTATCCAAACGATTACCACTTAAATCGAATTGTACAGGAAATTCTTCAACTGTAGTTTTTTTTATTGATGATCAACTCGTTTTGATGATCCGTAATAGTATCTGAATTGGTTGACGAATTATCAGTTTTGCGTTTTTTACAGAAAAAACTTCTAATATCGTTCATTTTTACACTAGCTGTCTCCATTACTTTCTATTTCATTTAATAAATGACACACAAAGACACTAAGTTAGGAAACGCATCTTTTGTGTAATGCTCTAAAGTAACAATTTATTAGAAAGCAGCCACACAACAAAACGAATAATGTCAATTTTCTTTTTTTAATGATTTAAATTTTGTTTGCAGAGTAAGGTCTCATACATAATTTCTTTTATGGAAACTAAAATTTTCTACTTCCTTTTGGAATAAAAAAAATCGAATCTATCAAATGTAAGCGTTCACTCTAGTTTTGTGGTATTATTTTTTTATACTTGGCGTATTTTTACTTTTTCTTGAATTGGATTTTTTTTTTCGCTGAGAGGAGGAATCGGTTTTTCTTTTTAGGTGGCATGGGATTTATTAGAAAAATATGAGAAAAAATCAGTTAGCACTATTTGAAAACTTCGGTTGATAGGTAAAGGGCGGGAGGTCTGAATTATTTCCGGCTTTAAATTCCTAGAAATGTATTGCTTTTGGAAATGATTTAGATACTGAATTCTATTTTAGATTTCCTTGGAATATTTTATAAAATGACTAAGGCTTTTGTTTTATTTTTGTATGTACATGTTTCTTTCATCGCAGGAAAAAAAAAAAAAAAAAACTAATATTTTGTGTCTTTCTGCATATTTTACCAGAGTACAGATGAAACGTAAATGATTGAGAACTAGATGTTGTGCCTCGTGTTTAATTATATGACATAACATGTTGAGATTTCATTATTTTATAAAATAGAGCAACAGTGAAAACTAAAAATCAATTTTTACCACGGATATTCATGATTCGGACAATCACACGCCAGGATTCTAATTCACATCACATGCCTACTTCTCTTTAATTCCAACTTCACTTCTATAAATATATTCTGCATGAAATTTCAAAAGACCAAGAAAGAAACTATTTAAGAAAACGGAGATAAGCTTTAATTTTGACATTTCCGAAATAAAAAGCACTATTTTACAATTTTCATTCCTTATCCATGCAAATATGTTCTGCAAATCGCAAACAATATAAATTTAGAGCTAAAATTTTCCAATTTTGTTTTACAATGACATCCAAGGTACTCTTTAAATGTAATAATTTTGGTTCAGCATTTTAACTAATTGCAAGAAATTCATTCTGTGACTTTTAGTTTTAAAATTTTTAATTAGTATTAATTTTTTTAAATATTAGTTTTTAAGCAATTAAAATGTAAATGATTATGATTAAAAGGAGTGAAAAATGTAAATTATTAAAATTAAGGGGAAAAAAAGATTAAGTAATTCATCTCTATATATATAAGGCAAAGCCCTCACTCACTCACTCACTCACTCATTCACTGACTCACTCACTCATCACTAATTCTCCCACTTCCCACATAGTCAAAATTCTGAAAATCGGCACAAATATCCACAATGGTAAAAATAGAAAAAGTAAGCTATTCCGATCCCGATTAACCCACTTTAAGGGGTCGAAAAGGGGTTAAACGTTCCAAACGGGGGACATTCGAATATCCCACTTCCCATTTGGTCACAACTCTGAAAATCGGCACAAATATCCACAATGGTAAAAATAGAAAAAGTAAGCTATTCCGATCCCGATTAACCCACTTTAAGGGGTCGAAAAGGGGTTAAACGTTCCAAACGGGGGACATTCGAATATCCCACTTCCCATTTGGTCACAACTCTGAAAATCGGCACAAATATCAACAATGGTAATAATAGAAAAAGTAA
Source organism: Linyphia triangularis (assembly GCA_963978545.1). NCBI lineage: Eukaryota > Metazoa > Arthropoda > Arachnida > Araneae > Linyphiidae > Linyphia > Linyphia triangularis. Next base: position 11,354,547 of record OZ021728.1, read on the forward strand.
GCTACTCCGATCTCGATTAACCCATTTTAAGGGGTCGAAAAAGGGTTAAACGTTCCAAACGGGGGACATTCGAATATCCCACTTCCCATTTGGTCACAACTCTGAAAATCGGCACAAATATCAACAATGGTAAAAATAGAAAAAGTAAGCTACTCCGATCTCGATTAACCCATTTTAAGGGGTCGAAAAAGGGTTAAACGTTCCAAACGGGGGACATTCGAATATCCCACTTGCCATTTGGTCACAACTCTGAAAATCGGCACAAATATCAACAATGGTAAAAATAGAAAAAGTAAGCTACTCTGATCTCGATTAACCCATTTTAAGGGGTCGAAAAAGGGGTTAAACGTTCCAAACGAGAGACATTCGAATATCCCACTTCCCATTTGGTCACAACTCTGAAAATCGGCACAAATATCAACAATCGTAAAAATAGAAAAAGTAAGCAACTCCGATCTCGATTAACCCACTTTAAAGGGTCGAAAAGGGGTTAAACGTTCCAAAGGAGGGATATTCGAATGTACCACTTCCCATTTGGTCACAACTCTGAAAATAGGCACAAATGTCAACAAAGACAGACATAGAAAAATTAAGCTATTCCGAGCTTGATTAACCCACTTTAAGGGGTGGAAAAGGAGTTAAACGTTCCAAACTCAAATATCCCACTCCCCATATAGTCACAATTCTGAAAATTGGGGCAAATGTCAACAAAAATAAACATAGAATAAGCAAGCTATTCCGATCTCGGTTAATCCACGCTTAGGGGTCGAAAAGGGGTTAAACGTTCCAAACGAGGGATATTCGAACATTCTACTTCCCATTTCGTCTCAATTCTTAAAATTGGCATGAATGCCAATCAAGATAAACATAGAAAAGTAAGCCATTCCGATCTCGATTAACCCACTTAAGGGTTGGAAAAGGCGTTAAACGTTTCAAAAGAGAGATATTCGAATGTCCCACTTCCCATTTTGTCACAACTTTGAAAATTTGTACAAATGTCAAAAAAGATAAACATAGAAAAAGTAAGCTATTCCGTTCTCGATTAATCTACTTTATGGAGTCGAAAAGGGGTTAAATGTTCCAAACGAGGGATATCCGAATGTTCCTCTTCCAATGTAGTCATAATTCTGAGATTTGGTGCAAATGTTAAAAGGACAAATTTAAAAAAAAAAAAAAGTTATTCCAATATCGATTAACGAATTTTTAAGTGATGAAAAGTCGACGCAACATTGAAACTATACGAGGATTATTTTAATGTCTCAATTCCAATAAAGCTTCTACTTCGAAATTTAGAACAAAGAGCAAACATAAACACAATAAACTATTTCAATCTCGATTACGTAATTAAAAGGGTCCGAAGGGAATTAAACGTTCTAAACGAGGGATATTCAAATGCCTCTTTCCAATATAGTATTCACAATTATAAATTTCGTTAAAATTGTCAACAAAGGAAAGTTTCTATTTTGATAAATCAGTTTGTCGGGATCGAAAGGGGTGCAAACGTCTGAAGTGTAGAATACGTGAATGTCTTTTGATCGCTAAAATGCTAATGGTAAAATTTCGTAGCGCAGCACTGGTATTCAGCTAGTGTTGTCATATATGAATGATGAAAAGTTGGCTAGCGCCCAGTGAAATAGGTCTGCACTCCCCTGCAAATAATTCTGGGGGCTCCCATGCTTATGCACTAGACCAGACTATTTCATCGCCATCTACTGGTTGCAGTTAACATTAAGATTTTTAAGATGCACTCTTAATGGACAATTCCCTCATTTTTTATTTTTACTTTTTTAATTTGCAACATAAGTTCACCTGTTAGTTTTGGCGGGGAAAACAACACATTTGGAATATGACGTCATTTTATCTGAAACAACTTGACTTGAAACACAGCAGCGGAAAACAGTTTTGAATCAGAAAGAAATTCTTTATACATATAAAAAAAATTCACTCGTTTTTAAAAAATGCTTAGATCGTTCATTGGGAATGATAATTTTAATTAATAAGTATTTTAGTTAAATAGAAAAATGTTTACATAGAGATTAGGTACATTCTTAAAGTATACATGACATTGTCTATAAGAGTTTCAAGTATATAAAAAGGATATAAGGTATTTAAGTGGATTAAAATTGTAGTATAATACTTTATGATACAACAGACAGATTTAAGATAAATTAAAGTAACTAAAAATTAACGTCATTGAATAATAAATCCTCCAGTTATTCTAATGAATTTGAGTAACTTTTGACCTAAACTTTCATTGATCAGTCAAATTTTAAATGATATATTATCAGTTATAGGGCTTGGTAATTTCCATTCTAACTTTACTGGCTTTGTTTTTAAGTAAAATTATCTTATTCCTCTTTTAGGAGACAATCTTACTTAAAAACTTAAAATGAGTAGTTGAAAGTTTTCATTTTAGATGGAACTATTTTTGAGACAGATGAGTATTTTTATCTACTAGTTTGAAATATATTCTGAAATCACACTTCAACTAGGAGTGTGAAGCATCGCACAACTTTCAATTACACTATAATACTGACGTGATTTTGTGTCATTCACAGTTTTTATATTTTCATCATTCATTTAGCAAAAATGGACAGTTTGGTGATATTTTTTTTTACCATAATTCTTGTATGGGTCTTTAAAAAATATAAATAAATAAAACCGCCAAAATGAGGGTTTTTGCCATACTATCCTTTCGATAGCGATTTTATATTATCCTTTCTTGCATATGAAACTGAGGAGAAAAAGAAAAAGACAAAAAACGATCATTAATGAGGTTTGTTCAAGGAAAGAGAACTCTGTGTTAAAAGCATTCGTTTTTCAACTGTTTACGCCATTCAAGCATTTTTACGGGAATTTTGGAGGTGAACACCTTCAGAGGCATTACCGCAGCGATTTTGAACAAAATCGTTAGAGCCGTTTTTAGCAATCATTGAAAAACATGATTTTTTTCAATGGCAGCTACCTTATACGAATGCGCAATTTAGACGAAAACCTTAATGGTAGGTCCCATGGCTACCACTAACCCGCACACCAAATTTGAACATCGTGGGTCCATTTGTTCGGGAGTTATGCTGACCAAAGACACACAGACAGACATTTTTTCTAGATCACTTTTTTGAAATCAAGGCGTTCCAAAACGTGGAGAAATGCATAAAAATTGGAATTTTTTTTTACCGAATCCTATACTTTCATTACCCTATCTATACATATGGGTAAATGAAAGTAAAAAGATCAGTTGACGTACATTTAATTTCTTAACTACCAAGAAGTTATTTATCACTCATGTTTTTATTTTCTCCCCAAAGCAAACGCAATTCAAAGAAATCTTGGAAAACTGCAAAGAAATAAAAAAAATTGGAACATCTCGAACACACATCTACACAGCGAACACAGTTACAGTGAAAAGAATGGCGGGTAAGAATATTCGAGAGAGGCGCATAAAGGCGGCAAAAATGATGCGACAGCCAAGTATCTGGCATTGACGAATAGGAAATATTTAGAACGCGCTGGTGAATTGGGAAGACAAAAAAAAAAGAAGAAAAAAAAGAAGAAATCGCTTCTCACCTCATTTTTATTGGTTCTCCGACAGATCGTCTGCGCCTCTTTTTTTTTTTTTTTTTTTTTCTTTGACTGATGACGCCCGAACGGAAGCGAAGAGAGGAATTTTTTGAATGATGGCGAAAATTCGCAAATGCCTTTCTCTCCCTGCTGGAAAGAATGTTTTTTGACTTGAACGTGCGATCGAAAACTGCGATGTGAGTATGAATAAACTTTGGTCGTTAAAAACTTTGTCGGATAGGAGATTGGAGAGGTGAGGAGGGGGTTATTTTCGCATAAGTTACGGTGATCCACACTCGCGTGCGTGTTTTTGTTCTTTTTTTCCCTTCGCGCAATCATTTTCTCCGCTAGTATGTTACCTCAATTCCGGCCAAAAGCGACGAAAGCTTGGGCGAAAAAAAGGGGGAAGGGGGTGTAGGTTAGTCCCCATTTAAACTTTTGATGCGTTTTTCATAGACTTTTCTGACTGGGAGATTGAAAGATGTTTCTGGCAAATTGTTTGCAGGCATCCTTTGTTCTAGGTGAGGGTTTCTTTCTGCGAAAGTCCATGATGGGTGACGAAATATGGGCACAAAAAAAAAAAAAAATACCCTGCTCGCATCACGTTTATACATCGCATAGCATTCTCTCTCTATTGATTTATAGAAGGTGATTTTAAAAGAAACAAATAATCCCAATAGTTAACAGAAAAATACCAGAAAAACAGCTAACATAAAAAATTTCATGTTCAGATTACGCATAATTTATTGTCACTGCTTTTTACTTCATAACAACATCTCACAATGCCAGTATAAATTCCCAACTGTGTTATGAGGATTGGGCATACGACATTATTGCTAAATTTGTTAATATTTGTGTTTGGATCTTTATGTTAAAAAAAAAAAAAAAATTATATTCTAAGCAAATGGGTCTATTTAAAGTTTATAAAATACAAGTCTTATAGTTTGAAGATTAAATTTTTAAAACAATTTTCAAAGTTCAAACAAGAATGAATTAAAACAAATACGTACCTCCAAATCGGATCAGTGCCTTTTTATTCGCCATATTTTGAAAATGAATAAATAGAAGAAAAAAAAACTTATGCTTTTAAAGGTGTGTTGTGATTGGTCAGAAGCATGTAACCAGTGTTGCCTTCCGTTGCAATCCCACTCCTAAATGTGCTCTTCATAAGGAACATTATTATTATTATTATTATTATTATTATTATTATTATTATTATTATTACTATTATTATTATTACTATTATTATTATTACTATTATTATTATTACTATTATTATTATTATTGTTGCTATTATAATTATTATTATTATTATTTTTACTATTATTATTACTATTATTATTAATAATATTATTATTATATTATTATTAATATTATTATTATTACTATTATTATTATTATTTTATTATTACTATTACTATTATTATTAAAAGTATTACTATTCTTCTTCTTATTATTATTATTATTAATAATAATAATAATAATAATAATAATAATACTTATAATAATATTGTTATATTCTTCTGTATTATAATTGTTATATATAAGTGTCACTCTTGCATGTTTTTACCCACTTATACGAATTCGTAAATACGTTCCTTCTTGTCATATGATTATTTTTATTATAATTTTGTGTAGTATGTACACGTATATCATATGCTGAAAAAAGTTCTGCACAAAAATCCAAACTTCCAAAAACTTCATTTTTAGTTTATTAAAATTGTTTCAAAATTTTTTATATAAAAATACATAAAAGCGATTAAAAGTAAGCCACCAATATTGTTGCTGCTATCGTCACCAAGTAACCAAACCTCTAAAAATAATTCGATTATTCGAAAAATTCCTTCTATGCATGTATACCTATACCACACCTAACAAATACGTCAAACTGATGGATGATCATTTCTCCAAACCTTTTCGTAAGCCAAATAAAAAAAACAAATCTAAGAAAACTAAAACAGATACTTCGAAACACACCTTTCGGAAACCCATCCGAAAAAAAAAAAAAAAAAAAAAAAAAAAGAGTCGCCAAATAACGCATTATTAGGGAAATAGAGATATCCTGGAGAAGAGATATCCTGGACTTTGACAACGCGTGGGCGGGGGATAACTGGGACCCGTAGGGATTCTGTGTTCACAATATATGGAGTTTGTGGGGAGATTCTCAACTTCCGGACAAAAGGGATTAAAAAAAAAAAACGTTTTCGTGAGAAATGACACAGGATTTGCATGAAAACGGATGACAATTGGCGACGTTTCTTGCTTTTCGAATGGAGGAGTGTGTATTTTTTGGCTTGGAATGTCAGGTTGGTGAGCGCAGGAAGTGAGACATGTCTCCAGTGTGTTATAAGACTTGTCGCGATTTCTGTAGGAGTTGAACAGAGCAAGAAGCGGATGTTTTTTTTTATTTTTTTATTATATACGTATGTTCAGCAATTATTTGAAGGAACGCGGCCAAACTCGAGAGTGTTTATTATCGTAGACCGCATAATAGAGAACGCTGTCATATTTCGAATGGTGGTGCGCAATAAAATATACTTTCTTGTCTCTTATTGTAACTTATAAGTATCGTAAATGCGGATTCACCTTTCATTTGAGTTATTCGCCTACATCTATATGTTCCCTAAGTCTTATAATTGGAGGTTTTTCCTTCTTTTAGTGTATTTTTCGTTTACTGTTTCTTCCTGAATTTCTTTTTTTTTTTCCATTTGAAATTTCTATCCACCTTACTTCCTTTTGTCATGTATTCCATTCCTTCTTTCAAATTTTTTCTCAACATTCCTTTCTTTATGTATATTCTTTTCTTTGTTTATTCTTCATTCCTTTCTGCATTCGTTTTTTCACTATTCCTTTCCACGTTATTTCCATCTTTATTCCTCCCTTACTTTCTACATATATTTATTTTATTGCTTCTTTCTACTTTAATTTCATGTTTTTTTTTTACACTACTTTTTTTTTATCTAGTATATAACATTCTCTCGCCCCCCCCCCATTTTTTTTATACATTCCTTTATGTATTCCCCTCCCCCCCCCCCCCCCTTCTTTCTTTTCTGCTTCCGCTTTTTCACTTTTCCTTTCTTTTTATGTTTTTTTTTTTTTTTTTTTTTTTTTTTTTTTTTTTTATCATTACTTTCCATTATCTTCCCACATTCATTTCTTTTATTACTTCGTTCTACATTTTTTTTTTTTTTTTTAAACATTCCATCCATTTGGTCTTTTTTTTTATGTTATCTTTCATTCATGTTTTCTTTATTTCTTCCATGTCAGCTTTCTTTCTTTCATGTTATCTTTCTTTCACGTTATCTTTCTACATGTCTTTCACGTTATCTTTCTACATGTCTTTCACTTCGTCTTTTGTTTATACTACCTTTCTTTTGAAATGTATTTGTTTCTACGTTACTTTATGCTATTCTGTATTCTTCTTTCTCTCTTTCTGCTGTATTCTCTCATTTTTTAGCTTTCTTTTCTTCCTTTACCATTATTTCTGAATTAACTTTTCACTACTTCTTCCTTTGTACAATCTTTATACATATCTTTTTTTACTGTTTTTCTCTTTCCAGATTTATTTTTTCTTTTCTTTTTCATTATATTTTCCTTTTCCCCAATAAGCCTTTCTCTGTTTGGGAATTCCGTTCTTACCACCTTTTTTCTTCTTTCACAATTTCTCGCTTTCCTTCTTCATTTCGATGCCTTTCATTATTTTTTTCACAGTTAGCTTTCATCCACGTCTTTCTTCTCCTATATCACTTCTTTTTCCACTTCTCCCCATTCAACATTGTAACAGTCTTCAAAAACAGAAACCCCATGAAACCAATTTCCAATTAATTATCCGTAAAAAAAAACAAAAAACTATAACTTAAAATTTTTATCTGGAACTCAAAAATGAAAGATTAAATTGTTTACCCAGCCATCAAACGTACCCGATCAACAAAACAGCACTCTCATATTACACCCCCCTTCTAATTTAAGTATAACAAAACGGCAGTTACGTCTTTTCGTTTCGGAATCAACACAAAACAAATGGAGCGAAAGGCGCTAACGACACAACAACAACAACAACAACAACAAAAAACCCTCCTTAAAACAAGACCCTCTTTAAATAATAACACTAACAATAACACCTCCCATCCACTGCAAACTCAACATCACACATTCTTTTTTTCAAAAAATGGAGCAGAGAAAATACACACACACGCAAAAAAAAAAAAATTATTTAATAATCCATAAAGTCGAAATTTGTTTCCAGTAGAGACCGGATAATTATCTATAATTTTAAAATCGAAGAGGGTCTGGTCCAATAGCGGGCGTTTAATATCTCGGAACATACTCATTTATCAGCCGTATCTGGCGTACGAGCCCCCCTTAACAATTCATTACTAGGCGTGTAATTATATCGTCTGCAATTAGTTGTCTCCGGGATCTGGCAACGAGAGGCGGGGAGCTCTGTTGTGACTTGGGGTGTCAGGGGAGTTTCGACTTTAAAGGGCAGCCGTGGAATTTCTGTGTCAAAATTGTGGACGTTTTAAGGAACAAGGGGGGGATTGTGTTCTTTCTGTTTATTTGGCGTTGGTTCCGATGAAATAATCAATGGGGTAGAGGAATTTAATCTCTTGCGTTTTTTTTTTTTTATTATTTTTTTTAAATGAACTAGTTTTTATTCTCGTTTTGTTAATAGAGTTTTATTTATTGGGATTTTTAATTCGAAGATGTTATCAACCAATCGTAAGCATATAATCCCAAGGTCTTATTTAGATTTTTTGTGGGGGAGAGTCAGCAATTAAAACTGACCCTAAAGTAAAGATGAAATTTTTTCTACGAAAATAGACCACCAAGCGATTCCAAATCATAGCCAAAGTAAATATTGTTTATATAATTTTTCTTCATTTTGGATTCATATTTGATTCTTGCGTATTTTGGTTTGTATTTTTGTTTTTCTTCATTGATACTTGTCGTTTTGTTTATTCGGATGCTTGTCACTTTACAATTTGCATTTATCTGCTTTTAAATGTAATATTTTGCATATTTTGATTTGCATACGTACCTTTGTTCATTGATGCTTGTAGTTTTGTTTTGACCGATGATTGTAACTTTCAGCTTCGGTTGTTCCCTTCTATATTTGATTTTAGCATATTTTGATTGCATAAGTGCTTATCTTTATTGATGTTTGTAGTTTTGTTTTGCCAGATGCTTATCACTTCCAGTTTTGGTTTGTTTGCTTGTATATGTGATTTTTGCATACTTTGATGTACATATGTTCATTGATGCTTGTGCTTTTGTTTTGACAGATGTTTGTCACTTCCAGTTTTGGTTTGTTTGCTTGTATATGTGATTTTTGCATACTTTGATGTACATATGTTCATTGATGCTTGTGCTTTTGTTTTGACAGATGTTTGTCACTTCCAGTTTTGGTTTGTTTGCTTGTATATGTGATTTTTGCATACTTTGATGTACATATGTTCATTGATGCTTGTGCTTTTGTTTTGACAGATGTTTGTCACTTCCAGTTTTGGTTTGTTTGCTTGTATATGTGAATTTTGCATACTTTGATTGCATATGTGCTTGTCTTTATTGATGCATGTAGTTTTGTTTTGTCAGATGCTTATCACTTCCAGTTTTGGTTTGTTTGCTTGTATATGTGAATTTTGCATACTTTGATGTGCATTTGTTCATTGATGCTTGTGCTTTTGTTTCGACAGATTTTTGTCACTTCCAGTTTATGTTAGTTTCCTTCTACATTTGATTTTCGCATATTTTGATCGCATATGAGCTTGACTTTATTGATGCTTACACTTTTGTTTAGTAAAATGCTTGTCAATTTCCTAATTGCTAATTTCTGATTATATATTTGATTGTTGCACGTTTTGATTTGTTTATTTAATTGCCTTTATTGATATTTGTAATTTTGTTTCAAACGATGCCTGCCCAATAAGCAATAAGTTCATAACCACTTTAATTATTAACACTAGAATTTAAACACTTGTTTTTATAGATAAAACCTACATGGCAACAATTTATATAAAAAAAAATTGCTCTTCATAATTTGACAATTAATCTAAATACAAAGATGTCCCGACAGTAGCATACTTGCAAACTTTAGAAGGAAAAGAAAAAACAACAACAGATGAAATAATTGAAAAAAAAAAAAAAAAATCAATAAAATGAGAAAAAGGAGCGTTTAGGATTTCGATAAGAACATAATTTCGCAGTGGCGTTTTATGTTTAAAACAGTGACATAAAAATAATACCTCAAGAGGGGGAAGAAGATTTTGAAGCTTGTCCCAAAATTATTTGTGAAATTTTTTTCCTAAATTAAAAATTTTTGATTTTTGTACAGAACTTTTTTCTCGGTGTACTTGCTACCCACAACAATAACACAATTATATCACATGACAAAAAGAACTAATTCAAGAAATCGTATTTGTAGTAAAATCATTTAAAAATAACACTTAGGCATTTGAAGATAAGGTCAGTTAGGTTAACTGGGCGGGCCTTATTTTCACAAGGGGAGGTTGAGCATTTCTGACCTCAATACCTATTTGATAATCATACTATTTTTCTAAATTGTACGACTTGGTTGGTTGTATTCAGATTATCTGGTGCCGTCAGCAACACGAGGGCTATAATGAGCCGAAACATTCGTCATTAGTCAAGCCAACATACATTTATAAACACCCATGCCAACACGGGACTCGAACCCGCAACCTCGCGGTCTAGAGGCTAGCACGATAACCACTATACCGTTTGGTCGGCTGTACGACTTGGTAACATAAGTTTAAATTTCTATGGCAGTTATATAAAGTACTTTTGTTTGGATGTTGGAATTATTAGTTATAATGAAAAATAAATTAATGTATTTTCCATCTGGTGGTACCAGTTAACCTTAAAAGTAGGGTAACTATACCACCTCGCACTTAATGTCATATTTGCTTGAATAGTTTGATGTGAGGTATCTGGTCTTGATACTTTTATTAAAGAAAATCACTAAGATTCATTCCAAAGCATCAATACTGAAGCTAGAATCAATTCAAGAGCGCCACTCGCTGTTACTATGTAGCACAGCGTTAGTGAGGGGGCCGGATTTGGCCCGTGACAAATTTTTCTACTGCACGCTGGCACCACAGAAGATAAAAAAACTAGGGGATGGAACATCGCACAACTTTCAATTAAACTATAATATTAGCCATTGCATTTTAATATTTTCACTCATTTACATTTGATATGGAGTAAAACGGAGTATTCTGGAAGTACAATTTAAATACTTTTATTAAAAGTTAGGTCAAGTCGCATTGAGTCATTTAAACAATAGATTCACTTATTATTTTCAATTACCCATTTGGAATACATAGGGTAATGAAAGTATAGGATTCGATCAACATAAAAAAAAAAAAAAAAAAATCATGTTTTTCAGTAATTGCTAAAAGACGGCTCTAACTATTTTGATCAAAATTGCTGTGGTAATGCCTCTTAAGGTGTTATAAACATCCCCACCTCCTAAATTCCCATAAAAATATTTTAATGACTTAAAAAGTTGAAAAACGAATGCCTTCAACACAGAGTTCTCTTTCCTTGAGTATACCTCATCAAAGATCGTTTTTTCTTCTCCTCTCAGTTCTTCTTATAATAAAGGATAATTTAAGGATTATCGAAAAGTATATCGCCAAAATCACCATTTTGGCGGGGTTTTTTTTGTTTGTTTTTTAAGACTTATAAAAGAATAATAGCAAAAAATATCGCCAAACTGGCCGTTTATTCCAAATGAAGGATGAAAGTATACAAACGGTAAATGCCACAAATCCACATCAGTAGTATAGTGTAATTGAAAGTTGTGTGATATTCCACACCAATAGTTATCAAGGTAAAACTAAGTATTTTTTTCCCAGTTTTCAGAATTGACTATACATTGTTAAATCGATAATAATTAAATATACATAAATCTGCTCGTGAAAAGCTTCAGCATAAGTCATACGGCTTGCCTCCAAAAGTATGTGGCGAACGCTGGTGTTGAGTTTTGTGCACAAATTAAACACAATTCGCAAGTAACATCTCATTTATTTGTAAAAATTGAAACAATGTTATTTTTTCGACAAAATATTAAGAAAGTAAAGAATTTTGCTATTTAAATGCTACTATAGATACTAGTGTTGCGTGGACGGGTTCGAAAGATTTGAAGCCAAAGCAGATCAAAACTTGCAGAACTTTATTCCAAAATAACTCTTCACAGTTCTCTTACAGCTCCAGAACTTCTCGTTCTAGTAAACACAATACAGCTCTTTTCACCTCAATAGAGCACTAAACAGCAGTTAAAAACTTGACAACAACTGCTAAATAGCCGCAAAAGACAATGCAATACAGTTCGCTCAGTATCTCCAGTCAACTAATTCAGTGACTCAAAATCCAAAAACTAACTAACCCTACTCACGGCCGTCCTTATATAGGAATGGTGAATCTTCACGAACCTTCCAGAGAGAGAAATTTGGAGAACTTTCCAGATCGTAGTCGAAAAGTCCTATACATGTACATGTACCTCTACATGTACCGAAAATGTCGCCAAATGGTCGCCAAGTTTGGCGAAATTTGGCGACAAAAATTAGTCGCCAAAACATTACCACCAAAAATTAGTCACCAACTTGGCTCTATCTTGCCAATTTGGCGAGATTCCCATTACCATAATGTTAAATGCCCTGCCCCTTGAAACTCGCTTCCCAGAGTTACCTCTGTAAAATCCGTTATCAAGCATTGAGAGGCTCATTGCAGGGAAACAGACTAAGACGAACTATTGCACTGCCTTATGCAAAATGTACATAAATCTTCTTATTTACAAAATTAACACTACGAAATATTTACAAATATGCAAAAATTCGTAACACTAGGATAAAGGAGTAAGCAAGCTCTGGCAACAATGAGGAACTTGCACATGTGAGGAAAATGAATAATTTTTGTATTTTCTATTGTTATCCTTTAAATATATTTGAGTAGTGCAATTATTCTTTAACTTTATGTTTTCAATTCATTAAAAATCGAATTTTAAATGAGCAGAAATCAAAGCAAAAGTCACGTGATCAAAACCGCATAAAAAAAACGTGACGTAGTTACGCATAGATATCGTCGAAAGTTCGTATATGGAACCTCACTCCATCCTCGTCTTAATACGTCTGGTTCGACATCTGCGCTGTGACGTTACAAGCAGAAGTAGCTTTTTCCCGCCAAATCACAAAGTAAAAAATTAAAAAAAAAAAAAAAAAAAAAAAATTAACTCTCTATCCGAGCTCAAATTTTTTATAGAATTGTATTATTTTCATGATTTTTTCTCTACTTTTTTTTTAAAAAATAAAACCAAAAAATGTGAAAATTCCTCATTAACGTAATAAACTAAACGTATGAATATAGCCATCTTTCATAAATTCGAAAAATATTTTGTAGTATTTTTTTGGGGGGAGGGGGTACTAGACATAAAATCGGCCCAGTACTTTTAGATTTATGACGGTGCTAATTTTCAATAGAATCATTAATCAAATGTTAATAATTATTGTGAATAATAAAAATAATTCCAATTATTCATTAAATAATTAATCTCAATAATTAGTTTTAATAAATAAAGTATTTTATTATTTAAATATTTATTATTTAAATATTTATTACTTAAATATTTATTATTTAAATATTTATTAAATAATGATTAATTTAAATAGTGAAATAGTTTTATTTATGAATTAATTTGAATAGTTGAATTGTTTTAATAATTAGTTTAATAAAATCAAATTTTCGGACACTACTATTTGTACTTCCTTTGAATGAACTTTGGTTACCTTTGATAGTTTATTGCTAAAACTAAAAACAGAAATCTAAATTACAAAATAAGGAATGTTTAGGTATATAACCAGTGTGTTTATTACAAATGACATCCCGGAATGATAATATAAATTTAACCTTAATTGTTATAAAGTAAAGAGTCTAATGCGATAATATCTAAATTTAGTGCATCTATTTTCTATTTCAACATACTATTTAAAATTCAAACAATGTGAATTTCAAGCAATTTTTTTATTTTACAAACTATATCCCGCAAGCTAAAGTAATAGTTTAATAATGGTTAATAATTTTTGGTTTGAATGATAGGGATTTAAATGCAATTTTTTTTTTTTTTTAACTAACACCAAGGAAGAGAAATACTTAGGGGAGAGTAGGGAGGGTTTTGACACTTTTTACAAAAATATTTCTAATAAATTATTTTCGGTTGATATAACACATTGAAATGTTTAGAATAATATCTTGAAACATTTTTACACATTTGAAAAATATAAATATGATCATAATTATTTTTATATTAGTTTAATAAGCAAATTAGAAAAGCAAGACAAATGTCCCATCCTTTCCTCATGTGAGGGAGAAATGAGACGTGTATAAAAGTTAAAATACATGCATAATTTTCAAAAATATTATGAAAAAAGGATAGAAACGGTTTTCGCATTTGTATGTACAAGGTTTATGGTTTATTTTTGAACCTTTATGGTATATTATGAAAACCTTTATATACCATAACCTTTATAAACCTTTATATACCCTTTTATTAATTTGAACCTTTATGGTACAAATAATAAACCTTTATGGTATAAATAAATAATAAATAATAACATCATTTCAAGCTGTAAAAATAAATTGTGTTGTTTGTTAAAGAATTAAAAAAGTTTTATTCCGTATGATATCTACAACCAAATAATTATGCTGTCCGCACAAACTAAAAAAATTTCATAGTAAGCATAGTTGTTTGGTTGGAGATATCATTGGGATGGATAGGATAGGTCCCCTCTCTCAGGCTTGGCACCCTATCCATCCCTACACACACCATTTCAATAAAATATCTTATTATCAAAAACACGCTGGTTTTAGGCTTAACCTAACTGCTAATTCATAAAAGTTATATTACTAGGTCTACAAAACATTAAAAACAATTATGTTAGCAATAATGAAAGATATTGAAAACATAGAAAGGTACTTATACTTTTAGTGTTGCAAAATAGCTTTTTTTGTTACATAACCTCATAAAAATCTGTAACTGAAATGATTCTTAGCTAAAAAATATGAAGCTATGGTTACTTCACCTGGTGAAGTAAAGAATGAATGAATGAATGAATGAATGAATGAATGAATGAATAAATGAATAAATGAATAAATGAATAAATAAATAAATAAATAAATAAATAAATAAATAAATAAATAAACAAACAAACAAACAAACAAACAAACAAACAAACAAATAAGTAAACAAGTAAATAAATAAGTAAACAAGTACATAAATAAGTAAACAATTAAATAAACAAATAAGTAAACAAACAAATAAGTAAACAAATAAATAAATAAACAAATAAATAAACAAAAAAACAAATAAATAAACAAAAAAACAAATAAATAAATAAATGTTTTATTTAGAATTATTTAGAAGTTATGCCAGCTGTCCCATCCCTTCCTAATCTTCCCAATTCATTGAAGAAGAAAAAATCTTTCGTGCCGGGAGTTAGCCATTTATACAAACTTAGGGCCGACCCGTTGATTGCACTGGACAACCCTATAGCCAGTGCAACCCTGTAAGTAAATTAACAGAAAATCCCGAATCAAAACAAGCAATCATTTATTTTTTTTAACACATATTACCACGTGCATTAGTCAAAATGGAAACAAGAATCAAAGGAACTATTATAAGTAAACAATTTACCCAAAAATAAGTACATTCTTCTAGTTTATCCGTTCGAATCTATGGTACTCTTTTTATCATGAACAGTAAGTACAAACACAATTACCTCCGAAACAAAAACGTTTAAAATCACAACATTAAAACACACGCAGGCTTGTCAATGCAAATGAAATGACCTTATGTCGTTGCCATAAATGTATCATAAAAGGGGCAGGGGGGGGGGGGAGGGGGAGTCATTTCTCTGCATCCCCCCCTCCGATTTCACGGCGAGCGACTCCATTAAAATGACGTCACTCACGTCATCCGTGAACAAATCCTGACTTACGGTATGCCCTGCCTGTCACGCACGCCGTGGGGGAAGAATCGACATAAGTCATTGTTACAATGTTGTTAGTCAATGCGCGATTATAAATCGCCGAAAAGTTCCTCTTTTTTTGTGTGTGTGAGCGTTTGTTGCTGGGTTGTACGGCTTTGTTAAGAGGCATCGGCAGTATTTCCCTGCCGAAGTATTGCTTTAAAACATGCGATATTTTATTCTAGGTATAACAATTGCATTAGAAGCATATAAATGTTATCTGACGAAGTATTGTTGTAAAATACAAGACATTTAATACTAAAAATAATATCTGCAATAATATCAAATTAATGTTATCTGACGAAGTATTGTTGTAAAACATAAGACATTTAATACTAAAAATAATATCTACAATAACAAATTAATGTCATCTGACGAAGTATTGTTGTAAAACATAAGACATTTTATACTAGATACAACATCCGCAATAAAAGGAAATTAAAATTATCTGACGAAGTATTGTTGTAAGACATAAGACATTTTATGCTATGTATAACAATTGCAATTAAAGCATATTAATATTATCTAACGAAGTATTGTTGTAAAGCATAAGATATTTTAAACTAGGTATAACAAATCCAATAATATCAAATTAATATTATCTGACGAAGTATTGTTGTAAAACATAAGACATTCTGTACTATGTATAACAACTGTAATAAAAGTAAACTAACATCTGACGAAGTGTTGTTGTAAAGCATATGATATTCTATACTAGGTATAACAACTGCAATAAAAGTAAATTGATATCATCTGACGAAGCATTGTTTTGAAACATAAGACATTTTATACTAGGTATATAACAATACAGCAATAAAAACAAATCAGTATTTTCCGACCAAGTGTTGCTGTCGAAGATAAAACATTTTATACTAGCTTTTTTTTTTTTTTTTTTTAATTTTATAAGAGGAGACTCTATGAAAAGATATTCTGATACTTTATGCTAGGGAACTCTATGAGAAATTATTCTATAAAAATGACCATATGCAGAAAGTCTTCATGAGAGCATAATCTGTTTAGAGTCTACTCATCTACATAGATATTTTAGGTAGATATTTTTCTACTCATCTACATAGGACTCTACATAGATATTTTTATATGCAGAGGTACTCTATTTTCTTCTACTGTGCAGAGGAAAAATGATTCTAGGAGAGGGGAATCTGTCTGCGGGGTTACTCAATGTAGGGGACTCGATCCGGCAATGGTTATCTTTTTTTTTTCTACTTTCATACTTTCACCTACAATAAATAAATGTGTTTACTGTTTTAAAGATGTAGTTCTTTGCTTTAAAAGATTACCTTCATTATTTGTTGGTAAACCGAACTTATATGTTAACGAAGTTTCATTTGATACTCTATGATGAATGTACTGGATACGATTCATCAGCAAACCGACCAGCTACACTGGCTGTGCCGAGTTCTGCTTTCCCAATCAGTTTTCATTATATCTAGTGGTAGAAGTGGGAAAAGAAAAATGGAGGAGGTGTTCAAAAGTTGATGACAAATGCACTCCCCCCATTTTTTTTTTTTTTTTTAAATATATATTTTTATTATAAGGTAAGAAATTATAACTACTAAAGAAATTACACTTATACTTCTTAACGTTAATTTTGGACAAAGATAACTTTTCACAAAGATAACTAAGATTCAAAATTTATTATAATTTTAATGAATATTCTGTAACTTAGTTTTTTTTACTTGGAAATAATAATTCAACGTTATATACATAAATGTTTATTTAGATTTAAATAGTACTTCCAAATGCGCATACTTTCATGAAATTAAATTAAAAGATATTTTTTTTTTAAATAGCTTGTTATGGTATAAACAAGAATAGAAATTTAACTTAAGTTCCTCCAAAGTTAAAAGTTGACCAAGTGTAAAAGTATTTGTTAATACAAATATTCATATCTTTATACAAAGCAGTATAATACATTTTTATAACAGTTTGATATATACACAGAATAAATAGTTATTTTTTTTTTACATTGAAAAACTTTAAATTACTTTTTCTCAGTGTCACTACATTTAAAGGTTACTCTTATTTTTCTTTAGTAGTTTCTAGACGGATCGAGAGTTTTTAAAAGTGTGTGTGTGTGGGGGGGGGGGATGGATTTTATTGCTTTTAGAAGTGGGGGACGCAAGGGAATTTTCTCAAAAAGTGGACGGTGTCTACCTACACTTCTAGCACTGATTATATCTAGAGGTCTGCGATATATCGATACGACGACTTTTTATAGATATTTCTAAAAAAAATATCGATATTAAAAATATCGATAAAAGTCACCGATATATCGATATTTCAAATTTTTTTTTGTTTTTTTGATGATCGTTTTGTAGTTTCATGTGTTTTTTCGATTTTTTTTATTCCTTTTTCAAAAACTTCAAAACTAAACTTTGAACTTGGCTGAGAGACAGTTAAAATGTCCCCAATATTCAATATTTTGCCATACTCTTAAAAGCTATTGAAAATTATCTAAATTTTTCTTAAAATCACAGCACCAATTAAGCGAAAAAATATATATATATATTTTTTTTTTGTAATAGATCCATTTCAGTTGAAAAAGTAGCCACCTTACAAAAAAGCAATCATGAAAAGTAGAAATTTGCCCCGAAAACTTTGTTTCTGGCAAAATTGAAAATCCAATTAAAAAAAATTCATGTATCGATATATCGATATTTTATGGATAATTTTTCCTATGCAACGATATAGTATCGATATTTATTTTGATCGATATTTCCGACCTCTAATTATATCTCTCAGCAATGGAGTGTAATATCCAACTCTAATGGACTTTCAGCAAAGTAATTCCTGTAAGTAAATCACTAGCAGAGGGCGCTAGTTTTTTCTCATGTGCAATAAAAATTTCATAAATTATTCAGAAGCAAGACTGTTATAAATGGACCTATTGCATCTTATCCAACACCAAATAGAATTTTCTATCTCTCCAAAACGAAACTCTTTTAGAAGATTATTTTGCTTTTTTTTTTTTTAGCAATAAATTCCTCTTACCATTCATGTCCACAATCCTTTCAGACAATATATCCCCTCCCCCCCTCCCCACTGAAGGTGAAGGGGCGTGTGAGGGGGGGGGGAGGTGGCTGTCATCTGGCTGTCGGCTCGTAACTCTTCCCGCCACAGGTGTCAAGAAGTAGGCGGGGACTCCCCTGCTGTGGCGGCACCCCTTGACCGATGCCGCTTAGATGAGAGAAGCCGCATTTGGCGCGATATCGCCCGTTTTGGCGAGTTATCCCAATAACCGATTTCGTGAAGGGAAGGATCGAGACTGTTCCGATTTATTTCTCAGCTTTATACTTCAAAGTTGGCTCTAGCCTAGCCAAGGAGAGGAATATGGGCATATATCCCCTCCCGAAATTTTTCAGTTTGCTACTTAGAACGCAAAAAAAAAAAAAATCAAAGGCTTTGTTTAGTTTAAAATGTTAATGTTGGGATATAACAGTGGACTGTATTTAATTGAATTGTTTTGAATAATGAAGAACTTGCACAAGTGAGGAAAATGAATATATTATGTATTTTCTAGTGTTATCCAACGAATATATATATTTTAGTAGTGCAATTATTTTTTATCTTTATGCTTTCAATTAATCGAAAATCGAGTTTGAAATCAAAGTAAAAGTCAAGTGACCAAAAAAGCATTAAAAAACCATGACGTAGTTACTCATAGATTTCGTCGAAAGTCAGAGGAGGAACTTCACTCCCGCCTCGTCTAAAACAGGTTTTAGACTGGTTCATCATCATGACGTCACACGCAAAAGTAGCTTTTTCCCGCCAATTAGCAAAGAGAAAAACTAAGTAATTTTTTAACTATCTCAAATTTTTTTAAGAATTGTTGTTTTTCATGATTTTTTCTTAAATATTTATTTAAAAATAAAACCAAAGAACGTGAAAGTTCCTCATTGTGAAATAGAAGCCTTACCCATGCTTTGCAATTGATGATTTATTGGAGATTTTAAAGGCGAAATTTAACAGCACAACGAACTCTTTAGAAATGAATGGCATGAATAAAAGGTTCGGATTTGTTTCAAGCTACCTATTGACTTGACTTCGGTTCTTTACACACAGAGAATGAAAGTTTCAGTTCGTCTTCCAAAAAGAATACAGTTACAAAAAAAAAAAAAAAAAAAAAAAAAAAAAAATGTGCGGGTGGGGTTTTTTGTTCTGAAATAATGTCTGACTACAAATGCCATCTAGTGTCGATTTCGAAACTGAACAGGTAAATTTATTTAACACGATTTTAAATTTTTAAACATACGTACAAAAAAAAAAAAAAAAAAAAAAAAAAAAAATGCTTGTGTATATCGACACTAATAACAAAAATTATAGTTATAACTTTATATCCCTCTCCCGAAAAAAATCTTCGGCTACGCCCCTGTGGCTCTAGTCTATCTTATATACGGATTCTATCAGAAATGAACTTTTGAAATGACATAACGGACAGGAAAATGAGACAAGTGATTTGCTGAATAGACAGGTGTCGAATTTTAAATACATCGTTTTTGACAAATTAATTTCAATATTGAAATGGGGCCAACACATCGTAAAATTTGATTATAAAGTCATTTGTTTATAGTTTTCCCCATTGAAAAGCGCCTTATGATCTCTATACTGGATAGAGCAGCGAAACTGTTATTTTTGAAGAATGCAGGGGATTCGCCACACGGAAGGGTTTTTAATACCAGTCCAGTTTCATGATCCAGTCCAGTCACGAGTCCAGTCATGAAACTGGACTCGTGATTTTAATCATGAGTCCAGATAACCAGTCATGAGTTCATAATAACCAGTCATAATCACCGGTTTTGTTTATTGACTAGAGTTAGAGGTTTATAGTTGTAGAGGTCATAGTGGACAATTCCCGCATTTTTTAATTTTTTTTTATTCGATTCTACATGTTTCGAAAAGGCTTTTAGCAACCATTGAAAAACATAATTTTTTCATTGGTAGCTACCTTATGCGCATGCGCGATTTTGACAAAAACTTAAATGATAGGCCTCATGGTCACCACTAACACGTACACCGAAATTTGATCATCCTAGGTCAATTTGTTCGGGAGTTATACTGACCACGTGCACACAACACAATTTTTCTTGACAACTTTATTGAAATTTTTTTTGGGCCGAATCTTATACTTTCATTACCCCTATGTATACATATGGGTAATTGAAAGAAAAAATGCTCATGTGAATCCCAAATATCTGAATGAACAAATCCCCCCCCCCCCCCTACTCCTCCCGTCGCCAAAAGTAGAGCCACTGGTCAAAACCATTTGGCGATCATTCTCTTTAAAAGACGCCGCTGCATAAACCTTTCCAGCAACCCCGCTTCTAAATAGACCGCAGATACACCTCTTCGCCCTCTTCAACAACAAGGAGCAAGTCTTGACACTAAACTATAACCCCCCACCTCCTCCCTCTTTATGGACAGCATCGTTTTCACACATTCGCCACAGACACACACACTCAAACAATAATAAAAAATAAAAAAACATTTTTATTTCTTCCTTTCAGTGGAGAAGAAGATATGACGCGGTCAAGGAATCGACTGACCCCAGCGGTCTCAGTTCTGGATATCCCGGATGTGTCCGCTGGTCCCTCCCCCCCTCCCCCCCCCCCTCATCTTCACCTTCAATGGGGGGGACCGTCTGCAAAGACTAAACACTTGGTTGGATCTGTTTGATTTTACGTGAAGCTTTAATTTGGTAGGATTTTTTTCCATTTTCCGTTTGATAACTAAATGAAGTTCAAACTGATGAACTTATGAATGAATGAACTTATGAATTGATGAACTAAGTAAAAGGGAAAATAATAGAACACATAGAAACCGAGTTTTAAAAAAATACTTTATATGCATTGTCAATTTTTGTATTCATTGACACAGAGTCGATATCCAAAAACATTTCTATCGGCAAAATGTGCTGCAAACTACTTTTCAGAATTTATTTATTAAAAATGAGCGTGAACGTCATCCAAATATCATTTATTTATTCTGATTGAAGTAATTTTATTATTTATTTATTTAAAAAAAAAAATTGGCAACAAGAAAGAGTTTAAACAATGGTCGGTTCATTTCTATTTTAGTTCGATTGAATGACGATGTAATATAAAGGATTAAATAAACATTATAATGTAATAATATTTTATATATTTTCCCCTCTAATTTTGCTGAGCTTGTTTGTAAATGAAATATGAGTTACTTGGTTTGATTGATGTGAAACTTTAATTTGATAGGACTTTTTCCCGTTTTCGCATTTGTTTTTTTGACAGTTTTTTTTTTTTTTTAAATGTTTATTGTACTTTTAATCTCAAATATACTACATTATGTCAAGTTGGCATAATATGTATTGCTAACATGACTAAATTTTTAAAAGATCCTAAAATTTGACACCAGAGAAGTCGAATCGTCAATATCCTTCCTCATTAAAAATCACTAAGGCTGGGGTTTGACAGACAAATTTGGGGTGTGGAACATCGCAGAACTTTCAATTATACTACATAATATTGATCATTGTAGTAAAATTTTACATAGTATTACTTACCATTTTCTAATTTTCACTCATTTAAATAAAAATTACCAGTTTGACGATATTTTACATGTAAAAAAAAAAAAAACTCGCCAAAATGACAAAATTGGTGATTTTATTCGATAGACATTGCTTTGTTCTTGCTTGTGCGAAGAACGCGAAGAAATCTATTGTTGATGGCGTTGCTCAAGGGCAGAGAGCTCTGAGTTAAAAGCACTCGTTTTCCAACTTTTTAACTTTTCATCGCATTTTTATGAGAATTTCGGAGGTGGGAATGTTTAGAACACCTTCAGAGGCATTACCACAGCGATTTTGATCAAAATCGTTAGAGTCACTTTTTCAGCAATTTTTGAAAAACATGATTTTTTCATTAGCTACTTGTAAACAGATAAGAATTATTAAGTTATGATAAATGTAGTAGACATGTTTTTGTTTTATATAACGTTACGTGGGGATAAAGTTATATACGGGAAACAGTGGGGTAGCCAAGGGGGGGGGGGGTGGAATTGCGCGTCCATATTCAGAAAACATTTATAATAATGATTTATAAAATAATTGTTGAAAATACTCTTAAAGTAAATACCCTTAATTAAGTAATTAATTAGTTAACTTATTAAATATACGGGGCTAATTGACCGACTTATAATTTCTTAGTAGGAAAAAAAAAATCTAAATTTTATTTATTTTTACACACAACATTTGCAGAAAGTTTAGTTAAGTACATATGTTGCTTTCTGCAAATTGCTTTTTCTGAGGGAAACTTTTACTTGCAACAAGACATCCCTAATTTCTTTAAAGTTAAGATATCTTTTCGAGAAGGAGATATATCCCTCCCTAGCTAAGTGTCTGCGATAAATCCCCCCCTCCCTCCATCAAAACTGAACGTCGCTGAAAAGTTAATTGCTGCTTAAATAAGCTAGCCTCACTCATAATATGTGTGCTAACAGGGAGTCGAACAAGGGACTCCTAGATTAGAAGACAGGCACCCTAACCACTAGACAAAAAAGATCTCTGGTGTCTAGGCGTTGTATCTGTTATTTGTATACGAGACCACCACAGTCCTACTTAGTAAGGGAATCATTCCCTATACCAGTGATTCTTAAACTTTTTTTTTTTTTTGTCCCAGCACACTTTTAACGATTTCAAAATTTGGCGGCACACAAAGAAAAAGATAAGTTTAAAAGTTGTTTACTTACCTATTAATACACTGTGTAAAATAGTTTATGATAATAATTTGGAATGTAAAATAAAATAATATAATATGTACTACAAAAACAACAGTACGTTTATTAAGGGATTAATTACAAATGAATAATAAGAATACTTTTAATGAGAAATTTGAGCTTGATGTATTTTGATAATTTCATTTATATTTGGTCGTAAAAATGACAATGCTACTCTCATGTCGTCTTCTACATTTAACAGTCTCGATCTTTTTTTCGTTTTTAAGTTGATTAATAGTGAAAATCCGAATTCACACAAATAAGATGTAGAAAATAGTAATAATATTTTTAAAGCTCTTTTGGCTATCATGGGATAATCGCATCTAATGTTAATCCAAAATAAATTAATTGATTCTTCTGAATATTTTTAAATTAAATCTCGATTATTAGAAAGCGAAATTAGTTCTTCCTCTTCATTCAAAGTTAATTCAAATACAGAAGTATTCGTTATCACAAATGGATTACGAACCCAATCAAATTTTTTTTATATCTAATAATAAAAATAGGTCAAAAACGAGACACAGAGAAATATGTAACGAAGAGGTGAAAGTGAAAAATCTTCGTTACAATATTCATATATATATAAGTACTTTTCTTTAATTTAAACTTTACTCGTAATAAAAAAAAGCATTATAATTTTTACTGTATACATTTTTAAAATTTAGCGGCACACAAAAGTGCCGCTCACAGTGGTTGAGAATAAATCGCCAAGTACAAAACCAGATGGAGCCACTGCATATGCATTGACGTAAGGATTTCAAATATAAAATAAAATATATTAGACTCTATTTTCGAGTTTTCAATTTATGTCATGTCATTAAGTGGTCATTTTCGTACCAACTCGCCAAATGTCAAGGTTTTATAGAAAGTAGTTTCTAAATGCACTGGGCTAGAAGATAGTAACATAGCGAGTATATGGAATGATCTTTACGAAGACGTCCTCTTAAGAATTTTTTTCTTCTAATATATATATATTTTCGTTTCATATACATTTAACATAAATAATTTTCATTTACACAATTGTAAAAGAAAATTGAATTTTAATAAATATTTCGTGAATATTAAATTGAAGTGTTTGTTATATTTATCATCTTTCAACGTGTATACATTGGAGCAGGGGCTAAGATATCTTGCAATTTGTGAATGGCCCCTTAGTAAAGAGCGGTCCTTGTTTGAAGGCTTCTCTTTTGTTGCTCTTGATGTCTTACTTATTGTTATTATTTTTGTTGTTGTTGTTTTTTCAAATGACGAGGGGAGAAGTATCTTTCAACAAGACCTTGTGGTCAAACGGTTGTGTTGACCCTTTCCGGTTTTTGAGGGGAAATCTTTTGTTGTCGCTTCTTTATTTTTTCTTATTTTTTTTTTAGGTGACAAGAGAATGGAAATCATAAAACTTTGAAGGGAGTTTAGTTGGTTTCACGCTGAGTCGAGTGTTTTTTTGTTGTTGTGTTTTTTTTAAGGGGGTGGAATTGTTTTATTGGAATTATGACGTTTTACTTGTCACCTGAGTGGTGGAGATACATTTTTAGTATTTTGAGGAAAAAAGTTATCTGTTGAACATTGTAGGAATAAACTTTAAGTGGTAGGGGATTAATACGTGTTAATGTAACCCATAAAATCAAAGTTTTTAATTTAAATCCGTTATATGCATAGCCAGTTTTTGTATTCATTAACACATAACCGATTCTGTAAACAGCACGTGCTTGTTTTTAATATTTAAAATTAGATGCAAACGCTATCTCTATCGGAAAAATATGCGGCAAACTACTTTTCAAAATTTATTTTTTAAAAAGAAATGTGAATTTATGCACTCACATCCAAATATCTTTTATTTATTCTGATTAAAACAATTTTATTTATTTATTTATTTATTTATTTATTTATTTATTTATTTATTTATTTATTTATTTATTTATTTATTTATTTATTTATTTATTTATTTATTTATTTATTTATTTATTTATTTATTTATTTATTTATTTATTTATTTATTCATTAATTCATTATTTCTTTCATTCATTTATTCATTCATTCATTTATTCATTTAATGTAATAATTATCTCTATAATAATTAGACGCTGCACACTAGGGTATTTGCCTCTAAAAGCTGACCAAAAGTCGATTATTATTTATTATTTATTTATTTATTCATTAATTCATTTATTCCTTCATTCATTTAATGCAATAATTATCTCTATAATAATTAGACGCTGCACACTGGGGTATTTGCCTCTAAAAGCTGACCAAAAGTCGATTATTATTTATTATTTATTTATTTATTTATTCATTAATTCATTTATTCCTTCATTCATTTAATGCAATAATTATCTCTATAATAATTAGACGCTGCACACTGGGGTATTTGAATCTAAAAGCTGGCCAAAAGTCGATTATTATTTATTATTTATTTATTTATTTATTTATTCATTAATTCATTTATTCCTTCATTCATTTAATGCAATAATTATCTCTATAATAATTAGACGCTGCACACTGGGGTATTTGAATCTAAAAGCTGGCCAAAAGTCGATTTTTCAAAATTCTACCTAGACACTTGATTTTTTTCACATACATACTTTATTAAGTATAGAACCTTATCCCTGTATAATTTTTTTTTGATCTGAGATACCAAATGTCATAGCGATCAATCGAATGTTGGCGTTTGTACGAAATGCGCATTTCTCTTTTCTATTGCCAATGCAAGCACAATATTTTAACAAGCAAAATTTTAAACTTTTTGTTTGAATTTTAATTTCAACCCGATATATGTGTCTTCTTAAGGTCTATAAATAAAGATTTTACTATATAAAATTTAAATTTATATAAATTCAATGAACAATTTAAATTTTGTTCAGTCACAAAACTCGGCTAATTTTTCTTGCACTATTTTTTTTTCACGAGTGTTTTTTTTTTTTTTATATACTATTGAGTCTTATTGAGTAGTGGTTTTTATACCATTATAAAAACCACTTATTCTATTTTTTTATACTTTAAAAAAACATTTTGCGGATTTTTGTGGATGCGGATATTACAAGTGTTGACGTAGATGACGTCACTTTGACGTACTTGCAGAAACTTCAATTTTGTTTCCTATTTATCATTATTTATGATAATTTACAGTGAAAATTACGTATGGTATTTGAATAACAACGTAAAAAATCGTAAAATAACTAATTTGAAGAAATTTTTTTAATGTACAGTAGAATCTCGATTAACCGACCTAATTCGGACCAAAGGTAGGTCGGTTAAGCGAAAATTCCGGATAAAAGAGAGTTGTAAAAAACAATAAAAAGTAAATGATTTTCGTTTATTGAATACAGGACTTTTAATGTTTTTTATGACATAATTGTTGGAAATGAGTTTTTGTTGAAATAATCTTGATAATCTTTGTTTCGCTGCTCTATCCCGGAGTCTTTTTGAAGGCAATAGTTCAGTTTGATCTGCATCCGAAGGTTGCTCTAACCATGTCAGTTCTTTAGAAAAACAGTCAAAAGCCTCACCATTACTTATGTAACTTTAGAGTAATGGAAAAGATTACGGTTTAAAAAGGAACAAATTATTTATTACTCATTTGGGAGATTTTTGATGTCGACTAAATGATTGCCGGTTAACAGAGAGTTCCGGATAAAGGAGGGACGGTTAATCGAGGTTCTACTGTAATGAATATTTTCGATATTGTTTTGGCTTATCACTGAATAGCATGTACGAAAAGTTAAGATAGTAATGAAATTAAGCTTATAGTGAGAATCAAAGGGTACATTTAAAGAAAGTTCACTTATAAAGAGTGTGAATTCTTAAAAAAATAAATAAGAAAAAAAATATAGGTCAAAAATGTTTTTTACCCTTCTGATTATACCATGGATACAATCTAACTCGATATACTGTCATATCCTCGACATCCTATGATTGCTTCAATGCATAAAATGCTGTTATATGGTCTTAGTTGTAAAAAATGCCTTATTGCTAATTGGGAGGTCATCATAAGAAATTGAGGAGGTAAGGAATTAACATTTAAGGTTACATCGCTTAAATTAGTTTTTTTTTTAAAAAAATGCAATAGAGATGTGCGGCTTAGGCTGCTACTGAGCTCTGATCCGCTTATAATAAATGAGATGTATTATACCCCCTAAAAAGTATAAAGCATTTCAGAAGAATATACTGGCCCTGTTTTTTCTCGAGTATTTTATACCAAAACCAAATAAAGCTAGATTGGAATCTGAATAAAATCTTCGAATAAGTCATCAGATGAAGAGCCACGATAAGCTATCTGATGTAAAGCTAGCGATATTAAAATACTAAATAATGATATCAATAATGAACTCAATGCACATTTTGAAAATACAATGAGATTTATTTTTTTGAGCATGGAACATTTACAATGATAAATCGTAAATGAATGATAAGTCAAGAACAGAATGTTTTAGCATAAAATTACCCTTTAATATTTCCCAATTATAATGATATTAGGGTTATTAAAAAAAATATATATATATATATTTAATCAAATATTTATTTATTTTTTCAACTAAAGAAGAAAATTCTCTATTTTATTTAATAAATTAAATAATTATCGCATTTAAACTCTATTCTGGCGCGAAAATAATTTTGGCCAACTTTTCGATGCAAATACCCCCAGTGTACGCTTATCTGAGCTGAACTTGACATTTGAAGAGGTCAGGCAGTCTTTACTTTTTATTGCCAACTAAAGTTCGCCAATATTTGACGGGATAACACGTATGAGAACCTTGCTTTAAACATATTCAATATTCGTACATTCGCGGTCACTATTGATTACAATCAACTCACAATACTACTTTTGCTACTGAATATCGCCAATAGGAAAGACTTATGACATAACTAATGTATGGAAATATAATTAATTTCCCCCTCCGAAGTAACCTGTTATTGCTCACACAACCATCACCAACCTCTATCATCTTCTGCGCTTTCCAGACTTATTATTACGGGGCTAACCACTATGTGTATCGTTTGTTACAAGACCCCCAAGAGACATAAAAATATCAGATGATGCTATATCCGGCCATTATTATATTTCTGTATCTCTGTATTAATATGTTCTCCGTCGCATGGTAAGCATTTATCTTCTGTGCTTGATGACTCACTCGGTAGGACGGTTGCCACTTGACAGCAGAGAAATGGCACCGAAGAAACTCTTTTGTAATCGTAAGAGGTCGTTGTAGTTCTTTTTTTTTTTTTTTTTCAGACGATATCAAACGACATCTATCTTTGGAAGAAAAGCTCCTTCATTGATAAACGATAGCGAAAATGACGTGTGCTTGCCCAACATAAAAGGGCATCCCAAAATGGAACCATTCACCTTCCAATTTACTTCCTTTCGCCGCGACATGGAACTTTTTTTATTTTTTTTTATTACCATCGTAGTTTCCCGCTTTTCTTTTTGGTAGGGGGGTTTGTTTTTTAAACATTCCAACCTATGCCCTGAAAGAACATTTGTTCGGTTCTAAGTTCGTACTGTAGGTGGTCATTTCATTCGATTCGAATTGTCTTCTTTCCCCCTTATTTCTGTCGAAATAGAAATGTGCAGTTATGGAGGATACGTGAGGGGCATGGGGGGGGGGGAGGTAGGGAATTCACGGGACAATTGAAATCTTTAGTCGATACATCGAGACAGGGACTTGTATGTCATCCATTATATAACTAGGGGTGTGGAACATTGCACAACTTTCAATTACTCTATATTACTGATGTGGATTTGTGTAATTTATCGTTTTTATATTTCCATCATTCGTTTAGAAAAAATTGCCAGTTTGGCGATATATTTTGCGATAATTTTTGTATGGGTCTTTTTTAGACAAAAAAAAAAAAGAAAAAAAAAAAACTTCGTTGAAATGGTGCTTTTGGCGATACAGTTTTCGATAATTCTTATATTATCTTTTCTTATAAATGAAATTGAGAAGAGGACAAAAAACGGTCGTTTACGAACTATGTTCAAGCAAAAAGGAATCTGTGTTGAAGGTATTCGTTTTTCAACTTTTTACGCCATTAAAGCATTTTTACGAAAATTTCGCAGGTGGGGATGTTTAGAACACCTCAAGAGGCATTACCACACCGATTTTGATCAAAATCGTTAGAACAGTTTTTTAGCCAATTATTGAAAAACATGATTTTTTCCAATGGCAGCCACCTTATGTGCATGCGCGATTTTGATGAAAACCTTAATGGTAGGTCTCGTGTTCACCACTAATCTGCACACCAAATTTGAGGATCGTAGGTCAATTTGTTCGGGAGTTATGCTGACCACAGACACACATACATACACACAGACAGACATTTTTTCTAGATCACTTTTTGAGATCAAAATGTTCCAAAACGTGAAAAATGCAAAAAAAAAAAAAAAAAAAAAAAAAAATTGATTGAATACTATACTTTCATTACCCTTTGCATACATATGGGTAATTGAAAGTAAAAAGGCAATAACTTCTCTTCATTGCTTCCTTTTATAGCTTATGCTTCTATTGTCGTGTTACAAGGAAGAAAGGAAGATGAGGCGGTTAGGTGCACCATCGAACATCATTCTGAAATTTTTATAGATTGTAGAGGAATGTAAGTAGATCGTCAATCCATTAGTATACCGGGATAAAAATGGCCGAAACTATTCCAAAATCAACTTTGAATGAGTTGAAATAAATCCGACTGCCAAATATGTCATAACTGGCCATACAGAGAGCATCCTTCTTTTTTCTGGTAACAAACTGATCTTTTAATTTTCATTGAGGAAGAGAGCAGACGATATTTAATCTCTGACAAAAAAATATTTCCAACTTTTAAAAGTGAGCGAAGCTGACGTTAAATATTACGTCACTGATTATGTGATATTGATTGCCAACTTGTCTTACATTTCAAAGACGACAGATATCGGAGTCATGAAAGATAAATCGTCTGAAACCTTCTTAAATGAAAATTAAAGAGTGGTACATAAAAAAGAATTCTCATTGTTTGGCTCGAACTATTAGTTCGAGTCAACCAAAGTTTGAAGTAAGAACCCGGATGAAAACACACTATCTGGACGTTTCGATTGGCTGCACAGAATTCTCAGCCAATCAGAGCTTTACTGAGCATATTTTCATCCGGGTCCTTAGGTTCACTCGAACTTACACAGTATAACTTCGATAAATACCATTTTAACAACAATACCCACATTGCAATAGAAAAAAAATTCAGAAACAACATTTTGTGGCAGCAAGTGCGATATTCTTAATGATTTCACTTAGCCTGCCTCCTCTACCCCCCCCCCTATTCTCCCCCCCCCCCCTATTCCAAAATTTATGTTCCGTACTACCCAAATCTAGTTAAGTCCTTTAATATCTCCCTCCCCTCCCCCCCCCCCATAAAAAGCCAAAAACGACACATGCCGAGTTGGGAGTAACCCATTAAAGAAGAAGAAGCCTGCTTATAATCTATGACAGAAGAACCATTGCAAAAAAAAAGGCAAAAACTTGCGCTTTCTATGGTATTATAAGTGTGGACTTGGGATTCAACTGTCTGACATGGAGGATTTAAAAGTGTACGCACCTGCGACTATAAATAAGTAAGGCTCTTTCCTGCTTGACATATAAGTAGGGAGAAAGGGAAAAATATCTCCTCGCTTTATAAGTTAGTTGACTCTGTCAAACTATTCTTCATCATCAAGTTATGGCCAAGTATGCCATAACTTGTCAAATAACGAGCATTTTTTTTTTAAATTTTGGTTAGTGACGTAATATTTATCGCCAGTTAGGTTAACTTTCAAAAGATGCAAGTATTTTGCGTCAGAGATCTGAAATCGTCTGCACCCTTTCTCATTTAGAAAGTTATGGCATATTTGACCATTCGGATTTAGTTCTACTCTTTCCAAGTCAATTTTGGTTGGTTGTTTTCAGACTATCTGGCGCCGTCAGCAACACGAGGGCTATAATGCGCCGAAACATTCGTCATTTGACAAGCCAACATACATTTACAAACACCCATGCCTAACACGGGACTCGAACCCGCAACCTCGCTCGCGGTCTAGAAGCTAGCACGCTAACCACTATACCTTTTGGTAGGCCAAGTCAATTTTGGAACGGATGGAGTTTTGGAGTATATTATGGAACTTTGGAGTATATTCCTAAACTACTGCAATTTCCTACATTCTATTTAAAAAAAAAAAAAAAAAAAAAGTGCTCGTATGGGTACCTGAGTTTGCAGTCGTTTCTCTGTCTAGTATTTGTGATTAAGAAAAATCGAAGTTTCGAGGTAAATTATTCTATGAAATGTGTTGTTGGTATTTGTATTTGCTGCAATCATTTCAACTTCTAATTTAATTTATTTCTTTTTTATTTAACTTCTGTTTAAATTTCACTTCTAATTTATTTTTTATTTTACTTCTAATGTTCAAATTTAACTTCTAAATAACATATCATTTTCCGCTTAACTTCAAAATGAATCCTGAACCTGAAGTCGCTTCTCTTTCTAGTACTTAAAAAAAATCGAAGGTGTAAGTGTGGGGAAAATCATTCTGTGAAATGTGTTCTTTGTCTTTTTATTTGCTGTAACCCTTTTTACTTCTTTTATTTTTCATTTAACTTCGAATGTCTAAATTTAACTTCTAAATAACATCTCATTTTCCGCTTAACTTCAAAATGAATCCTGAACCTGAAGTCGCTTCTCATTCTAGTACTTAAAAAAAATCGAAGGTGTAAGTGTGGGGAAAATCATTCTGTGAAATGTGTTCTTTGTCTTTTTATTTGCTGTAACCCTTTTTTACTTCTTTTATTTTTCATTTAACTTCGAATGTCTAAATTTAACTTCTAAATAACATCTCATTTTCCGCTTAACTTCAAAATGAATCCTGAACCTGAAGTCGCTTCTCATTCTAGTACTTAAAAAAAATCGAAGGTGTAAGTGTGGGGAAAATCATTCTGTGAAATGTGTTCTTTGTCTTTTTATTTGCTGTAACCCTTTTTTACTTCTTTTATTTTTCATTTAACTTCGAATGTCTAAATTTAACTTCTAAATAACATCTCATTTTCCGCTTAACTTCAAAATGAATCCTGAACCTGAAGTCGCTTCTCATTCTAGTACTTAAAAAAAATCGAAGGTGTAAGTGTGGGGAAAATCATTCTGTGAAATGTGTTCTTTGTCTTTTTATTTGCTGTAACCCTTTTTTACTTCTTTTATTTTTCATTTAACTTCGAATGTCTAAATTTAACTTCTAAATAACATCTTATTTTCCGCTTAGCTTCTTAAATAACATCTCATCTCCCGTTTAACTTCTAACTTCTAACGTTTTCATTTAACTTCTAACTAACTTCCAATTTGTTCCCTGGTATTTGATTGACAATATAGCAAAAAAATTTTACATCCACACCGATAAGAATCAAACATCTTCTGTCTGTTATCTGGCTCTGTATTACAAAAATTACCATAAATCATTGCTTCACTCGTTCCACGTCAGAATTCATCCCTTATCTTTCCTTTCGTTTTCCCTTCCGTAGGGACAAGAAAAAGGGAATATTTCCCAACAACTTCCGGTTGTTAGTGCGCGGATTAAGTGTTTGTTTTTGCTCCGATCTCCTTCCACAAACTTGGAGACACGAGGTTAATGCGGAAGGTATCAGAAAAGTCAACTGAAGGATTTAGATGAGAATGAAGAGGAGGGGAAACGTTGTGGACAGCTGTTCGGTGGTATTCCTTTAAAATGAAGGGAAAGGGGGGGAGGGGAAGGAAGCTGGAATTCTTGGCGTAAGACTACCATTTCCTGAAAGTTTGTCTCGCTAAATTGGCGGTAGAAAATCGTCAAGCAATGGACAATTCCTGTACCTTTTAAGGCGACTTGGTTCCTTTCAAACTTTTTTATTTTATTTAAGCCTTCAAAGTTGTAATTTTTCCATAATTGGAAGTATTACTAAGTAAAAACTAAATTTTATTTTAAAAAAAAGTTCACGTAATGCTCTAAATTTTCAAAAATTAAAATTTTTTTAAAAAAATTCATTAAATTTCAAATTCTATCTTCTCTTTCATTTTTCAATATTCTTTTCTGGTGTTTTTTTTTTTTTTTTTTTTTTTTTTTATGTTTCTAGTACTCTTAACTTTTTTTGGCATCGGATTTATAATAAGTAAAATAATTTTCGAGAAAAACGCTAAAGAGGAACTTCCACAAGTGAGGAAAATTAATATTTTTTGTTTTTTCTAGTGTTATCCAACGAATATATTTGAGCAGTGCAATTATTTTTTATCTTTATGCTTTCAATTAAAAAAAAAATCGAGTTTGATATTAGCCGTAATCAAAGCAAAAGTCACGCGACCAAAAGGCATAAAAAACCCGTGACGTGGCTACGCATAGATAAAGTCGAAAATCATAGGAAAAACTTCACTCATTCCCTCGTCTGAAACAGGTTTTAGACTGGTTCATTATCTGCTCGTTGACGTCTCACGCAAAAGTGGTTCTTTCCCGCCAAATTGTAAACTGAAAAACTAAACATTTTTTTAAACTATCTATCCGAGCTCAAATTTTTGAAGGAATTGTATTCTTTTTCATGACTTTTTCTCTACTTTTATTTAAAAATAAAATTAAAATAATAATAATAATAATAATTCTCATTACTGTACCTATATGCAAAAAAAAAAAAAAAAAAGCGTAAAAAACGGGTATTTTTCAACATTTAAATTTGTAAAAAAATATATATTATTTTATTAAAAAATCAATGCCTATTTTTGTCAAATAGATATTAAGAATGACCCCAAAAAATTCAAGTCATTTCATTCATATTTGCTGAAGTTTCAGCATTTTGAGTAAGGTGGGAATTTCAAAAATCACGAACTGAGAAAAAAGCGTTTGAACCATCGAAAGTGCTATTGCAGCAAATGCTAAATTCTCCATAAAAATATAGTTTCTGTAATCACAGTAATCGGATCAGTTCAAAAACTTACCACAATAAGGAGAAGATTTCAAAGATTATAAACAAGCAAAAAATAGAAAATTTATATTTTAATATTTTTTGTGAAAACAGGGGTGCCAAGTCCCCTTAATAGGAAACGAGGATTTAGGTTGTGTACTCTAAACTAGGGATTTCTGAACGTAAATCCCTACGTAAACCTGCTCCCGTGTAAATCCAGTGAAGTTAGTTGCTTAAAAAAAGCGTAAATTGTGGGGCATTGACTGGAATGTGACGTCTAAGGTCGAGAGGGGAAACTAACAGGGATTTTACAAGGGATTAAGACTACGGAAGAGGGATTTTGTTATGAGGGTTCCGGGAATCTGCGAGATGTGTTATGACCCCCTTTCCTGCTGTAAAAATGTATCACGTGAGCTATAAGATGTTCGGAAAGGAACGCATTCAATCGAGTGTTATTTTTCATGACACTAATAAGACGCGACAATAAA
Source organism: Linyphia triangularis (assembly GCA_963978545.1). NCBI lineage: Eukaryota > Metazoa > Arthropoda > Arachnida > Araneae > Linyphiidae > Linyphia > Linyphia triangularis. The sequence continues at coordinate 11,389,299 of OZ021728.1, forward strand.
AGTTTCAGAGGAAAATATGCGTTCCATATTTAGTTGCGATGTATAATATATATATTTTAAGTTCAATAAGCTGTTTGGTATCGCTACTTTCTGTTTGCTTTCCATTATAAAGACGTAGAGCATAAATGTGTATTTCTAGTGAAAAAAAAGACAAATTATGCTGTGCCTTAAAATAATTGTCTTAAGTTTCTCTTAAATTTCTCATTTTAGGATAGGAACAACAATCTGTAAATAAGATATTTGGCGGTACTTTGGAAAATATAAATAATAATAAAAAAAAAAAAAAAAAAATCATCCCATTGGCGAGCTCGGCGTTAACTTTGGCGTTAGTTGCATAATAAAACATTTTTGACTATAAAAAAAAAAAAAGAAACAGATTTAAATTTTTAAATTTATTTTTATATGATGTTTTCACCAATCAAATCAACCATACTTCGTTGCTACCATAGTGAGAATTATCGTTTTGCACGTTGGTTCTATACTTCTGCTCGAGACAATTCAACTATCTCAGAAACGCTCTTAAGTTCATCGCGTACATTGGTTGGAATAACGTCCAGAGATTTTATTTAACGAAGCACGATTTTTATTCACTATATATATGGATAATTTCAACTTAGGTAAAATATTATAAAACGCGAGTCGCGGTCAACAACGACCGTTCCCAAAAGTTCTTGGTCCCTTCCCTTTTCAGTTCTTTCTTTTCTCTATCCAGCACCCAATGGTTGCCAACCGTCATCCTGGATTGTTTCTTTTATGGCTAGCCAATCGCCCTAATGGCGGGCGATGTCTCGTACCATATTAAAAGGAACGAAAATCTCGTTAGTTGGTTGTTTTCAGATTATCTGGCGCCGTCAGCAACACGAGGGCTTTAATGCGGCGAAACATTCATCATTAGACAAGCCAACATACATTTACAAACACCCATGCCTAACACGGGACTCGGACCCGCAACCTCGCGGTCTAGAAGCTAGCACGCTAACCACTATACCGTTTGGTCGGCCGAAAATCTCGATTTCTGAGTTTGCAGACCCTTTCAGTAACCTGAATTTTTGTTAGGACCCAATTGTCCCCTAACCGAATTCCCCTTTCGAGTTTTATGGAAGATAATTATACCTTCCGCATGTTATTGGGCTAGAACGTAATAAAATACAATCAATATAAAAAAATGTGGGAGAATCGCATGTTCTAGACAATTAATGAATTTCTGAATAACTCAAAAAACAAAAAGTTTGGTTATTCATTATTCGGCATTAAAAATTTATTTTTCCAATATTACTCCATTTGAAAGTAGTTTGGCACTTATTGGTCTTTTGCTCATGGTATGGAATTACACTCATTTTTGCCGTAACAAAAAGCAATGTAGTTTCGAAGATGATTTACTACACTTAAAAATAGTTTTGTTTAATACTTTGGCGAATGCTTAAAAACATCAAAAGTTCCCTTTGACACTAGAGGTCACTTTTTCCTGATAGTTAGAGTTTCGGCTTAGCCAGGAATCGATTCCGACGTTTCCATCATGATGAGCTATAAGGTATTCACTGCCAGGTCCGTAGACAGGGTGGGGGGACACACGGGACAATCCCCTCCCGAAATGGTGTGAAATCTTGTTTTACTACTTCCCCTTCTGTTTTTTGTGTAACTTGTAATATGTATTAATCGACCATATCCTCCCCTCCGAAAATAAAAAAAAATCCTGGCTACTGGCTTGTTCACTGCTATTTACATCTATTGCATTCCCACGATACAAGCTAGATTCTTCGGACCCAAGCGATTGTTTTTGCTTTATGCTAAAAGTATTTCAAATGCCCCGGGGTTGACTCCTGGAAAGGTTATTCGTTCAAGGTATACGATAAATACTATAGCAAAGCTACGTATGTTAGTATATAAAAGTGAGCTGTCTGTACGTCTGAACCTTATACAAATCCACAGTTTTGCACATAGAGGTACGGAATTTGGCACATAGAAGCTTTAGTACATGGAGAATTTTTAAATTCGATTAAAATGTGCTTTCATTAAAATTTAATGGCATGAAACAAAAGTGTATTCTCAGCAGATATTGACTTTTTGATTTAATTTAATGATTATTAACAATATTTAAACAAAAAAATTCTTTAAATTCCTTTGTATTTCATTAGCAAATATCTCATGCACTGCAGTTGTTATATATCTAACATCTAAAAGTTTGTTTATCAACATAATTAATTTACCACTACACGTTCGGGACGTTATGAGATGTTTGTAGTCGGATTTTAGTCAACTTAATAAATCTATCATATCTTTTTACTTTCAATTACCCATATGTAATACATAGGGTAATGAAAGTATAGGATTCAGTAAAAAAAAAAAATTCGATTTTTTTTTCTTTCTTTTTTTTTTGCATTTCTCCACGCTTTGGAACATTCCGATTTCAAAAAAGTGCTCTAGTAAAAATGTGTCTCTGTGTGTACGTGGTCAACATAACTCCCGAACAAGTTGTCCTACGATGTTCAAATTTGGTATGAGGGTTAGTGGCGGCCATGGGACATACCTTTAGCATTTTCGTCAAAATCGCGCTTGCCCATAAAGTAGCTGCCATAGAAAAAATCACGTTTTTCAATGATTGCAAAAAAAAAAGGCTCTTACGATTTTGATAAAAATCGCTGTGGTAATGCCTCTTAAGGTGTTCTAAACATCATCCTCACGTCCGAAATATCCGTAAAAATGTTTTAATGGCGTAAAAAGTTGAAAAATGAATGCCTTCAACACAGAGCTGTCTTTCCTTGAGCATACCTCATCAAAGATTGCTTTTCTTCTCCTCTCAGTTTCGCTTATAATAAAGGATAATTTAAGAATTACCGAAAAGTATATCGCCAAAATCCCCATTTTGGAGATTTTTTTTTTTAAGACCAATGCAAGAATTGTCGCCAAACTGGCCAATTACCCTAAATGAAGGATGAAAATATACAGACAGTAAATGACACAAACCCACGTCAGTATTATAGTGTAATTGAAAGTTGTGCGATGTTCCACACCCTTAGTTCTAGGATGTGTCAATTATAAGATCAAATGTAAGAAGGCCGTCTAATGAGAAACATCTACGTATATCTTTAGGTGTGTTGTGTGCACCACGTTAACCAATATTGGTACTATTACGTTATATCCATGCCACCAAGGCCGACCAAACGGTATAGTGGTTAGCGTGCTGGCTTCTAGACCGCGAGGTTGCGGGTTCCGAGTCCCGTGTTTGGCATGGGTGTTTGTAAATGTATGTTGGCTTGTCTAATGACGAAAGTTTCGGCGCATTATAGCCCTCGTGTTGCTGACGGCGCCAGATAATCTGAATACAACCAACCATGCCACCAGGCGAATTTTTTTTTCAGTTGGCGAGCGATTTGGTAGATAGCACTATCGTTTAAACGCCTGTTAATTTTTCTCTTAATTCAGATTTTTTTTTTATTTTAAAATTGGTGCAATACATTTTCATGATTATTTTTGAAACAGAGGCTAAAGCTACATTATAGCCACCAGGCATATTTTGATATTATTTCGATGTTTACAAAATTTTAAATGGTCAAATTTTTCTGGCTAAATTAATTTAAATTATAAATCTTACATCATTTGATAGAGCGAGTTTTGTTTTGTTTTGTTTTGAAACCACCGACTGTCTATTTCTGCCACTTGTAAAGTGCTTAACACAGCTAAATACGTCTCGTAATTTTGAGCATCTAGAAGAATACGAGATCGAAATCTTCTAGTGTAAACCCCTCTCTCCGACCTCACCACACCAACTAGAGGACATTGAGGCCACGACAGATATAATGTGCACCAGCCCCCATTAGGTACACACCGATATTTTGGCGGACCGAGGACAGAACCCGCAACCCTCCGGTTACGAGCTCGATACTCTACCTCCTAGGATATCGGGAGCCCATAGAGCGAGTTAAAACATACATAGAATTTAGCATAACAACGAATTATTTCGACTGAATTTGACTTCATCACTTGCAGCCTCAATCGTAGATTCGGCGAAGATTATTGAATTGAATTGAAAACTTTTAAATCATTTCGACGTTTGTTAATATGCCTCCAATATGTCTAAATGCAAAGTACAGAGCATCTGCCGCCAAGAGAGCTAGGGAATCGTCGCTGCGAAGACATTTTCGAATGGAGAATGACCGAACGCGCTGCTATTACAATTAATGAAACCATGCGCATCTGTTATTGACGGATATAAACGAACATGTAAACTTATTTTTATTTTAATTACACCCAAGTAAGGTGTGACGTCACTTTTAATATGAATATAAATTTGTATAATTTCAGTTTTTCTTTTAGTTTAGTTTGAGTGGCAACAATGATTCATTTTCAGTTGTTCTTTTTTAACTGTTTAGAATAAGCCATTTTTTATTTTTTTTAAGTTGCCTTTGTGAGAGTTTGAGAGATTTGTAATATTTAACAGAAATGTCGAATATTAAACTCGTTAATAATTTTTCTTAATTGAATCTGATCTTGATCTTGACATAATAGACTACGACACAGAAGTAGTGAAAATTAGTCGGAATTTAAGACAGTTATGGTAGATTGGAAGTTGATCACCAACAACAATTACTTCGGAGGAATTCCAAGTCTATGTAACACTTAACTTGATATATGTCCTTCAACGGGGTCCCTAGCAGCGCGGGGCCCCGCAGCTAGTATTGTAATAAGTTTAAGTTTGGTTCATAACGTATAATGATTTGTGTTTTAAGCATCACAACAAAAAAACGCAAAGATCAAATTTTGAATTATGAAAATATTTTTCATTTCCCAAGTTTCGAAAACGGTGCCACCGGAACAAGTATACCGAATTTAGAACAACAAAGCCCAAAATAAAATAAACTCATCTTCGTACCAGACTCATAAAATAATAACATTTATCTTTCTTTTCTTTTTTTTAATTATACCTCAACTCTCACGGTGGCCCATGTTGGAATTTGCCAACATGAGCGAGACATTATTTTCTTGGGGGTGAAAACGACGCGACATTAGTTGTGTAGAATAGCTGTTAAAAAAAGAATTTATGATGCCTAAGAATGGCAACAGTCATCGTCGCGGAGAAATAGTGTTGCTGTTAACCTATGTTAAAAATGGGTTGCCACATTTGGCTTCTTTGCCTTCGTGAGTGAATTTTCTTAGCTTACTCCATCGAAATTTTGATTTGATTTGTTTATGTCATAGACTTATTATTATCAATAGACTGCGCGTTCCCACTTCAATCATACAACGAGAATGAAACCAAAATGAATAACAAAATTCGTCTATCAATCACGTGGTTTTTAATTTGACTACGTCGTAAAATTAATCCTTTATCTAATAATCTTATTATCCTTTATCACCTGAGTGAGGAGAAACCAGCCAAATCTGCAACCCTGCTCCCAAAAAGCCGCCAAATCTGCAACCCTGCTCCCAAAAAGTCCCTACTCATGTGATTCATTTTGGTTTCATTCTCGTTGTATAATTGAAGTGGGAACACGCAATCTATTGATAATAATAAGTCTATGGTTTATGTACTAACAAGCAATTCGAATCAATTTACAAGTTAATTAAGTTCGACATACCTGGTCTATTGCATTGGACATCATTATAGCCACTGGAAGGAGAAAAAATGAGTTGGTTGGTTGTTTTCAGATTATCTGGCGCCGTTAGTAACACGAGGGTTATAATGCGCCGAAATATTCGTCATTTGACGAGCCAACATACATTTACAAACACTCATGCCTTACACGGCATTCGAACCAGAAACCTAGAGGTCTAGAAGCTAGCACGCTAACCACTATACCGTTTGGTCGGCGAGAAAAAATGAGAGAACACACAAAACATACTTGCTTAGAACATGAATTAGAATACATGTAAATAACTTTCTTAGAGCATGAGTACACGTTAGAAAATTCGATGCCTCATAATTTTTACTAATGAAATGGATCTTATGGATGGCTTCTTGTAGTCAACTTACCACATACATGGTTTCGTCAAGTCAACTACTGTGTTCGCTGGAAAGTGAAATGCTCATATTGTGATTGGATGATGGAATGTAAAAATTCGAATTTGTTTTTAAAGGTTTATTGTGATTGGTAACAACTATTTCTCAATTGTTGCCATACGAGGATAGAAATCTACAGAAAATGGGAAAATTATGTATGGTTACGTCGTAATCAACTGCTATATTCGAGGGAAATTTGCGGAATTCGAGGAAAATAACAATGCGTATTTCATTTTTTCGCAAGTATAGAAGTTCACGGTAATGTTGTTAATTCATGCTAAGCACTATTATTAATGAAGAAAAAATATCAATTCAACAAAAAGTAAAATATCGAATAAACCTTCGGCAAAGCGTTATTTTGAGCGGTGTATGATGAGTTGGCAACACTTTATGACACGCTTGTGACCAATCACAATATATCTTTAAAGACAAATTCGAATTTTCACATTCTTTTAGCCAATCAAAACGAACATTTCATTTTAGAAATTGCTAATCAATAATTTAATCAATCGGTAACGAAACAACAATCAATAATTTTAATCAAACTATGCTTAATGAATCAATAAGTTTAGTATTCTTGTATTGAACACATTTTCCGATTCATATGAAACTTTTTTATTTTCTTGCATTGAGCACATATGTTTCTAGTCACACTGAAAAAAAAAATATTACCAAACTCTCCCAAAAAACAAAAAACATTACAAAATATTCTCAACTATTTAATGTAATACAACAATAGAAAAATATTCAACCTACATTATTTTTTAATAGAACTTTTAAATTTAACTTAATTTAATCATGTTTTGCAGTGATAGTTCATTTCAAGAGAAGTTACTTTTGTTTGTAATCTATAAGTTGCGCAAAATCTGAACATCCCAAAAATTCCGCGTCCAATTCTGATTTAAATATTTAAAGTTTTAAATACCTAATATAACCTTTCTAAAAAATTATAATTGACATAAGGCCCAGTTTTTTAATTCGAAAAGTAACTAATTAATAACTCTTTTTTTTTCTTCCCCCTTGGCTTCATCCTTCGTTTTCATCGCCAAAAGATTACGGAGTAACAGATGTAGAGAGAGAAAAGAAAGAGAAGAAAAAAATCCAAAACGATTCTAGGTAAAGTTGGCGCATTTAGACAGGGTGTTGTGGTTTGTTGACACTTTTTATCGTCTGCAAGGGGACCACACACGCGATCATTAAATTTGTTCCGTTTCAGCAGAATGAGAAGATCGTCCGGACGCGCCATTTTTTCTTTTTCGGAGATTAAATTTATTGGCGAGCAAATAGCAGCTGCGACATGTATATATCGTTTTTACCGCCGAGAAAAGCGACGATTCTCAAGCGAATAAAGCAAATATACTATTTGGTTGTTTACCTGTGCTGCTATGTGTTGTTGTTGGAAGTTTGTGTCGCGTCTGTTGTTTTTGGTCTTTTGTGACTTAATGTTGGGCGTGTGCTTCAGTTAATTCGCGTGACTTAAAAAAGTCACGTGCCAAGTTGCTCACGTTTCCCTGTGGTCAGGTGTTACAATGTTTCAAGTCAAATTTGCATTTTTTATTCTATTAATAATTTATATTAACTTCGACGTAATCCAATCGGATGGAAACATGGCAGATAGATTTAATGTCGATGGCAAAACATTCAATTACAATGTTACGAATTTTTGTATATTTGTAAATATTTCGTAGTGTTAATTTTGTAAATAGGAAAACTCGTGTACATTTCGCATAAGGCAGTGCAATAGTTCGTCGTTAAGTTGGTTTCTCGGCAATATGGGTGTTATCGCTTGATAACGAGTTTCACAGAGGTAAGTCTGGGAAGCGAGTTTTAAGGAGCAGGGCATTTAACATTATGGTAATGGGAATCTCGCCAATTTGGCGAGATAGAGCCAAGTTGGCAACGGTTTTGGCGACTGATTTTTGTCGCCAAACTTGGCGACCATTTGGCGACATTTTCGGTACATGTATAGGTACATGTATCCCATGTAAATTTATAGGGCTTTTCGACTACGATCTGGAAAGTTCTCCAAATTTCTCTCTCTGGAAGATTGGTGAAGATTCACCAATCCTATATAAGGACGGCCGTGAGTAGGGTTAGTTAGTTCTTGGATTTTGAGTCACTGAATTAGTTGACTGGAGATACTGAGCGAACTGTATTGCATTGTCTTTTGCGGCGATTTAGCAGTTGTCAAGTTTTTAAACTGCTGTTTTGTGCTCTATTGAGGTGAAAAGAGCTGTATTGTGTCTACTAGAACGAGAAGTTCTGGAGCTGTAAGAGAACTGTGAAGAGTTAGTTATTTTGGAATAAATTTCTGCATGTTTTGATCTGCTTTGGCTTCAAATCTTTCGAACCCGTCCACGCAACAATATTTCGGGGTTGTCACTCTCACTAAAAGGTCGCTTTTACACACGCTTCAATAATTGCTTCTGACTTATAAATCCCATTTTACCTATCATTTGTTGAAACTCTTTCCTGTTGCCAAAATTGTTTTAATAAAAAAAAAACTATTGAATGTGAATGCATAAATTCATTTTGGAGTGAAGTTAAGTCAATTCAGCTTTGCGTTGCGTGTAGCCCGAGAGGCGACTGCAATTTTTGGCCCTCATCGAACATCATTCTGATTTTTTTATAGAAATTAGAGAAAAGTGAGTAGATAACGAACCCACTGTGGCAAAAATGGCCGAAACCAACACCACCTAAAGACAAGGCCTTACCACTTGTTTTGTGACGTCATCAAGAGAAGTTGGACGGTTTACGTTCATTGCGGTTTCATTATTTAGCATAGTTTGAAAGCAACATGAATAAGTTTTTTTGTTCAGAGAATTCATTGCTAAATTTCAAATTGTTATAGAGCATTCAAATATTCAATGTTTTTCATTCGATTTTCAATTACTAAAACAAATATTTCCCAAGATAAAAGGTTTTAAAATAAAATTATATATACAACACAAAAATTTTATATTTTTTGGCATTTACATATTTATTAATAGTGTAAATTTTATTTAAGTTTTTATCACACATATAATATATTGAATTTTCATATCAATTGAATTGTTTACATATAAAAAGAACAAGGAACTGGGTTTAGAGTAATCAACTTTTTATTTACAATATTAACACATACAACACACACATTATTAACTTAACAGATATATTACATACCTGCCAACATTGGCATTTTCAAATTAGTGCAATTTTTATGGAACAAATCATTAGTTAATAGGTCTTCAAAATGCTTACAAATAATTTGAAGTTTGGAGAACAACTGATTTCTATCATTACAATTATAGTTATTTAAATTCTCAATTAAAGTGGAATTTTTTTCACAGCTGTTTACATTTGAAGGTATGCATATTTCCTTTAATTTTGTTATATGAACATTATCAATATAAATATTTAAAGAAAGTTTATCATCTGCTACTATTGATTTTGTAAAAAGAGGTTCTGGGTTTAAAATTAATTAAAACAATATCAATATTCCAGATTCTTTCAAATGAGACCACCCATCAGGTAAAGAAATGTTATTTACTTTTCCCAGAGTTCTTCGAATGATGAAAATGTCATCCTTGCTTGCTTTTCCTTCATCTCTTGTAAACTTTCAGCAATTGCCTTTTACAAATTAAAATTCACAATCCACTCTTGCTTTTTAACCAAGCTTTCTCTGATGTATAAAGTAGATGATAAATAAGAAGGGCAGTTAGGGAAAATAGTTGGCACAGTATTATTTGTCAAGCGAGGGTACTTCACCGGAGCAGTCTCCTGTCTTGCTGTCAAAAGCCTCAGTAATTCTGCGTATATACTCATTTTGGAAATGTAGAGTACACACCTAGGAATATATATATATATATATATATATATATATATATATATATATATATATATATATATATATATATATATATATATATATATATATATATATATATATATATATATATATATATATATATATATACTTAAAATCAAGAAAAACAAGCGTAAGCATTCTTAAAATAGTTGAGTTTTTTGATAAATTATTTTAAGAAGAGGAGAAATAAATTATATATACAAAATAAATTATTCCGTTTCCAAGATGACACATGTCTAAGATGACACATTTTAAATATAAATGAGATAATTTAGTCAAAATGTAGAAATAAATATATTCGTATACACATTTTAACTAAATATCCAAGTCCGGTAAGGATTCTGGTTTGTTTTTGAAATTGTTTACATAAAACCGAGCCAAATTATGGCAACTATAAGCAGTTCATTTGACATTAAAAAAAATGGACATTTTTTGGCGAAAATCACATTGGCGCAAAATTCATACTGGACTTGGAATTTCAAACCATATTTTAATTTTTTTACTACGGAATTATCGGTCAACAATTAAAAATAAAAGGTTAATTGAGTTAAAAAAAAAAATAGTAGAAATGCACTACAGGGACTTGGCTATTTTTAGTAACTATTTGGAGCTTAAATAAACAGTTAAATACTAATTATGGTTGCTATAAAACTGTTTAGAACACATTTAGTGTTATAGTTTAATTAAATTTAAAAAGTTAAAAACATTTCGGATAAAAACTTACAAAAATTTATTATTAAAAACATTTATATAAGGTCAATACGCCCAAGATTTGTACTTACCCTTGAATATTTTGAGGGTTTCAATCCTTTTCTGGTAATGGATTGGATCCATTTGTGACGCAGTTCCGTATCTTCGGGAAACTTAAAAATGGACACTTTGCTGTCTGGGTTGCGATTTCCACTACAACTAGTTACACAACAGGCATCATAGATGGCATTCTTCTCAATAAAAACGATAAATAATAAGGGTTACTCAATTACAAGTCTGTTGAAAGCTATAAATAAAAACGCTGACAAATATCTACCACCAAGCATCAACGCCATTGCTAAGCCTAAATACGAATGTGCTCTGCTGCTGACATCGGAATGAAGTAAAGAAACTAGATCTAGCTAGTTCAGTATAACTTCTTGTGATGACGTCACGACAACCAGAAGTGAGAGTGATTGGGCCTTGTACTTTAGGTGGTGTTGCCGAAACTGATCAAAAATCAACTTGGAATGAGTTGAACTAAAATCCGATTGCCAAATATGTCATAATTTGCCAGAACGATAACAAACTTTTTCGTCTGGCAACCCTGCATTTTGATTTTCAATGAGAAAAAGCTCAAACGATTTCTGATCTCTGGCTCGGAAAACAAGCACCTTTTAAAAGTAAGCCAAATTGGCGACATCAGTTATGTCATCAGTGACGTAATGTTTATTGCCAACTTGGCTCCCTTTTAATAGATTCAAACAGACCTTCGCCAGTTTTCTGAATCGTCTGCAACCTTCTTAATTGAAAATTAAAGAATGAGGGTTACCAAATAAAAAAAAAAAAAAATGCTCATTATTTGGCAAGATATGGCTCATTTTGCAGTTGGATTTAGTTCAACTTATTAAAAGTCTATTTTCGACCAGTTTCGGCCATTTTTGCCACGGCAGACCAGTGGATACGTAATCTACTCACTTTTCTCTAATTTCGATAAAAAAAATCAGAATGATGTTCGATGGGGTCCAAAAATTGCAGTCGCCTCTCAGTCTAGTAACAACGTTGTAAGTTAAGTAATTTTAATCGATCATTGTTGAAACTTTCCTGTTGTCAAATTTTTTAAAAATCAAAATGAATAAACGATGTGTATATTTATTGTCTGACTTTAGACTAATCACCTTTCGTAGATCGTTGACTCATTGTAAATGACAATGTATTCAATCAAGTCTCTTTTTGGGGGGAAAAAGGGAGTTAGAAAATATTTGGGAATTGATCTTTTGTTCTTAGAAGTTAAACACTATGAAAACTCGAACTGAGCTTAAGAAGTTGCAATTGCACATAAAAATTGGCAATGCATATAAACGATTTATATTAATTTTTTTTATGGGTTTTATTATTTAAGATATGGTAGCCGATTTGTTTGGACATAAACTCCTTTACAGAAGGTACAAACTCATGGCACAGCAGCCTAGCAAACTAGAGAACTCAAGTTCAACTTAACGCTTGAAATGGTATGAGAAATAATGTTACCGGCAATGTATTATAGGGAGTAGTATAGATAATAATACCATCTAATAGATACTATAGAATACCAAGGCATTTTATATAATGACGAAAACTGGCCAGCAAAGTATAAAACAGTTTCTTCACACTCACATGTCACAATAGTGTGGTTTTCTCAAAATCACAAAACTTCATCTCTAAATTTCGAAACACGAAATTAACAGGCGAAGGGTTCACAAACACACATCTTTATTCAAACACAATTCCATAAGAGGAGACAAAAACAAGAACGAATATTTACATCTTATTTACATTTAGACTAACAGATTAATACAATATGGTTGGTTGGTTGGTTGAACTCCCGGCTGGAAGTGGAAAGAAAGGACTTTGTGAACTAGCACTTGCCTCCGCGTACGTATGTGTGAGAACCACCTCTCTGGAAGAGGTTGAAGTAAAAAAAAAAAAAAAATAACTAATAAAAAAAAAAGGGGGGGGGGGGGGCGGCGGGGGGATATCAAATCATTTCGGTGCAGAAAGAATTTTGTGAAATTGACATTTCAATGCTTTCTCCGGGTGAGGACGTGGACACACCGCTTTACTCCTTTTAAATTTAGCGCAGTATGGCCCACGTGTTGCCATTGTGCCGTTAAACTCCAACCAACCAACCAACCAACCAACCAACCAACCAACCAACCAACCAACCAACCAACCAACCAACCAACCAACCAACCAACCAACCAACCAACCAACCAACCAACCTCCTTTTAAATTTGAATGTTGTAACTTTATAACGCATTAAATTGATTCCTCTTTATTACAATTTTTTTTTGTGTGTAATTGGTCATTTATTCAAATTAAAATCAATACATTACAAGAGGGTTGCAATTAAAATTATGTGTACTTAAAAGGTTTAAATGTCTAAATAATTAAATTTAACGTGGTGCAAATTGGGGGGGGGGTGAGGGATATAGAAGCCTTCTTATATTAGACTAGCTGAATACCCGTGCTGCGTTACTAAATTTTACCATTAGCATTTTAGCGATCAAAAGACATTCATGTATTCTACACTTCAGACGTTTGCTCCCATTTCGATCCCGACAATTTGATTTATCAAAATAGGAACTTTCCTTTGTTGACATTTTTAACGAAATTTATAATTGTGAATAGTATATTCGTAAGAGACATTTAAATATCCCTCGTTTAGAACGTTTAACCCCTTTTCAACCCCTTAAAGTGGGTTAATCGAGATCGGAATAGCCTACTTTTTCTATGTTTACCATTGTTGATATTTGTACCGATTTTCAGAGTTGTGGACATGTGGGAAGTGGGTGAATTAGTGATGTGTGAGTGAGTGAGTCAGTGAATGAGTGAGGGCTTTGCCTTATAGAGAGAGAGAAGACCATATACCCTGAGCTCACTGGAAACGCTACAGCGATGTGTGAATCAGTTTTACTACGCCCTTATTGGCTGATTTTGATGATGTGTGGCCGATTCGTTAAAACTTTAATAGTATCTGTGGTTAGAAAAATAAAATATTGATTAAAATTTAAACTTAAAAGCACTTTTTTTTATCAACTTATATTTAAGTTTAACACAAAACTATGTGTGCAGGTTAACAATATTGCCAGATAAATTGTGATTTGCTTGGAACTATATCTTTTCGGGGGTGGATCCTAGCACAGCCCACCTCTTGGCGTCTTTTTGAATTCTCGCCAAACGAGTGGCGATAACGTCGCCAATGTGGCAACCTAGACGGATTATGGAGGAGAACTGTCTGGAATCTTATAGAATCTTACGGAGCGCCCTTTTTTGAACGTCCGATCGCAACGACGTTTCGAAACCATGGGAACCTAAGTTTTTTTGCCAAAACTATTCAAAATGTGCAACGAAATTCTGAAACCTTATTGGTTTATTAATATGTATTCATACGCGATAGTTGGATTTCGTTGGAAAAGAAGTAAAAAGGTTAATTGCTTCCGTCATTTATGCTTCTGATCTCTTGGGAGAAGGTTTTTATGTTAATTTAAAAAAAAAAAATTATTATTATTTCTGGCCTTCAAGTGTCGTTTTTTAATTGAAAAATAATAATAACAACAACAAATATTCAATTAGTAGTCAACTTGGCGAGATTTCAAATAAGTCGCCAAGAGGTGGGCCCATCTAGGATTTTACCCTTTTCGGCGGAAGGATCCATCCTACAGAATATTCAGTGAGCTCAGGTTATGCTGTCTTCTAGTACAGAAGATATAAAAGGTCCGGGCTTTACGAACCTATTCAGTAATCAGGCACTGCTGGAGTAGCCAGTTTGTGACTGGCGCGCCTCTAACTGGCAGTTCCAATAGATCGAATACTTTCAATTTTCTAACGGAAACTCACAACAATTACCCTCGCTTTACTGTCGACTGGCGACGTGATTGTCGGTCAATAGCTTAATTACAGTTACTGGCACTGTGTATGAACAGAAAGATTTCCTTACAATCAGCTTACCAGGTGCCATTCCAGCCGTTGGCAACTTATAAATCAGCCTTTAGACAACGAAAAAAAAAATAGAACATCTACCACGTGTCTCAATCCTGTCCTGTTGTGTCAATCCACATAATCTCCACCTTCACAAATAAACAACCACTCCAACAAATGAAGTCCTCACTTCGCAGTGACCTCACCAGCCACATTTCCATAATCTCTTTTTTTCCCTGGTGACGGAATAAAGAAAAGAAAAAAAAGAAATGGTAAACTTATCTCCTGTGACAGGTTTCTTATCCTCCCTCTTCGTGTTTTAAGGACTGAACATCGGTATCGGGTATGTATACCTGATTTACTTTTATTCTTTTATTTTGTGTAAGTCCATTTTGTTTCTGCTCTTGAATGAAGCCGGATGGAAACTTGAGAAGATCCGATAGTTGTTCGGAATGTTTGCGTTGTGGTACCTTCACCCACAGACAGCCGCTGGTGGCTTGAAATTTTTCTGTTCTCTTTACTTTCAATTACCTATATGTATACACTAGCTAAATACCCGTGCTTCAAATTTTAACGTGCAATATTTTAGCTTGCTGTGTGGCCTCGCGTTGCGGAAATCTGTCATTCGTGTATAGGACCCAGTTTTTGGTGCTTCGCTCGCAGGAAGGTTCATCGCTATTCAAAAGCGAGCTTGCTTCGTTCGCTGAAAAGTTCATGGACATATAAACACAGGCTTTTTTCACTCGTTTAAACGGTTCATTGCTATGCAAGCATAAGCTCGTTTCACTCACTAAAATCTAATTGCTACGTAAAGCCTTAGTATTGGAAGTCTCTCCCATGTCAAGAAAAAAAAAAAATTCCCCGTTAATACAATAATACAACACCCCTTTAAGATTATTTTAACTCGTGTTTGTGGAAAACAAAATTAAAGGGTAAAACTACTTATGTTGAAACTTTCAGAGCTCTAGGCCTATTCGAAGTCGCTTTTTGTGAAAAATTTAATTAAAGAACAAATTCAAATTTTAAAATTATTTTTGTCAGTCCAATTAAAAGGGTAAAACTACTTGTGTTGAAAATTTCAAAGCTGTAGCCCTATTTGAAATCGTTTCGTAATATATATTCTAATTCATTAAAAAAATTAATTTATAACGAACTAATTAAAATGTTAACATTCTGTTTGTGATGTATACAATTAGAAGGCTAAAACTATTTATGTTGAAAATTTCAGAGCTGTAGCCCTATTAGTAATCATTTTGTAAAATGTTTATTAATTAATTAAAAAAGAAAAAAATAAAAATTTAAAATTCAGTTTTTTAAAAGTCCGATTAAAAGGGCAAAACTACTTATGTTGAAATATCAGAGCTGTAGCCCTATTAGATATTTTTTTTGTAACATATTTATTAATTAATTAAAAAAGAACTAATTAAAATTTTAACATTCTGTTTGTGATGGTATACAATTAGAAGGCCAAAACTACTTATGCAGAAAATTTCAGAGCTGTACTCCAATTTTAAGTAGGTTTCTATTGATCCACAGAGCCGCAGGCAGACAGACACACAGTTTGTTTTATTATTATAGATAGGGTAATGAAAGTATAGAATTCAGTAAAAAAAAAATCGATTTTTTTGCATTTCTTCACGTTTTGGAACATCCTGATCTCAAAAAAGTGAAGTAGAAAAATTGTATGTCTGTGGTCGGCATAACTCCCGAACTAATTGACCTGCAATGTTCAAATTTGGTGTGCGGGTTGGTGGTAGCCATTAGGGCGTATCGAAAAAAACTTTTTTTGGAAATTCAAAATTTCAAGTTGATAAAAACTTGTCACAAAGTATACTCACATGTTTACCAAAAATTTTTTTAGTTCAATCGAAAAATATTTAGGTCCCCCGGAATGGACCTGAAGTTTGATGTTTTTTGACAAAAACAAAGATTTTTAATTTTTTTTTTAAACATAATAAAGCAAATTTTTATTTTCAAGAATAAAAATGTAGTGTTTATAATACTAATTAACAGTAATAAAAAAATTATATTTGCCATTTAATAATTAGGTATCCCTGAATCTACATGAAAAACTTAACTTTTTTACAAAATACGGATATTTTTCAATTTTCAACCCATTCTTTTGGTTAGTTTCAATTATTTTATTCATAGACTAGGTATAGTAGTACAACATTTTGAAATATCGGGAATACCATTTTATGAAATGGCGTTTACTAAACTCAAGTATTAATTCATGTAATTTCTGCACGACTCCACGTTGGTTGGAGTCTCCAACCAACAAAGACACTAGGTTTGAGACATGAAGGTAACGTTATCGAAAATGATTCAATTTCACAGGGTTCGAAAGATGAAAGTGTACATGATAGTAAAATGCTTCTACCATGGGAATTATTTTAAAGTTGAATTATTTCAGTGAAATAAGAATTGCCAGAAAATCTGCTCTTTTTTTTCTAGTGATTGTGACCGTAGAGCCAATCTCTATTATAGTAGAAGCTCTATTAGCAAGTGCTCTTTCGTGGGATTTAAATGTTGTAACACTAGAAAACCAGGCAATGGCAATAGATAAATCGAAAGTTTTTCGTGAGTGGGTAAAATATCATTAAGGTATTAGTTCAATTATTTTTCACTCTTATTTTCATTTTTCACTATTTATATAATCGAAAGGATGAAGCAATAAGTATAAAAATTGTGAGTTGTAAATGTGGTCGTATAAATAAACGAGAAGAACATGTATGTTTGGTATAAGAACTATATTCAACATATTTTGAACACTCAACTGCAAACAGTGGCTCTAGGTGAAACTTAGTGTCATCATTACAACTGATGAAATAAAGCTGCATTGATAAGAAAACTATTCAAGGTCTTGGTTATGATGGTGATGAATGAAATACTGAAGTCTCTAATTGATCAATTTCATTCTTCGTAAATACTTTAAAATAACCAATACAAGCAATAGTTTGTTTATTTCATTTAAACGAATTGCCTCTTAGGAAAGTTATGATTATTCTCGATGTTCCAATTTATTAACGTACTTCTTTTACTGTCTATTAAGAAAACGTCTAACAAGTTGTCGAGATTTACCAATTGTTGAATACAATAACATTGATAGGGTTTTTCCAAAATTTGATTTTATAAAGTTGAACACCGACCAGAAATATTGGAAAATATGTCAGGCTGTACTAGTAAGCAAATGAATGCCCCCAAAGTTTAGCAAGCAGAAACCCTGGAAACATCTCCCATTCAAGATGATTAAAAATGGCAAATCGAATTTCACGTATATGTATTGTATCACTTGATCCAACCTCGAAGTTGAAAAAAATAGCTGAGTTTGTAATGAAAATTTATATTCCCTTATGGGTTACAATATAACGTCATGTAATGATGATATTACGTTTCGTACAGAGCCACTGTCTGGAGTTGCGTGTCCAAAATATGTTGAATATAGTTCTTATACTAAAGATACATGTTCTTATCTTTTATTTATGCGACCACATTTACAGCTTACAGTTTTTATACTTATTGCTTCATCCTTTCGATTAAATAAATAGAGTGAAAAATAGTTGAACTAATACCTTGATGATATTTCACCGTTTCACGAAAAACATTCGATTTAACTATTACCACTGCCTGGTTTTCTTGTATTACAACATTTAAATTCCACAAAAGAGCACTTGCTGATTGAGCTTCTACTGTAATTGAGATTGGCTCTACGGTCATAATCTCTAGAAAAAGAGAGTAAGTAGATTTTCTGGCAGTTCTTATTTCACTGAAATAATTCAACTTTATAATAATTCCCATGGTAGAAGCATTTTACTATCATGTACATTTTCATCATTCGAACCCTGTGACAATGAATTCATTTTCGATAATGTTACCTTCATGTCTCAAACCTAGTCTTTGTTGGTTGGAGACTCCAACCAACGCAGAAATGATATGAATTAATACTTGAGTTTAGTAAACGCCATTTCATAAAATGATATTCCCGATATTTCAAAAGGCTGTACTACTATACCTAGATTATGAATAAAATAATTGAAATTAACCAAAAGAATGGGTTGAAAATTGAAAAATATCCATATTTTGTAAAAAAGTTAAGTTTATCATGTAGATTCAGGGAGACCTAATTATTAAATGGCAGATATAATTTTTTATATTACTGTTAATTAGTATTATAAACTCTACATTTTTATTCTTGAAAATAAAAATTTGCTTTATATTTATGTTTAAAAAAAAAATTAAAAATCTTTGTTTTTGTCAAAAAACATCTAACTTCAGGTCCATTCCGGGAGACCTAAATATTTTTCGATTGAACTAAAAAATTTTTTGGTAAACATGTGAGCATAGTGACAACTTTTTATCAACTTGAAATTTTGAATTTCCAAAAAAAGTTTTTTTCGATACGCCCTAATGCTCGTAAGGTAGTTACCATTCAAAAAATCATGTTTTTCAGTAATTGCTAAAAAACGTCTCTAACGATTTTGTTCAAAATCGGTGTTAATGCCTCTTAAAATGTTCTAAGCATCCCCACCTCCGAAATTCCCGTAAAAATACTTTAACGGCGAAAAAAGTTGAAAAACGAATGTCTTCAACACAGTTCTCTTTTCTTGAGCCATACCTCGTCAACGATTGTTTTTTCTTCTCCTCTCAGTTTTACTTATAATAAAGGATAATATAAGGATTATCGTAAAATATAAAATCACCATATCCAAAATCACCATTTTAGCAAAGTTTTTTTTTTTTTTTCTCGTATAAAAATCATCCTCAAAAATAACGCCAAACTGGCAATTTTTATTCAAATGAGAAAAAATAAGAAAATGGCAAGTAACACAGTGTCAAATTTTACTGCAATGACCAATGTTATATATTATTAAATATTCTATGTCCAATGCCCTTGCGAAAAATTGCCTACCTAAGAAATTTAAGTCCGAGGTCTGGCAACGCTGCGTAAATGTGTGGAATGAATGTCTGTAAGCATTTTATTTTAAACGTAAATATCTTCTACTGCGATAAGAAACAATGGCCTTAATATATTTACACAGCTGTATCGAGTAAATTTCAATCTGTTAGCAGCCGTTTCGCATTGCTATACCGCAATACCAGCTCTTGGCCTAAAGGGGAATTCCTTCAAACTTCAACTTAACTTGACATCACTAGACTGTAGATCGTCACAGTGCTCATAGGTATTTAATCCATTTTGGCGGCGTAAAAGTATAATGTTCGCCAAACCACAACCCTGTAGAGAACAAAAGACTATAAGGTTTGGCGAGAATTATATTTTCACTCCGCTAAAATGGATTAAATACCTATGAGCACGGTGAAGATCTATCGTCTAGTGATGTCAAGTTAAGTTGGAGTTTAGTATAGCAAGGATCATTCCCTATCCACGCTATGTTACAATCTTCTATACTAAACTTCAACTTAACTAGACATCACTTAGACGATAGATCGTCACAGTGCTCATAGGTATTTAATCCATTTTGGCGGAGTGAAGACATAATTCTCGCCAAACTTGTAGCCTTTTGTTCTCTATAGGGTTGTGGTTTGGCGAACATTATGCTTTCACGCCGTCAAAATGGATTAAATACCTATTAGCACTATGACGATCTACCGTCTAAGTGATGTCTAGTTAAGTTGAAGTTTAGAATAGCCCAGTTCATTTAGAAAACTACTTTGTAAAAAAAAAAAAAAAAAAAAAAAAAAAACCTTGAAATTTGGTGAGTAGGTACATTAAAGATTACTAAATGAAATGACATAAATTAAATATTCGAAAATAGCGTCTAATGTATTTTACTTTTAGACTGAGAGGCGACTGCAATTTTTGGACCCCATCGAACATCATTCTGAATTTTTTATAGAAATTGGAGAAAAGTGAGTAGATTACGAATCCACTGGTCTGCCGTGGAAGAAATGGCCGAAACTCGTCAAAAATCGACTTCTAATAAGTTGAACTAAATCCAATTGCTAAATGCCCCATTAACTTGCCAAATAATGAGCATTTTTTTTTATTTGGTAACCCTCACTCTTTAATTTTCAATTAAGAAGGTTGCAGTTGATTCGGATGTGTGGCTATGGCTTACTTGCATCTTTCACAAATGAGCCAAATTGGCAATAAACATTACGTCACTGATGTCGCCAATTTGGATTACTTTTGAAAGATACAAGTTTTCCGAGCCAGAAATCAGAAATCGTTTGCGCTTTTTCTCATTGAAAATCAAAATGCAGTGGGTTGCCAGACGAAAAAGTGTGTTCTCTTTTTGGCGATTGGTAGTGAATGGATGACACGGAGCTAGTTTACTACCAACTAGTAAACTAGCCGGTATAGTAGCAAGTCAACTACCTTTTATGTGACCATTTCCGTACCTACTCCTCATTTCGTTATTTGTTTCAAAATTGAAGTTAAGAGAACGTCCTAGTAAGGACCATTCCCTATACTCGCTATGTTACAGTCTTCTTGCCCAATGCATTTAGAAACTACTTTGTATAAAACCTTGAAATTTCGTGAGTAGGTACGAAAATGATCACTTAATGAAATGACATACATTAAAAAGCTCGGAAATAGCGTCTTATATATTTTATATCTGAAATCCTTACTTCAATGCATGTGCAGTGGCTCCATCTGCAGTAGTCTTTTGGTTTTTTTTAATCTTCGTTTGTAAAATAAAATTATTAGACCTTATTTTCGAGTTTTTAATTTATATCATTTCATTAATAGACTGAGAGGCGACTGCAATTTTTGGACCCCATCGGACATCATTCTGAATTTTTTATAGAAATTAGAGAAAAGTGAGTAGATTACGAATCAACTGGTCTGCAGTGGCAGAAATGGCCGAAACTGATCAAGAATCGACTTGGAATCAGTTGAACTAAATCCAATTGCCAAATGAGCCATAACTTGCCAAATAATGAGCATTTTTTTTAATTTGGTAACCCTCACTCTTTAATTATCAATTAAGAAGGTTGCAGACGATTCAGATATCTGGCGACAGTCTACTTGCATCTATTAAAAGGGAGCCAAGTTGGCAAAAAATATTACGTCACTTATAACGTAACTGATGTCGCCAATTTGGCTTACTTTTAAAAGATATAAGTTTTCCGAGTCAAAGATCAGAAATCATTTGCGCTTTTTCTCATTGAAAATCAAAATGAAGTGGGTTGCCAGACGAATAAGTTTGTTCTATTTTGGCAAGTTATGACATATTTGGCAATCGGATTTTAGTTCAACTCATTCCAAGGCGATTTTTGATCAGTTTCGGCCATTTTTGCCACGGCAGACCAGTGGATTCCTAATCTACTAACTTTTTTCCAATCTCTATAAAAAATTCAGAATGATGTTCGATGAGGTCCAAAAATTGCAGTCGCCTCTCGGACTATTAGTGATAGTTTCCGTACCAAATGTCAAGGTTTTATACAAAGTAGTTTCTAAACGCACTGGGCCAGAAGATTGTAACATAGCAAGTATAGGGAATGATCCATACTAGGACTTCCACTCAAAAGACCTAAAATCGACACCAACACAACAACCCACCGAAATTGCCGCATCGCACATTGGCGGCATCCCAACAAAAGGTAATGACAACGCGACGTCCTGAACAAGAAAAGGAATAAGAAGAAGAAAAAAGAAAAAAAAAAAAAGACCGCCTTTTAAGGCAGTGCAGGTATTATTCCGTTCGACTGACCAAGAAAAACGCAAATCCCTGACGACATATGGAAGGGGGGAAGGGGGGGGGGGGTGCTTCTCTTTGTAGACGAGGTACTACATGTCATGTTTTTACCACAACTTTTAGTTCGCTTCAAGTACTAAGAATAGATTGAGATCGCATCGTTTTTAAAAGACGGGGGGAAGTTTTTTTTTTTTTTTATGGTTGTTTTTCGTAATGGGGTGGTAAGGCACCACGCGGGGGTTTAGTATGCTTGGATTGGCTTGTTTTACACGCTTGGTGATCGTATTTATTCGAAATGATGGCTAAATAGTCAAGAGGCCAACACTTTAGGGGACATTCCGAGACACAGTGTCTCAAAGAATTCTTGACAGAAACAGTGTGGACGTACGTTGCTTGCACGATTGAGATTGCCAAGGTGAATTAATTTTTTGGACGTTTATTAGAGTTAGATATTGGATTCTATCAGGGAGAGATACAAGATTCCTTAGGTGTCTTCAACATGCTTAAATTACCGTTTTCTCTTTTCTGTGGTGCTGCCATCTATTGTATGTTACCGTAACATCCCAAAGTTTTGGGACTACTAATGATTTTTTTTTTAATTTCAATTTTCACACTAATAACACAGTATGCAATTGTAAATATACTATTAGTCAGAAGCTGGAGGTCCATCTGATGGTTGTGTGGTTAGCGCTCTGACCACGCATGCCTAAGGTGCCGTGTTCGAAATCCCGGATTAGTCATGGATTTTCGTTGTGGTTCGGAATCCACGTTAAGCTGTAGGTCCCGCCTTGATTAGCAGTTATTGGGCATAAAAATAGGTCGTTCAGCGTTTTAACCAACCAATCAGAAGCGGGAGTCAGTCATTAAACTGGTAAATACTCAGGTGTTTTGTATAAAGGGGGAAAAAAGATCGTTATCCATTTCTTTCGACATGGACTGCCCCCAGGAACTTGCTGGAACCTAAAATCGATCCAGGGATTTAAATTTTTTGCTGGCCCAAACTTTTAATATCATCATTAATGAAATTTAACAATTATTTTTAATAATGCATTAATTCCAATATTTCATTAAATAATTTTAATAATAGTTGATTAATAGTTTTAATAATAAATAGATTTTTTTAAGTATTTTTATTTAATAATTAATTTCAATAATTTAAATAGATTTATTTATTAATTAATTTTTTAATCCTGTTATACGAGCTTCGATTTTGTGTGTTTGTGAGTCGTAGGCAACATATTAATGCATTTTCCGTCATCCAATCGAGCTGAAACTTTGTAGAGAAACTCGTTGTGGACGACAATTCATTGTATAAAGTTTTTTTTTTGGAAAATGGGAGGGGGGGGGGGATTAGTTAATGACATGGAATGGATAGTTTTCTTCGTAGTGGTCAAGCACTGTAAAAACTCGATCCGAGTTCAAAACTTAAATTGTTATAATAATTAGTTTAGTGAAATCAAATTTTTGTGTCTCTATTATTTACGTCTCTTTTGAGTGAAATTGGTTTCCATAAACCATTGATAGTTTGTTTCAAAACTAAAACAAAAATGCGAAAAAAAATTGCAAAATAAAGAATGTCTTCCTACTGGACCTTAGCATAAATCCACTGGCCAATATCGACTCGACAATGGCCAATCCCGATGAGGACCGTAGTTAACTGGCAGTTGCTACGGATCGTGGTCAACCTCGTCCAGTGCTGGGTAAAGTATACAGGAAATTTCGAAATACTGATGCAGAGTTTTAAAAGTGAAACATAGTTCTCTAAGAAAGGACGGAGGGATAAAAAATTGGTTTGCGATATTTTTTTTTTTTATTCTGTATTTTAGGACGATACTAGTGATTCGGCATGCAATTGGCAATTTTCCAATAACCCCCTTGTTTCCTGAATTGGCCAATACCACTATGATACCTGGCAACTCATATTTTTAAATTTAAGGTTTCAAGGTCCTTACGTTGGTTGTTTTCAGATTATCTAGCAACACGAGGGCTATAATGCGCCGAAACATTCGTCATTAGACAAGCCAACATACATTTACTAACACCCATGCCTAACACGGGACTCGGAACCCGCAACCAAGCGGTCTAGAAGCTAGCACGCTAACCACTATACCGTTTGGTCGGCTCAAGGTCCTCTCGTGCGAGACCTTCCTGTCTACAAGCCATGAGTTCGACTCGAATAACTCTCTCTCTCTGTATATGAAAGGCAAAGGAGTTAAATACACTCATTCTTTCGAGTAAGGCGACACTGAATCGGACCACCTTCTTACCCGAAAGGAAATACGCCCACATTCGGAGATTAGGAAACCTCATTAAAATGGAGATTAGGTGACAGTCTTTAAGAAACAAGAGATGGACTTGGCGTGTCGCAAAAAGGTGCGATTCCAGTTTGGAAATACAATTCATGGCGGTTGGGGAACAATGAAGAGTCATGTTTCCATGTAAAAGAGTGCTGCACACTAATGGTGTAAAGTGAACAAGTTTTTTTTTTTTTTATTGAATAATGAAATGTCAACGTCGTGGTCTGATATCTGTTACCATAATAAAGGAGAGGGATTTTTGCAAGGCTTCTTCTACCGCTGAGTTGCCTCGCTAGGGCCGTATGCGGCTGCGACAGTATTTTCTGCAGGTTGCGTAATGTTGCGTTTCGTATGATTTTAAAGGGCACAAAGATATAAAATCAATTTTTTAAAAGATAGAATGATCTCTTGAAAATTGGAGTTTTTTTTTTGTTCGTTGTATTTGGATAAATTATTTTATACGAAAATAGTTCTTTTTTTTTTTTTTTTTTTTTTTAATTTTGATATTCCTAAAATTTTGACTATTTATATTTTCTTTGAGAGTTCAAAACTTATATTATTCAATTTAGAATTTTTTTTATACAAAATAACTCATAAAGATTAACAAAATAATTATTAGATATTTTTTTATTAGATATTAATTTATTAGAATATTTTTTAATAAAATTTTTTCTCTATATTTTCAAATAATATTCCATCAAGTTTTTTTTAAGTATAGATTTTTTTAAAAATTCATTTATCAAAAATATAGTTTTAAACATTTTCTCTGCACAGAACTTTATTTTTTAAATTTTATTTTAAAATATAACATTTAGAGTAAATGATAACATAAAAAAAGAAGAAAAAAAATTAATATTTAAACTTTGAATTTTTTTTAAAAAATCTCAAACTCGCCCATGATTTTTTTTATTATAATATTTTCTTTATGTAATTATGTATTACAGAAAGCTTTCTCACTTTGAAAAAAAAATTTTTTTTTTGTTGACTTATATTACAATACGCAAAGATTATGGAAACAACATAGCAATAATTATGGATTTTTCTTCGTTTTTAATGTTTTTAAAAATAAATAAACACAATATTTAAAAAAAAAATTATCTCAAAGACATATAAATAGTTTCTCAAACATAAGAGAAATTGAATATATATATATATATATATATATATATATATATATATATATATATATATATATATATATATATATATATATATATTCAATTTCTCTTATGTTTGAGATACTATTTATATGTCTTTGAGATAATTTTTTTTTATATATATATTTGTAAATAGCGGGGTTTTTTTTGTAGGGGGGGGGGGGAGGGCAAGTTATTTCATATATGACCAATTGTATCTAGTTCAACTTATTCAAAGTCTGTTTTTGGACCGTTTCGGCCATTTTTGTGATGTTTAATCGGATGCCTGAACTTGCAATCGCCACATTGCTAAGATATATGATTCCTTAGTTATTTGAATTACGATTTATTCTTTCCTGTATTGTTACATGTTACGAATACTATCACAACTTCCCTGAACTTTTGGATTATTACTGACATCTTTTTTTTTTTTTAATTGTTATATATTCAAACAAATACGACAATGTGCAATTGTAAATTAAACTAGTCGTGAGAAGCAGTCACACACACACACCTACACACAAGGTTTGATGAACATTTTTAATTTCGCCGGAAATTCGCCCATTAGTCACGACGTCATACAACTTCGGAACAGAACACACTTTCTCCTGACATTGTGGAAGAAAATCTCAGAAATGCTAGATCGAGGCCAACCACCACATTTCATTTGCATCCCATCAGCATCACAATCCGGCAGGAAGATATCATTGCCACCTCTCCATTTCACCCAGCAAATGTTTACTCTATACCTACCCTAGTACAATCTATGTACCACCCAGGAGCCCTTACCCATACGTTGCAAAAACATTTTCTTTTTACAAAGCACACCCCGGCCTTTGTTGACTGTACAGGCATTGTACGAACAAGAGCATGGGCTTCTTGTGCATAACAATGCGCCAGACACAAAAGCAACGATAACATCTTCATGTCTTCCCTGCTCCACGAGAGGTCGCTGTTGACGCAGCTGCTTGGAAGTTGTAGTTGTTACAGCCTCGTCGAAAGAAACAGAAGTTATTTTCCAAAGGGATTGATATCTGTGGAGTGTTTAACGAGTATATAGAGGGGAGAATTATTATAATTTTTTAAAAAAAATTTTGCTCTAAAATATGCGTTTTTTAGGCTGACGTCTTAATCTAAAGAGGAAACCATTCTGTTTACCCTAGATTTAGGGTTATCTAAAAGAAACTTTTCACCTGAAAAGACTACAGTAACCAGATCTTGGACTTAAAATTCTTAGGTGGGTAATTTTTCACAAGGGCATTTTGTACATAGTATATTTAATAACATTTTTACCTCTTGAAATATCAAGAGTACTTCAAAAACTAAGACTTCCTGCACTTTAAAAAGTACCGAGAAATGCACTATGTCCAATTATAGGTATGGGAAAAACAACAGCGTAGTATTAAAAATATTACATCTGGTAATGGTAAGATCAGCTTTGTTAAAAATTAAAAAAAAATTAATTGATTCGCTTATGATAATTATATAAATACTACAACAATATGTAAAGTCTCCTGTATTGGATGACTGATAAAAAGTAAGATAAATCGTAGTAGCATATAAACGTATGTTTACATCAAAATGATTTGATTCATACCACCATCTTGCCCACTAGGAGGTAAATCAAGAAAATTATATTTTATTAGGAGTTTAATTGATAAAAAAATAATATAACCCATAAAAAAAGAGTTTAAAAAAAATATTTTATATGCACTGTCAATTTTTATATTCCTTAACACAGCGCCGATATCAAAAACATTTCTATCAGCGGCAAACTATGTTTCTAAATATATTTTTTTAAAAATGAACGTGAATTTATGCTCCAACATCTAAATATCATTTATTTATTCTGATTAAAGCTTGGCGTCCACTATCGCTAAGCAGAGCAGGTCAGAGCGGAGTGGATTAGAGCCAATTACAAGGCTGCCAATGTCTACTATAGCACGAGCCTCGAGCTACAGTGGACGTTGACAGCCTTGTAATTGGCTCTAATCCACTCCGCTCTGATCTGCTCTGCTTAGTGAAAGTGGACGCCAAGCTTAAAGTAATTTTATTGTTTATTTATCAATTTATAAAAAAAAAAAAAAAAATTCGCAACAGGAAAGATTTTTTTGCAGATTGACTCGTTTTAAACTCGGCAAAAATTAACGATTTTATTGCTTTTTAGGGGCAAATATTAACGATGGTTTTCTTCGTAGTGAGCACTCGATATGAACTCAAAATTGCACATAGCATTGCATATGAAGACATTATAAGTAGTAAAACTATCATAAAAACTTCGATTTTATGGTTTAATTTTTCTATATTACAATACAATCTATATCTGTAGCCCGGACAGAAACGCACTATGTCACAAAAAGCGAATTTTATAGGAGAGACAAATGAATGTTACAGTTACGACCTTTTCTCTCTTTTGTTATGATAGAACATAGTGTTCTTTTCAAAAACGTCTAAATAGGTTATTATTTAACCTAGAGCGTAGTGCTTCATTCCATTAGAAAGAGCGGAAAGTGTTATGTAAGATGGTGACATAACCTCAATTTCAAAATTTTTTGACATAGTGCGCTATCCTTCCTGGATACAGATATATTTAAATTTTTATTTGGATAACGACTCTTTTGTGTCTTACAAATTGTAGTGTACGTTTCTTTACCCCCCCCCCCACATCCTTTTAAAAATCAAAGTTGCAGAGGCCCTTAGGTACTATATACCAAGGAACCCTAGTATGTGTCAGAAGAACTGATCAGAATTAATAGGAAGCAGATTAGCTTACTGGATAATGTAAACTTCTCCAAGCGAGAAAGAGGCGAATCACAATGGAGTACGATGGGGGGGAAGGGGGGGGGGGGTACGCCAAATTGGTCCTCCGAATGGAATGATAGGGGGACCTTCCAAAGTTTTTTTAGGAGTTTCTTTCTCCATTCTCTTCACAAAGAAACTTATCCCAAAACCACATAAGCCCACACAAAACATTACATGCACACACCGCTTTTTATGAAAGGAGATGTTATTTTTTTAGGGTCGGTTGCCTTTCAAAACAGCGCGCTGCTTGGACGCTTGGCGACGAAGGCCTTGAGATTTGGCGCCTTATCGCCTCTTGATACTATTCGAGATCGGTTGGTTGTTTTCAGATTATCTGGCGCTTTCAGCAACGCGAGGGCTATAATGCGCCGAAACATTCGTCATTAGACAACATACATTTACAAACACCCATGCCTAACACGGGACTCTGAACCCGCAACCTCGCGGTCTAGAAGCTAGCACGCTAACCACTATACCGTTTGGTCGGCCTATTCGAGACCGGAGAATGACTTAATCGTTATAACTTAATCTTTGAATGACTTAATTTCATGTGTTCAATTTGTTTAATTTCATGGACAATTTTTATTAAGTCCTTTATATTAATTTCGATTGTGTGTGTGTCTGCGGAGGCCTATTTAACCTACTTGCCGTAATCCAATCAGGCTGAAACTTGACTGATAGATTCGATAATAATGCTTTTTATCAAATTTTGGGGGGATTTCACTGTCACTAAAAAGGTCGCTTTTACACGCGCTTCTAAAAACGCTCATAATACGAATAAATCCCATTTAATCGATCAATGTTGAAACTTTTTCTTGTTGCCAAAATTGCTCCAGCCAAATCCACTTTGCGTTGCGTAGCGACGCTATAAGTGAAATAATTTTAACCGTTCATTTTGAAACTCTTTCCTGTTGCCAAAATTATTTTAATCCAAATAAATAAAAGATATGTGTTTTTATTGCCTTATTTCAGTCTTATCAGCTTTCGTAGATAGATGACTCGTTGTAGATGCAATGTATTCAATCAAGTTTTAGGGGCAAAAAAGGAGTTGATAAATAGTTGGGAATGGATCTTTTGTTCTTAGTGGTCAAACACTATGAAGACTCAATCTGAGCTCAATAAGTTGCAATTGTACATAAAAATTGGCAATGCATATAAAGGATTTATATAAAAAACTTTTTTTTTATGGGAACATATATCGGAATCTGTGAAGGAATTGCATCTTTTTGCAGTTGCTGGGGGGAACGATCGGAACTATGCATTTGGCCTTTAGTAGCTTTCTCTTACAACCCAAGAAAAAATTTCACCTCATGTTTCAGTAGTATCCTATCAGAAGGCACTCTTTTTCCCATTGTGATAGGGATATTGTTATTTTAAAGCGAGTATTTAAAAAGACAGACAGAGTTTGTACTGAGTACAGAGTAAATAATTGAAGCAAAGCAAC
This sequence comes from Linyphia triangularis, assembly GCA_963978545.1. NCBI lineage: Eukaryota > Metazoa > Arthropoda > Arachnida > Araneae > Linyphiidae > Linyphia > Linyphia triangularis. Next base: position 11,419,134 of record OZ021728.1, read on the forward strand.
AAACAAGCCCTTTTCGAAACAAAATATATCGTTGATGTAAAAAGATGGTGAACTTATACTACGGCAAAAAGTTTTCTGTATCCTTACAAGCACGTGTAACTCGTGTCGGCTCAAGAGATAAGGAAATAACAATAGTAAAAAAAAAAAAAAACTAGGGGTGAGGAACATCGCACAACTTTTAATTACACTATAATACTGACGTGGATTAGTGTCATCTACCGTTTTTATGTTTTCATCATTCATTTTGCAAAAATGGCCAGCTAGCCGATATATTTTGCGATAATTCTTGTATGGGTCTTTAAAAAAAAAAAACTGCGCCAAAATGCTGATTTTGGCGGTATACTTTTCGATAATTCTTCTTATAACTGAAACTGGGGAGAGAAGAAGAAACGATCGTTGATGAGGTATGCTCAAGGAAAGAGAACTCTGTGTTAAAGGCATTTGTTTTTCAACTTTTTACGTCATTAAAGCATTTTTACGGGAATTTCGGAGGTGGAGACGTTTAGAACTCCTTAATTACCACAGCGATTTTGCACAAAATCGTTAGAGCCATTTTTTAGCAATTACTGAAAAACGTGACTTTTTCAAAGGCAGCTAGCTACCTCATGCGCATGTGCTATTTTGACGAAAACCTTAATGGTAGGTCCTTGTGCCATCCCCAACCCGCACACCAAATTTGAACATCGTAGGTCAATTTGTTTGGGAGTTATGCTGACCGCAGACACACAGACAGACATTTTTTCTAGATCACTTTTTTGAAATCAGGATGTTCCAAAACATAGTTAAATGCAAAAAAAAAAAAAAAAAAAAAAAAATTCAACACCTTAAAAATTTCCTCCGGTAAACGCATTTAGAGCAGAATTGAAGACCACAAATCTGACACAGTCCCAGTTTGTGCCGATAGCTGTAAGTAAGTCATCTTTGTCTCTTATATCGAAGCACTACAGTTAGAAATCTCTCTGCATTTAGAGAACAACTAGGAATTAATGATTAGAAATTGGACGTTTCCTCAGCTTGCGCCAATGGTTGAAAATAATTCATCTTTCAGTCTTACGTCCAAGCACAACAAATAAGAATTCATCTAAATTTTCTCCAGTAAACATATTTAGAGCAGAACTGATGACCAGAAATTTGACCTGGCCACAGACCAGTGATTATAATTTTGTCATATTTCTGTCTTGTATCAAAGCAGAACACTTTAGAAATCTTTCTGAATCTTTACTAACAAACGCATTTAGAGTACAACGTAGAACTAATTATCAGAAATTGGACTCATCCTCAGTTTGCGCCAATGGCTATAACTAAGTCATCTTTTCATCTTACGTTCTTTCCTTCTGAATTTCCTCCAGTAGATGCTTTTAGAGCAGAACTGAAGATCACAAATTTGCCCCAGCCTGCACCGATAGCTGTAAGTAAGTCATATTTGTGTCTCATATCGAAGCACAACAGTTAGAAATATTTCTGCATTTAAAGAACAACTTAGAACTAATGATCAGAAATTGGACCCATCCTCAGTTTGCGCCAATGGCTATAACTAAGTCATCTTTTCCTCTTACGTTCTTTCCTTCTGAATTTCCTCCGGTAGATGCATTTAGAGCAGAACTAAAGATCACAAATTTGACCCAGCCCCAGCCTGCGCCGATAGCTGTAAGTAAGTCATATTTGTGTCTCATATCAAAGCACAACAGTTAGAAATATTTCTGCATTTAAATCTAATGATAATGATAAAGAACTAATGATCAGAAATTGGACCCATCCTCAGTTTGCGCCAATGGCTATAACTAAGACATCTTTTCATCTTATGTTCTTTCCTTCTGAATTTCCTCCGGTAGATGCATTTAGAGCAGAACTGAAGACCACAAATTTGACCCAGCCTGCGCCAATAACTGTAAGTAAGTCATCTTTCCGTCTTGTGTCCAAGCTTATGACAGACAGCCCTAAAGACTTCCTTTGTCCGGAATCCTGCGTCCACAAACCCGGCATTAATCCATGCATCGTTCCCCGCGACAACAAAGTAGCCAGAAAGGGACGCCGACAATAGGGGACGGATACGCGTAATTCCAGCTCTGTGGTACAGCAGCCGGTACATGTACCGCGGTGTACTTCACAGGGTTCGGGATGGTGAAAAAGGTGTGCAGTCAAGGGACAGGACATTTGACACCGCGTCGGCTGAAGAAACAAGCGAAAACATACGCATCGGGGAGAACAGTCAAAACCCCGCTTGGTATCAAGGCAACTTGTGGGTAAACAGTTCTTCCATAGGACAACAATGGTTTCTGGTACGTCTCAATAGAAGAGTAGGGGATCTTTTTTTTGAAAAGCAGCGCCTGTGAAAGAGATTTGTAGAGGGGGGGGGGGGGGACGGAATTAAGGGGAGGGGGAGATGTTTGATGTGAAACCACTGATTTTTGCTTGCGTGAAAAGCGATTGTTGTGGAAAAAAAGGGCTCTGTGACAAAATCGGGGTTTGCCGCGTGTTGTGTTTGGTGGTTTGCATCGCCAAGTGATTGGCGTGTATAATACACTGGGATAACATGCAGGACCGGTGGATTTAACTTTCCCAGGATGGAATTACACAGGGGGTGGGAGGAGAGAAGGGGGGGGGGGGTAGAGATTATTCGGATGTATCATTTGTCAAATGGACAAGAAAGTTTTCATTTTGGCAGGATGTCGGATTATGTTTCACGGACTTTTCGTTAATTTTCGCACCTACAACGCCCTGTTTCGTAAGAAGGTTGTGGATGATAGGTATGGTGTCATCGTTATGCTGCTGTTCTAAGAACAGAAGTCATATATCTGCTATTGAGCTTTAAATGAGAAATGGTGTTTTAAAGTTTAAAAAAAATTCATGTATTTTGAAATTATTGATTAACTTATTAATGCGTTTTTGCCAATTAACCAACTCAGAGTATATCTTTAATTACATATATGAGTCGTCCATTTCCAAAAGTGCCTAGTTGCCTAGGGGACAACTTTTCAGGAAACGAGAAAAATCTGTATTTTATTAAACTCAAGAGTTAATTTATGGCTGTTATGTTTATAAAATCTGAAAAGAAATTAGAAATACAATTTACAAGGTTTTAGGTCGGTATTATTATATATAAAGCAGTAATAAGCTGTTTTAATATGCAACTAGGCAGTTTTGAAAAAGGTTTTTGTAATTAGCTAGTTTTGGAATTGGACCTTTTGCAATTAGCTAGTTTTCGCACTGTAAATGCAACTGGTCAGTTTTGGAAATCAAAAACAGCAATGAGACTGGATGTGATGTTAAAAAGTTTAAAACAAACTACTTTTATTTCCACTTACACTTTTCCCAACACCTTCAACTCTCACATCCGCTTCAACATTTGCAATATTTAAACTTATTTTCTTTCACAAGATCGCAAGAAAAGACAACATAACACGAGATATAACTTCATGGATATCACTCAGCTTTCAATCAACACAGCTGAACAAAAATAATTGATTTACTAAAAGTAGCAGGTTGGCCAACAGTAATTATTAGTAAAAAGTGTAGAAATATAGGTGTGCACTGTGAAAATGTCCCCCAGTTTTTCAGAATAGACAATTTTGTGGAAGCTTACAACTAGTGGGAAGGGCTCTTTTTTATTGCAACTGGCAAGTTTTGGAAATGACTTCAGGAAAGCCGCCATCTTAGATGCTAGCAATTAGGTAGTTTTGGAACAGTATCTGAGTTTGCAACAAGACAGTTTTGGAAATAGAATGAAATGCAACTAAGCCCGGTTTGAATTTGTACTCGATTTTCAGTCCTTTTTTTTTAAATAGGATTTTGAAACTTTTGCCACTGTAAAACTATTTTAAAAAATGTATTTTTAGTTGTGCCAACAACGCGCAATTAAAATCTCAACTTTTCAAATTTTGTCAATTAGATACTTTTGGAAATGGACGACTCATATGATCATCTTTAACATCCCCAGTAGCATAAATCCACTGGCCAATATAGATTCGACATTGGCCAATCCCGATATGGACCATGATAGAGTTGACGTGGCTACGGATCTTGGCCAATGCTGGGAGAAAAAAATCCCAGAACCTCTGTTTCCAATATTGGCCAATAAAGTTGTGATGCATGGGTAGAAGTTGAGTTAGATGTCACAATCTATAAGCACATGTGGTTAAAAAGGATGCAGTTAAGATCACAGTAAAGCCTAAGTACTAAACACAGATCTTTGGACGCTGCAATCTTGTCGAAAAAGTATTACTTCCTATTTTATAATTGTGTTGAGAATACAAAAGAAGTTTTAGGTTCGTTGTCATGAGGTCTAAAGTCTAAAGTAAGAATTTATGAAATTACTTAATTTGCCTTTGATGATCGGATCTACGCTCTGAACTTCTGAAGTCCTTGTCCCTTCCTACAGTCATAGGCATCATCGGAAGGAGTCATCGGTGAGATTAATGAGGCTTTTAGTAGTACCTACAATATCTAGAAGAAGGTTTTTAATTACGAATTTTTTTTTTATTCGGGCATATATCCAATGGGCACTTTTTATTTGCCAGCCACAGGGGATTTTGTCGCCTCACTCCCACGGCTAGTTGCATATTAAGCATGGTTTTTTTGTGGACACTTTATGCTTTTTCTTCTTTTGACACTCTCTATAATGACGTTCATCACTTGGCAGTTGTATAAACGAAATTAATTATGCGTTTATTGTGTTTTTTTTAATGTGGTCCATTGAGCGCATTACGTCCGACGCTGATGGGAGATCAATTGCCCATTTTGGGATTTTCAAAGTATAGATTTTTGAAAGCACGAATTAGAGGGAATTCTTTGAGTATTTACTATTAGTTTCAGAAGAGCAACCAAGCACTTTTCTGACATAAAATAAACCAACAGATGATATTGCTAAGCAACAAGGCTTTCCAACATTTGGCCTATCAAATCATGTGCTATTTTACAAAGTATAAAGATTGATTTTTTTTTTCTTTCTAAATCCATATTCATATTAATCTTCAAAGACCTACATGAAATCTTTTGTTAGACAGTATCTTCTTCAATAAGTACAGCAGAATCAGTAAGAAATGCAGAACAGAGATAGAAAAGTTGCAATAACGTCAAGGCTTCCAAACTTTTGGTCCAATCATGTACGCTTTTACAAAATATAAAGGCGCATTTTTATATCCCACATGGAATCTTTTGTTACACAACATCTTCAACAAGTAAAGCAGAATTAGAAGGAAATGCACCACAAAGATGGAAAAAAGTTACTATATCGAAGACAGGGACAATGCCATCAAACATATACCATTACAGTATACTGTCCTCAAGAGATGGAAATTTACGAAATCACGTTCCACTGCATTCCTGGCCAATACAAATCGAAACATTTGAAGGACTTGGAACACAATGCACAGAAACATTCCAAATTATTCAATATACCACATCATCGGACTATTTCAGAATTTCTGAAGACCACAAAATCCTTAAAGAAGATATCTGATTCCTACAAACGTAGGATCATCTACACAAATTTTCACTCGAGGTATAAAAAAAAATGGCGTCATTCTATTATTCTAAAAAAATAAAAATCGAAACAGTTGAAGGACTTTGAACACAATGCATCGAAACATTCCATATTATTCGATAAACCACATCATCGGACCATTTCAGAATATCTGAAGACCACAAAATCCTTAAAGAAGATATCTCTAGCGTGACTCCTACGAACATAAGATCATATACACAAATTTTCACTTGAGGTAAAAAAGAAATATGTCCTACAAAAAAAAAATAAAAAAAAATGGCGTTATTCTATGTTCTATAAAAAGACCTTGTGTTGGGGCAGAATAAATGTATACCTGGATAAAGAATATGTTTGGAAAAGAACAGATGACGAGGGGGGGGGGGGGGGTCTTGTACTCCACACAGGTTTTAAGGGGTTTATAAACTATTAGAGGGGTTTGTGGTGTACATTCTCTCGGGGGTAGGCCACAAAGCAATAGCGGCTTCTGGAACCCTGCTGCGTCTTGGAGTGCCCTCATGTTCGAAAAGGAAGTTTTTGTGCTCGTTCCTTTTTTTTTATCGGGACGTGGGGAGGGGGGGTGTTTTATGTTGGGCACAATGAGGGCGACATGTGAGATCCCCTATGATTTTAAAGGGGGCGGTTGAGGGTTGTAGCTGTTTGGCGGTTTATCGCCGGTGTGGGATTTTAGTTTCTCTTGTGGCGTGTTTGAGACCATACACGTCAATGTTTGGTTACGAATTATACCAAATCGTTTTAAAACTAGGGGTGAGGAACATCGCACTACTTTCAATTACACTATAATACTGACTTGGATTTGTGTCGTTTTACTCGCCATCAATGTTGATTTTGGCGATATACTTTTCGATAATCCTTATATTATCCTTTATTATAAGTGAAACCAGGGAAGGGGGGGGGGGGGAGAGAGAGAAGAAAAAACGATCGTTGATGAGGTATGCTCAATGAAAGGAAACTCTGTGTTGAAGGCATTCGTTTTTCAACTTTTATACTCCATTAAAACATTTGTACGGAAATTTTGGAAGTGCGTATGTTTAGAACACCTTAAGAGGCATTAGGTTAGCAATTTTTATCAAAAACGTAGAGCCGTTTTTTTAGCAATTACTCAAAAACATGCTTTTTTCAAAGGCAGCTACCTTATGCGTATGCGCGATTTTAACGGAAAACTTAATGGCCACCACCAACCCGCATACCAAATTTGAACATCGTAGATTAATTTGTTCAGGAGTTATGCTGACCACACACACACAGACATTTTTTCTAAATCACTTTTTGGAAGTCAGGATGTTCCAAAACGTGGAGGAAAAAAAAAAAATATCGAATTTTTTGTGTGTGGACCGAATACTATACTTTCATTACCCTGTGTATTATGTATGGGTAATTGAAAGTAAAAAGTGTTTGTACTGCATTTTTCCAATTTAAATTCGTATTCTAATAATATAACCGATAATCCCCTATGATTTTTAATATAAATTCTTTATATACATTGCCAATTTTTTTATGCAATTGCAACTTATTGAGCTCAAATCGAATTTTCATGATGTTTGACCACTAAGAACAAAAGAGTAATTCCGAACTATTTATTAACTTCGTTGTTGTCCCCGAAACTTGATTGAATACATTGTCATCCACAAGATTAAGCTTTATTGGATGAAGGAAAGTGGCTTAATTAGTCCTCTGAAGATTTTGCCCTAGTCAACATTTATAGATGAAGGTTTCAGTCATTAAATATCACCAAATTGAACATGTTTGAATTAAGCTTGGTGTCTGGATAATAGAACGTGAGTAAAAGTTGTGAATTGAAGGCAAATTAAACGTGTGTAAAAGCGGCACTTACGTGACAGTCTCAAAACTTGATAGAAAGTTGTCATCGAAAACGAGTGCACTAGTCAATTTTCAAAGTTTCAGCTCAATTACGAGAGGGGAAGTATTTTTTATGAGTAATCAAAACCGTCAGTTAAAACGTGTGTAAAAGTGGCCTCTTGGTGTCAGTGATAGCCCCCAAAACTTAATAGAATGCTACTTTATCGACAGCAAATTTATCTGTCGAATTTCAGCTCGATTAGATGGTGGCAAGTTGGTTTATTCGTCTTGCAAAGCGATAATAGAAGTGAGTTTAAAAGCGAACTTTTAGTGACAATTACATACAACAAAACTTGGCGTAAAGCGACTTTATTAATAACGAATCTGTCTGCCTAACTTCAGCGCGATTGAAGCCGACCAAACGGTATAGTGGTTAGCGTGCTAGCTTCTAGACCGCGAGGTTGCGGGTTCGAGTCCCGTGTTAGGCATGGGTGTTTGTAAATGTATGTTGGCTTGTCTAATGACGAATGATCCGGCGCATTATAGCCCTCGTGCAGCTGACGGCGCCAGATAATCTAAAAACAACCAATCAGAGCGATTGGAAGATGGTAAGTTAGTTTATTAGTATTCCTGAGATAGAAGCGTGTGTAAAAGCGACCTTTTAGCTACATTGACAGCCCCCAAAACTTGATAGAATGCATTGTCATCGACATAGAATCTATCTGCCAAGATTCAACCCGATCAGATGACGCCAAGTGGGTTAATTAGGTTACCTCAGAATTGTCCGGTATCCACACGCACGCACGCACATAAATTCGAACTGAATATAAAGAATTTAAAAATATCTACCAAAAATATTTTATTTAGTAGGTCTATTTGCGATGACTAAAACTGGATTGTTTGGAATTTCGATTTTTTTTTAATTAGAAAATAAATCGTGTTGTAAATTAATTTTAATTAAAGAACTTGACTATTAATTACAACATATTCTATTCTGTTTTAGGCTTTATAGGAATTTTATTTTGTATAAAAATTAATTTATAAAATAATAAAGACTATAAAAATAATAGTTTTAAATAAAAAACAAACTTTTTTCAACGTTTTTTAAACCTATTTAAAAAAAAAAAATGGTACGCAACGTGCAGTGAAAAAGAATGGTTGCATATTAAATGAATTTAATCTAACGACTTTTTATTATAATTCAAAATATAAAATAGCAATTTATTTTTTGGATAAATATAAATTATCGAGTTATTTTTTATGTATTAAAACAATAAGACGCGAACTCATATAACCCTAAAATATGTTTTACAAAATAGGGAAGATAGATGCAAATAGATTTATGCGTTTTTCTTAAGTACTTTTAAAAAGATAATAAACTTTAATATAGCGCTCTGATATTGTTCCCAATTACTTATTTATACATAAGATAGGCATCGAAATAATCTAAAGCTACTAAACTTATAACCCCATATTACCAATTTCATCATCAATACACAACTATAAAGATCTCTCGATTACGAAAATTGAGCCACTGCGCATTTTAAAAATGGGATGCATTAGGTTTTAGTGTTTGGCAAAAAAAGTTGGAACGTTATCAAGAATTCCACAAAACAATCTCGACACCCATTTTAAATATTTCCTCTTTTATGTGCAAATAAACACCTAAAAGATGATGGAGACTTTAAGGAATATGTCGTTGAAGTGTTTTTAGAATGTGTCCGTGTTGTAATTGTGTTAAAATGACGAAAAAACACTGAAAAAGGTGAAAGCAGAAACGTTTTAGTGAGGTTGAAATGCTTCTGTAAATGCGTTTTCTTTACATTAGTAGTTTTACTGAGGAAGAAAACACGTTTAGGAGGATTTCAGAATGGAAAGATTTCAATATTTGTGATAATTGTTGATGGGGAAAATAGTAGGTTTTGTTTAATCAAATCAAAATGTAGGGGGGTGTTGACTTTTCATTTTAAAATTCTTTATAATAACTTCGATTTTGGTTGGTTGTTTTCAGATTATCTGGCACCGTCAGCAACACGCGGGCTATAATGAACCTAAACATTCGTCATTAGACAAGCCAACATACATTTACAAACATCCATGCCTAACACGGGACTCGAACTCGCAACCTCGCGGTCTAGAAACTTCGATTTTGTGTGATAGTCGATGGGAGTGGAATCTGCTGAGCGTAGTTAACCATCTTGCTGTCCTCCAATCAAGCTGAAACTTGACAGATAGCTTCGATGTCGATGACAATGCATTCTATCAAATTTTGGTGGTTATCCCTGTCACTAAAAGATCCCTTTGACGGAATACTAATAAACCAACTAGCCGTCATCCAATCGCGTTAGTATACTATTGAACCGACCATTGTTGAATCTCTTTCCTGTTGCCAAATTTTGTTATTGAATAAATAATAAAATTACTTTAATCGGAATAAATAAATGACATTTGGATGACGTTCATTTTTAATAAATAAATTTTGAAACGTAGTTTGCCGCACATTTTTCTGGTAGAAATGTTTTTGATATCGGCTCTGTGTTAATGAATATAAAAATTAACAATGCATATAAAGGATTTTTTAAAAACTCTCTTTTTATGGGTTATATTATTTCATTGTTACAACGGTACTCTTCCGTTTGACGGGTACCAATTGGCGCAGTTGACGCTAAGCCTAAATGTTCACATGTTTAAATGATGCATAAATCTATAGCCAAGCCAAACAATAACGGTTTGTTATGTTCTATAACTGTTCATTAAAGGCATTATAAATTATTTGATGGTTATTTATTTGAATGAATTTTCGCAAAAATTTGACGATTTTTATCTGACGGAGGAGTACAGTTGAAACAAGTCGCTTACAATTTTTAGGATGTACTCATTTTTAAGTGAATTAAAGGTGCTTAAAATTAGTAGAAGGTACTCATTTTCAATACTCATTTTAAGGAACCTAAATTTAGTATAATGTACTAATTTTCAAAGTACTTAAAATTAGTAGAATGTACTCATTTTCAATACTCATTTTAAGGAACCTAGATTTAGTATAATGTACTAATTTTCAAAGTACTTAAAATTAGTAGAATGTACTCATTTTCAATACTCATTTTAAGGAACCTAGATTTAGTATAATGTACTAATTTTCAAAGTATTTAAAATTAGTTGATTGTACTCATTTTCAATACTCATTTTAAGGAACCTAGATTTAGTATAATGTACTAATTTTCAAAGTACTTAAAATTAGTAGAATGTACTCATTTTTAATACTCATTTTAAGGAACCTAGATTTAGTATAATGTACTAATTTTCAAAGTACTTAAAATTAGTTGATTGTACTCATTTTCAATACTCATTTTAAGGAACCTAGATTTAGTATAATGTACTAATTTTCAAAGTACTTAAAATTAGTAGAATGTACTCATTTTTACTACTCATTTTAAGGAACCTAGATTTCGTATACTAATTTTCAAAGTAATTAAAATTAGTATATTGTACTAATTTTCGACTAAATTAGTAAATAGTATTCATTTCCTAAGTGTTTAAAATTGATAGACTACTTATTTTCAATCGAATCAACTTATTTTCAATTCAGAGGGATATCATTTCCCTTCATTTCATTCTATGAAAATACAAATGAGGTGCAAACGGTGAACAAACAAATCCAATCGTCTGGTGCAGGCTCAGTCTCTGGTTGGCACTAAGAAGTTCTTGTACTTTGGGCTCCAACTAGAGGTCGGAAACATCGATCAAATTAAATATCGATACTATATCGTAGCATAGAAAAAATATCGATATATCGATACATGATTTTTTTAAATTTCATTTTCAATTTTGCCAGAAACAAAGTTTTTCGGGGATTTCTACTTTTCATGATTGCATTTTTGTAAGGTAACTACTTTTTCAACTGAAATGGACCTATTACAAAAAAAAAAAAAAAAATATTAAAAAAAAAATTTATATTTTCGCTTATTTGGTGTAGTGATTTTAAGAAAAAATTAGATAATTTTCGATAGCTTTTAAGTGTATGGCAGAATATTCAATGTTGGTGACATTTTAACTGTCTCTCAGCAAAGTCCAAACTTTAGTTTTGAAGTTTTTGAAAAGGGAATAAAGAAAATCGAAAAAACACATGAAACTACAAAACGATCATCAAAAAACTAAATATGTTTGAAAATATCGATATATCGGTGATTTGTATTGATATTTTTTTTAGAAATATCGATAAAAATCTCTTCGTATCGATATATCGCCTACCTCTAGCTCCAACACTCCCACTTTGGCTCCAACAGTTAGAAAATCGAATAATGTGTAGCATCCTTGCTACACAAGTGACCTACCTCAAAATTCTTCATTTTTAAAGTGCTTGCATACAGACACGTGCACTTGAAGCTAGAAGAACAGCACAAGTCAGTTTCTATTTGTAAACAATCTTGTGCCATTCAACCAGTTTTCAATACATGCAGTCTGGGAAACACGCTCTCATATAAAACGAATAATTTTGAGTTAGTTGTCTCCCTTTTGTAACGAGGGTGCGATATGGTCTCGTTTTTAAGAAAGACTATTGCTCGTATTTTGAGTACATCATTTTCTATAAAAACAAAGTTTTTAATATAAATCTTTCATTATGCAACTCCCATGTGAAATGCAACTTATTTAAGTTTGTTGATATCCTAAAATTTATAAATAATCGATTTTGTGTTTGTTATTGTTTACCAAAATTTAAATTCTCCCCTTTAAAAGAATACCTCATTTGTAATAATACCTCAACTAGAAGTATTTTTAATATTTTTTTTGACAAAATTGGTAACTATTTGCGTAGGTGAAGTTTCCTTTAAAATGCTTTTTTTTTTTTTTTTTCTTCTTCAAAACTACATTCTTCATTATTCATGTACCTTTTTGTCAGAAACTTCACAAACTATCTTCCTAAATTTTTAGCACATCTTCCTTTTATGTATCTGTTCATGCCGACCAAATGGTATAGTGGTTAGCGTGCTAGCTCCTAGACCTCGAGGTTGCGGGTTCCGAGTCCCGTGTTAGGCATGGGTGTTTGTAAATGTATGTTGGCTTGTCTAATGACGAATGTTTCGGCGCATTATAGCCCTCGTGTTGCTGACGGTGCCAGATAATCTGAAAACAACCAACCAACCAACCAATAGCCAACCCCGATGTGGGCCATTGCTACGGATCTTCTTCAATCCCGCCCCGTGATGGGTAAAAAAAGTCTGGAAGTTTTTGAAACGCCGATGCAGAGTTTTAAAACTAAAATTTGTTGTTATAATAAGGGAAGGGGAGGTAGGGGGTTAAAATTGTTTTTTGGTGGTTTTGCAGCAATTTTTGGACCTCATCGAACATCATTCTGAATTTTTTATAGAAATTGGAGAAAAGTGAGGTAGATTACGAATCCACTGGTCTGCCGTAATGACCGGAAATGGTCAAAAATCTACTTGGAATGAATTGAACTAAAATCCAATTGCCAAATATGTCATAACTTGCCAAAAAGAGAACAAACTTTTTCGTCTAGCAACCCACTGCATTTTGATTTTCAACGAGAAAAAGCTCAAACGATTTCTGATCTCTGGCTCGGAAAACTAATATCTTTTAAAAGTAAGCCAAATTGGCGACATTAGTTACTTCATCAGTGACGTAATGTTTATTGCCAACTTAGCTCCTTTTTAATAGATGCAAGTAGACCGTCGCCAGATATCTGAATCGTTTGCAACCTTCTTATTGAAAATTAAAGAGTGAGGGTTATCAAATAAAAAAAACATGCTCATTATTCGGCAAGTTATGGCGCATTTGACAATTGGATTTAGTTCAACTTATTAAAAGTCGATTTTTGACCAGTTTCGGCCATTTTTGCCACGGCAGACCAGTGGTTTCTTAATCTACTAACCTTTCTCCAATTTCTATAAAAAATTCAGAATGATGTTCGATGGGGTCCAAAAATTGCAGTCGCCTCTCAGTCTAGAAGTCTCACCCGCAGCCAGGTATCGCCAAGAATCCCAGTCGGCAACCCTAGTGGGGTTGAATTCGATACTGGGGTGTCGGGTTTCTTCCTTTGCCCCTCCCTCATTGAAACAACATCAAAGTTCTTCTATCTCCAAGGGCTCACAGTCACCGGTATTGTCGAACTTCTCTTGATCATTGAAATAACACGAAGAGGGGAGGCTTAGCTCAAGAGAAATTCTACTACACTGTAAACTTACTTCAAAATAGTTTTTGCGAGATCAGAATATTTTCGAGTAGTAATTTCACGCAACGTATTTCTTCGTCAATGTTGATCTCGAATAATATAACCCATAAAAAGAGTTTTTTTTAAGAAAATCATTTCTATGCATTGTCAGATTTTATGTTCATTAACACAGCGCCGATATCAAAAACATTTCTACCGGAAAATGAGCGGCGAACTACGTTTCAAAATTTATTTATTAAAAATGAACGTGAATTTATCTTCTCGCATCCAAATATCATTTATTTATTCTGATTAAAGTAATTTTATTATTTATTTATGAAAAAAAAAAAAAAATTGGAAACAGGAAAGAGTTTCAACATTGATCAGTTCAATGCTATTTTAATGCGATTGGATGACGACAAGTTGGTTTATTAGTATTCCGTAAAAGCGACCTTTTAGTGACAGTAACAGCCCCAAAATTTAATAGAATGCATTGTCATCGACATCGAACCTATCTGCCAAGTTTCACCCCGATTGGATGACCGCAAGGAGTTTAATTATACCCCCGCAGATTCCGCTCCCAGTAACAAACACACAAAATCGAAGTTAATATAAAGGATTCAAAAATAAATTGAAGTGCGTTTCATTATCCAATTACAACGCGCGTTTCATTTTCCCCGTAAAAGTTAATCTTGACTGTGATGTAGCCATGCGTAACCTCCATAATTAACTTATTAATCAGTGATTTTTTCTGTTCATTTAATGATTTAAGTGTGGCTACGTCACAATCAATTGTTATGTTAGAGAGAAATTGGAATTTGCTTTGTGTTTGGTGAATGAAAAGTAAAAATTCGAATTTGTTTTTAAAGTTACAAGAGTTGCCATCCAATGGATCCGCACTCAAAATAACGCCTTCCATAAGATTCCAGCCCAACAATACCCAATGTGGTTTAGTACAGAGACGTCATAGACATCTTCTATTCAAAACTACTTTACAATCTTATATGTTTGTGATTGGTTAAAAATATAACTTATTTTTAAAGATCTGACACCAAATAACAGACAACTAAAAATAATATAACTGAAATCTCTGCTATTAGACGAATAGTTTTTTTACAATTTAACATTGTGTTATTTGCTTAAAAATCGAAGTTAAATGAAATTAAAAAAGGTGGGATGGTAAAAAAAAAAAAAAAAAAAAAAAAAAAAAACAGAAGTATTAAAAAATATTTTGGAAAGTTGTGATAGTAAACAGTATATATCATCACTATAGAAAAGAGAAAGCCCCAATTTTATCACATTGAGGAAACCTAAGGACGAATCCTATATTTCTCATCAATAATATGTAACTGTGATGATCTTTCAAAAAAAGTAACTAGTTTTATTTAAAACTAGGACACATAACACAACTTTGAATTACATTGTAATACTGAAGTGGATTTGTGTCATTTACCGTTTTTATATATTCATCATTCATTTAGCAAAAATGGCCAGCTAGGCGATATTTTTTGTGATGATTCTTGTATGGGATCTTTAAAAAAAAAAACTCAGCAAAATGATGATTTTGGCGATATACTTTTCGATAATCCTAATATTATCCTTTATTACAAGCGAAACTGGGAGCAGAAGAAAAAACGATCGTTGATGAGGTATGCTTAAGGAAAGAGAACTCTGTGTTGAAGGCATTCATTTTTCAACTTTTTACGCCATTAAAACATTTTTACGGGAATTTCGGGGGTGGGGATCTTTAGAATTCCTTAAGAGGCATTACCACAGCGATTTTGATCAAAATCGTTAGAGCCGTTTTTTAACAGTCATTGAAAAACATGATTTTTTCAATGGCAGCTACTTAATGCGCATGCGCGATTTTAACGAAAACCTTTGATTTTTTCAATGGCCGCTACCTTATGCGCATGCGCGATTTTAACGAAAACCTTAATGGTAGGTCCCATGGCCGCCACTAACCCTCAAACCAAATTTGAACATCGTAGGTCAATTTGTTCTGGAGTTATGCTGACTTGCGTATATACATTACACACAGACAGACATTTTTTCTAGATCACTTTTTTGAAATCGGGATGTTCCGAAACGTGGAGAAATGAAAAAAAAATCATTTTTTTTTTTTCCTTTTCTTTTTCTAACCGAATACTATACATATGGGTAATTGAAAGTAAAAATCACAAATACTAGTTCCTAATGTTAACCGTTAGCGTGCTAGCTTCTAGACCGCGAGGTTGCGGGTTCGAGTCCCGTGTTAGGCATGGGTATTTGTAAATGTATGTTGGCTTGTCTAATGACGAATGTTTCGGCGCATTATAGCCCTAGTGTTGCTGACGGCGCCAGATAATCTGAAAACAACCAACCAACCAACCTAATGTTAACCACCGCAAACCAACAACACCAAAATCAAGTATCCCGTCCTAAGTTCAGACGACTGTTGTATGTTAGCAGTGGGAGAAGGGGGGGGGGGGGGTATGAATGTTTTCCCTATTGGCGGTGAGGGGGTTGTCAACGTAATCGGAGAAGGCCATTCTGTGTTTGTTGGTGTGTATACCTGGACTGTTGACTCTGCTGTGCCATATGTTTTCGGAGTGCCCCATTGTGGTGCGACCCCGGTCCCTTTGTAACCTCGCCGCCGACACTGCTACGAATCGGCGGACCGGAATAATCTGCCGTTCCCCTCCCCCTTTTCGCTTAAATCCGTGTTTTTCTTTCAGCGTTTTAATGGCCTCTTTTATAGGGACAATTGATGTTTCCATTTTCGCTTTGTGTGAGCGATGGCGCCTCGGGTCTGGGTTCGGTTTTCAAAAATGTTTTGGTATTAAAAGTAATTCCCTGGCCGTCATGCCCCCTTGTTCGGCTTCGTAGCGACACGGACTGGTTTGGAAAGGGTTGCTTCTACGAATAGATACTTTTTAAAGGGCAATAAAATGTGTGAAACGGGTTAGATTGGTTGGTTGTTTTCAGATTGTCTGGCGCAGTCAGCAACACTTGTGCTATAATGCGTCGAAACATTCGTCATTAGACGAGCCAACATACATTTACAAACACCCATGCCTGACACGGGACTCGGAACCCGCAACCTCGCGGTCTAGAAGCTAGCACGCTAACCACTATACCGTTTGGTCGGCTAAAACGGGTTAGAAACATCGATATAGATAAACAACTGGATAAACCGCTTAATGATGGGGAAATAAAGCCGTTGTCTGATCGTTGGGTGGAGAAAAAATACGGATTGCCAAGGATTTAAAAAAAAATAAAAAAAAATTGTATTTTACATAGCAGAACATTCAATAGTAAACTTTAATTAGTAATAATATGCACACACACACACACACAAACACAAACATCTCCTCTAATAATTTACAAGGTTTCTCGCTTTCTCACCCAACTATAAAAGTGAACTGTGATTGGATGATCGTCCACTAGAGGTCGGAAATATCGAAGAAAATAAATATCAATACTATATCGTTGCACAGAAAAAATATCGATAAAATATCGATATATCTATACATGATTTCTTTGTTATTTGATTTTTAACTTTGCCAGAAACGAAGTTTTTCGGAGCAAATTTCTACTTTTCAGGAATTCATGCCAAAATTGTTTTAATAAATAAATTATTAAATTTGTTTTAATAAATAAATTATATTATCAATCAGAATAAATAAAATACATTTGGATGTCAATGAAAAAATTCACATTTATTTTTAAAGAAGAAATTTTGAAATGTAGTTTACAGCATATTTTGCTGATAGAGACGTTTTTAATATTTAAAAATTAGATGCAAATTCCAGGCACACGTTGGCAACAGAAACGGCGCCGTGTTAATGACCGCTAATAAATGATCTTATCTTTCCATTACATTAAGTTTTCTTTTTAGTTAGGGTGCCATTTTAATTGTCTCTCAGCCAAGTCCAAACTTTAATTTTGAAGTTTTTGAAAAGGGAATAAAGAAAATCGAAAAAACACATGAAACTACGGAACGATCATCAAAAAACTAAAAATGTTTGAAAATATCAATATATCGGGGATTTGTATCGATATTTTTAGTATCGATATCTTAAAAAAAAAAAAAAAAAAAAAAAAAAAATTTATATATTGATTTTTTTTATTTTTTAAATTTCTCTTTGTTTTGAAACATCCTGATTTCAAAAAAGTGGTCAAGAAAAAAAATTCTTTCTGTGTATATGAGTGTGTAAGTGGTCAACACTGCCGAACAAATTCACCTACACTGTAAATGCTGGTGTCTTAAATTTAGACACAAAATGTCTGAAAAATTCATTTCAGACACATTAGGTGACTTATTTTGTACAAAGGTGGTTTACTTCTTCGAATTTCAGACATTACACGGGTCTTAAATTGCTTTCAGTCACAACAAGTAACTGAAAATAAGACACTTCGAACCAAATTCAGACATTTCCAAAATTCAGACGCTTCTCTCTTTCAGACAGTACGACCATGGGCCGTAGCAATTATATCATTCAAGTTCATTTACCAACTAAAAGGAATACCTTTAAATTTTGAAGGATCCCAAAAAAAGTGTTGTTTTTCACAGAAATCCAAAGTTGTTGTTGTGATTTTCCATGTATCGAACCTGGCAACACTCTCGCCAGTTGAGAAACGTAAACAAAACATGTAGCACATTTGAACCTCTCGCGGCATTGCTTAACATCCCGATGTCAACAAACAAACGAGATGGTGAGTGAATACGTTTAGGCCCTCAAACATCTAAGCAAGAACTGTGAATTCAAAGCTGTTACTGCTGAACTCTATAAAAACGAATACATTCGTGATGCATTTATAAGGGGATTAAAGAGCTCCCGTATCCGCGAACGTTTACTTGAAAACTCTTCTGTTACCTTAGAAATGGCTGTCGACCAAGCTCGTGCCCTCGAACTGGCGGAATCTCATTCTGCATCATACCTCACTGTACCTCAGCCGATGACTTCTGCTGCAGTGGAAACTGCCGAGTCTGATCAAATACTCGAGGAAGAGCAAGTTGCTGCTGTCTCCCGCTCTGGTTCATGTTTCTTCTGTGGCTATGATCGTCACCCTCGAAGCGCTTGCCCAGCCAAAAATGTAGTTTGTAACAAGTGCGGCAAGAAAGGACATTTTCAGCGGGTATGTAAAGCTAAAAATTCTCGTGGTTCTGGAAATGTAGCTTTTGCACATTTTGTGTTAGGCCTCCCTTAGAAATCTGTGCTTTGACCAAGGCTGATGTCCCACCAGTCTCCTTGTTCTCAAATCTTACGCCTGACTGTAGACCCATTCAAACAAAATCAAGACGTCTTCCCTCAGAGGATCGTGAATTTATTGCTAAAGAAGTGGACAGACTCATCAATGAAGGAGTCATCGAACAAAGCAATTCCCCATGGAGAGCCCAAGCATTTGTCATCAAAGGAGATAATAAAAAATCTCGAATGGTCATAGACTACTCCCAGACAATTAATAGATTTACTATGTTGGATGCCTATCCGCTTCCCAAAATAGAGGAACTCATCTCCCAGATCGCAACCTATCGAGTTAGCTCACATTCGCTCCAAAGTAGTGGGTACCGAACAACTGAATCATGCTGTCATCTATCAGCGCCTTCAGAAAAATTTACTGCACGACCTCCACACTACCAACTCAGCAAGCAACTTTTTCTCTCACACAACCACTCAACTCTCATGTAACAAACTCAACTCGCACACAAGCAACTCAATCGTTCGACCCCTTCGCGACTCACTGCGACGTGTCTATGTGGTGGTCTCGTGTACAAATGACAGATACAACAACTAGGCACTAGTGGTTCTTTTTGCCTAGCGGTAAGCATGCCTATCTACTGACCTAGGAGTCCTGGGTTCGAATCCCGTTGGCGCACATTCGCTCCAGCATCGACAGCAATACAGCATTCATTTTCATATGTAATTGCGGTTTTTTTTTGTATTTAAAGTGTATTCTCAGCAAAAATTCTATCTATTAAAGCAAACTTTGTCCAAATTGGTTCTGTAGATCATGAGTTATAGGCCAATATTAACCTATTCCTGATCAATGATTACAACATCATTTGAATTCTTCCATTTGACGGGTACCAGATAAAAATAGCCAATTTGCAGCGATAACTTATTCAAACTAATAACTTCCAATCTATGATAAGGTTTGGTTTGGCAGTCTCCCAAACTAATGAATAAAAATAAAAGTTCACTAGATCAAAATATTATTTTCGCGTAAACATTTCAGCTTGGCGATAACTACGCCAACTTTCCGACTTAACGGTTTTTGGTACCCGTCTAACGGAAAAGTATCAAATATTGTTGCCAGAGTTTTCTCACGTACCCAAATGTGTCTTGAGTGTTTTTTTGTTTTTTTTAATATTCAATTGGGGGTTATAGGAAAAATATTCCTCATTAATCTGATGCAATAAAAGTGTGATCAGAAGTGTTGGTATCGCTTGCCTCTTCTAGAACTGCTGCCACTGCTGAATCATGGACGAACGGTATACACTATGTTCTAATTGCCCTTTAATACTGTTACTTCATACTCAATAGCACTTAGCAACATATCCAAACTGAGCATCGTTGCCAAGCTGTTGGAGCAGTACTCTTTGATTGCATGATATGAGAGTAAGTACTATGTCACAAAAAACATAACTTGAACGCCGAGGGATATTAATGATAACAGTATTCAAACTTGAAATAATTATGTGCTTGAAGTAGTCAAATGTTTTGATCAGCATTAAAAAGCATTTGTTCACAATAATATATACATGAACAAGTAGAATAGTATTTAAGTGACTTGACAATCAATTGCTCAAACTCAGAAATGATTATTTTGATATGCACAACGGTCCCCACAACAGCTTCATTCCTAGTGAAAAAGTTGGTTTATGTAATATTATTTATCTTATTTTCAGTGCTTTTATTACAGTAAATTTTAATTGATCGATTTCTAAATCACCCTCACAGAATTCTAAATTTTCTGTTTTTAACATTCAATTACATTTTTGTTGGTTTTGTTGCATATTACAGGTACTAATGATTTTGAAAATATATTTAGCATGATTTGATGTAATTTGGATAAAATTTATTGTGTCCTTGAATTTTATTTTATGAATGATCTTATATGTTCCATATTATTACATCTGAGGATATTTATGATATGACCTGCATATTATGAGGACTGGGTACTCGGTGACAGCATTAAAATCAGAAAAATCAACGCATTTGAAATAAATTGAATATTGGTCAAAATGAAGAAATTTTTTTTACATATGTTGTTCAAACCTTTTTTAAATTATATTTTAGAAAAAAGTTTCTAATAATAGGCTAATAATTTATTAATAATCACTTATTCAAAACTCGATTAAAAAAAAAATTTGCAATGAGTTGAATTTGGTTACATTCGTAAAGGAATCTTCTTAAAACTAATAAAAAGTTTTTTTGCTTTTTATTTCTTAGAAATGTCTATATACTACATTAAATATCAGCTTTCTCAAAATAATAATAGAAAGTTTTTTTATGTGGTAATTTGTTGAGCGTATGAAAATTTGCAATTTTTTAAGTAATAATAATTAAAAACTAAATTGTATAGATTTGAATAATATTTTTGTTTAATATGTACTTCAGATGTTATATAATTGCCATAAAAAATTTCAATTCTATATCTTGCATAGTCTTTTATATGAGCATACCAAAAGTTGGAAAATCAACGTTTTGAGAAAACGTGAAAGAACTATAAAAGTTTTAATAACTTGCATGTTTTCCAAGTTTAATGTGCTTCAACTCTGTATTTTGAAGCAGCCATCTTTACAGATATTTCAAATTCCTTTTTTAATTCCCCCCTCCCCCTTTTCTTACATTTTTTTAGGTTTTTTAAATGCCCTCTCTTCTTTAGCTTCTCAACGATTAACGAAAAGTCGCAGCGATAGGGAAAATTGTTGTAAAAAGGTCCCATCCCCAAATTACTGGAATTTTAATATTATTTTAGTTTTAGTATGCACTTAATATGTTATTTAATCATAATAACAAATTTCAACTGTATATCTGGCATATTTTTTTACAAGCATACAAAAATTTGGGAAACTGACGTTTTCAGAAACGCAAAAATTTTTGCACAACTTGCATACTTTTCAAATTTAATATACTCTACCTCCATATTCTGAAATGTCTCCTTACAGATACTTCTATGCCTTCTTGTTTTAATTGTTTATCTTTTATGCATCTTTTAAAGTTTTTTTTTTTTTAAAGTCCTATATCTGCTTCAACTATTCGACAATAATTGAAGCATTGTAGTGTTTATTATATAGTGTTATTATAGGGAAATGTTATAAACAAGTTAAATTCCCAGATGGAGAATAATTAGATTATTACTGCTTGATTCATCATTCAAATAAGTTTATGTTGCCACATAATGTATCTTAGACTTGCCAATGCAACTACTATATAAGTGTTTACATCATGCTTGTTATTTGATGTTAAAATTGACTTGTAAAAAGCAACTTAAAACTGTGATACAATCTTGGAAGTCAAACCTTTTCTATTTAAGATTCAGCCACAATACAATGTCCATTTTATCCCAATACATATATTTACATTAAGTCCCAAATCCCTTGCTTGGATATATTAATAGTTGTGTGCCTATTATTAACAGTTGTGTTGCAGTTTTGCAATCCCATGCTTAAATTTACCAGGAAAGTGAAACATAGTCAACAAAAAGTTATTTTGACTTTTATTTTAATAAAAATTTGTAATTTAACACAAGCTCATTTATTGCATTTTAATTTAAATAAATGTATTTTTAGCTTCCCAACATCTGAAAGGTAACATAAACAACCCTTTCAGACACATCAACTGTCTGAAAATATCCCCAATTCAGACAGTCTAAACGTCTGAAAATACCCCATTTTAAGACACTTCAAGTGTCTTAAAGATTAAGACACCATTTTAGATCTTAAAACAGTGCCACTTGTTTAAGACAATTTTGTGTCTTATTTTAAGACATTTCCATTTGCTGTGTACGATGTTCACATTTGGTGTGCTGGTTGGTGGTGGCGCAAGGACCTACCATTAAGGTTTTTGTTAAAATCGCGCATGCGGATAAGGTAGCTGCCATTGAAAAAAAAGGGTTTTTCAGTATTAGCTGAAAAACGGCGCTAACGATTGCGTTCAAAATTGCTATGGTAATGCCTCTTAAGTTGTTCTAATCATCCCCACCTCTGAAATTCCCCTAAAAATGCTTTAATGTGGTAAAAGTTGAAAAACAAATGTCAATAACACAGAGTTCTCTTTCCTTGAGCGTACCTCATCAACGATCGTTTTTCTTCTCTCCTCAGTTTCACTTACAAGAAAGGATAATATAAGAAGTATATCTCCAAAATCGCCGTTTTAACGGAATTTTTTTTTTTTTTTTTTTTTTTAGACCTACGCAAGAATTACCGCAAATAATATCGCCACACTGGCAATTTTTTCTAAATGAATGATGGAAACTCATCATTCTTGTACAAACGATAAATAACACTAATCCTTGTCAGTATTATAGTGTAATTGAAAGTTGTACGATGTTCCACACCCCTAGTTTTTTTTTGTGTTTTTCCTTTTTTTTGTGTTTTTCCCTTTTTTTGGGAAACAAATAAAATAAAAAAATAATTGACCTTAAAAAAAATTTACTGTGCAAAAAATTCCAAAGTGTGTCCATTCAAGCTGACGCCCGATCGCTAGAGGTTGTTGTTTTCAGATTATCTGGCGCCGTCAGCAACACGAGGGCTATAATGCGCCGAAACATTCGTCATTTGACAAGCCAACATACATTTACAAACACCCATGCCTAACACGGGACTCGGAACCCGCAACCTCGCTGTCTAGAAGCTAGCACGCTAACCACTATACCGTTTGGACGGCCCGATCGCTAGAGGATATATGGATACAGTATCTCACGCTGTTCACGTTACTTTATTTGCGTGCATTTTGTTTAAAATTTACCTTCCTTAGTAGGAAAAGTTTTTTTTTTCTGCGGAATTTATTAAATGTCTATGGTCTTTTTCCCCTTCAACCTTTACTCCTCGTAAATCTTCATGAAGTTGAAAGGGTTAACATGTGAATAAAATTGATAGGAAGTTTAGTTTTAGTAAGTAGCCTTTGGGGATCTTTTCCAGATTACAAATTTTTCATTCATTTGGTGGGGCGAGCATTTAGGATTGCTTAATAGTCCGAGAGGCGACTACAATTTTTGGACCCCATCGAACATCACCCATTCTGAATTTTTTGTAGAAATTGGAGAAAAGATGAGTAGATTACGAATCCCCTAGTCTGCCGTGGCAAAAATGATCAAAACTGATCAAAAATCGACTTGGAATAAGTTGAACTAAAATCCGATTGCCAAATAAGTCATAATTTGCCAAAAAGAGTACAAACTATTTTGTCTGGCAACCCACTGCATTTTGATTTTCAATGAGAAAAAGCGCAAACGATTTCTGATCTCTGGCTCGGAAAACTTGTATCTTTTAAAAGTAAGCCAAATTGGCGACATCAGTTACGACATCAGTGACGTAATGTTTATTGCCAATTTGGCTTATTTGTGAAAGATACAAGTAAGCCATAGCCACACATCCGAATCGTCTGCAACCTTCTTAATAGAAAATTAAGGAGTGAGGGCTACCAAATAAAAAGAAAAAAATGCTCGTTATTTGGCAAGTTATGGCGCATTTGGCAATTGGATTTAGTTCAACTTATTCCAAGTCGATTTTTGCCTAGTTTCGGCCATTTTTGCCACTGCAGACCCGTGGATTCGTAATCTACTCACTTTTCTCCAATTTCTATAAAAAATTCTGAATGATGTTCGATGGGGTTCAACAATTGCAGTCGCCTCTCGATCTATAACTCTTTAGTTATTGACAGTACTTACCAAGTCCCTTTAGTTTCCTTTTGGTACTTTATTAATTTAAACGGTTTGAGACTCATTGGGACTTTGAAATCTACTTTTATGAAGTACATTTTTCAATGGACAATGCCGATATTTTTTTCAAAAACGAGTGAAATTAGTTTATATTTATGGAGATTTTCTTTCTAATTTCAAATATTTGAACAAAAGTTCTTTTTAAAAAAAAATTAGTTGTTTAAATATTAAGAAAAGAAAATTCCAAAACCGAGGCAAAACCAGTCCGATCAAAACACTCAACAAAATCTGTGACGTCAAGAGATCCTTCCGTTTCTATGATTATCGTGAGGTTTCTGCTAAATAGTTGGCGTTGATTTGGTAGATCATTGCCATATACCGTACCGGTTGGCGCATTTTGCGAGAAACTTACAAAACTGATTTTGTTGAAAATCACTGTGGTAAAGCCTCTTAAGGTGTTCTAAATATTCCCATCCCCGAAATTCTCTTAAAAATGTGATAAAAGCGTAAAAAGTTGAAAAACGAGTGTCTTTAACACAGAGTGCCCTTGAGCATCGTCCATCAACGATTGATTTTTTTGCGTTTCACGCACAAGCAAGGGCAATGTAATGTCTAACGAATAAAACCACCAATTTTGCTATTTTAACGCGTTTTTTTCCCCTCATGTTAAAATTTCCGTGAAAAATATCACTAAACTGGCCATTTTTATTTAAATGAATGGAAATAACACACCATGTTAAATTTTCCTGCATTGATCAAGGTTATGTAGTATAATTGAAAGTCGTGCGATGTTCCACACCCCTAGTTTACCCATCCGTTCTTTCTTATAATATCATATATTTCAATTTTAAAACTCTGTGTCAATACTTCAAAACTTCCAGTATATTTTACCCAGCACAAGGGGAGATTGGCCAAGAACCGTAGCAACAGCCAGTCTACAACGATCCACATTAAGCAGTGTCGAGCCGATATTTGCCAACGGATTTGTGTTACTGAGGAATAATT
This sequence comes from Linyphia triangularis, assembly GCA_963978545.1. Classification (NCBI taxonomy): domain Eukaryota; kingdom Metazoa; phylum Arthropoda; class Arachnida; order Araneae; family Linyphiidae; genus Linyphia; species Linyphia triangularis. Next base: position 11,444,477 of record OZ021728.1, read on the forward strand.
AACTTCGATTTTGAGTGTTTGTTTGTGATGGGTAAAAATCTGTTTAATTAACCCACTTGCCGATATGCAATCAAGTTGAAACTTGACAGACATACTTGTTGTCGAAACTGTAAGATGTTGCCACCGTCTTAAAAGTAAACTTTATATAGTGACGTCATACACACTGTATTCTCACTGTGACGTCATATGAAAAAGCCTATAACGAAACCGAAACTAAGAGCAGCAGGAGGGAAACAACTCAACAGCAGGATAACAACAACTCAACTTCACTTCCGTTCATGTAACTTCCAGTGACGTCATATCCGGCCATGCCCCTTTCCTGTGACGTCATCGTACCCGTCTCCTTGCGCATTGCGCCATGTTGCAGAACCCCCATAGGAGACAAAATAATAATAATAATTTTCTTCGTAGTTGTTAAACACTGTGAAAAGTTAATCTAAGCTTAAAATCTCTTTAATAAGTAGAATTTGTAAATAGAAGTTGCAAATGCATACAAAGGATTTATATTAAAAACAGTTTTTATGGGTTAATTTTTTTAACACTTTCTCTGTCGATCACGTATCAGTGCGGAATGTCTTGTTACTCCCAGTCTGTCCTGATCGGACTGCACCCGATCGGAGTTGCCATTCATGCTGGAATTAACTGAAGTGACAAAATAATATTGGCTGGTTAATATCGCCATAAGGTTAGCTTGAAGCTTGTGTTTTAAAACAAAGTTTCAGGTAAATCCGGCAAAGAATGGCAACTCTGATCGGGTGCAGTCTGGTCTGCATTCCGATCATTCCGTGCTGATACGTGATCGGCAGCGAATGTGTTAATAAAAGAAATCTTTCTGAAAAAGCCAATATATTTATTGCCACGGGTTGTACAATGCGGAAACTATTGATGGTTAAATATAAACGACATTTGCTATCTATTAAACTAGATCGCGTACATATGTATTATAAATGGTTTTAAACTTTCGGTATTTATTCCCATTTTACTTTGGGTCTTTTTTATCGTCTGCTAAGAATAAAAGAAATGGTAGATTATACTATAGAACGTTGAGAGGTTTTTCGCAGGGAGTATCGAATGTTTATGGGGCGTAGAACGAAGTTTTCAAATCGCCTGAAATTAATGGTGCGTTGAGGGGCACCGAATCAAAAGGCTGCTCGGTTGTAGGAGTCGGACTTCCCTACCAAACAACTACTAGGATTACTGGTTAAGAATAGCCAGAAATCGAAGACCCTTTTGTACCGGAACAGACGATCTCTTTAACCGCTCATTGTGAGGAAAAAAGCCGTCTGCTTGTCGATAGGGGATTGCTTTGTGGTGGCCTTTTTGCAGGCACAATGGTGGTGGAGAGTGTTGGGTGTCACACCACCATAAAAATGTGGTGGTGATCCATCGAACTTTGTTGGAGTGACTCCACGAGATTTATATCCGCAGGTTTTTAGGGGTTGTCTGGAGGTTTTAGGTGTGGGAATTGGAGACAGTCAATAGCAGTGATTATTGCGTAGGGTCGTTGTTGAGTATTTCTAGGGATTGTTGAGTTTTTAGGGTTTTGCAGGCTGTATTATCAAAACGAAAAGGTACTGCAAGATTTAAGTGGACATTTAAATATTTTTATGTATGTTGCCGTGCTAAGCGCAGAGATGGTATCTGCATTTTTTTAAAGACAAATTGAGTTATTGTTACCAAGTGGTTTATAACTCAATTTGACTAACCATTGTTACCTGCAGTTTGTTCTATTCATTGCTACCTGTAATATGTTCCACTCATTGTTGCCTGTAATTTTGTTCTACTCATTATTACTGTAATTTTGATCTACTCTTTGTTGCCTGTAACTTTGTTGAACTCAATGTTACCTGTAATTTTGATCTACTAATTGTTACCTTTAATGTGTTCTATTCATTGTTATCTGTAATTTTGTTCTACTCAAAATTACCTGTAATTTTGAACTACTCATTGTTACCCGTAATGTGTTCTATTCATTGTTATCTGTAATTTTGTTCTACTCATTGTGACCTGTAATTTTGTTCTACTCATTGTGACCTGTAATTTTGTTCCACATAATGGTGAAGGTGTATTTAAAATTCCGTCTCTCCATCATACCACATTTATCCGCCCACCTAGTGGCTGTAGGGTTAGCTTTCTGGCCTCGCATGCCAATGGTGCCGGGTATGAATCCCGGTATGGATGTTAGTTGTGGGCCGGAATCCACGTTACGCTGTAGGTCCCAGCCTGATTAGAGCAAGGACACAGGCAGCTGCCTACAAGGCCCTTTCTTTGGTTGGAAAAACTATCACCTTAATTTTGACAGCTATCTCTCCCCTTACAAATCCCATAGGTTTCAGTGCATTTTCTCCCTTTTCGACATTAATTAAAACCATCATGTTTTACGTAGCCTTGCCGTTGCAATGTAAATGTGCCACCGCTTTTGGACGTCGTTGTGCATAAAAAAAAATAGGTCGTTGAGCGTACACACCAACCAACCACCTTCCGTTTGCTTCACAGTTACGTCATTTAAAAGTTAAAAGAGTCGTTTTCCGGAAGACCCTATACCCATGATCAAATCCTCTCAATCCGCCTCAAATGTAAAACGCCTTGTCGCCCATGCATTCTGTTCATGCTGATGCCTATCTCCCAAGAGAGCTCCCCCCCCCCCCCCCCTCGTATCTGAATACAATTCGCGATGCAATCCTCATCGGAATAGGTTGGTGAAGTGGAGAGAAGGGAGGAGAGATGACTTGAACCATACGGCTTCTGCAACAAGGGCTCTTCCCCCCCCCCCCCCCGTGCAAACTGCCTCTTGGGATCTCAATTAGCGTTCCCCCTTGTTACACAATGGTGAGTGGAGGTCATTCCGCTTACAAGGGATCATTCGTAAAGGGGATCGTCCATAAATTGCGTGATGGGGATGACCGGAGAAGTTAAGTCTCCAGTAGCAGCACAAAGCCGCTGGTCAATAACTGCATATCAACAGCCAACCCCGATGTGGGCCGTTGTAGGATGGTCGTTACTACGGATCTTCGTCAATCCCGCCCCGTGATGGGTAAAAAAAAGTTTGGAAGTTTTTGAAATGTTGATGCAGAGTTTTAAAATTAAAATATATTGTTATAAGAAGTGAAGGAAGTAGGGGGTTAAAAATGTTTTTTGGTGGTTTTAATAAGTTTATTATTAAATATTTGGTGTATTTTGTTGGTATTGGGGCGAGCGAACTATATTTTATACGGATTGATACGGGATCCGTGTAGAGTGCAGTTCGTTTTCTAGAGGTCGGAAATATCGATCAAAATAAATATCGATACTATATCGTTGCATAGAAAAAAATATCGATAAAGTATCGATACATGATTTTTAAATTTTTTTGTTTGATTTTCAATTTTACCAGAAACAAAGTTTTCGGGAAAATTTCTACTTTTCATGAATTCATGCTAAAATTGTTTTAATAAATAAATTATAAAAATTGTTTCGATAAATAAATTATATTATCAATCCGAATAAATAAAATACATTTGGATGTCAATGCATAAATTCACATTTATTTTTAAAGGAGAAATTTTGAAAAGTAGTTTACCGCATATTTTGCTGATAGAGACATTTTTAATATCTAAAATTAGTTGCAAATTCCAGGCACACATTGGCAACAGAAACGGCGCTAAGTTAATGACTACTAATTAATGATCTTATCTTTCCACTACATTATATTATCTTTTTGGTTAGGGTGCCATTTTAACTGTCTCTTAGCCAAGTCCTAACTTCAGCTTTGGAATTTTTGAAAAGGGAATAATGAAAATCGAAAAAACACATGAAACTACCAAACGACCATCAAAAAACTAAAAATGTTTGAAAATATTGATATATCGGTGACGTGTATCGATATTTTTAGTATCGATATTTTTCAAAAAATATCGATAAAAATATCGTCCTATCGATATATTGCCGACCTCTACTGTAGGATGGATCATTCCGCCAAACGATATAGTTCCAAGCAAATCACAACTTATATGGTAATATTGTTAAACCGCGCACATAGTTTTTTATTATCTTAAATATATGCTGATAACAACCAGAAAATAAGTGCTTTTAGTTTAAATTTTTATTAATATTTTACTTTTCTGTACTAAACTCCAACTTAACTTGACATCACTAGACGGTAGATCGTCACAGTGCTCATTGGCATTTAATCCATTTTGGCGGCGTGAAAGCATAATGCTCGCCAAACCACAACCCTGTAGAGTACAAAAGGCTATAAGGTTTGGCAAGAATTATATCTTCACTTCGCTAAAATGGATTAATTACCTATGAGCACGGTGAAGATCTATCGTCTAGTGATGTCAAGTTAAGTTGGAGTTTAGTATAACCACGGATACTATAAGAGTTTTCACGAATCGACCACACATCGTTCCGATCAGCCAATCAGGGTGTAGTAAACCGGTTCACTCATCGCTGTAGCGTATTTAGCGAGCTCGGGTTATGTTGTCTTCTAGTATAAAGGAAGAGCGAAGCGAGCTCTTGTCAACGAGCAAGATTGTGGAACGTCAGTGAGGAGGGGACGTGAACAATTATAGTAGCCTCCAGCAAATTTTATCCCATCTATTTTTAATTTCTTTATATTCTTTCGTAAAACTATAAAAAGTATCAATTGTTAATTATATTTTAAACTTGCCTTTTTTTCGGGGTATTTTTTTAAAATTCAACATGCATAAAAAATTAGTTAATGATGTTATTCAAAATGCTAAGGAATCTAAACTCGCCACTCGTTCCTTTTTTTAAATATTTACAAACAAATTCAACACTCAAATTATCTGTAATTTCAGAATCTATTCCCCGTTCGTACAATGGTGGGCTTTTTTTGAGTTTAAAGTCCTTAAATAACTTTCGTTTATATTTTGTCATGTTACTTAACTTTCGTATCGTGTTTAAAAAAATAAAAAATACTAAGCATAATCAAACTTTCTTCTGTAAAATAATTGGTTAAAAAAATTAATTACTTCCAAGAAATTAATCGTTACAAACGCGGGAAAAGTCTATCTTAATAACGAAATAATAATAAATCCATGAATAATTTGAATTTTTTTTTTCTTTTCCCCTCCATTTTCTCATGTTATTTCATTCCCAATTTTAATTTTTCTCTGATCAAAGAATGCCGAAAGTATTTTTGTTTATATAAAACTCTTAGCAGCGGTTTAATTTTTTTTCCCCTCAGCATTTGTAAAACATTTGGTACAAAAACATTTGGATTATTTATTTTGTGATTGCATTAAATCTATAATAATTTAATACCGGACCGGTTTCCCTGTGACTTGGCGTTATTGAAAGTTTTTTTATTATGGGTTTTATTTACTATGGGTGTAGAACATCACACAACTTTGAGTTACACTATATTACTGATGTGGATTTGTGTCATTGGCCGCTTTTATACTTTCATTTAGAAAAAATGGCCAGTTTGGCTATATTTTTTTTTTTGCGATAATTCTTGTATAGGTCTTAAAAAGAAGAAGAAAAAAACACTCCGCCAAAATGGTGATTTTGGCGATATCCTTTTCGATCATTCTTATATTATCCTTTTTTATAAGTAAAGCTGAGGAGAGAAGAAAAACCGATCATTAATATTTTATGCTCAAGAAAAGAAAACTCTATATTGAAGGTATTCGTTTTTCCACATTTAAAGCCATTAAAGCATTTTTACGGGAATTTCGAAGATGGGATGTTTAGAACACCTTTAGAGGCATTACCACAGCGATTTTTATCGAAATCGTTAGAGCCGTTTTTTGAAAAACATTGACGTCATTGAAAAACATGATTTTTTTCAATGGCAGCTACCTTAAACGCATGCACGATTTTGACGAAAACCTTAATGGTAGATCTCATGGTCGCCACTGACCGCACACCAAATTTGAGCATCCTCGGTTAATTTGTTCGAAAGTTATGCTGATCAGACACACAGAAAAAAAAAAAAATTCTAGGCAATTTTTTTGAAATCAGGATGTTCTAAAACGTGAAGTTTTATATATATATATATATATATATATATATATATATATATATATATATATATATATATATATATATATATATATATATATATATATATATATATATATACATACATATTTCGTTACTATGTATACATATGAATAATTGAATGTAAAAATTAAAAAAAAAAAAAAAAAAAAAAAAAAAAAAAAAAAAAAAACGCCAAATTGGCGATATACTTTTCGATAATTCTTACATTATCATTCCTTGTAAGTGAAAAGAGGAGAGAAGAAAAACAGTATTTGATGAGGCTCAAGGAAGAAGGGAACTCTGTGTTAAAGACATTCGTTTTTCAAATTTGTACGCATTTGTAGCATTTATATGGGATTTTTGGAGATGGGGATGTTTAAAACGCCTTAAGAGGCATTACCACAGCAATTTTCATAAAATTCGTTAGATCTGTTTATCAAGCAATAGCTGAAAAACATGATTTTTTTAATGGGGTTACCTTATGCGCAATTTTGGCGGAAACCTTAGTGGTACGTCTCATGATCAACACTCACCCGTATTTATAAATCGTCGATTAATTTATTCGAGAGTTACGCTGACCACTTATACACAAACACTTTTTTTTCTTTTCTTCTTTTCTTGACTACTATATTGGATGTTCCAAAACGTAGAGTTGCAAAAAAAAAAAATTTCGACATTTTTTTTTTTTTTTTTATACCGAAAACGATACTTTCATTACCCTATGTTAACATATATGGGTGATTGAAAGTAAGTAAGTGAATCTATAAGTTGGCATCAACTGCACAAAGTTGTTAAAGGGGTCTGGCCCCTCCATAGGAGCCCGTGTTAAATTCAACAACTTTGGGGGCATCTCATTTAATAACTGGGATACTTTTAAATACTTTAACGCGAGATTTTTATTATTTTTTGAAAATTAAAATAATTATGACTTTCTAAAAATATGTTTTAATTTTTTTTTTTTTAACTTTACACCAATTATTATTATTATTATTATTATTTAAAGTTGGCTACTTACCATTTATTCCTTGTGTTAAAGTACTTAAATAAATTAGAGAACCTTGAATACAAAATTTCGAAGCATTAATGTCAAAGAGATTTTAAGCTAGGCTCCCCTAAACATTTAAAAACGACATTTTGAGAAATTCGGCTTTGAAGTTAGAAAACATACATTAAATACCTACATTACGTTTACTTAAAAAAATTATTAAAAATACAGTAGAACCTCGATTAATCGTCCCTCCTTTATCCGGAACTCTCGGTTAACCTGCAATCATTTAGTCGACATCAAAAACCTCCCAAATTTGTAATAAATCATTTGTTCCTTTTTTAAACCGGAACCTTTTCCCTTGCTCTAAAGTTACATAAGTAATGATGAGGCTTTTGACTGTTTTTCTAAAGAACCGACATGGTTAGAGCAACCTTTGGATGCAGATCAAACTGAACTATTGCCTTTAAAAAGAATCCGGGATAGAGCAGCGAAACAAAGATTATCAAGATTATTGCAACAAAAACTCATTTCCAAAAATTATATCATAAAAAAAACATTAAAAGTCCTGTATTCAATAAACGAAAATCATTTACTTTTTATTGTTTTTTACAACTCTCTTTTATCCGGAATTTTCGCTTAACCGACCTACCTTTGGTCCGAATTAGGTCGGTTAATCGAGATTCTACTGTACTTCAAAATAAGATTATAAGTACAAACGAGGCATCATTTTAAAGAGAAATTTTTTAATTTTAATAAACATTTATAAACTCATAAATAATTTTCATGAGCCTGACCCCCTTAAACTTTAAAACGCCATTTTCTCATTTGAAGCTCTCTTGGAAGATATACGGCTTCGGTGCTTAATACGACAGAATTGGCAAGCGGGTAAAATTCTCATAAAAAGCGATTTTTTTTTCTTTTTTTCAAAAACTTAAACGACAAAAATGATTTTGAAGCACCTCCTTCTTATCATCCGGCCGCAAGTGGCACGGCGCACGTGACTGGAGGGGGGCGGAGCACGTGCCCGGAACAAAGGATCCCGGATCTTGCAGACGTCCGCCGGATTAATATTCTGTAAAATGTTCCCGCAATCTATCGCCGGGCAAAAAGGACGTATCTGCAAATACGTGCGGCTCTGTTACCGGTGACACGACGCCCAAGAGATGATGTTGGCTGATAAGGGAAATGCAAAGTGAAATGTGCTGAAACAAACAATCCTTTTCCCCTGGTGTATGTTCCAGCAAAGGTGGAGGTGTATTTTTGTGATGTGCCAGCAGAAATTTAGTTCAGAATAGATGTGGGGAGGGAGTGGGGAGGGGGGGGGGGTTAGGAATATGCGGGATTGTCATTGATTGGGTGTTGGATTGTGTGGTGGAAGGTTCGTTTCTCAGTGGTCGGATTGGATAAAGAGATTTGAGAATTTTTGAAGAGTAGTAGGAGGTGGGGTTTGCGGCGCCAGCCTTTAGTGCTCTTCTGGCTTAGTTGAAATGGGGGGGGGGGGGACATCGCCGCAAAACTTTCAGCAGTTACACTATGTAAATTCTTGACTGTAATTTCCAGTTGATGAGATATCCAGTTAGCTTGCCGAGTTTTGGGAGATCTGTTAAAATTTTTAACTTTTTCTCAACACCTTGTGTAATTTTTACTTTGGACGATTCGTTTTAAACGAGAATTAAAATGAACCGTCCGAAATAATCTCACTTTAAAACTGTTTTCTTGCATCAATAAGTGCTGGAAAGAATCTGAAGTTGTCGTGCTATAAAGTCAACTACATCACCTATAGGCTATTGCATAAGTTTGAGTTTCAATCGTGGGTCCCCGAAGTAATACCAAAGATGAACATCATGAAGCTCCTAAACGAAAGCCTGCAAAGGTTGAGATGATAATGATGCTATCTTTTTAAAAGTTTGAAAAGGGGGTCCTAGTTCTCAGTTATGAAAAAGTTGACAAAGTTTTCATAATGACCGACCTTCGGCAAGGTCAACTCTGTAAAGAGTCTTTTCATAATAAGCATGCTACAAGGACATTCGTCCAATCAACTCGCTTTGTTATAAGCGATGGCTTTCTCAAATGTTCTTAATAGTAAATATATTCTAGTGAGGATATTTGTTCGCTGAATTTTGTGTCAAACGTACACTGTTAAAAAAATTTGTCCACCATGCACCAAAATTTGGTTCCCATTTAGCTGCCACCAACATTTGGTGCTTAGTTTCGCGATTTAATGGTGCTTACGGTCCGAGGTTGCACCATTAAATCGTGAAACTAAGCACCAAATGTTGGTGGCAGCTAAATGGGAACCAATTTTTGGTGCAAGGTGGAACAAAATTTTTAACAGTGTAACTAAATATAGTCATCTTCATTAATAATAGTTTCGTTGGTACTCTTCCGTTAGACGAGTACTAGATAAAAAATCGTTAAATTGCAGCGATAAATCATTCAAACTAATAACCTTCGAATTCCCGAACTAATGGCCCTACCAAACGGTATAGTGGTTAGCGTGCTAGCTTCTAGACCGCGAGGTTGCGGGTTCCGAGTCCCGTGTTAGGCATGGGTGTTTGTAAATGTATGTTGGCTTGTCTAATGACGAATGTTTCGGAGCATTATATCCCTCGTGTTGCTGACGGTGCCAGATAATCTGAATACAATACAAGAAACTCGAACTAATGAATCAAAATATAAGTCCACGAGTTTTGAAATTTTATTTTCGTGTAAACGTTTTAACTTCGCGATAACTGCGCCAACTTTGGGAACATGGCGGTTTTTGGTACCCGTCTAACTGAAGAGTACCGTTTGGTTAAAATGAAATCCCCAAAATACAAATTGTTAAAGTTTTTGATAGCCGACGATTCTATAAATTAAAGTGAATAAAATATAATTAAATTCTAAAGTTATACCTGATGCACAAAAATTAATCAATTAAATAATGAATGTAAAACTAGTTTTAATTTTAACAGTTACCTTAATCACAAATTCCACCATTTAACAAACATATTTAAGATATTGATGTCTATAAATTAGATCATAAACAACTGCTGCTGTTCCTTCGCCAAATTCTCGAGCCCCCATCATTAAAGTTCTGAAATACCACTTCTTCATTTTATAAATTTATGTTTTATTGAAGTATAAACTCTATTGACGGATTTGTTTCATTATCAATTCGGTTTAAATGCAGTGTATGACATACCTTGTAAAACGGATGCAGTTTGGCCCTTTATATAGCTTTTGCGCCATGAAAGCTAATACCGACCGATCACTTTTATAAGACGAAACGTTAAAAGACGGTAAGTTGAAAACGGTATAACTTTATATTTTGTTATTCTAATTCCATTCTATCATTCCCTTTACAGCAATTTATAGAAAACTAGGGGTGTGGAACATCGCACAACTTTCAATTACACTATTATACTGATGTCAATTTGTGTCATTTACCGTTTTTATATTTTCGTCATTCATTTAGAAAAAAACGAACAGTTTAATTATATTCTTTGCGATAATTCTTGTATGGGTCTTTAAAAAATAAAAAATAAAGAAAAAAACCTCAGCCAAACTGATGATTTTGGTGATATACTTTTCGATAATTCTTATATTTTTCTTCCTTATAAGTGAAACTGAGGATAGATTTTCGCCAATTTGGCGCTTTTTTTTTCCATGTAAAAATTATTGCCAAAGTATCGCCAAACTGGCCATCTTAAACGAATGAAAATATGAAAACGGTAAGTATAACACCATGTCAAATTTTAATGCAATAACCCAATATTATAGTATAATTGAAAGTTGTGCAATGTTCCACACCCCTAGTTGTATTTTAAATGTTCCGAAAAAAAAAATATATATATATTGATGAGATGATGCTTATAAGTTCTTGTTTAATGTCATATTAGGCATGTGCATGATGAAAGAATGAACGAAATGTATTTGATACGGAAAAAGTTCTTGAGATTGGACTGCAAACCAAATAAATAAATGAATTTCAAAACTAAGTGTGGAACATTGCACAACTTACAATTACCCTATAAAAATGTCGTTGCATTAAAATTTATGGTGTTATTTACCGTTTTCATATTTTCGCTTATTTAAATAAAAATGGGCAGTTTGGCGATGATTTTGGTAATAATTCTCTAAAAAAAAAGTGGCTTTAAAATAACTATCAAGCCAAGATGATGAAATTGGCGATGCTATTCGATAGACATTACATCGTACTTTCTTGTGCGTGTAACAGAAAAAAAAACCAATCATTGATGGGCGGTGCTCCAGGACAGAGAGTTCCGTGTTAAAGGCACTCGTTTTTCGAACTTTTTACGCTTTTATCCTCTTTTTATGAGAATTTTAAGTGAAACTTAGGATTAAAGAAAAAATTATCGTTGATGAGGTATGCTCAAATAAAGAGAACTCTGTGAAGAAAGCATTCGCTTTTCAACTCATTTTTACTGGATTTTCGGAGGTGGGGATGTTTAGAACACCTTAAGAGGCATTACCACAGTGATTTTGAACAAAATCGTTCGAGCAGTTTTGTAGCAATTATTGAAAAACATGATTTTTTCAATGACAGCTACCTTTATGCGCATGCTCGATTTTGACGAAAACCTTAATGGTAGGTCCCTGTGCCATCACCCACTCGCACTCTAAATTTGAACATCGTAGGTCAATTTGTTCGGGAGTTATGCTGACCACAGACACATACACACAGACAGAAATTTTTTCTAGATCACTTTTTTGAAATCAGGCCGTTCCAAAACGTGGGGGGGGGGGGGGGGAAGAGAAGAATCGATTATTTTTTTTAATACTGCACTTTTATTACCTTACGTATACATATGGGTAATTGAAAGTAAAAAGGTCTAACATAACTTAATCATTAGCTTTAAAAAATAAACCACAATCACTAAAAATTCAATGCAGATGAAAAATAAAAATAAATAAAAAAAAACCTGAAATAGTTAATTAATCATCCTTATTATGAGAATTGAGAGATGTCAACTGATCTTAAAACTAATATTCTTGTATTATACTTTGAATATAAAGTAGAACATTTTTAAGCTTTGCATTTCTGTTTAATAAACTAAAATCTGATTAAATTTAAGCATTTGAACATGAAGAACATTTATTTCAAATTTGAATGAATATGATCAAAACATACTCTTTAAAAACTTCGTTTTCTTATTTGTTAATGTGATTGACAAATGCATTTAAGGCGACCTGGGACTCAAAATATTTTAAATACTAATTTTTTTATTATTATTATTATTGAAAAAAAATAATATAAATATTTCTGAATAGAATGACATAAATTTTTTCATGACAACTGTATCTCGAACATACCCTTTTGAATCTTTGAAACTGTTTTTCTCTGTGATGGGTTTTTGTCCCTTTTTTGAGTTTAAATTGATCTAACTTAAAAACTACTTTTTTTTTCCAATAACATTGAGTGAAATAGAGGCTGCAGAATAAAGTAAATATTTCCTGCTACTGAAAAGTTTTCTACTTTTAGAATAAATAGATGAGATATATGAGTCGTTGAAATATACATTTAACTTTGTTTCAAAACGTAAACAAAGTAATTTTTATTTTTTATTATTTACCAAAGAAATCAAAGCTTTGTAAGAAGCATCTACTTCAATATTTTTTATTTATTTAAAATCATTCCCAATTCATTCCGATTTCTTGTTTAGCACAAATATATTTTAAAACGAACCACAAGAATATTGAGCACTTTATAAACAGTAACAATTGTTCTTGTTTTTATTTTCAAAATTGCTCTCGACTGAGTTATGGTGATTTTCAAATCCTTTATTAAAGACCGATAATATCTGCCCCATAGACGTACCTAATACTTCATGTAACTGGCTACAATATCTGTCCAATTTCTCTACAACATAGAGTTCACTGTTACAAATTTTATTCCATCTCGCACCAAAAATTGGTTCCCATTTAACTGCAACCAACATTTGGTGCTTAGTTTCACCATTGAATGGTGCAACCTTGAACCGTAAGCACCATTCAATCGTGAAACTAAGCACCAAATGTTGGTTGCAACTAAATAGGAACCAATTTTTGGTGCGAGATTGAGCACAATTTTAAACAATATTGGCTTAGAGGGAAAAGTTGCAAACGCCAACTTGCCAAAGTTTTCACGTGAGCGTAAAAAAAAAAAAAAAAAAAAAAAAAAAAAAAAAAAAAAAACTTTCAAAGTTTTAATTCAACACGAATTTTGCTCCTTTATGTTAATACTTATTTACCACAAACTTATTTCAGAGTTCAAGTTGCAGCTTTTTCCAAGCGATGATTTTTTTCTTCCTGTTTCCAAATATTCCAAAAAGTGATTTGAGACCAGAAATTAAGTTAGCTGCTTTTTACTCTAAGTCGACGATACACAAAATAGGATAATCATTTTGAATATATTTTGTGCATGTCTCTAAGTTGTGTAAGTTTTTTTTTCTTCTAATACCTAGTAGTGTTAAGCAATTCAATACTCATGCCCTAGGAGATAATAATATAAACCTTAAAAACCGAGTTTTTAAAAAAATCCTTTGTATGCATTGTTAATTTTTACATTCATTAACAAAGCGCCGATATCAAAAACATTTCTATCAGTAAAATGTGTTTACGTTTCAAAATTGTTTCAAATGTTGTTCGAAATGAACGTTTCAAAATTCCTTTATTAAAATGAATGTGAATTTATGCTCTCACATTCAAATATAATTTATTCGTTTTGATTAAAGTAATTTTATTGTTTATTTATTAAACATTTTTGGCAACGGGCAGTGCTAGAAGTGTGAGTAGACATGGGGTGACGCGTCTCAGCACTTTTCAAGAAAATACACATGCGTCTCCCCATTTCTAAAACCTCTGAAATCCTTCCCCCAACTTTTACAATTACTCAATCCGTCTAAAAACTACTAAAGGAAAATAACATTAACCTTTAAATGTAGTGACACTGATAAAAAGTAATTCAAAGTTTTCAAACGTAAGAAAAAAATATTTATGGCATATATATATATCATACTATTATAAAAATGTATTATGCTACATAGTAATAAGATATAAGTATTTTTGTTAAAAAATATTGTTACACTTGGTCAACTTTTTATTTTGGAGGAAATTTCTATTAAGGCGTCTTCTCACTTTAGGCACCTCGAAAATAGGCTATTTTCGCGATTTTTTTTTCGAGGATTTTTGCAAACAATTATGGGATAAAATGGATCCTATATAATAAACACATCTTTCAAGTACAAGAAAATTTTATTTTTTTATTTTTTTGAACAATTATTATAATAAAACAGTAGCATCGAAAAACCCGTGTAGAAATGTAATGTTCGTGGCTTGTTGATGAAATTTCGGAAACTATCCGGCGGATTGTCATGAAATTTGAATGACATATTCTTCATAGTTATGGCTATAGCGCATATCATCAGATTTTTGATATTCGCGAAAATAACAAAATGGCGCACGTTTTTCAAAAAAATAAAAAAAAATAAAACGCGTTTTTTTGCAGTTTTTTGTAAAAAAAAATTCTTCAAATCAAAATTTCAAAAATCTGATGATATGCGCTATAGCCATAACTATGAAGAATATGTCATTCAAATTTCATGACAATCGGCCGGATAGTTTCCGAAATTTCATCAACAAGCCACGAACATTACATTTCTACACGGGTTTTTCGATGCTACTGTTTTATTATAATAATTGTTCAAAAAAATAAATAAATAAAATTTTCTTGTACTTGAAAGATGTGTTTATTATATAGGATCCATTTTATCCCATAATTGTTTGCAAAAATCTTCGAAAAAAAATCGCGAAAATAGCCTATTTTCGAGGTGCCTAAAGTGAGAAGACGCCTTAAGTTCAGTTTCTATTAAAGACAAGCTTTCAGCCCGATTGGATGAAAAAAGAAAATCGTTTTGCAGAAGTCAAATTTTTCGTTGAAATACTCATGAAATAAAGTACTTTAAATTCTAAAAGGATAAACTTCCCTGATTACGAAATACTTGAGTAAAATATTTTAAAATTTAAATTAGCCCCCCCCCCCCCCTCCAAAATTTTATATGTAAATCCACATTGCCAACTTATATGTGCAATTGCAACTTGAGTGATTTTATGCTTAGATGGAACTTTTTATGGTGTTAGACATTATACTAAACTCCAACTTAACTTGACATCACTAGACGATAGATCTTCACCGTGCTCATAGGCAGTTAATCCATTTTAGCGGAGTGAAACATAATTCTCGCCAAACCTTAGAGCCTTTTGTTCTCTACAGGGTTGTGGTTAGGCGATTATTATGCTTTCACGCCGCCAAAATGGATTAAATACCTATGAGCACTGTGACGATCTACCGTCTAGTGATGTCAAGTTAAGTTAGAGTTTGGTAGTTTTAGTTTAGTAGTTTAGTCTAACAAGTTTAAGTTAGAGTTACTAAGAAAACCATCAATTTCATGAGATAAACTTAACTCATTTTTCTGTCTTCAAAAATTAATCGAATGCATTATCATCGACAAAGTGACTACTTGCCCCAAGTTTCAGTTCGATTGGAAGTCAATTAGTCCTTCGAAGTTGTAATAACAGTGTATGTAAAAATGTCTTTTAGAGACAGTTTTCAAAACTCGTTTGAATGCCTTGTCAATGACAATGAATGCTATGTCATCGACCATTGCTAAGTATTAAATCTAGTAAATGACGACAAATGCATTTAATTAGCCACCAGATTTTTCCCCCTACAGACAAGACAAAAATCAAAGTTATCTACTATAAAGAATTTTAAAAAGCAAGATTATTGTATGACTTTTTATTGAGGTTTTATATTATTATAAATAAAATAAAATGAAAGGATCTACTTAATCCATTGAAATCAATAACCGCGAGAAATACCAATGAAAGTTTGTCATCTCATAGAAAGGGGGTTTTGAAATCAATTACCGCGAGAAATACCAATGAAAGTTTGTCATCTCATAGAAAGAGGGTTTTGAAATCAATTACCGCGAGAAATACCAATGAAAGTTTGTCATCTCATAGAAAGAGGGTTTTGAAATCAATTACCGCGAGAAATACCAATGAAAGTTTGTCATCTCATAGAAAGAGGGTTTTGATGTTAAAACAAGTTCTTGTGGTTAATTTCATCCGAACTGACGTAATTTTGTACAGAAATGAACTCTTCGTGAGTTACTCGAGGCTGGCTGTTTTCAGATTATCTGGCACCGTCAGCAACACGAGGGCTATAATACGCCGAAACATTCGTCATTAGACAAGCCAACATACATTTACAAACACCCATGCCTAACACGCGACTCGAACCCGCAACCTCGTCAGTTACTCCAGGACATCCACAGTTCAATTTCATAAAAAGTGACAAAAAGTGTTTCGTTTTCATGTGAGATTTTAACTCGTAATTTAAGTATGCCATTGCTAATATTTGCAACAGTTTTACTGACTTTCGTAAGTGATATTTCTTTTTTTTTCTTCTTTCTTTTCTTGAATTTAAAATATGAATTACTAGGAAGATGAAATAAACATGAATTAAAATATTTAAAATATAGTAGGTAATAAGTAAGAATATAAACCCCGAAAAAAAACAAAGTTTTTGATATAAATCTTTTATATGGATTTTGAATATCAAAAACATTTCTATCATCAAAATTTGCCGCAAGCTACGTTTAAAAATCTGTTTTATCAAAAATAAACGTCACACTCACATCCACATTCAAATATCGTTAGTTTATTCTGATTAAAACAATTTTACTATCTATTTATTAAAAAAAATTTGGCAACAGGAAAGAGTTTCAACAATGGTCGGTTCGATGCTATTTTAACGCGATTGAATGACGACAAGTTGGTTTATTAGTATTCCATAAAAGCGACCTTTTAGTGACAGTAACAGCCCCAAAATGAAATGGAATCCATTGTCATCGACATCGAACCTATCTGCCAAGTTTCAGCCTGATTGGATCACGGCAAGCGGGTTAATTAAGGTTCGTAGATCTGCCTCCCACTGACACACACAAAAAACCGAAGTTAATATAAAAGATTTAAAAATATCGAAATAATATCTATTAAATTTAATAACGCTGAGATGCACAACTCACTTTAGTATTATCTTAAATATTATGTGTGAAGGATGTGTTTTTGTGAAGATTCCTTGACCTTCCTTTAAACAAAACCATAATTCCTAATTGATGTTAATTAATGTATTCCAGTTTAAAGGCTAAGAGGAATAGTGTAGTTACAACGGCACATTGTGTTATTTGTTTGAGAATCGGAAGTTTCGTTACTCTATGAATCGATACTCTTTGTAGATGAACTCTATGTAGGGTATGGGTGGTTCCATTCCCCGCTTTAAGCAATTTCCTACATTATTTGTTGATAAATCAAATTGGAGTGTTAAAAAGGTTCCATTAAATACTCTTATGATGAATGTAGGGGATACGATTTATAACCAGATCGACCAGCTGCACGGACCACGCCGAGTTCTGCTTTCCAAATCAAGTATCATTCTATCTCTCGACAATTGAATAAAATATGTATCTAATCTATGAAATATCTAACTCTGATGAACGCTAAAAAAAACATTCCTCTAAGTAATCTGAAATGCGTACCGTCCAATAGTTTTCTAATAATTATAGTTAAATGCAATTTAATATCTGCCATTTGCATATTCATTCTTTTTTCTTCTTTTTTTTTTTTTAAATCGAGGTTAGGTTTGTTGTTATCACCGACTTAGAGTGAAATAGTACTGACTAAACTTTTGGTATGAAATTACAACATATATAATCGATATATTTGGAAACAGGAAAAGAAGACTAATCGCTTAGTAAAAGTTGCAACTTGAACTCTGAATTAAATTTGTGACAAATGAGATACGTAAAATCACTATTAGCTCATGCTGAATGAGCTAGGTGTTTTCGCTCTCCTAAAAAGTTAAGAGTTAGCACTTGTTCACTCTATGCAGACATAATATTTTAACAGCTCTAAAGAAAACTCTCAACTAGTTTTCACAGTCTACTTTAAAGCTATTAAATAAGTTTACTATAGCCATTAAATTTAACTAAGTTTGTTATTTAATATTAATCGTTTACATTGAATTATGAAATGGTAAACTGTGTGCATACTGTTAACGCAAATTTATTAGCTATTACTACTGTAAATCTGATAGTACTGTTAATATTGTGTCATCCACTTTTATAAAAGAAATTTAATAATTAATGTAAATTTTTTCACTATCTATTGTAAATATGATAGAACTGTTAATATTGCGTAACTTTTATAAAAAAAAATTAAATTATTTATGTAAATTTATTAGCTATTACTACTATAAATCTGGTAGCTGTTATGGTGTTAACAATTTTTATTAAAGAAATTTAATAATTAATGTAAATTAATTAGCTATTGTTATTATAATTCTTATAGTATTGTTAACTTTGCCTAAGCAAATTTCATCAAGTAAATTAAATTATGAATGTAAATTTATTAGCTATTGTTAGTATAATTCTGATAGTACTGTTAACATTGCGTCAATAAATTTTATTAAGGAAATAAAACTATAAATGTAATTTATTAGCTATTGCTATTATAAACCTGATAGTACCTACTATGAGCATTGTGTCAACAATTTTAATTTAATAAATTTTATAATCAATGTAAATTTATATCTATCACTATTGTTAATATGATAGTACTGTAAATATAATGTTAACAACTTTTAAATAAAAAACAAAGTGATCACATGTCATGATTTTATTCAATTCTATAAAATTATATGCTATCTATATACTTCATTATATACTTCAGTGTGTAGTTCGTATTGCATGAGATAGTACATACCACATTTATATACTTCCTTCTATATACATAGTGAGCTAATTATATACATAGTAGTAGGACATTTGTATTTAAACAATAAAGTTCATTTTCTAAGTTCAAATCGTCACTTTATTTCGATTTTTCCTAACTTCAAAACATCATAAGTTCAATTATTGTTGAGTTCAATACTCAATAATTGTGATCATTATTTTTTTAAGTAGTTTTTATTTCTGCTGACTTACGAATTTCTATTATCATCCAGAATTAAGTTCAAATAAATCATAGTTAATATTACCAAGTTCAACTAAGCCATAGTTAAAAATTTTTAAGTTCAAATTAACCATTATCAATATCTTTTAAGTCTAGACAAATCTGAGGGCCGTTATTATTTCCAAATTAAAGTTATATAAGTTCCGTTTTAATTATTAAAATATCATTTCAATAACATCAATTTTAGTTTTATTGATTAGCTTTCACAATTAGCTATCAATACATTTTAAATTATGGCTATAGATTTCTTAAGTTGAACTTATGGAAGGAAATTTTTGTTCAGTTACTTAAAACAGTAATTTTTGCATTTTGGTGTTAATAAAGATGTCAATTGCATTGTTAAATATTTTTGCAATTTTTCTTTCATAAAACAATTTGTTTTTTGCTCTCAAGAAAATCTTAAGATTTTTTTTTATTAGTGCTCTAATAAACTAAATAAAAAAAAACAGATGAAAATGTTTATTCATAGAATTTTTGTTTTTGGCCCTATATCATGTTCGGAGTCTGTAAAAAAACTATTAGGAAATAAAATGTTCTTAATGAAAACGATTGAATAACTAAAACAGTAAAAAAAAAACTTTTAAGTACACCTTTATAGATAGTATAATCATATTCAAGTAACATATTAGACAGCATTATTTCTGTCTAATTAAAATGAAAGTCTAGTGAAAATGTACTAACTCCAATTTGCCAAAGTTTTCAAGAGAGCAGAAAATAATAATAATAATAATAATAAATAATAATAAACTTCCAAAGTGTCAATTCCACACTAGTTTAGTGCTCATTTAGCAGAAATTTATTTCAGCTGTTGCTAATCAAGGATCTTTTTTTCCTATTTCCAAACACACCAAGATGTTACTTGAGACAAAAAGTGGAGTTAGCTCCTTTTTAACTCTAATAAGCTGCTGATATTGTTCTTTACACACTTTTAAGCTTTGTTCCAAAAAGAGTGTAACCGAAAAGAGTGTAAAATCTGAACTTGAAAGATTATAATAACTTCCTTTTGAATGAAAGTAAAGTTTAAGTTTTCAAATATTTTTACTACTTCGTTTTCAAAAGAAAAATACAACTTGGTTAAAAAAGACCGCTGTCAGAATATGCAACGTTTATTTTAAAATGCTTTTGTATCGGAAGAAATATAAAACTACTCTCTTGTTAAGTAATGCATTATAAAAACAAGGACATAAGTTTTTTTTTTTTTAACAAACTATTACCTATGAGTTATTGATTGTAAAACCATTATTACTATTTTTAACTGTTTTTTTTTTTTTTTAACCAAGGTACAGAATATGAACTATAACATTTATAAATAACTAAACATTCGTCTAATAGACTACTCATTGCACTTTTTAACATATGCCAAGAATGCAAACTCTAATTTTTACCGCCTTTCAATTTTTAATTGAAATATTTTAAAATTTATTTTAAGATACACCAATTTGTTTGAAATAATTAAATGTAAAAGTAAACTTGTTTTTAATTTGTAGTCTATGAATCGAATGATTAGTTACAGAGTAACATTGATTTAAGTTTAGTTATCTAGAATTGAAGAATAAACAATTATTTCATTGTAGTTGTTAAAGACACTTTTGTACATGATTGAGGGCACAATGAACACGTATTGTATCTTATTTTATATCATATATAAATGTGTGATATTACCTGTTGGGAGAGTGGCATTTCATTCCTGATGAATAAAATAAATACACAATGATATGACACAACGAATCATACTTTTTCAATTAACTTGTCGGAGAGATCAGAGCACGTCTCTATAAGTAGTCACACAATCACCGGAACTGTTCAATTGTCCTTTACAGTATACTTCAATATGTACATCGATTGTATATCTTTACAAATATATGTACAGCGACTTGATGACGGATTCACTGGGCAGTTCGTTCACGAATCTTGCGGCTCGCTTTGTTGTCTTACACCCACAAACTACCGAGTTTTGCCGTCAGAATCGTCGTGAGATATAGGACTTGCTAACGACGATCTGATGACGGATTCGCTTGGGCAGTTCAAATTCAAGTTGTTGTGACTGCATTGTTCCATCGACCTCGCCGTCAGAATCGCCGTAGGCTATAGGATTCATGTACAATGACGGATTCACTGGGCAGTAACTTCACGATTAGGCAGACAGTTCCATGAAGGATTCGTCTTTGGGATGTTGTCTTCACTAGCTCTGCTTGGACATGATGGGTATGGGCTTGTAGATGGTGGTCGAGCTCTCCGGGCTGGTGGACGTCGAACTCTGACTGACTGTCCTTCCCTGAGCCGCGGCCGCTTGGCAGTTCAACGCCGATACAGTCCTGAGGGCGTGTAGGTCGTACAGGGCTTGCGACGGAGCCACTAGCGATGAAAACAGATAACTCGGCATGGTAGAGTAGCCCTGGGCGGCACTGAGACTTCCCAGTGGGCCACAACCTGGTGGGCAACCAGCCCACAGTGCAGGGGCGTGCATGCTGGAAACACTCTCAGCCCCGAGCAGTCTGTCCACGCTGAAACCGGATGGTTTCGGTTGCTGTAGAGCAGCCATGTTGGTGCTGAGGCTAGAGTAAGGGTACTTGAAGGAAAGGGACAGAGGGTGGAATCCTCCGTATGCCAGGGACCAGCCCAGGGCGGATTTGTCGTGGGGGTGGTGAGGATGAAGCCCTCCATGACCGTGGAAGACGGGCGCCCCAGCCCTCTTGAAAGCTGCCAATCGACTTCTAGAGGCTGCCGTCGTCCTGCGTCGCAGCTTGCCCGTCGTGCCACCGATGAACACGTCGTCAGAGCTGGGATCCAGCATCCAGTAGTTGCCCTTGCCCGGGTCGTCGTAGTGCCTGGGGACTTTGACAAAGCACTTGTTGAGGCTGAGGTTGTGTCGGATTGAGTTCTGCCACCCTTGCTTGTTCTCCCGGTAGTAGGGGAAGTTTTTCATGATGAACTCGTAGATGCCGTTCAGGGTCAGCCTTTTCTCCGGACTCTGCCGGATGGCCATCATGATGAGGGCATTGTAACTGAAAGGCGGTTTCTCGAATGCAGACTTTTTATTCGAGCTGTCGTCCGTCTTTTTGCTGGGCGAGGATTTAGTCGGTGACGCGGGAGAGGCGACGGGCTTCGCGTCCGACAGTGGCGGAGTCGGGGTGGACTGCCGCCGCGAGCTGAAGTCGGTCGGCGGCGGGGTGCTGATCGCGCCGGCCGGGGAAGCGGCACTCGCCGGCAGAGAGTCCTCCTCCTCCCCGCCGTGAATGAGGCTGCTGATCGTGAAGGACGTTCTTCTCGGCACAACCATCGCGTCTGCTGTGCTCCCCTCGATTCGAACCATCGGGATACAAGCGAACTTTTTTAAAACATCCGACCGCAGAGGGCTTACATTAAATAACGCTCACGCTTCAGTCCCAGTCGCTTCTCTGATCCGCTACCCCTCTTCTTCATTGGATCCGCCTACGACACACCCATCTCTAACTGTCCAATCCGTTGTCAAACCCCACCTCTGACCCCGCCTCTTTTGAACTGTCGGCTCGGTTCTTAAGCTCCTCCTTTGACTCCACCCATTAAGGATACTTGCGACCAATAGGAGGCGAAGCTGTCTCAGGCACATGTCTGTCGCTTTGTGGACGAGCGGGGATTTGTGTGTAAGTTGTGACTGGCGAATGGTCGGGGAGCTTTTGTTGGAAGTTTGTTCATGGAGAAATAGAAGGGGGAAGGGGGGGGATCTTTTGTTTACAGTTGGTGTGTTTCCGCCCCCTGTTTTCGTCCCCCCCTTCTTCTTCTCTGTCAAGTTTCAACCGCTGCGGACCCCGACGTGTCTCTGAAAAGAAAAGGTAAGCAAAAATATATCTCAATTTCGGACACATCAAAAGTAAACAGCCCTTTTGAAATTGTACCGCTTTACGGTGCTGAAAGTTGTTTTTGCCAAATATTCAGATTCCACAAAAGAGAATTGGTGAAGTGAGTTGAAGGGGGGGGGGGGGGGGAGAGAGGTGATGTGACAGATTTGATTGTCACCAGATCGTTACGGTAACAATTTCACCAAATGTCTTATTGTTGTTCAGAATTTTTTTTTTTTGCTGTTAAAAAAATGTGATAGTATTTAGGCAAGCAATTAATAAGAGCCAAGTTAGCGAATCATAAATATTAAATGTGACTAAAATATTGTATACATTTTATTTACAAAAATGCAGTTTGTGATTAAAATACCTAGTTTTCAGTATCTTATTGTAATTTCAATAATACATTCAGACGCCAAAGTTGTGAAATTTATTGATATCTGCAACCAAATTTATCATCTGAACTGTTTCTTCGGAAATTTTCCATTGGTGAAATGTTACATTTTTCCATTAATTAAAATCTTTGGATTTAAAATAATTTAAATAAGAAAAAACATTTAAAATGTGAAGTAAATCTTATATATTACTAACTGGACTGTTTTTTTTTTTTTTTTTTTTTTTTTTTTTGTTGTTGTTGGGGGGCGGGGGAGAATTCCTTTTCCCCCTTGTTTATACAAAATTAAAATTGATGAATGATAGTCCAATTAAAAGACTAATAACTACGCTTCTTAGAAAATTATTTGTTTGGGAATCGAAGGAAATTAATCATAAGTAGTAAAAAATATAGGAAGTTCAGATAGTATACAGATGACAACACCATAAAAAAGAGAACATTGCAACTTCATCACGTTGAGAAAATCTAAGAAATCTTATATCTCTCAACAGTAGAATAAAATATCTAACTGCGATGAACTTTAAAAAGTAATTCCTCTAAAAGCAATTTTTAATGTTTCACTACTAGGGTCTTTAGTTTTTAAATCCTTTATATTAACTTCGATTTTGTGTGATTGCCCATGGCGGGCAAACCTGCAGAGGCCTAATTAATCCCCTTGCCATTATGCAATCGTGCTGAAACTTAGCAGATAGATTCGTTGTCGATGACAATGCATTCTATCAAATTTTGGTGGCTGTCATTAAAAGGTCGCTTTTACGGAATACTAATAAATCAACTTGCCGTCATCCAATCGCGCTGAAATAGCATTCAACCGATCATTGAAGAAACTGTTTCCTGTTGGCAAAATTGTTTGTTTTAATAAATAAATAATATTTATTCTGATTAAACTATACTTAAAATACATTGTTTTAACCAGAATAAATAAAAGATATTTAGATGTGAGTGCATAAATTTGCATTCATTTTTAATGAATAAATTTTAAAAAGTAGTTCACCGGATATTTTGCTGATAGAGTTTGCGTGGTTTTGTGGCGCAAAGGCAACACGACGAGATTGCTGATTTGCTGATAGATATATTTTTAATATTTAAAATTAGATGCAAACACCAAGCACACGCTGGCAACAGAAAAGGCTCCATGTTAATGAATATAAATATTGGCGATGCATAAAAAAGATTTATATTAAAAAACTTTGTTTTTAGAAATACATTGACTAGTTGCCAACATTAACAAATATTTGTATTAAAAATATTTTTTGCCCGTGATAATAAAAAAAATATTGCATGCAACACGTGGGAAAATACTTTTTTAAAACTCTGTAAATTATTTGAATCGTGCTATCGACAAATAAGCATTTTTCCTCGTTTGAAAAAGTATTACTTTCCCAACTAGTTACACAAATAACTATTCTTTAACAATTTTTTTTCAGAAATCGAGGTCAAAGTAACACTTTATTGCGATAGTGTGAAAAGTACTTTCTCGCACGCCCCGTGTTCAAATATTATCTAGTCTTGGCATTGAAATTGTATGTTTTCAGAAGAAATTCATTGACTGGAGTTGCCAACATTATTAAATATACTTTTGACACGTGATTATAAAAAAAAATATTGTATGCACTTTATTTATTTGACTGGTTTTTATTTATTTAAAAATTACTTACTTTATTTATTTGACTCGTTTTTATTTATTTAAAAATTACTTTATTTATTTGACTCATTTTTATTTATTTAAAAATTACTTACTTTATTTATTTGACTCGTTTTTATTTATTTAAAAATTACTTACTTTATTTATTTTACTAGTTTTTATTTATTTAAAAATTACTTTCTTTATTTATTTGACTCGTTCTTATTTATTTAAAAATTACTTTATTTATTTGACTCGTTTTTATTTATTTAAAAATTACTTACTTTATTTATTTGACTAGTTTTTATTTATCTAAAAATTACTTTCTTTATTTATTTGACTCGTTTTTATTTATTTAAATATTACTTACTTTATTTATTTGACTCGTTTTTATTTATTTAAAAATTACTTACTTTATTTATCTGACTGGTCAAATAAGCGTTTTACTTAGTTAGAAAAAGTATTACTTTCCCCACTAGTTGCATAAATAACTATTCTATACCAAAAATTAAGTATAAAATGTAATCACAAGGCATGCTGGAAAGCATTTTTTCAAGCTAGTGAGAGAAAGTTACTTTCACACACTCCTCTCGGTAAAATGCAACTTTCGCCATGATTTCTTATTAAAAAATTATCAATTAAAGTTAAACTTTTTGCACTTAATTACAAAATATTTATTTATACAATTAGCTGCGACAGTAATAGTTTCTCAAACATTTCAAAATGCTTATTTTACGTGTACATTAGCACGAGTAGAATAATTGACAAAATTTGAAAAAGTGTTTTTGCACGTACAATATTTTTTTATAATCAAGTGCAAAAAAATAAAAATATTTTTAATGTGTGTGCTCGTGCGTGCAATGTGTATGTATACAGGGTGTTCGGAAACGACCGCACTTCATATACATAAATAAGTAACTGCAACTCTGTCTTTATTTGGAAACTTTGGACTATGAATCTCTTCTGAAAATATGTAATTTCCAAGACTACATAGCATTTGAGAACGGAGCGTGTGGTAAAGTATTTTATCACACTAGCGTGTGATAATATAGTTATTTTTGTCGAAAGAAATACTTTTTCAAACGAGGTAAAATAGGACATAAGAAATGAAAAAATTGGTCTGTTCATGAAACGCGTCAAAAATGTTTTATTTGTCATGGGAATAAATAAACACAAAAGAGTCCATATAAATATCTAGCATAGAAGGGTGTTTTTAGAGGGGGTGGGGGAGATTTTTTTTTTTAACTAAAAATTAATTTTTGCATAACCTATAGGCATGGGACACATATGTATGGAGTATTTTTTGACGCTTAATCAAATTAAAAAAAAAAAAAAAAAAGGCGATATAGCTGTCCTATAAAAAGGCCATTTTATAAAAGATACTACATGTAATATAAAAGTATGTGTAATAAAGCAAAACTGAATGGAATAAAGAACTAAAATTTAATCGAAAAAGTACCAGTTAGTAATAAAATAAGTAAGTAGTAGTGAATAAATAAAATAATAAGTAATAAAAGTATAAGGGTTAAAGCATAAGTAATGAAATAAGGTACACTTTTTATGTATTTTAGTCTATAATAATAACTATAACTTTTTATAGGATAGCTATACCGTCTTGCTTTTTTTTTCTTCATTCGATTCAGCATCAAAAAATACTCCACACATATATGTCATAAGCCTATATAGGTTATACCAAAATTAATTTTCAGTTAAAAAAAAAAAAACTCCCCCCCACTCCCTCAAAAAACACCCTTCAATGTGAGACCTTTTTATGGACTCTTGTTTCTTTATTCTCATGACAAAGCATAAAAAAATACTCTAAAAACATGCATCCCAGATTGTCCCCACCCTTCTTTCTATATATTCTTGTCAAATTTTAGGTCATTTTGAAGAGTATTTCTTTTCGTCTTTGTACAGCTTTTTAAACAATATTTTTTTTAAATTTTGCTTTTAATTACCCATATGTATTACATAGGGTAATAAATATATAGCATTCAATCAAAAAAAAAATTCGATTTTTTTCCCCCTGCATTTTTCCACGTTTTGGAACATCCTGATTTTAAAAAAGTGATATAGAAAAAATGTCTGTCTGTGTGTGTGTATGTGTGTCTCTGATCAGCATAACTCCCGAACAAATTGACCTATGATGTTCCAATTTGGTATGAGGGCTAGTGGCAGCCATGGGAACTACCATTAAGGTATTCGTCAAAATCGTGCATGTGCATAAGGTAGCTGCCATTGAAAAAATCATGTTTTTCAATGATTGCTATTAAATGGTTCTAACAATTTTGATAAAAATCTTTGTGGCAATGCCTCTTAAAATGTACTAAACATCCCCACATCCAAAATTTCCGTAATAGTCCTTTAATCGCGTAAAAAGTTGAAAAACAAGTGCCTTTAACACAGAGTTCTATTTCCTTGAGCATACCTCATCAACGATAATTTTTTCTCCTCTAATCAGTTTTACTTATAAGAAAGGATAATATAAAAATTATTGAAAAGTATAACGCCAAAATTATCTATTAAGTAAAGGTGCTTTTTTTTTCCTATTTTTTTTTCTTCCCTTTTTCCCCCCCAAACCCGACCCAAATTAACATCAGTATTATAGTGTGATTGAAAGTTGTGCGATGTTCCACACCCCTACTTTTGTATTTATTTATTCCATGTTAAAGTACAATTGCCACTCACTTATACCCATTTAATTATTTTCTTCAAAACTCCAGTTTGAAAGTTAAAAAAAAAATAAAAAATTACACAATAAATAAAAATTTTACAATTAAAGAAAAAGAATAACAATCAAATAAAAAAAAAAATTAACAATTAAATTAATCAATCAATTAATCAACAATTAGACATGAATTAAAGTTAAAGTATTCTCCCTTTCTCCATCGACGGTAGTTAACCACATAAATAATATAATACACAAAAACGTTTTATTATATATCCTTTTTATTATGACTCCTTTTTATAATAAATCCTTTATATGCATTGCCAATATTCATTAACAAATTACCGATTCTTTTGTCAGCGTATGCTTGGTGTTTGTATCTAATTTTAAATATTTAAAACATTCCTATCAGAAAAGTATGCTGTAAACTACTTTTCAAAATTTATTCATCAAAAATTAATGTGAATTTTTGCACTCACATCCAAATATCTTTCATTTATTATGATTAAAATGATTTTACTATTTATTTATTAAAACAATTTTGACAACAGGAAGTAGTTTCTTCAAAGATCGGTTAAATGCTATTTCAGCTCGACGGGATGACAAGTTGGTTTATTAGTATTTCGTAAAAGAGACCTTTTTGTGACAGACGCTAAAATTTGATAGAATGCATTGTCATTGACACCCAATCGATTAATAGATATGCCAAGTTTCAGCTCAGTTAGATGACGCCAAGGGTGTTAATTTGGCCTGCTCAGATTTGCCTGGTATCGATATACCCAGCCAACCACACACCACTCACACACACACAAAATCGAAGTTAATATAAAGAATTTGAAAAGAAAGATCTTTTTTGACAAGTTATGACAGGTTTCAGTTCAACTCATTCAAAGTCAATATAGGAACAGTTTCAATCAATTTTGTCCCGGCAGAACAGTATATTCATAATCTACTAGCATTTCTCTGTATTATAAATGAAACTATGGGGTGTAGAACATCGCACAAATTTCAATTACACAGTAATACTGAAGTGGATTTGTGTCATTTACAGCTTATTTTCATCATTGATTTATCAAAACTGACCAGTTTGGTGATATTTTTTGCGATAATTCTTGTATGGGTCTTTAAAAAAAAAGACAAAATACTTCGCCAAAATGCTGATTTTGGCAATATACTTTTCGATATTCCTTATATTGTCCTTTATTATAAGTGAAACTGAGGAAAAAAGAAAAAACGATCGTTGAGGAGGTATGCTCAAGGAAAGATAACTCTGTGAAGAAAGCATTCGTTTTTCAACGCATTTTTACGGGATTTTCGGAGGTGGGGATGTTTAGAACACGTTAAAAGGCATTAGTACAGCCATTTTGAACAAAATAGTTAAAGCCGTTTTTTAGCAATTACTGAAAAACATGATTTTTTCAATGACAGCTACCTTATGCGCATGCGCGATTTTGACGAAAATCTAGGTCCTTGTGCCACCACCAACCCGCACACCAAATTTAAACATCGTTGGTCAATTTGGTAGGGAGTCATGCTGACGACGTACACACAGACAGACATTTTTTTAGATCACTTTTTTGAAATCAGGATCATCCAAAACGTGGAGAAATGCAATATATATATATATATATATATATATATATATATATATATATATATATATATATATATATATATATATATATATATATATATATATATATATATATATATATATATATATATATATATATATATATATATATATATATATATATATATATATATATATATATATATATATATATATATATATATATATATATATATATATATATATATATATATATTTGTGTGGACCGAATGCTATACTTTCATTACCTTATGTATACATATGGGTGATTAAAAGTAAAAATATAATAATAATTAAGAATGATGTTCGATGAAGTTCTTAAACTTAGAGTGGTCTTTCAGTCCTTAAATAACAACAGTGAAAGGAGACAAACAGGAAAAGAGAAAGGACTAAAGTTCTAAATACTTGAAATACCAGAAAACTAGCATTGACTGAATCTGCCTCTTACCAGAAAGAATGCGTAAAATATAATTCAAAAGTAATACGAAATGTCCCTGGTTAAATTATCCACAGAATTTATTTACGCTACTAGCATGATTGGTGTGAGGTGAAAAGAGAGAAATTTTTTCTGTCAATTAGATGTAATTAGTTTACTTTTTAACCTGTTGAAAGCAGATGACATCAGAATATACAAAGCTGAGTATAGCCTTGGTTTAGTATCCACAACGCAATTAAAAATACTTGGAATTTTTTTTTTTTTTTTTTTAATTTATCGTGAGCTTTACAAGGTGTTCTGGTACAAGTAGAACTCCAAGGTCCCCATAGATGAGTGTTATGGATATGCCAGAACATTTTGTTTTTCACTGCTTAAGCTTCTTTTGTCACTTTTCGTGCCGAAAATGGGGAGAGGGATGTTTAGGTAAGTTACCCCTTAATTTACCCAATTGCTGTCATTGAACCGAGCTGAAACTTGACAGGTAGATTTTTTTTTTAAATCCATTATATTAACTTCGCTTTTGTCGATGTGGACGGAATTTGCGGAGGCCTAATTAACCCCCTTGTCGTCATCCAATCGGGCTGAAACTTGACAGATAGGTTCGATGTCGATGACAATGCATTCTATCAAATTTTGGGGTTATTACTGTCATTTAAAGGTCGCTTTTATGGAATACTAAAGCTTGGCGTCCACTATCGCTAAGCAGAGCAGATCAGAGCGGAGTGGATTAGAGCCAATTACAAGGCTGTCAACGTCCATTGTAGCTCAAGGCTCGTGCTATAGTAGACATTGGCAGCCTTGTAATTGGCCCTAATCCACTCCGCTCTGATCTGCTTAGCTATAGTGGACTCCAAGCTTAATAAAATGCTTTAAAATATGATTAAACTTCCTGTTGCCAAATTTTTTTTTAATAAATAAAATTACTTTAATCAGAATAAATCAATGATATTTGGATGTGAGAGCATAAATTCACGTTCTTTTTTAATAAATAAATTTTCAAACGTAATTTGCCGTACATTTTCTGGTAGAAATGTTTTTGATATCAGCGCTGTGTTAATAAATATAAAAACTGACAATGCATAAAAAGGATTTAAAAAAAAACCCAACCACTGTTTTAATGGGTTATATTTATTATTGATGACGGCGCCGTTGGAAGGCAGCTTTTAGACACTCCACTATTACCACTTCTTTAGACTAGTTTATCCATTTGATGTCATTCAATCGAGCTGAAACTTGGGAGATAAACTTGATAGAATGCAATGCATTCTATCAAGTATTTGAGGGATAAAATAAGTTAGACAATGGCGCGGAATAGGTGTTTTCCTTCGAAGGGGTCAAACACTATGAAAAGTCGATTTGAGCTTAAATAAGTTGTTATTGTTGCAAATAAGCGGGAAATAAGTTGCAAAGGCAATGCATTTATAAGGATTTATAGTAAAAGACGTACTTATGAGTTGATTTTTTTTCTATCATCTAAGCTTTAAGTGCCTTAACTAAGCTTTAAGGCTGCATCTGTAAGTAGGAGTTGGTCGGGATTAGTACAAGTAAGTTTGCGCTTGATGATGCTGGGTTAAAGAGATGTATCCCAAAGTGGCTTGAAAAACTAGTGTGGGCCTGTACTCCGGTTGAAGGTTACTTTGAGGAATTATTTTTGAAAGTTCATCAGGGTTGAATATTGCATTCTATCGCTGAGCGATTGAAGATTCCTCAACGTGATTAAATTTTATTTTTCTCTTTTCTATAGTGCTGCTATCTACTATACTAAACTCCGACTTAACTTGACATCACTAGACGATAGATCTTCACGTGCTCATTAGCAATTAATCCATTTTAGCGGAGTGAAGACATAATTCTCGCCAAACCTTATAGCCTTTTGTTCTCTACAGGGTTGTGGTTTGGCGAAAATTATGCTTTCACGCAGCCAAAATGGATTAAATACCTATGAGCACTGTGAAGATCTACCGTCTAGTGATGTCAAGTTAAGTTGAAGTTTAGTATAGATATTATCAAAACTTACAAACAATTTTGAACATTTCTGTTTTTTTATAACTACTCAAACAAATAATTCAATAAACTATTTGTCACAAGATTAGGTCTCTAATATTGCTCAATTTAGGAGACCTCCTATGATAATGATCAAATATTACTGGATTAATTTATATTACTGATTTAACTTCTCCCCTCGTTCAAAGCGTGCCTAAAACCATCATACATCGTATCTAAAAATGCGTAACAAAGGGCTTGTTTAGACTTGCCGACCATGACGTCATACTTGCAATTGACTGAAATCACCTTTTGCTGCTCTTTCTCTTCAGCAAGTGATGCCAAAATGTTGACGAAAATTAAATTATTAAGTGCTAATAGACCTTATGCACATAACAATTAGCAGTGGAGCAGAACTTCATCAGCAGGGCAATTGCCTGGATGACATTTTAACTTTTTTTTTCTCTACTCGTAAACAAATTAGAATTCTAAAATTACGATGACTCTATTAGTTATGTTTTTTGGCTTATACAATACTAGTTGGTGGTAGAGTTATATTAAAAAATAATTATTTTAACTATTAGAATAATTATTTTAGGAAACCTACTCAAGGGATACGGACGTGTCCCGTGCTTATAAATGTACTGTTATGCATGGGCGCCCCCAGGAATACTTACAAGGGGGTACAAGACTCGATTTTTTTCAAAATCATTAATTTTTTTAAAAATGCTAATTAATAATTATACATTATAAATTATACTCTTTGAGAATAGTAAAAATTCATTGTACATATTTTTGAAAGCGCAACCCTGTAAAAGTGGGTAAATATAGTAAAATTATTAAAATATATATTTTTAACGATTTTTTTTTTATCATCCAACTCACGGCTTTTAAGAGACAGTGTTTTGAATAGAGGAATTGGAAGATGCAAAAATACAGAAGAGTAAAATTTTTTTAAATTTATTCCAAGTTTCGGATTTAATGACAAAAAAAATTAAAAATGAAACACGAAGGTAGTATTGGAATACGTTCAATTGAATTCTAAAAATAGATTTCAAGATTGTATATTTGATGGCTTAAAAAACAAAACATTTTCCTAGAATTTTGAGAACCGCACAGGAAATGATTATGCAATAAAAGGAAAAAATACTTCTGCTCATCAGCCTCTAATAATCATAGACAACAAGCTCCAGAAAATCGTCACGCAAGTAGCTATACAAAACGACATAGGAAAGAAACAAAAGACTAAATTAATAGAAGAAAAAGAAAAAAAAAAAATGCTAATTTTTCTTTTTATCTTGGAATTTTTATCTTTTCCCTCATTTTTTAAAAAAATTTCAAGTACAAGTGCACCTCCATGCACCCTCCAGGGGGCGCCCGTGTTGTTATGACTTATGAATGTATATTTATAGCTTATAATGTAATAGCTTATAAATATATATATTCAACCTAGTCAAAATAATAGTTTTTCAATTTAACTTTGCAATCAGCAAGTATTGTATAAATCAAAAACCCAACTATTATAGTCCAAAACGACTTAACCTGATCTAATTGAATACGCTACAGTGAGGTGCGATCCGGTTTTACTACGCGCTGATTGGCTGCGTAATAATCTTACATGTGACATCTTGAGCTGAGAGGAGACAGGGTTAGCCAATAGTAATTCTCCAAGTGAGTGACGTCATACAATAGCTCAGTCAAAGCCATATGATTCGATAAAACTCTTATATCAACCGTGGTTAGAAAAGTAAAGTGTTAAGTAAATTTAAAACTTAAAAGATCTTCTTTTCTTTTCTTTTATCATCATATATTTAAGTTTAATACAAAACTATGTGCATAGGTTATCAATATTACTATATAATAGTCAGAGAGGCGACTGCAATTTTTGGACCCCATCTAACATCATTTTGAATTTTTTATAGAAATTGGAGAAAAGTGAATTACGAATCCACTGGTCTGCCGTATCAAAAATGGCCAAACTGATCAAAAATCCATTTGGAATGAGTTGAACTAAAATCCGATTGCAAAATATGTCATAACTCGCCAAAAAGAGAACAAACTTTTTAATCTGGCAACCCACTGCATTTTGATTTTTAATGAGAAAAAGCGCAAACGATTTCTGATCTCTGGCTAGGAAAACTTGTATCTTTTAAAAGTAAGCCAAATTGGCGACATCAGTTACGTCATCAGTGACGTAATGTTTATTGCCAATTCGGCTCATTTGTGAAAGATGCAAGTAAGCCATAGCCACACATCCGAATCGTCTTCAACCTTCTTAATTAAAAATTAAAGAGTGACGATAACCAAATAAAATAATGCTCATTATTTGGTAAGTTATGGCGCATTTGACAATAGGATTTAGTCCAACTTATTAAAAGTCGATTTTTGACCAGTTTCAACCCTTTTGGCCACGGCAGACCAGTGGATTCGTATTCTACTCACTTTTCTCCAATTTCTATGAAAAAAAATTCAGAATGATGTTCGATGGGGTCCAAAAATTGCAGTCGCTTCTCAGTCTATAAGTTTGGATTTGCTAGGAATTATATCTTTTACGCTAAGAGATCCCTCCTATGACGTAATCAATGACGTCAGGATAAGTTGTCTTGGATTATAGAGTCATCGTAATTTTAGCCTTCTAATTTGTTTATGAGTAGAAAGTAGAATTTAAATGTCTGGTGTGTACAGCAGAGAATTGCCCAGCAGCTGTTAAATTTATTTTCGACCAATCACGATCGATTGCAACAACACAGTTTTGCATATGCTTTTGCTTACTTTTGAAACATTGCGGCTGGCGATTAAGGAAATAATGTAGACTTGGCAGTAGATTCTTTTAACTTTCAATTACCCATATGTATACATAGGGTAATGAAAATACAGTATTCAGTAAAAAAAAAATCGATTTTCTTACATTTCTCCACGTTTTGGTACATCCTGATTTCAAGAAAATTATGTAAAAAAAATGTTTGTCTGTGTGTACGTGGTCGGCATAACTCCCGGACAAATGGACCTACGATGTTTAAATTTGGTGTGCCTGTGGTTTTTGTCAAAATCGTGCATGCGCATAAGGTAGCTGTCATTGAAAAAATTATGTTTTTCTAACAAACGGTTCTAACAATTTTGTCCAAAATCTCTGTGGTAATACCTCTGAAGGTGTTCTAAACATTTCCACCTTCGAAAGTCTCGTAAAAATACGATAAAAGCGTAAAAAGTTTGAAAACGAGTGCCTTTAACACAGAACGCTTTTCTCCTGAGGATCATCCGTCAACAATTTTTTTTTTTTTTTTTTAAAAAATAAATATATATATATATATATATATATAGACTTATTTCATGAATATGTTTCTGCTTTTCGATGTGAAATAGAAAGTAATGTTTTAAAATTGACTTATAGACTTATTTCATGAATATGTTTCTGCTTTTCGATGTGAAATAGAAAGTAATGTTTTAAAATTGTTTCGGAAAAAAAAAAAAAAATATATATATATATATATATATATATATATATATATATATATATATATATATATATATATATATATATATATATATATATATATATATATATATATATATATATATATATTTTTTTTTTACGCACAAGCAAGGACTATGTAATATGCCTATCGAATAAAACCACTAAATTTGCAATTTTGGCATGTTTTTTTTTTCTCATGTAAAAATTATTGCCATAAATATCGCCAAACTGGCCATTTTTATTTCAATGTGTGAAAATAAGAGAATGAATGGTAAGTAACACAATGTTAAATTTTACTGCAATGACCAATATTTTATAGTGTAATTGAAAGTTGTGCAATGTTCCCCACCCCTAATTTAACATGGAATAGTATACTTCATAGAACTTCATAGAATTTGTAAATTTGCTTAAAGAAAAGTTTTTTTTTTTTTTTGACAGAAAATACACTTTGGTTTTGGAAGGTAATGTATTTATGTACCTGTTGTTACCTTCCGAAATTCTCAACTAATTGTAAAGCAGAAAATGTTCTTTTCATAAATTACCATTGCTTGAACTTTGAAACATTTCTTAAACATTCAATTAACAAAACGGAAAAATTGTATTTTAAAAAATATAAATCAGTGGCTCTCAAAAGCTTTCGTAAACTTTAAAAATTTGTAGAAAAGTGCTGTAGTTTGGAATTGAATTCGAATATCAACTTCAATTATTATTATTATTTTTTTTTTGTAGAATGTCTATTTAATTCTAAATTAAACATAAATTTTTTGAGAAGAAGTACTGAATCGTTTTAATTTTATAAAAATATAAATTCATAGAACAAGAGAAAGAAAAATACCACAAAAGTGTTCGTACACCATAACAGCTTCTAATAATTTACTTAATATTCTTTTTTACGCTTCTTTCAATTTTTGCATTGCTTCGAATTTAAATTCGATTGCCCGTAATATTTGCCTTCTCTATTTATTATAATATATTTATTTTTTGAAATGGTTCGTAGCCGTAAAGTATCAACAAACAGCAGTCTAAAATTGATCATATTTCATCGCAATAGTAGTAAATATATTCTATGTATGACATATATGTTTAATTTTTTCCATTTAACTGTTTAGTATGAAATAAAACATTTAAAACAAGAAAATAGAATCCAAAACCAGCCAAGAAGAGATTTCCCAACACAGTTATCTGAACGTGAAAAGGGATTTATTATAAGAAAATTTAAGAAAAATCTACGTTTGTGTGCTATAAAAGTTTCTTTATAATATAGGGAAAATTTTTAACTTCAATTTCACTTGAAACTATTTGAGAAGTAGTCAGATCAGCTGAACTATATGGGTGTTCTGCCCGAAAATGCTAAAAATAATGCTGCCCCTTTTCTTTACAAAGGCAATGATAAATACGCCATAAACGTATTGAAATAATGTCTCATTTGAAGATTAGAAACAAATTTAACATTTTTGGTTTCGATTGTCGCATTATTGTGCGGAGAAGAAAAAATTATGAACTTAAGCCGAAAAAATATGTGGGAACTGTAAAGCATGGAGATGGAAGTATCCTTGTGTATATGGGTACTTGTCAGCATTAAGACTTGGTAAATTGGTATTTAATGATGGAATAATGAATCATGAACTCGATTTGAATATTTTAAATGATAAATTAAATTTGTCAGCCCAAAATTTTGGTTTAACAAAAAACTTAATTTTCTATCAAGATAATGATCCGAGCACAGAGCATTCAATGATCAACTCTGTTGCCTCTTTAAATTGTCCACATATCTAAAAACAATACCTCAGTCCATGGATTTGAGCTTAAAAGAGCAGATTTGGAGAGAATTGAAGGCAAAAGAAAGGTGACACGACATTAAAGCGAAAAGCCAATTAAAAACAGTAACGATCGAAGCATGGTAGAACATTAATGAAGAAATTACAAAAAAAATAAAAAAATAAAAAATATACCCAGACGGATGAAAGTTGTTGTGAATGTTAAAAGATATCCTACGAATTAGTAATTTACCAAAATATTACAATAAATACTAATTTGTAGAAGAAAGAAAAAAAAAATGTTAATGTACAAGTTTTACTATGCATTAAAAATATTTTATGTAGTTTTGTAGAGATGGAGTTAGATATATTATTAAAAAAATTATATTCTGAAATATTAATTTTTGAGATGGATAATGTATTCGATAGAAATTCGTAAATGTACAAAGACTTTTATTAACCACTGCACTCCTGCGTAGAATATCCAATTTTTTTTAACTAAAGCAGGATTTACACGCTACTAGTCGGGCTTCTAGTTTAGAACGCCAGTTCTGTGACGTCAGCTAAGCAACCGTTGCGCCGTCTATCGGTGATCACGGGAGAGCGCACGTGATTGGTTGATCAGAGTCACCGGCGCCAGTAAATGGAAAATGTTTGGTTTACTGGAACCAGTAGCCTGGTGACGTCACATGACGTCATTGACTGGCGATTTAAACTGGACCCTCGACTGGTAGCGTGTAAATCCAGCTTTATTTGTTCCACAAACCTCATTTTCTTTAAGTGCCAAATGCAAAGGAAAGTATTCGGAAAAATTTAGTTGTTTTTTTATCTACTATCTCGAATTATACAAACTCACTTGCCCATCTGGTGTGCGTTTTCATAAAATCCGCTTACAATTTGAAGTTTATAATATATTTTATGACCAATAATGTTGGTTTCTTGATCGAAACTATGGAAAGGAAAGTTTTCCGATAAATCGAAGCTCATGTATCCAGATTTGCTACATCTGTGATTGATGTAAAAAGAAAGCAAACTTTACTATAACAAATTCCAAACAAATTTGCTTGAAACCATCAAACTAGCATGGCCATGATGACGTCATAAAGAAGTTGACTGAGACGTCACAGGCATAATCCTCATACTTAAAGTACCACTACTTTAAGTATCCAATACTAATAAGACTTTTTATTAGTTTTGGTCTTTTAATTTAGAATGTTATACAGTTGGGATGTTTAAAGTGCTGTGCTGGGAAAAAAAGGAACATATTTGATTTATTTTCTCTTTATTGGCTGTAGAATAAAAAAAAAAAAATACTCGCCAGTTGAACACAAAATACTTTTACTGACAGAATTACGATTATTTGAAGGGTTTTTCTTTTTTGCAATTAGCATTGTTTACAATCTTCCACGTATAAGTAAATAAACCGCTTCATCACCTTTTTAGGACATTCTTTTGCGTCGATTAAGTTTTCCTTATCCTCAGGAGAAAATGTATTTTCATAAAAACTTATATATTGAGTTAGATTTAAATTTCTAACAGGGGCAAAAACAGCAGTACTCTTGGCGATATCTCAAGAGTTCATATTCATAAAAGTGCATGACGTGCACGAGTCATAATATACACAAATATGGAACAATAAAGGACGCGAGGCTAACTCTGAAAGCGGTTTCCTTTGCTCTCAAAACAAGGTATTCAAAACAAAGATTAATGGTTTTATTGAAGAAAATGATCACCTTTCCTTTAGTATATCCAGATATGTTTATATTTGTCACGCTCCGCGCACGCCGCTGCATGCATCAGCGGTCATATTCCACGGCGAAATAGATTTTGGAAGTGGAACTGCAAACATTTCACCCATGTTTACTAAACAAAATTTAATATATTAAAATTGCGAAATAAACAAAAGAAACATTTCACCCATGTTTACTAAACAAAATTTAACGTATTCGCTCCCAGCAGAAAAGAAACAAACCAAAGAAACATTTCGTTGGTGTTTACCAAACAAATAGAATAATGATCGCGAAGGTAAAAAATCGTTTGGAAGAAATCGGTTTGTGTTTTCGTCTCCCGCGGATGGCAACAGGAAGAATGGATACTAATTTCGAATTTAAAACTGTTTGCTGATGGAAAAAATTTATTCGGCGTTATAAAGGATTTTTCGCCGACAAGTAAATACAACCGAAGACATTATTAAGAGAGCAGCAAGTCGTGAAGATATGGGGTAAGAATTTTTTTTTTTTTAAATAATTTTTCCCCATTTCAGGGAGGGAAAATGCTTTTGTGTAATTTTAAAAATTCCAACTACACTCAAATAATCACAACAGGATATTATTGAAATGAAATATAACTATATATATTTTTTTTAATAAAAGATGCAGTTTTTCATGAATATCAAACATCGGTATAATTGATTAAACATTGATTATTTTATGTGTGCTTCGCTTGACTTCATTTGCTTTCATATTCCAATCATTTTTTTAAACTAGTAACTTTTCAATCAAAATGTTTATTCTTAAATGTCGAATTTTGTTTTTCGTTTTAGTTTAATTAATTTTTAGACCCTATTATTTAACCCTTTTGCTGTTGAATTTTTTTTCTAAAAGAATGATGTTTGAGGAATCATTTTTACCAACAAAGCCAACGCACTCATATTTTCAGATTTATTATTAATAACTAAATATTTCTAAATTATTTTACACTAAGTAAATTAATTTTTAAAAGGAGTGTATACTTGCAATTGTAGAAGTATAATTTTATTCCTTGGCTTACATTATTCCTAAGGCTTTTAAAAAACCTTTATGGAAAGCTTTATTTTGAGAGAGGTTTTATGGTTTGGCAACTAATGTAAATGTTTTTAACCGATAAAAAAACAACTTTAAAACCAAATTTGAATTCTCGCATTCCATAGCCAATCAGAATATGCATTTCATATTTCATCTTTTGACCAACATAGCAGTTGACTGTGACGTCACTGTGTATAAATTCCATGGACCTTACGCAACACTCATAGATGTATAGGAGTCGTATGTTCAACTATTATTTTTGAGTTTTATTCTGAAAAAAAAAAAAAAAAAAGCGCAAATATAAATAAACAATTCTTATTTTATTCCCAATTCAGTGTTATTATTATTTAATAAATCATTTTAATGCAAAATATTTTAGCGCAAAATAAAAATGTTATAATAAGCACCCAATTTTCTTGCAAAAGAGTACATCTTTTAACAAAGTATTCTCGGTATTCTAGAGGTTTTTGTGCAAATGTACTTCGCATTGTATTAATACTTCAAAACAAAAATTTCAAAATATGCGTTCTTGTTTATGTTTATTCAAAATTGAAACAAATTTCAAACAAATGCTATGATGAGCACTCAATTTCCTTGGTTTATGCGTTCAAAGACTTATTGTTGTGCACAAGAATGACTAATCTGGCTGAGACCTAGAGTTTAACGTGGATTCCGAACCATAAAAAGCATTCATGCTTAACTCAGGATTCGAACCCGCCAGTCAAAGCATGCTAGGGCAGTGCACTATTCACTCAACCGTCAGACAAGTGGAATTTTCTTGAAAATAAGTAATGGTTTTACACTACCCTGTGTTAACAATCATAATTCCAGATATGTTTTTGCAACGATGAGTGTATGTGTAATTTGCACCACTTTAATATTTTTAATGTAATTTAAAAAAAAAAAATCTAGGGGTGTGGAATATCGCCAAAATGGCGATTTTGGCGTTATACATTTCGATAATTTTTACATTATTCTTTCTTGTAAGTGCAACAGAAAAGAAACAGTAGTTGATAGTAGTAGCTCAACTAAAGAGAATTCTGTGTTAAAGGCATTCGTTTTTCAAACTTTTACACCTTCATAGCATTTTTACGGGAATTTCGGAGATGTGGATGTTTAAAACCCTTAAGAGGCATCTGAAAAACATGACTTTTTACATGTTTTTCTATGGCATACTTTATGGGCATGCGCAAATTTAACGAAAATCTTAATGGTAGCTCCCATGGCCATTACTAAACCGTGCAACCAAATTTGAACATCGTAGGTCAATTCGTATTTGGCTTCATAGGTTAGACCACTTTTTTGAAATCAGGATCTTCCAGAACGTGGAGGGAAAAAGGAAAAAAAAAAACAAAAAAAAAACACGACCTTCTTATTTTGACCGAAAACACCCTATGTTAACATACGGATAATGTACAATTCCCGCATTTTTTAAAAACGAGTGAAATTAGTGTATATTTATGAAGAATGTTTTTCTGATTCCAAATATTTAAACAAAAGTTCTTTTAAAAAACTAGTTATTTAAATATTAAGAAAAGAAAATACCCCAAAACCGAGCCAAAACCAGTCCGATCAAAACACTCAACAAAATCTGTGATGTCAAGAATTCCTAACATGTCTACTGTTATAGTGAGGTTTCTACCAAATAGACGGCGCTGATTTGGTAGACCATTGACATATCTCGTACAGGTTAGCGTGATTTGCAAGAAACTTGCAAAACTGGTTTCCGCTGCTGCATTTCAAGTCAAGATGTTTGTGATTTTTTGACGTCACATTCAATTCAAGCCAAACGAATCGTTTTCTCGCCAAAGTCTAACAGGAGAACTTTGATTGCAAATTAAAAAAAAAGAAAAAGCGTATTGAGCAGAAATTTTTATGTTTATGGCTTTTACGAAACATTTAGAAATGAATAAAAAAAAAAAAATTTAAATGCGGGAATTGTCCATTGAAAGTAAATATGTTGTTTACTTAAAGGTGAAACAAATGATATGATAATCATCCAATTTTCTTGGAGATGCTTACTCGTTTTACAGAACACTGTTTTAATAGGCAGTATTCCAGATGTTTTGATAACGATGGGGCATTCGTTGGAATAAATCCAGTGCACTAAGTCTTTCTCTCGAAGTGATGCCATCCTACAGCAGATAAAAACCGCCGTGGTAATTGAGCGAGATGTGTGCTACAACAGTCGGCGATTATTTTTTCCCTCTCTTTGGGTGTCGAGATGAATTGCGTTCATGGGTTGTAAGTGGGAAGTCGCTGGATTGTAGGGACGCACATCTTTCCGTCAGCATTGTCTCTCTTGAGAAGGGCGAATCTGCAAACGAAAAAAAGATCTGAATTAAGAGGGATCAGCAATCTGTCTACCGCATTGAATTATTTACTTTCAATCAATTTATTACTTTCAATTACCCATGTGTATACATAAAGTAATGAAAGTATAATATTCGGTCAATTTTTTTTTTTTTTTTTGCATTTCTCCACGTTTTGGAACATCCTGATTTCAAAAAAGTGATATAGAAAAAATGTCTGTGTGTGTGTGGTTAGCATAACTCATGAAAAAATTGACCTACAATGTTCAAATTTGGTGTTAGGGTTGGTGATGGCACAGGGACCTACCATCAAGGTTTTCGTCAAAGTCGCGCTTGCGCATAAGGGACTGCATTTGAAAAAAATAATGTTTTTCAGTTATTGCTAAAAAATGGCTCTAACGATTTTGTTCAAAATCGCTCTGGTAATGCCTCTTAATGTGTTCTAAACATCCCCATCTCCAAAATTCCCGTAAAAATGCTTTAATGGCGTAAAAAGTTGAAAATCGAATGCTTTTAACACAGAGTTCTATTTCCTTGAGCATGTCTCATCAATGATCGTTTTTTCTCCCCTCTACAGTTTCACTTATACGAAAGGATAATATAAGAGTTATTGAAAAGTATATCGCCAAAATCATCTATTTGGCGAAGTTTTTTTTTTAATTTTTAATTTTTTTTTTTTTTTTTTTTTTTTTTTTTTTTTTTTTAAAGACCCACACAAGAATTGTGGTAAAAAATATCGCCAATTTGGCTATTTTTTCTAAATGAATGAAGACAATATTGAAACTGTAAATGACACAAATTGACATCAATGTTAGAGTGTAATTAAAAGTTGTGCGATGTTCCAAACCTCTAGTTTTTAAATCCTTTATATTCACTTCGATTTTGTGTGTATTTATGATTGTCGATGGCGGGCAAATCTGTCCCCCTTGCCGTCATCCAATCGAGCTGAAACTTGCTAGATAGATTCGATGTCGATGACCATGCATTCTATCAAATTTTGTCGGTTGTCACTATCACTAAAAGATCGTTTTTACGGAATACTAATAAACCAACTTGATGTTATTCCAATCGCATTAAAATTGAATTGAACCGACCATTATTGAAACTCTTTCCTGCCCAATATTTTTTAAACAAACAAACATAAATAAATAAATAAATTACTTTCTTCAGAATAAATAAATGATATTTGGATGTGAGTGCATAAATTCATCTTTATTTTTAATGAATAAATTTTGAAAAGTAGTTTACAGCATATATTTTGAGGATAATATATGTTTTTAATATTTAAAATTACTTACCAAAAGCACGCTGGCAACAGAAAAGGCGCTTTGTTAATGAATATAAAAATTAGCAATGCATATAAAGGATTTGTATTTAAATCTTTGTTTTTATTTGTTACAATTTCAAACATTCACGTTGTTTTCAACAGGAATATCACTGTTGGGGATTTCTAATCCCCTTCATCGAATTGCCTTCGCATCACTTATGCATTAAAATCCATGGTAATAGTAACAGAATAAAAAATATCTATGTGTGAAATTCATCTTGGGTCTAAAGTCTAATAAGATTAACTTAAATTTCAACAGGGAATACTTGGGCAATTGTTCCGAAACAGGGAACTTTTTAATACTATGGAGTATCTAGACTGCTTCCACGATATCGTATAGCATTTCCTCTAGTATTTTGTTTACTCCTTACATGATGAATTAATGAACCCGTTGCCAGTCTGTGCTTTTGAACGGTTCAATTTGGGTTCGCTCCCTTTTAGCTCTTCAAAAGTTGTGAGAAAATCAAGAGTTGTATGGGAGGGGGGTGAAGCCAGGGAACATTTTATTATCTGCAACAAGCGTTGGGCGACACGAACTTATTCGAACAGTTCAAAGACAGAGGAAGCCGCTCTGTAATTGGCGCCTAATTGGCCAATGGTAGTCATTGGCCTGATGGCACTCCCCCTCCCCCCTCCCTAGAAAACAGTTCTATTCATTTTCTCAGAAGTTGCCCCATTGTTTCCAATAAAACGCTCGTTTTTTTTTTTTTTAAAGAAGAAGCGTCAAGGAGGAAATTGTCGCGCAAAATGGTGCAACAGAACGGTTCTGTCGTCAATGAAAGTGTTGATGAGATTGCCAGGAGTTGGAAGTGAAAAGGAGGATCGTAAAAGAAGACCATCGTTTGATTTCTCTCCATTGGAAATAGTAATTAATATTTTCTCTCCAACAGAAAGTTTGAATGGTATAATACAAACGCCAATGCAATTTCTCTTTTTAAAATTATTTTTATTAACTTCGATTTTGTTTGTTCGTGGCGGGCCATACCTTCGGAGGCTTAATCAATCCACT
Source organism: Linyphia triangularis (assembly GCA_963978545.1). Lineage (NCBI taxonomy): Eukaryota > Metazoa > Arthropoda > Arachnida > Araneae > Linyphiidae > Linyphia > Linyphia triangularis. The sequence goes on from OZ021728.1 coordinate 11,488,711, forward strand.
TGCCGTTATCCAGTCGATTTAAAACTTGCCAGGTAGACTCGTTGTCAATGACAATGCTTCTATCAATTTTTGGGGACTGTCACTACAAGGACGTTTCTACACACTCTTCTATTGTTGTTCCGAGCAGGAGGGGACTAATTAACCTACATTCCGCCATCTAATTAACCTAAAACTTGGTAGATAGACACGTTGTGGATGACAAAGTATTCAATCAAGTTTTGGCAAAAAAAAAAAAAAAAAAAAAAAAAAAAAAAAAAAAAAAAAAAGGTTTATAAATAGTAAGGAATAAACGTCATAGAATCAAGATAAAACTTAGAAACTTGGCAGATATGATGCTCGTTGTCGATGACATTGCTTCCTAGCAAGTGTTTGAGCTGTCACTAAAAGGCAGTTTTTACATACGTTTCTATTGCTTTACAAACTATTTATCAACTTTTACTCTTTTTCTATTACCTAGATAACAAACTTAATTCAAACAAGCCCAATTTATGATATTTAGTGACTGACACTTTTCATTACTAAGGTTGACGAGGTCAAATTTTCAGAGGGCCAATTAACCCATTTACAGTCATCCAAATCTATCTGAAACTTAGCAAAGTGACTCGTTGTGGATGTCAATGTATTCAATTAAGTTCTGGTGGCAAAAAAAGAGGTTAATAAATAGTTTAGAATGGACGCTTTCTTCTCAGTAGTCAAAACACTGTATGAAAACTCGATCTGAGTTTAGTAAGTTACAATTGCCCTTAAAGAAAAACAGTGCATGTAAAGAATTTATATTTAAAACTTTCCCTTTATGGTTTATACTATTCAAACTTTAAATCTGCCCAGAGGTTTCTTCAGACTGTAGCCAGACAGACGCAGATTTAGTTATTAATTGAAATTGCTGATTACAGCAGTTTTTGTTACGATTTGAACTGTTAGAACTACGAACTATAGAACAAGAACATATGAAAGGAGCGGAAATATATAAACACGAATAGTAATAAGTTTAGTTTCCTAAGTTTTAGTTCGTAGTTCTGTGATTTGAACTGTTAGAACAATGAACTAGAACTTATGCAACTAAACTTATTACTATTCATGCTTATATATTTCAGCTCCTTTCATGTGTTCTTTGTCCAGACATTAAATGAAAGAATCGGAAATATATAAACACGAATAGTAATAAGTTTAGTTGCATAAGTTCTAGTTCGTATAGTTCTAACTGTTCAAGTCGTAACAGTTTCAAACTGAAATATTAACGATAGAATGGCAGAATTGGTACTCAGCAGTAGAAGAGAAAAAACACATTTAATTTTAATTACTATTATTATATTACTAGCTAAAGCTTTCGGTGTTCCCAGGGATCAAATAGTGGTTGATTGGTACTATCCTGTACAACTCAACCCAGTTCAAATTACTTAAGTATGTAGCAAATCATGAGCATGTTCATTCCCCATCCTCATTCCATGCTTCACTCCCTATCTTCGATTTCACCATGTCAACTACAAAATATCGGAATGAAATTTAGTTCAAGACAGTGTGTGTTAGTCAAGAAACGTATAGGGGGAACAAATAAATTCAAATTAGTTAAGAAGATCTGTAATAAAAATTACATCCTTTTCGGGGTCAGAAAAGGGGAATTTAGGTGGTTTTTCAAAACCTCACGTTACATCATTCAACGTGACAATGTGACTTTACCTAATTTTTAGTAAAAGTATTTAAACTGTACTTCCAGATTACTCCTTTTTATTTGATATCAATTGTGAGACGATGGCGGTTGAAATCGTTTAGCTTTTATTTTATGATACATTCGATGCATTTCAAAGTATCTGTTACAGTCAATTTTAACAAATTGTTCAAATGAGATTTAGTTAAAATAAAGATAAAACAAAGAAAGTAAATATGATGCGGATGAGTATTGCCCAAAGAGTTTTACTTCCAACTAAAAAAGGTGGCCCCAATTTTTCATATTTACTTAAAATTATTGCTTTTTGGCAAAATAGAATTGGCTTTAAATTACTGCTGTTTCGCAAAATAGAGTCGGCTTCAAATTACTGTTGCTCTTTGACAAAATAGAGTCCTTTGTATAATGGTCTGTAAAGTGGAAGATCAACACGACGCTTAAGTCAGCCAATTTCTTAAAATGACTCAACTTTGAGGTTTGAATGTAATCGATCTATATATCCAAGCAGGATTACTTTCGATAGTCCCATATAGGTGAATATCTAAGTTTCGAAATACCTAAAATGCTACAAACAAATTTTGTTTGCTTGTGCCGGTTAACAACGACATTTGCAGTGCCAAACAAAACCACGAAATGTCTCCTTTGGATGATTGCAGGAGTAATAAGCGAGAAAAAACATCGTCCTTGGCTAGATCGGAGCTGAGAGGAGCAATATGTGAGTTAAGTGAGGATATCCTCCCATTGAGGGTTTATATGGAAGCGTTGGACCCCACACTCATTGACAGGCTTCCTTCTCTGCACTGATACACACCGGGTCATTCACTCTTAGCTCTTACTTTCTGCAGAGGAACACAGTCGATTCTAATTGTAATCGATTCTTATTGCAATGAATTCTTATAAAAATCGATTTTTATAAAAATTAATTTAAAGTAAATCGATTCGTATTGCAATGAATACTTATAAAAATCGATTTTTAAAAAAATTTATTTAAATAAAATTTATTCGTATTGCAATGAATTCTTATAAAAATCGATTTTCTATAAAAATCAATTTAAAATAAGCAATGAATTTTTATAAAAATCAATATAAAAAAAATATATTCTTATTGCAATTGATTTTCTGTTGTTGATTCTTATTACAATCGGTTTTTATTGTCATTTAATCTAATAAGAAGAAATTTTTCTTTTTCCTTATACAAGGGATTATTTTATTTCCTATGAAATAGATTCTTAACAAAATCATTTTTTTTTATTCTTAGCAAAATCGATTCTTTGATTCGTAACAAAATTGATTCTTCGATTCTAAGTAAAATAAACATTCTAATTCGATTCTTTTTAAAATCGGTTACTATCGATTGGTAATTATATTTTCCCTTTTTAAGTCTATTTTTACTTTAATTACCCATATGTATAATACATAGGGTAATGAAAGTATAGGATTTATTTAAAAAAAAAAAAAATGCGTCCCCCCCCCCCATTTCGCTACGTTTTCGAACATCCTGGTTTCAAAAATGTGATCTAGAAAAAATGTGTGTCTGTGGTCAGCAGAACTCCTAAACAAATTGACCTACGATGTTCAAATTTGTTGAGCAGGTCGGTGATGGCACATGGACCTCCATTAAGGTTTCATTGAAAACATCATGTTTTTCAATGATTGCCAAAAAACGGCTCTAAAGATTTTGATCAAAATCGCTGTGGTAATGCCTCTTAAGGTGTTTCAAACATCCCCACCTGCAAAATTTCTGTAATAATGTTTTGATGGTGTAAAAAAAACAACGAATGCCTTCTACACAGAGCCCTCTTTTTTTTAACATAGCCTATCAACGATTCCCCCTCTTCTCAGTTTCATTTATAAGAAAGGATAATATTCGAACTGTCAAAAAGTATATCGCCCAAATTCTTGTTTTGGAGGAGTTTTTTTTTTTTTTTTTTTTTTTTTTTTTTTAAAAAAAAAGACCCATATTACAATTATCGCAAAAATATCGCCAAACTGGCAATTTTTCTAAACGAATGATAGTAATATAAAAACGGTAATAGACTAACGGTAGTTCACATCAGCAGTAATATAGTGTAAAATTATTTATTTAAATATTCAGAAAATTATTTATTTAAATATTAAGAAAATTATATTCAATTAAGTTAAATATTAAGAAAATTATTTATTGAAATATTTAATATAAGAATGCATGGAAACCTCGTCCGATTGCAATCCGATCAAAACGGTCCGCATAGCTGTGACGTCAAAACATCCTTCCTTTTCTATGGTTATCGTGAGATTTCTGCCAAATAGTTAGCGTTGGTTTGGAAGACAGTTGCCATATCCCGTACAAGTTGGCGCGATTTGCGAGAAACTTGCAAAACTGGTTTCCGCTGCTGCGTTTTAAGCCAAGTTGTTTCAGATCAAGTGACGTCACATTCAATAAGCCCAGTGAGCAGATACTTTTGTGTTTATGGTCTTTCGAAACATTTAGAATTGAATTAAAAAAAAAAAAAAAAAAGGCAGGAATTATTCATTGTATCAAAAGATATTTTTTTCTTTTTTAAATTGAACCTTAAAACAAGTACTGAATGCGTTGATGAAGTCTTGTGATAAATTTATTTCCATTATTCGATGTATTTAGTTCAATGGATTCAAAGTGTTTAACAACAATACCTCATTGCGTTAATAAATGGAATCTCGCTAACTGAAAATTGTGTCTAATATTGAATTAAAGCTTTTTCATTTGTTCAACTGAAATATTGTACAATATTGTTTCACGATTTTGTTAAAAAATTGTAAAACGATAATTACAATACTATAGTGTTTGATCAGTTTTCACGATACATTTTCTGGGAAAAAATCAAAATCGTATCGAGCAATATAGCTAAACTCTTTCGTTATGACTTAAACAAAAATATTTCAAAGATGTGAAATAAATTTTGATAATAACTATAAATGACATAAGTTAACAAATTCTTTGACGAAAAATTGAACAACTTTGTAATATTTAATTGCTTCAATAAATTTTCAATAGTGGAACAAAGTTATTTAAAAAGCTCTACTTTATTAGGGCAGCCTTACAAAGAATCACCACGCTTCGTCAACAAAATTAGACGAATATTTCTAACATCTCCATGACAGTGTTTTGTAGTTAAACTGTTGTCTTTCTCCTCATTTCATTCAATTGGGTTAATGCAAAGGATTTATATACGAAAAAAGAAAAAAAGAGCTCCAAATAAACCGTCAACATTAATGAGAGGAGAAGACTGCTTGGCGACAAATGCTGAATTCAGGCGATATGTGCGTTTGGGCATCCAGCCAAATGAGAGCGATAATGAACACAAGTGACGTTTTAATTTCTCTTCTGTGTCGATGCCGACAAGCGCTTGACCTCCAAGATGTCGGCACTTTGATGATGGTCCGATTGATTAATTACTACCGCGACTTTCTCACTGGCGGTTTCCCATCGCTCAATGAGTTCAATTGGCGGAAGGTGAGGGAGATTCATCGCCAACCATTGAGGACAGTAATAGAACGTTTGAAACTTTGTAAGAAGGCTTATTTTGAAAGGATTCATGTCCATTTTTACTTTCAATTATCCATATGTATGCATAGGGTTAATGAAAGTATAGTAATCGATCAAAAAAAAAAAAAAAAAAATCGATTTTTGGAACATCCGGATTTCAAAAAAGGATCTAGAAAAAATGAGTGTGTGTGTGTCTGTGGTCAGCATAACTTCCGAACAAATTGACTTACGATGCTCAAATTTGGTATGAGGGTTAGTGGTGGCCATGGGACCTACCATTAAGGTTTTCGTCAAAATCGCGCTTGCGCATAAGGTAGCTGTCATTGAAAATATCAGGTTTTTCAATGATTGCTAAAAAACGGCTCTTACGATTTTGTTAAAAATCGCTCTGGTAATGCCTCTTAAGGATGCCTTTAACACAGAGTTCTATTCCCTTGAGCATACCTCATCAACGATAATTTTTTCTCCTTTTCCCTCAGTTTCACCTATAAGAAAGGGTAATATTTTTTTTTTTTTTTTTTTTTTAAAGACCCATACAAGAATTATGGTAAAAAAATATTGCCAAACTGACCATTTTTTCTGAATAAATGATGAAAATATAAAAACGTTAAATGACACAAATTGACATTAGTATTATTGTGTTATTGAAAGTTGTGCGATGTTCCACACCCTTAGTTTAGTATCACAATCTATCTAAGTTCTCGAAAACGTAAATCTTCCCATCTTGGAATTCGGCTGGCGAAAGGTAAAGAGATTTATCGCCAACCATTGGTGCCAACAGAATCGTCGAACATAATATCTCTAATATAACGTTTTTACTTAGTAGGATACCAAATTGATTGGCTTATTGTTGAATGGGCTCATGTCTGACGCTTTTCTTTCGATACCTATCTAAAGGATAAAATGGAAAACTTGGAATTCAATTAACTGTTGGTAGCCAATTGCTGAGAAACATTGGTTTTTCCATTGTAGCTAACTTATGCGCTTGTAAATTTTGACGAAAAACCTTAACGCCAGGTCCAATGGCCAGCAGTAACCTATACACAAAATTTGACCATGGTAGATCAATCCGTTCGGGAGTTATGCTGACCACAGACAGACACACTACTGTTTTTCTAAACGACTTTTTTTTTAACACAGCATATTACAAAACGGGGAGAAATACAGAAAAAGAAAAAAATCGAATCCAATACTTTCATTACTCTATGTTAAGATATGGATAATCGAAAGTAATAATATCTATATTATAAAATTCTATTGGATATTAACTCGCAAATAGGGAACGAAACAATTTAACGTCCTGAAAATAAAGGCGCTAGTCTAAGATTTTCCAACACTACTTATTATGCGAATTTTACAAAGCCGGTAGTTTTGGAAAGTTTTCATGGAGTTTTTGAAATACGAAAATAACAGACCGACAGACAGACAAAACAACACTTCGTTTTATATTTTCTTCCCTTAATTTAGTCCCAGACCCTCCAAAAGTTTGACATAAAATATTACAAACTTATTTAGGAATGTCTTCTTATTCGCACAACTCTGAAAAAAAAGCATATAATTTTAATGATATATTCAATATATATTGGATGTGTGTACACATATCTTGAATGAAATTTTTGCCAAGTTTTTGATAAGTACAGAAATAAATAATACAATATACAGGTGCAAAAAGTAATGATATAGTTTAAGGAAAGAATCCAATAAAAAAAAAAACAGTTAAATTCATTGTAGTTTATCCAAATTTTGGCATACCGTCAAATTTGCTTTATTTCAGTTTGAAATTTACAATAAACTTTTTTGCCCCGTGATCGTCGAAGCAAAACTCACACATTCATACATAGCTCTCAAAATAAAGAACGGATAAAATTGTGATTTTATATTCGCATAACGAAAAACATCCTGCATTTGGTGTTAAATAAATCAAATCGCTCCGAAAACAACATTCAAATATCCTCCACGTATAATGATAAACATAACAGTCTAATTATGCTTCAGTAGCGCCGAAACATAAACTTTCTTTTTGAAGAAGAAAAAAAAAAGCCACTCGTAAACATAAACACGTCAAACAAACAGAAAAAAAAACTACGTTTGGCACGTAAAATTGAAAGAAACAGAAAAGAGAATGAAAGATAAAACTAACAAACACAGCTTTCTGTTAAAAAAAGTATCTTCTCTTTTAAAAGCATTCTTTGGACGAAAGTAGCCAGGGAGTGATTTAAATCGGCCAATATTGTGCCAACTTGGCGCAAAAAGACGCCATTAATGGCGACGAGTGTTTATTTGCCGTTCCTTTTTATTTTTATAAAAATCTTTGGCGAGAAGGAAAAAGAAGCAGACAAAAGGATGGAGAAAGATGTATAATTAAAGAATTTGGTGGTGCTTTGTTATGTGTCATGGTTGAAGTCGTGTTTAGATTCAGAAGCAGATATTCTTTTTTTAGAGGATCGGGTGTGTTTATTTTTACGCTGCTAAGTCAAACCCCATGGCGATCTTTCGCAGAGGTAAAATCTTTCATTGTAAATTATATGATGAGAGGTTTAGAAAAATCCTCTCAGAATAAACAGTTTTGTTTTGAATAAACATTAGGCCTAACGCCACTATTGACTTTATTACCGTCGACTCATTTCGCCAAGTTTATCAATTTTATGTCGGCATTCTTTAGAGATTTTTCTTAAACTTTTTATCTTCACGGAGGAAGTTATGAAAAGAACCGGACCGAGACTATTTAAAAAAAGGAAAAAGATATTTTAAAAGAATTCATTTCGAAGTCTAATGAAGAAAATATTGCGGTGAAAACATATAATTTTGTGATCTTTTTTTTTATTCCGAAGTGCAGGATTTCTGAAAGCCTCCAACACAATGCTCTTTTGTTTATCATAATAAATATGATTTGATTTGAAATGTTTCAAATAAAACTGTGTCTTGTATTCGCTGTTTGTGGCTAAATTGTTGATTGCATTTCGGAAAGCACATTCTTTTATTATATTTAAGAGTTATTTGGAGGAAGCTGTCCGAGTTATTTGAAAAGTTCAAATTTGAATTTTTATTTTGGCTTTCACAAGTGCGCCATTAATGTTCTTTTTTTTTTTTTTTTTTCTTTTTTTTTGTATGTGCTTAACCATTAGCATTTTAGAGATCAAAAGACATTCATGTATTCTACATTTCAAACGTTTGCTCCCATTTCGATCCCGTCAAATTGATTAATCAAAATGGGAACTTTCCTTTGTTGACATTTTTAAAAAAAAATTATAATTGTGAATAGTATATTGGAAAGAGACATTAGAATATCCCTCGTTTAGAACGTTTAACTCCCTTCAGACACTTTTTAATTACGTAATCGAGATTGCAATAGTTTATTGCGTTTATGTTTGCTCTTAGTTCTAAATTTCAAAGTAGTAGCTGTATTGGAATTGAGACATTAAGATAATCCTCGTATAGTTTCAATGTTGCGCCGATTTTTCATTCCTTAAAAATTCGTTAATCGATATTGAAATAACTTATTTTTTTTACATTTGCCCTTTTAACATTTGCCCTTTTAACATTTGCACCAAATATCAGAATTATGACTACATTGGAAGAGGAACATTCGGATATCCCTCGTTTGGAACATTTAACCCCTTTTCGACTCCATAAAGTAGATTAATCGAGAACGGAATAGCATACTTTTTCTATGTTTATCTTTTTTTGACATTTGTACCAGTTTTCAAAGTTGTGACCAAATGGGAAGTGGGACATTCGAATATCTCTCGTTTGGAACGTTTAACGCCTTTTCCAACCCTTAAGTGGGTTAATCGAGATCGGAATGGCTTACTTTTCTATGTTTATCTTTATTGACATTCATACCAATTTTTAGAGTTGTGACGAAATGGGAAGCAGGACATTCGAATATCCCTCGTTTGGAACTTTTAACCCCTTTTCGAACCCCTAAAGTGGGTTAATCGAGATAGGAATAGCTAACTTTTTCTACGTTTGTCTTTATTGATATTTGCACCAATTTTCAGACTTGTGGATATGTAGGAAGTGGAAGAATTAGAATTAGTGATGAGTGAGTGAATGAGTGAGGGCTTTGCCTTATATATATAGAGATTTATTACTGCATTAAAAAGTCGTGTAGCGTATCACGATACATAGAAATGCATTTAAAAGGAAAATACTCCATATATCTTAATATGCTTTTTTTTTTTTTTTTTTTTTTTTTTTTGTATCATTTACTGCTCGTAAAAAAATTTATTTTAAAATTGATTAAAAAGCTAGGGTAATGAAAGTATTGCATTCGATAAAATTTTTTTTTTTTTTTTTTTTTTTTTTTTTTTTTTTTTTACACATTTTGAAGCGGCCTGATTCTGAAAAGTGGAATAGAAATAATATAACCCATAAAAATAAAGTTTTTAATATAAACCCTTTATATGCATTATCAATTTTTATTTTCATTAATAAAACGCCGTTACTGTTGCCAGAGTGTGCTTGGTATTGACATCTAGTTTTAAATGTTAAAAATCTCTCTCTATTGGCAATATATTCGGTAAACTACTGTTCTAAATTTATTCATTCAAAATGAATGTGAATTTATGCACTCACATCCAAATATCTTTAATTTATTCTGATTATAACAATTTTATTATTAAAACAATTTTTGTAACAGGAAAGAGTTTTTTCAATGATCGGTTAAATGCTATTTCAGCGCGATTAGATGACAGCAAGTTGGTTTATTAGTATTCCGTAAAAGTGACCTTTGAGTGACAGTGGCAGCTGCAAAAATTTGATAGAATGCATTCGCGTCGACATCGAATCTATCTGCTAAGTTTCAAAGTGATTGGATGACGGCAAAGGTGTTAATTAGGCCTCCGCAGATTTTTCCGCCATCGACATAATCAACCAATTACCCACTTACATAATCGAAGTTAATATATAGGATTTAAAAAATGTCTGCGATCAGAATAGCTCTCGAAGGGATTGACACCTACAATGCCTTCAAGGGGGTCTGAGACTCAAAATTCTAAAATCTTTATTTTTAGATTTATTTTTTTGAAATTTTTTAAGCAGTAATCTATGATGCTTTGAAACATAAAAAAACTATTTTAGATTATTACTATTTTTTTAATTAAAAAAACTTTCAAATTTTGATGTTTCCTAAATTTGATATATCTAAAAAACTTTTTTAAAAAATCACTTGATTTTTGTATAAAATTACTTCTTATAACTCATATCAAATGATAACTTCATGATTTTTCAATAAAGTAATTAGGAAAAATCTAAAAAAATATTTTGTGCTAAAACTGTATAATTAGCTCCAAAGCTAGTATGTTAAGCTCCAAAAACTTTAAAAAAAAAAAAAAAAAAATTAAATAAAAAAACACAATTTCTGAAGAAAAATTATAGAAATAAGTATGAAAAATAATTGTGGAAAGTTTCATAGATTCACAAGTAATTTTAAGCAATTTAAACTCAAAAAAAGGTGCAAAAAGCCATCACCGAGAAAAACAGTTTCAAAGTTTCAAGATAACATGTCTGATATACAATCGTCATGTAACAAACAATTAAATATTTCAAGTTCTACTAATGATAGAAACAAAATTTGTATGCCATTTTATTCAAAAATAATTGTATTATTTTTTTACAATGATAAATTTTTGTTTGAGAATTTTCAAAGTTTTGAGTCCCATACCCCCTTAAAATTTTTTGTTGTTAATTGAAAGTTGAACGATATTCGACAACTATAGCTTTTAATTATGAAACAATTTATTCACTACTAATAAATTTTAAGGCAAAAAACAACGTATATTACTATCGAAAACAAAAATTCATTTCGCAACACAAGGGGCGGGCAAATCTGCGGATATCTAATTAACTCTCTTGCCGTCATCCGATCGAGCTGAAACTTGGCAAACAAGTTCGATGTCGATGACAATGCGTTCTATCAAGTTTTGGGAATGTTACTGTCACTAAAAGGTCGCGTTTGCGGAATTGTAACAAATCAACTTGCCGTCATCCAATCGCGCTAAAATAGCATTTAACCTACCATTGAAGAAACTGTTTTATGTTATTATTTTTTTTTTTAAATTAATAAATAAATAATAAAATTGTTTTGTTTATAAAAAAAAAAAGGAATTTGCATGTGAGTGCATAATTTCATGTTAATTTTTAATAAATAATTGAAACGTAGTTTGCAACACACAATAGCATTCTTCGGACCAAAAAAAAAAAAAAAAAAACGATTTTTTTTTTTTTTTTTTTTTTTTTTTTGCATTTCTTTACGTTTTGAAACACCTGATTTCAAAAAAGTGATCTAGAAATAATGTCTGTCTGTCGATGATCAGAATAACTCCCGAACAAATTGACTGACGATGTTCAATTTTGTTGTGAGGTTTGGTGATGGCACAGAGACCTACCTTTAAGGTTTTCGTTAAAATCGCGCTTCCACACAAGGTAGCTACCATCATTGAAAAAATCATGATTTTCAGTAATTGTTAAACAACGACTCTCACGATTTTGTACAAAATCGCTGTGCTAATGCCTCTAAACATTAAGGTGTTCTAAACATTCCCACCTCCAAAATTCCCATAAAAATGCTTTAATGGCGTAAAAAGTTGATAAACGAATGCCTTCAACTCAGAGTTCTCTTTCCCTGAGCATACCTCATCAACGATCGTTTTTCCTTCTTCGCTCAGTTTCACGTACCATAAAGGATAATACAAGGAGTATCGTAAAGTATACCGCCAAAATCACCATTTTGGCGAAGAGTGTCCCCCCCCCCCCCTTTTTTTTTTTAGACCCGTATAAGAATAATCTCAAAAAATATCGTCAAACTGGCCCTTTTTCTAAATGTACGATGGAAATATAATAACGGCAAATGACACAAATCCACGTCAGTATTTAGTGTAATTTGAAAGTTGTGCTATGTCCCACACCCCTAGTTGATATTTAAAATTAGATGCAAACACCGAGCACCCGCTGTTTACGAATTCGGCGCTTAACAATGAATATAAAAATTGGCAATGCATATAAACGGGGCCGCCGCGAGATGGCAAAGAAAGCGCCATCTCGCGGCTGCCCCGATATAAAGGATTTAATTAAAAAACTTTTTTTTTTGGTTTTGTTATTATTCTCTCATTTCTTGATCATTTGATTGTTATTTAGAAGTTAAACGTTGCATTTGGGACTCATTTGTTTACACTGACGTTCGTTGGCGAAATTCGTATTTCCAAAATAAAACCAAACGAATGCATAAAGCTGATTGGCTGGTGCAGGAATCGACACATTTTTCTACACTAAAATAGCCAAACATTTAAATCAGAATCGAAAACATTTTAAAGAGCCGGAAAATAAATATGTGCAGTATCAATATGAACTTTTAACTACACATATTTTTAAACTCTTTTTTATTTTTTAAATACTTTATATTAACTTCGATTTTGTGTGTATGTAGGTGGGTGGGTGGTATGTGCTAATATACTGCAATAACCCTTCGGATAAAAGATGGCAAGCTTCCATAGAGATAATGTAAAATAGTTGAGAGCACATGAAGTCATTGTAGGGTTTCTACATTGGCAAGTTTATCGCTCTTTTTGGTTTCACTTGGCGATTAAATTTTATGGTTTCCCAGAAATCTTTTATCCAAAAAAGGAACAAATCCGCCTAGCTCATTAAACTCTCACTAGAAAAATTGACACATTCAACCAAATTTATGTTAATTTATATTTTTAACTAAAATAATTGAATACTTTTTAAAAAAAATATTAATATTATATTGAACCACTATAGCAAAAGTTCCATCCTGTAATGAAATACGAATCCTAATATTAGATTTGGGTTTTTTACAGCATATTCCAGTATTGGTGAACTTTTAGTAAGTTTACGTAAGAAATATGAACATCAAGAATTAACAAAATTACTAATTACAAAATTATTGAAACACATTCTAGAAAAAATGTTTTCGATAAAGTTTCCATGCATTCTTCGAAACAGTACATTAGGAAACTAAGAAAATATCTAGTTATTGAGTGCAATTTAAAAATGACTTGCAACTACAAAAACCAATATCATTTAGCATGTACAAGTTTAGAAGAATTTACTAACAGTTGACAATAATCATTTAGCTTTATTAATTCATCAAATAAAAAACCTTCAATGGTAATTGAGATAGGCGTCAAATTTAAAAAAATTATAAAAAAATTATTAAAAATAATAATTGAGTGCATTTATACAACTAACAAGTGATAAACATTCTTTCAAGGGATGTCAAAGTAAGAAAAAAAGAAAAGTTAATGAAAAAAAATTATGTTATGTATATAATATATATATATATATATATATATATATATATATATATATATATATATATATATATATATATATATATATATATATATAATATTATTATATATAATATATAATATATAAATATATAAATATATATATATATATATATATATATATATATATATATATATATATATATATATATATATATATATATATATATATATATATATATATATATATATATATATATATATATATATATATATATATATATATATATATATATATATATATATATATATATATATATATATATATATATATATATATATATATATATATATATATATATATATATAATATTATTATATATAATATATAATATATAAATATATAAATATATATATATATATATATATATATATATATATATATATATATATATATATATATATATATATATATATATATATATATATATATATATATATATATATATATATATATATATATATATATATATATATATATATATATATATATATATATATATATATATATATATATATATATATATATATATATATATATATATATATATATATATATATATATATATATATATATATATATATATATATATATATATATATATATATATATATATATATATATATATATATATATATAACATAAAAACTAGCCTGAGGAATGAAACGAAAAAATAAAAACAAACGATTAAGAACACAAACCATCAAGTTTTATTACACTGCAAAAAATGTCCTGTTAAAATTCTGTAACGAAAATTTTATAATTTTCAGAACATTACAGAAATTTATTGTGCACTAAAGCACTAAAGCGAACAATTTGAAAAAACTGGAATAAATAATATATTACTTTGCAAAGTAGAATCCTCCATATTTGTTCTGCTATTTAAATCTCCCACGAATTCGACGAAATAAATATGATGTTCTTAATTGTTTGTTTGTTTAGAAAGTACCATCGCCAAGGTAAGAATAAAGCTCTGGGCATGCTTGGAAATCGGAGCATTTGGCAAAAGTTTTGTGCTCTTAACTTGGAAAATCCACGAGATGGCAGCACTTACGTATCGGCGAAGCTTGTCTTCTTGTAATAGTTATAAGTTCTCTGGTATGTGGCTCTCTGGCAGTGTATGTCGATGGCCGGCTAATCTTCGGAGATCTAATTAATCCCATTACAGTTATCCAATCGGCCTGAAACTTGGGATTCGATGTTGATGACAATGCATTCTATCAAATTTTGGGGCTGTAACAGTCACTAAAAGGTCGCTTTTACGAACTACTATAAACCAACTTGCAGTCATCCAATCGCGCTAAAACAGTATTTAACCGACCATAGAATAAACTCTTTCTTATTGACACAAATTTTAATTAAAAAATAAAAATTATAATTTTAAAAATAAAAATTACAATTTTTAAAATAAAAATTACAATTTTTAAAATAAAAATTACAATTTTTAAAATAAAAATTACAATTTTTAAAATAAAAATTACAATTTTTAAAATAAAATTACAATTTTTAAAATAAAAATTACAATTTTAAAAATAACATTACAATTTTTAAAAAAATTAAAAATTTTAAAATAAAATTTAAAAAATTTAAATATTTTTTTTTTTTTAATTTTTTTAAATTTTAAAAAATAAATAAATAAATAAAATGAAATAAATAAATAAATAAATAATAAAATTGTTTTAATCGGAATAGATAAAAGATATTTCGATGAGAGTGCATAAATTCACGTTCATTTTTAAAAATAAATTTTGAAAAGTAATTTGCAGCACATTTTGCCGATAGAAATGTTTTTGTTATTTAAAATTAGATGCAAATACCAAGCACATGCTGTTACAGAATAGGCTCTGAGTTAATGAATATAAAAATAGGCGATGTGTTTCAGAGTTTAAAAAAAAAAAAAATTCAAAGTTAAACTAAGATTTATTCATTTCCTCACCAACCCAACTCGGGCATAAAATTTATATCAAACGCCGAACGCAGTCGACCAATAAAAATATGAGTATGAAATATAAATATTGCACATCAGTCGATGTCTACTTGAAATATTCTTCCCTCTCCAACACAATGCACCTAAAAGATTTATATTAAAACTTTGTTTTTATGGGTTATATTATTGTAGTATAAAAATCATGGCAGATGAAACAAGTCTGTAGTCCGTATTTGCTTGGAATGAACGCATGCCATTTAGTTCATTCTTTTTACCTGGGCCTTAAGCCCAAGGGTATTGTTTTCAATTGGTCAAAAGGATGGTCCGGTGTCCGTCCCCACTTAACGTTCGGGCATGCGCATGAAAGGCATTGTGCAGGCATACGCCTGCTCCGCCTGCTTGTATAAAAAGAGATGTATGCTGATGTTGTTCCGTTATATTGATGCATCGATGTTTTATGAAACTCAAGTAAAATTTTCAAAATAATAATAATAATAAACTTTGCAATTGGCTTGAACTTAAGGCCCAGGGAAAACTGTACATCGGACCTATGTCTATTATTTTACAATGTAGTTTATACTGTATTTATGATCCTTAAAAGTAAGTGATGGGTGTGTATGTAAGGTTAACCTTTTTTTTTTAATTTTTTTTTATTTACGATTTACCTTATCAATTTTCCCCTTTCTTTTGGGCCGACTAAACGGTATAGTGGTTAGCGTGCTAGCTTCTAGACGGCGAGGTTGCGGGTTCCGAGTCCCGTGTAAGGCATGTGTGTTTTAAATGTATGGTGGCTTGTCTAACGACGAATGTTTGATGCATTATATCCCTCGTGTTGCTGACGGCGCCAGATAATCTGAAAACAACCAACCAACCTTTCTTTTGGACAAGATCAAGGCCATGTTTTTGGACAATATGCACATCCAATATAATATGTAAAAAAGCAAACGCAAAATACGTTATAACACAACTGTGAAAAGTTCGTAGCGAAAGGTGCTATCTACCTAAGTCGGAGAATAAAGAACAACGAGCGTCAACAAAAGCTCGATGCAACTGAGACTGCGAAGCATGGTGGCCGCTCTCCTATTGGGCATTTTGATTGTTAAGTATTTCGACTAATGATGCTAGGGGCGCTGATTTTAAGCTGGTATTTGAGCTGTTACCACTATATATTTTTTTTATCTGTGTTTCTTCGCATTTCCCTTATATTATTTCTCGAGTTTGGTGTTACGCAGTACGTTTAAAGTGAGTTTTCCCAAACTAAGCACAATTTTGTTTCCTTTTATTGCTTTTTGTTTACTCTTAAAATGAGTTACTTAGAACTTGAAGATATGCAAATATCTATAAGAAGAGCCGCATGCGGCTCCGTAGCCGTGACCTGCCGACCTCTGGGCTGGTAAAACCCGTTATTACGTGTCTGAAAAAGTCACCCCAAAATTAGCTACAGGGCATCTCGTTATCCTACAAAGTTGTCGAGTTTAAAATGATGTTTAGCAAAGTCATACACCCATACGTATAATAAATTTTAATTAGGTCGGGGAATAAGTCGACACCTAAACTTACACCTCCCTACATCCAATCCTCAATGGACAATTCCCGCATTTTTTTTAAAATTGTTTTTATTTAATTCTAAATGTTTCGAAAAGGCCATAAACAGACACATTTCGGCTCAACGCGCTTTTTCTTTCTTTTTCAATTTGCAATCGAAGTTCCCCTGTTACACGTTGGCAAGAAAACCATTCATTTGGCTCGAACTGAATGTGACGTGAAGACTTTCCGAACATTTTGGCTTGAAATGCGGCAGCGGTAACCAGTTTTGAAAGTTTCTCGCAAATCTCGCCAACCTGTACTGGATATGGCAATGGTCTACCAACGCCAACTATTTGGCAGAAACCTCACGATAATCATAGAAGCGGAAGGAAGCTTTGACGTCGCAGATTTTATTGAGTGTTTTGATCGGACAGGTTTTGGCTAGTTTTAAGGCATTTTCTTTTCTTAATATTTAAATAGCTAATTTTTTTTAAAGAACTTTTTTTTTAAATATTTGGAATTAGAAAGAAATTCTTTATAAATATAAACTAATTTCACTCGTTTTTAAAAAAAATGTGAGAATTGTCCATTGTATTTCACTCAATACTGAAAAAAATCGACGAAAATGACACCAAACGTCAAAGACACCTTTTTCTCCAGAATATCGGAATACCAGGGGGAGTTATCAAACCATTGACATGACGACCTCAATTTATCGTCTGAGCAGAAACGATGGGTAGGGGGTGGGGGAGGAAGGTGCTAGAATAAACCAGAGATTACGCATTCTTTCTTTTTTTAAGGAAACCGTACAATAATGCAACAATAAACAGACTTGGAAGTCGTCTTGAAGTTGGCGAGGACAGATTTGGCGCGATAAATGGGTGCGGGCCACCCGCGATGTTGCTAATGAAGAATCGAAAAAGAGAATTTGTCACTCTCGAAACACTGGGATTTCTGATAGCGAAAAAGAGGGGAATTTTAAGATGGAGAAACAGTTATTTGCAGGTCGAAATTCACCATCTCGAAAACCTTTTCAGGACGCCTGAGTACTAGTATACACAAACAATCCCAAACACATCGTAATCTCTCTCTATATAAAGAAGAGGTCTGTTTGTTCTTGAATTCATTGAAATTACCAGGTTTTTTTCCCCTCTATCTTAAGGGGACTTGGTATACTTCAACTTTTTTTTTTTTTTTTTAATTTAAGCCTTTAAAATTATAACTCTTACATATTTGGAAGTATTACTAAGTAAAAACTAAATATTATTTTTAAAAAGTTCAGTGTGCTCTAAATTTTCAAAATTAAAAAAAAAAAAAAAATCTTCAAATTTCAAATTCTATCTTCTTTTTCATTTTTCAATATTTTTTCCTGATTTTTTTAATTTTTTTTCCTAGTAATGTACTCTAACTTTTTAGGCATCGGATTTAGAATAAGTTAAATAGTTAAAAAAAAAAAAAAAAAAAAAAAAAAAAAATTATAATTACTGTACCTATAGGCAGAAAAAGAATGAAAAAAATGGGTGTATTTTAACATTTAATTTGTAAAAAGAAATTTTTTATTCAAATATTCATGCCTGTTTTTGTCAAATAGATATTAATAATGACAAAAAAAAAAAAAAAAAAAAAAATTCAAGTCATTTTATTCATATTTGCTGAAGTTTTAGCATTTTGAGTAAGGTAGGAATTTCAAAAAATACGTACTGAGAAAAATGCGTTTGAAACATCAAAGAAGCTATAGCAGCAATGCTAAATTCTCCCTAAAAATATAGTTTTTTTGCAATTGCAGTGATCGGATCAGCTCAAAAACTTGCCAGAATAAGGAGAAGGTTTCAAAGATTATAAACACGTAAAAAATAGAAAACTTATATTTTTATTATTTTTTGTGAAAACAAGGGGTACCAATTCCCCTTAATTAAATTTTGCACGCTTGCATTTCGAAGCAAGAGAAATGTTGATGTCTGCATGAGATTTTGAAATCCCCCCCCCCCCCATCCCATTCCCAATCTCTAAAGGAATAACTTGAGATCTATTAGACCAATATGAAGCGAGTTCTTTTTTCTGTAAGTATTTTGACTAACCCAGATTATCAGGAAAGCAATTTCATTCCGATGTTTAGCTGCGAAGATAAAGAAATCGAGGTTAAGCTGAAGGTAACTGGCTATAAGAGATTTTTAAAAACCATCCTAATTCCACTTTTCCAACCCCTGAAAGGTTATGAACCGTAATTGCGATCTACTTAATTAATTTGAATCGAGTTTTTTTGTTTCTGTCTAACCCAGATTATCGGGAAATATGACGTCTATTTCATAAATATTATGGGACTAGCGATTTTGCCACGGGCTTCGGCATAATTATTTTTAGGGCGGTAAGGCGGTTAATTTTTTTTTTATTTCGTTTTAATCTTTACTTTTCAGTTGGATATGAATTTTGAATTATTAAATTTGAATTAATAGTTGTGTATATTTTATTATCCATAGAATATATAAAAATCATATAATACTTTTATTTCCAATGTATTATACCACTTTCTTTCCCACATTACTTTTTATTTTCAAACTCAACATCCAGGAAGGGGATGCATTTGCAACCCCTTGCATTTTCTTGGCGGAATGAATTGTGCTATTTTTTAGTCGTGGGCAACGTCGGACCACACATCAAGCGAACGAGAGAAAAAAGTGTTTCGTGATTCATAAAACACCATTTGAAGCCGATAACAGAATGACCCCTACCAACTATTCGAGTGTCTTTTAGAAGGGAGAACACACGCACAAAAAAAAAGAAGAAAAAAATGGTCTTAACACAAATATTTCGTCTGAAGTAGCAGGGGGCTGTGTGGGAAATGGCATGCAACACGCGTGGGCGCTTTTTCTCTCTGGCAAACGATAGCCAGAGATTGCCTCTAATGTAAACAACAGAGGTTCTCTCGAAGTTGTGCTTGTCAGCGACGGGCGGGATGTTTATAGCCACTAGAGGCGATTGAGTCCCCCACTCTAATAGACTTTTCTGTCGTCGAGGACCTGTCTCTCGTCGATCCATTATACGCCACTGCACCCCCCCCCCCTCCCTCTTCTCCTTTGGAGCTAAGAAATAAGCCACCTTACTCCCTTATGGACTGTGAGGGCGACTGCAAGTTCAGATATCTCATCGAACATCATTATGAATTTTTTTTTTAATACTATGCAGCAAAAAGCTATAGTAGATCATAAATCCACAGTTGGGACAAAATTGGCCGAAACTACTCAAAAATCGACTTTGAATGAGTTGAACTAAATCCGAGTGCCAAAATATGTCCCAACTTGCCAAATAAATGAGTATTTTTTGTGTGGTAACCTAGCACTCTTTAATTTTCAATTAAGAAGGTTGCAGACGATTTGCATTTCCTAGCGCCAAGACCTCTTAATCATTTAAAAGTCAGCCAAATCGGCAATAGCTATTACGCAATCAGTGACGTAATATTTATCGCCAACTTCGCTCACTTTTAAAAGATTAAAGTATTTTTCCGCCAGTTAATAATGTTATGAATTTTTCCACTGAGGCAATGATGGCACAGTTTTCACGGTTTAAAAATATTTATTCTCTCTTCAGAAAACTCACAAAATTTATTCACAGGCAACAGTTTAATTACTCTCAAGCTTCAACACAAGCTTCAACAAAAATAACTTCGAATTCAGCGATTATACAAGCTCACTCCAATAGGTAAACAAAGCGATCAGCTTTCAACGAAGTCCCGAAGTCAATCCGAAAACTTTCCCGTTCTCCAGTCTTTTATATACAAGCGCGTGAGACATTCTCGAAATTTCCAGCCAATTCATAGAAAAGAAATATCTCGAAACTTCTCGATTACTTTAGGTGTTGCCACCTTTTTCTAACTTGTATAATCGCTATTAATTACTAAATAAAATTGGATAAAAATAAATTACAATAGAATTTTGAAATAATACGTCACTATTTACAATATATACAGACAATTTGTGCAACATTTCCCCCTTCTTAAAGACTGCACGTCCCGGGCAGTGAAGTCCTTAAGCCATTCAATGACTTCTACCAATATATGGGGCTAGCCTATTGTAGAGTACAACTCTAGGTTTACAGGAAGGTGTCCGTTGAATTCTCACCACGACGTCGTTGATCTTCTTAAGGACCCCATACGGCCCTTCCCAGTTCGTCGGGAGCTTAGGGGAGAGTCCTTTCCGACGTTTAGGGTTCCCTAACCACACCTTGTCACCTTCCTGGAATGAACGGTCCATGGCCTTGGCATAGTACCGGATCTTCATGCGCTCCGTCATGATGTTGTTTCTCTCTCTGGCGAACCGATGTACGGCTTCCAAACGTGCCTGCAGATCATCTAGATACTGGACAGGCGAGGAAGGAGTGTCCGGTGGTTGTCCAAAGAGGAGGTTGCTGGGGAGCCTAAGGTCTCTTCCAAACATCGTTAGAGATGGAGAAAATCCGGTGGTCTCGTGAGTTGCACTCCCGTATGCCAACAGAAGTTGTGAAAGTTTCTGATCCCCGTCTTGCTGATTATATGATTTTGAGATTGCGTCCGAATCACCCGCGGGTGCAGCTGATAGATCCCGGGACCTCCGTTCGATGCTTGTAACAGGAGCACGGATGTCGATTCAATATTCACTAACTTTGTCCATTTCCACATGAACCACTTCCTGGGAGGGTTTCATCAACGTCGCCTTCTCCGGTTCTCTTTCCGAGGCTGGAGAGGTACTTTTCATAGATGTGGACTCTTCAGCATTCTCTAAGACATTATCTTCATGAGCTACAATCCGATATACGCACAGCTCTTTCATGTCTAGATTGTGCAAAGGAACTTCGCCTCTCCATGTTTGCAGCTTGCTTTTCTCAAAATTCAGCGTAATTCCATTTTTCTTCAAAAAGTCTAGTCCGAGAATGCATGGGTCTACAATTTCGGCAACATAAACGGTGTGCTTGTAGGTGTTAAATCCAAGGGCAATGTCCACTTGCAATTTCCCATGAACAGAGATATTACCACCAGACACAGTTTGTAGAGAAACAGAGGGCGCTGAGTAGAGGAGTCGGCTGTTCAGGCGACGAGCCACGTCCGTCCTTACGATCGTTACGTTCGCTCCCGAATCGACGATTAGACGACATGGAGTTCCGTTGATCTCCCCCTTCACGAATAAACCCTGGTTTCCTTCTTGTCGGGATGAAACGTGGAAACGACTGGTTGGGGCTTCACCTGTTCTACATTGCAGCTTCTGCCCTGCGAGATGACATCTTCTTAGATTCAGTTGTGGAGAATCCGTGGTAGTGTTATCCCTTCTCTTTTTCAAATCAAGGCAGTTTCGTCGTAGATGCCCTTCACGTTTGCAGTGCCAGCAAACGACTCTGGTCCTTCGATCCCTGGCTCCGGGATAGCTTCTCATCATTCTATCAATTTTGCTTTCCAGTTCTCGAAGCTTACTGGTGACAAAGTCAGAAGAATCCTCTGCTAATGCACCACGCACATATCGTCGGTCTTTTCCAGAAGCTAGCTGCGCGGCTTCCACTCTCATGGCGTACACGAGGGCCGACTTCACATCTTTGCTGTCGGACATTCTGGTAGCTTGCTGTATGTCGGGATCTTTGATGGCATCCACGAAATACTGAAGAGATAGATTATCTCGTACGTCCGAGGGACAGTCTGGGAATGCGAGGAGCGACAGTCTTTCTATATCTGACGCCAATTCTTGAAGAGTTTCATTGGCCTTCTGCTGTCTCACTTTCAGTTGCAGTCTGTTGTAATCCTTCTCACCAAACCTTAGCTCCAACGCACTCGCCAGCGCCACGAATTCTCCCCGCTTCTCTTCAGGTAGTGTCTGTAAAATGTCAGCAGCTTCACCTCGAAGAGATGCTGCGAGATGGAAAGCTTTCGAAGTATCGTCCCAACCATTCGCAGAAGCAATCATTTCAAATTGCGTTTGATAAACGCGCCAAGACGACTTCCCATCAAAAAGAGCCACTTTGATGTTAGAGCGCGGCGCCATAAAAGGATGGAAGCGTTATCCCAATTAGGTGAAGCTATGGTCACAGCTTCGCGAGTTTCCATTTTTCGCAGCCTTTCTTCAACAACGTCAATGAATCTGTCTTGCTCTTCCTTTAAGGTGGAAACTTTTCTTTGCATGGTGGAAACTTTTTCTTGCACAGTGGATACTTTTCCGTTAAACTCCTCAAACTTTTCATCAACTTCCTTTCTTACTGCATTGAATACTTCTTCTTTCACGGATAGCAGAACATTTGAGGTAGTTTCTATTATGGTTGATTCCACCATTGAGGCTAGCTCCATCTTCATTTCTTCTTTGATCTCATTCACTGCTGCAGATGTTGTTTCACACTTGGCGGCTAAAGCTTTAATGTCACCCGTAATCGCGGCAGCGAATTCAGCATTGGTAGCTTCTTGACGGGCTTGACCGGCGGCAATTGCAGCGGCGGTGGACTCTTGGCCGGCTTTCATTTCGGCTGCGGTGGTTTCTTGTTGGGCCTTCATTTCTTTTATTTCGGCTGAGGCGGTTTCTTGGCAGGCTTTCATTCCAGCAAGCATTTCCATCAACTGCTTCATTTGGTCTTCCATCATTCCTCTAGTAGTCGGCATTCAAGATGACTTGACCCCACTTCTGACACCACTGTTATGAATTTTTCCACTGAGGCAATGATGGCACAGTTTTCACGGTTTAAAAATATTTATTCTCTCTTCAGAAAACTCACAAAATTTATTCACAGGCAACAGTTTAATTACTCTCAAGCTTCAACACAAGCTTCAACAAAAATAACTTCGAATTCAGCGATTATACAAGCTCACTCCAATAGGTAAACAAAGCGATCAGCTTTCAACGAAGTCCCGAAGTCAATCCGAAAACTTTCCCGTTCTCCAGTCTTTTATATACAAGCGCGTGAGACATTCTCGAAATTTCCAGCCAATTCATAGAAAAGAAATATCTCGAAACTTCTCGATTACTTTAGGTGTTGCCACCTTTTTCTAACTTGTATAATCGCTATTAATTACTAAATAAAATTGGATAAAAATAAATTACAATAGAATTTTGAAATAATACGTCACTATTTACAATATATACAGACAATTTGTGCAACAATAACTATCGTCTAAACTCTTCCTCATTGAATATTAAAGGGCAGTGGGTTTCCTCTTAAAAAAGATGCTTATTATTTGGCAAGTTATGGCATATTTGGCAACCGGATTTAGTGCAACTCATTCAATGTCGAATTTCGAATAGTTTCGGCCATTTTTACCCCCGCAGACCAGTGGATTCATGATCTACTAACATTTTTCTCCATACATTCTGTACAAAATTCAGAATGATATTCGATGAAGTACCTAAACTTGCGGTCGCCTCTCGGACTATTATATACATTGCACTGTAAAGAGAAGGTTAGGAAGAGATTCAGTCTGAAGTCGACTTTAACAACCAATCTTATAAGGGATATTGGAAGTAAAGTAGTATATCAAATTGAAGGTCTCGATAGAATGAATTTCTTAACCAAATTTTGAATCTGCGGTTTCTGAATTTTTTCAAATTGGTGATATTTATAAATCTGTTTTTTTTTTTGTTTTTTTTTTATATATATATACAAAATAGAGGAATTTTACTAGATCATGAATTCACTGGTATTCCAGGTTAAAAATGGCCGAAACTATTCAAACATCGACATTGAATGAGTTGAAATGAAATCGCTTGCCAAATGTGCCAAAATTGCCAAACAACGAGCACTCTTTTTTTTTTTGTGGTAACTCACCGCTTTTTAATTTTAATTAAGATGGTAGCAGACGATTTTGATATTTGGCGACGGTTTACTTGAATCTTTTAAAAGTGAGCCAAGTGGGCAATAAATATTACATCACTGATGACGTAACTGATGTCGGCAATTTGGCTTACTTTTAAAATATACAAGTTTTCCGAGCCAGAGATTAGAAATCGTCTGCGCCCTTCCTAATTGAAATATAAGTGCTGTGGGTTACCAGACGAAAACATGTGTTCACTTTTTGGCAAGTTATGACATATTTGGCAATAAATTTAGTTCAACACATTCAAAGTCTATTTTTGAATAGTTTCGGCCATTTTTACCACGGCAGACCAGTGGATTCGTAATCTACTAACTTTTCTCGACATTGTATAAGAAATTCAGAATAATGTTCGATGGGGTACTTAAACTTGCAGTTGCCTCTGAGTCCTATTCTTTTGATTTTATAAATGAACCGTCTCTAAGATTTCAGCACAGTATTGCCACCTACTTCGGCTCAAACTACTAAAAAAAATAAGAGAACTAGAAAAAGTTACATTTTCATATACGGATAAATGTCTCTTCTGTAAAACGCGCTCCCATACAATCAGGCGGTTGAGCGGGGAAGGAAAGTGTCTGTCTGTCATCATTGCTTTACAGGGTGCAATTTCTGACACTGAGCAGGACCCCCCCCCCCCTTCCACTGCACACTCGAGTTGAGACATTTCCCTTTCTCCCCCTCCAAACTTTGTTTCTTTTGCAATGACACGGGTTTTTTTGTTCATCTCTCCTACACTGTTGCCAATCGGGGAGTATTAAAAATAAATGCTCTGCTATATCACATTTGCCGCTATCAAGATATGGACTGTGTATTAGGTGACAATATCTAACGTATCCAAATCTCAAGAGAGATATTGTGAAACATATTTTACAATAAGGAGCATTTTAATTTTTTTGGTTTGAGACTTTGGATAATGGCAGCTTCTTGATGACTGCAATATTTTGGATTGAGTTGAGGGTAAGGATTTTTATATTTCAACAATATAATTTAGCAATATTTTGATTTTAGTACAAAAATAAGTTGTGAAAAGATGTAACTTGCGTCATGTGAGAAAACAGCATGTTTATGTAAGAAATCGTGCTTTTTTTTTTTCAAAGGAATGAACCATATATTTCCCCCTTTAAAGTAAATGCTTTAAATTTCTTTAAAAACTGACGAGTCAAATATGTTGTATAATTGATTCGAAGAACAAAAGTTTGGAAGGAAGATCTAGGAAGAAAAAATTTAATGAATATATATTATGTGTGTCTATCATCACTAAATCTTTCTGTTCATGAAAAGAGTTCTCAACACAAAAAAAAGCAGATATGTCTGTGGCTATGGCTTAAATGTTTATACATTTGATTGAAACTGATTTTAATTGGAACTGATTGCAAGGCCGTAGACAGGCGGAAACCCCCGGAACGCCCCCCTCCAGCCCTCCTCCCCGAAATAGTGTGACATTTTGTTTTACCACTTCCCCTTCTTTTTTTGTGTAACTTGTTATATGTATTTAATCAAATCTTCGACCATAACCCCCCCCCACCCCACGAAAAAAATCCTGGCTACCGGCTTCCTATTGAATAATTAATTGAAATCACTGCATAGTGTGCTGGTTGGCTGCAAATCATACAAGCCATTCAGCCAACCGGCAGAATCTGCAGTTTAAGTGCAGAAATTTCAGATTTCATGATCTCAGCTAACAAAACAAGCCACCGGAAATTCCCTCCCCCATTTGCCTAATTAATTATTTATCCACTAAGAACTCACTCAACTTCTCGAGAAGCCACCAGGAAAAGAGAGTCCCTTCTCCCCGTGTTATTATCCACCTACCGCCATCGTCGTTAAAATCCCGGTCGCAACAAAACAGCGACTAATTACCGCAGCATCCAGAAGTTGTCTTTCCGCCGGTTGTTAACTCTTGCCTCCCTCTAATATGTAGCAAGCTCACCCAACCCGACACCAGAAGGCATTTTAGCGCTGCCATCTCCGCCCGTGGTGCCTCAATTTACGATGTCTATTAAGGTATTATGTTTCAGGAAGGTGCTTCGTTAGCGGAGGACCCAACGAAATCGATGGATTGTTGTGTGGACCGTCGTTAACAGGGTCCTCGGCTCTGTTTACTGACTCCGCTGTGACGCAGGTAAGATTACAGACTACACACAGAAGAGCGAGGTAACGAAGCTACCAGAAGACTTTATTGTTTATGCAGTGGGGGGAAGGATAGGGGGGTGCTGGAAGGTCGGTAATGAGGAGGAAAGGGGGGGGGGGAGCTGTGATTTTCAACCTCTTCTGTCTTTTGCCAATTATAATTGAAAATTCCGTCAAATCGTCATCTTTTGGAGAGGAAGGGACATCTTTTTAAGGTGCAGGTGTTATTAGATTGCGAGTTGGCGCACGAGAAGAGTCAAGTTGCTGCTGGAAGAGAAGTTGCTCTGTTATTCTGTTCCCTCTTGACTTTTTGATATTTTTGGCGAATGCAAAACAAAAAGTAGAAGAAGAAGAGTAGCACGCTCTCGGATGGCTTCTTATTTAAATGAACATTTGAAGAATGGATGGGGGGGGGGGGTGTTTATGGCGGGAGTGGGATGAAGAAGAAAAGTTTTCTGGAATTTATTATTCTAAACTATGAGTTTTTGGCCTTTGTTGTTAAAATTGTGCCTTGTTTGATTCTCTTCTTTTTGTTCACTGAAAATGTTTCCAAGAGTCTAGGCTTTTTTTTTTTTTTTAGTCTTGGTTATCCTTGTTGACCGTCTTACCCATTATACCAGATGACTAATAACGAACGTGATGAAAGCCACAAGTTAATTTAAGTATGTAACAGCCTTATGTACTATAACATTTTGGAAGTATTATTGTTTCACGATACATGATAATTCTGATCAGGAATGGTATCAATCAGAAACTTTTAACAACTTAAATAGATGGATTGGATTTCTTTGTCTTAATGCCTTCATTCCAGAGGCTATTTAAATACATATTTGTTTAACGATAGTTATTTTAGAAGGGAATCATAAAGTAACGTCTTTAGTAGTATGAATTGATAAACAAAATCCACAATATTTAATTAAGAAATATTAACGAAAGGTATTGGTCGAAATTTGACTCCGAAACCAATTGTATATTCCAAGTTTATGTGGTTATAGCTGCTTTAGAAGTTTTATAAACTGCTCATAATTATGTAACTAAAATGGAGTTAATTCACTCAGCGTAAAACGTTCCGTTCAAGAGGACACATTTTTACTGATTCGAATAAAAAAAATTTAGTAAAAACAAGAATTTATTTCTACTTAGCAACAACTACTTAATGCACAAGTTACATCAACAGGGCAAATGCAATTCTCAACAGCATGATCCCAAAAGTATTAAATCCTTAAAAACCGAACTTCTCATAACTCAGTTAACTCATCTGTTCTATATGGTTGGTCATATTTCAAGTTACAGTTTAGAGTTGAAGTTGGATTCTAAATCGCAATCAACGCTAAATCTTGTCTAGGATTCAGTTTCCACATATTACCAAACTAACATACAGAGCAGTAGAGCTTCCAATGACGTAATTTAAGAATTTTTGGAAGCGAAATAAATATTGCCATCTACCAAGTTATTCTCTTTTGTTATGTTATCTTTCCTAAAGCTTGAGGTTTGTAAATTATGGCACCACTGATCTCTAACTGTAACTGCTGTTCGCATGCAGATGAAGCCAATTGAATTACCACCATACAGTGCCCCATTTAATGTTTTTTAATCGGTTGCCATGGTTACCGATAGACGTTAATTCGTTTGGGGGAGAGTTGTTAATATAGATTTTTATGGTGATTGTTAAACCATTTTCATCAGCTTTAAGACAATTAGAAGGCAAACTCTATTCAGAAAATGGAAAATAGAGATTGAAAATTCTAAAAAATTGCAAAATTACCTAGGCCATCAAGGTGAGAATTGTTTTGAATAAATTTCAATACGCTTTCAAGGAGCTGAAAATCATTTTATTAAATTTCAATCTCTTTTACCAGTTTTTTCTATTCACAGATAAGTATTAAAATGAAAAGGAGTACATGCAATTTGTGAAATTAAAATGAAATCTTTCTACATTTTTCTACTACAACCTCTATACTCGAGGCATCACATTGTCAATCTGCAATAATTTTTTTTTCACTGAAATTTGATCCTAATAAGCCATTAATAAATACAAACCAAGATATTAATTAAGTAAATCAGAATTATTGAACTATATTAATTTACTCTGTTCAATGAATTGGGCGAAGGAAACTTCATTCCTTAGCGTTTAAATAAAACATAGTCGTAGAACGTAGACGGCCACATTACAACATCACTAACATTTTTGTAATAACCTCTATACTAATAGAATGGTAGAATTAACTTCACAAAACTCTCGGGAGCTCAAAACTTAATTTACAAAATCCATACGATGATATCACAAACCTTAATTCAACCTTTGTATTACAATATAATAGTTTGCTTTTAGATTAAACAATCCTTTCAAGCACTGGACGAACCTGCTGACGTCATTTTGAATAGTCTATTTTTCTCCGTATGATTTTTTTCTGTGACTCTCCTCCAACAACGAACGAGATCTTAAGTACACTTTTCTAAATAACCACTTTACACACGGGCATGTATTACTTTCAATTACCCATATGTAATACATAGGATAATGAAAGTATAAGATGCGGTCAAACAAAAATTTCCGATTTTTTTTGCATTTTTCCGCGTTTTGGAACAAAATTGGATTTCAAAAAAGTGATCTAGAAAAAATTTCTGCCTGTGTGTGTATGTGGTCAGCATAACTCCCGAACAAATTGACCTAGGATATTCAAATTTGGTATGCTAGTTGGTGGTAAGCCATGGGACCTACCGTTGAGGTTTTCGTCAAAATCGAGCATGAGCGTAAGATAGCTGCCATTGAAAAAAATCATGTTTTCCAGTAATTGCTAAAAAACGGCTCTAATGCTTTTGTTCAAAATCGCTGTGGTAATGCCTCTTAAGGTGTTCTAAACATCCCCACCACCGAAATTCCCGTAAAAATTCTTTAATGACGTAAAAAGTTGAAAAACGAATGCCTTTTACACAGAGTTCTCTTTCCTTCCAATCGTTTTTATTTTCTCTTTTTTTTATTTTATTTTCCTCTTATCTCTGCTCAGTTTCACTTATAAGAAAGGATAATATAAGAATTATCGATAAGCATATCGCCAAAATTCCCATTTTTTTTTTTTCTTTCTTTTTTTTTAAAGATCCATACAAGAATTATCACAAACAAAATCGCCAAACTGGCAATTTTTTCTAAGCGAATGATGAAAATATAAAAAGGATAAATTACACAAATCTACTTCAGCAGTATAGTGTAATTGAAAGTTGTACGATTTTCCTCACCCCTAGTTTTTGTGTAAAATCAGGCAGAATTTTTCTTGGTTGAAGTCTTTCTGAACATTTGGACATTACAATTTTATACGAAATAAATTTCTGGCGAACGGTCAGAGGGTCCATCGAAGGTGGTCAAATTTCTTTAACTGACAAACATACATATTTTACTATAATATCTATATTAATTAGAATGGTAAAATTAACTCTTCGTAACTATCTCGAGTGGGTATTTTTAATTAAAAATATCCACACGATGGACACCGCTACTAATCAAAACTAGGAGTATGGAACATTGCACAATTTTCAATTACATTATAATACTGAACACTACATTTAAATATGATGTCGAATATAGTAATTACTATTTTTATGTTTTCATTCACTAAAAAAAATAAAAAAATGCCCAATTTGGTGATATTTTTAAAAATAATTTTTATATATACCTTTTTTAAAAAAAAAAAAAAAAAAAAAGGAAAAAAAAAAGCCGACCAAACGGTATAGTGGTTAGCGTGCTAGCTTCTAGACCGCGAGGTTGCTGGTTCGAGTCCCGTGTTAGGCATGGGTGTTTGTAAATGTATGTTGGTTTGTCTAATAACGAATGTTTCGGCTCATTATAGCCCTCGTGTTGCTAACGGCACAACAAAAATATCAATTATTAAAATTGCGATTTTACGATATACTTTGAAGTAATTCTAATATCTTTTCTTGAAAGTGGAACAGAGAAGAGAAGAAAAACGGTATTGAAGAGCGATGTTCAAGGGAAGAGAACTCTGTGTTGAAGACATTCGTTTTTCGACTTTTTACGCCTTTACAGCATTTTTACGGGAAATTCGGATGTGGTGATGTTTAGAACACCTCAACTGGTATTGCCACAGCGATTTTGATCAAAATCGTTCGAATCGTGTTTTAACAGTTACTCATGGGCGCCCCTAAAAGGGTGCAAGGAGGTGCACTTGCCATCCCCTGGCTCTTGAAAATTTAAAAAAAAAAAAAAAATGAGAGAAAAGATGAAAATTCCAAGAAGAAAAGAGCAATGAGCATTTTTTCCCTATTAATTTAGTCTTTTTTTTCTTTCCTATGTCGTATTTTATAGCTACTTGAGTGACGATTTTCTGGAGTTTGTTGTCTATGATTATTAGAGGCTGATGAGTAGAAGTATTTATTCCTTTTATTGTAGAATCATTTCCTGTGCAGTTCTTAAAATTCTAGAAAAATGTTTTGTTTTTTAAACTACCTATTATACAATCTTGAAATCTATTTTTAGAATTGAATTGAACGTATTCCAATACTGCCTTCGTGTTTAATTTTTAATTTGTTTTCATTAAATCCGAAACTTAGAAGAAATAATTTTTTTTTTACTCTTCCTTATTTTTGCATCTTCGAGTTCCTCTATTCTAAACAGTCTCTTAAACGCCGTGAGTTGGATGATAAAAAAAGTAGTTAAAAATATATATTTTAATAATTTTACTATTTTTTTTCTCTTTAACAGGGTTTCGCTTTCAAAAATATGTACCATGAATTTTTACTATTCTCAAATAGTATAATTTATAATGAAGAATTATTAATTAACATTTCTAAAAAAAGTAATGATTTTGAAAAAATCGAGTCTTGCACCCCTTTTGCAAATATTCCTGGGGGCGCCGATGCAGTTACTGAAAAAGATTTTTCAATGGCAGCTACCTTATGCGCATGCGCAATTTTGATGAAAACTTTAATAGTAGGTCCCATGCTCACCACTAACCCATTCACCAAATTTGAACTTCATAGGTCAATTCGCTTGAGAGTTATGCTAACCACGTACACTCTCAGACATTCTTTCTAGACCACTTTTATGAAGTGAGGATGTTCCAAAACGTGGAGAAATGCATGAAGCAAAAAAAAAAAAAAAAAAAAAATTATTTTTTTTTATTTTTATTTTTTATGATTGAAATCAATACCCTATGTAAAGATATTGGCAATTGGCAATTGAAAGTATTTGTGCTTTCACAGTACTAGTCAATTGAACTAGTTTCAGACAGCAACACGTAGGTAATGAAATTATTGTAAAATGCAACGTTAGGTTAGTTTCCAGTGCCACTTCCTGTACTATTTAAATATTTTTGTTCTTAAAAAAAAATTTCGATAATTATTTCCGTAACTCACCTCAGCGATTTCCATTGCCGGTCCTATTTCTCAACCCCCTCCCCTCCCACATTCCCTTTTATCATTATCCGGAAATTGGGTATGAACTTTTGGACATTCGACACCCCCACCCCTTCCCCTTATAATTCCAAATACTTCCCCTCTCGCGTCAACCATTAAATGGTGCATTCGAGCGAAAAATTGCCGCGCAAAGAGAACTTGTTACCAACACCCCCCCCCCTTACCCCCTTACGTGATCACGTGCCAGCCAAGGGTCACGTGGCCCTTGAGAAGGGGAAGGGGGGCATTTCATTAATCCATTCAGTCCGTCCGTTGCTTGTGGAGGTTAATGTAATATGTGTTACATGAAGAGAGAATATGGTAACTGTGACCGCTTTAACGAGGTGGCTTTTTCCGTTATCTGACTCACTGGGGGTTAAATCACGTGGTTTGGTAGGGGGGGGGAGGGATTTTTTGATTGGGGGCGGTTTCGATGTTCGGGGATGTTTGGAAGGGATGCGGATGTTTGAGATCACACTATAATACTGATGTGGATTTGTGTCATTTACCGTTTTTATATTTTCATCCGTCATTTAGAGTAAATGGTCAGTTTGGCGATAATTCTTGTATGGGTCATTTAAAGAAGAAAAAAACTCCGCCAAACTGACAATTTTGGCGATATACTTTTCGTTAATCCTTGCATTATCCTTAATTATAAGCGAAACTGAGGAGAAGAAAAAACGATCGTTGATGAGGAATGCTCAGGGAAAGAGAACTCTGTGTTGAAGGCATTCGTTTTTCAACTTTTCACGCCATTAAAGCATTTTTACGGGAATTTCGGAAGTGGGTATGTTTAGAACACCTTATTAGGCGTCGCCATAGCGATTTTGAATAAAATCGTTAAAGCCGTTTTTTAGTAATTACTGAAAAACATGATTTTTTTTCATTGGCAGGTACCTTATGCATAAGCGATTTTGACGAAAACCTTAATGGTAGGATTCATGGTCACCACCAACCCGCACACCAAATTTGAACATCTTAGGTCAGTTTGTCCGGGAGTTACGTTGACCACAGACACACAGACAGACATTTTTTCTAGATCACTTTTTTGAAGTCAGAATGTTCCAAAACACGATAAAATGAAAGAAAAAAAAAAAAAAAAAAACATATGGTTAATTAAAAATAAAAAATATAAGTTAACATATAAGGTTTAAAAAATCGGAACGCTGTCTATATTTTCGATTCTATTACTTAGAGAATTAATCTGTGTGCGTTCATGAATTTTTTTCAAATTTTTTATGGTTCAGCTTACATTTTTTTTTTCAAAGGGACCGTCTACTTATTTATTTTTCTCAAATTTCTGAAAACTGTTGCCGCTTTCTTAACTAATCACCGCAGCTGTATGATAACCTAAAATTGTACGATTGGGAACGTAATTGGAACCAAATTTTGTAAAGATCAGTACACACCAAAATTGAGTTTCCAATAATTTGACCTTCTTTTTAAAATCTTATATATTGAGTTATATTGTGTTTGTGTGTGACGGGCAAATCTGCCGTCATCTAATCGAGCTGAAAAGGCAGATAGACTCGTTTTCGATGACAATGTTCTGTCGTTTTGCGACGAAAAACAGTAAGTCAATGCAGAAATGCAATCTTTTCTACGGATTTTCTGTATTTTTTTTTTTTTTTTTTTACAGATTTTTACTTCTTTTTTACGGTTTATCCACGGCCAATACTCTTGCATAACGATGAATTAATACAACATACAATAGAGACTATTACATCAGTGTAGCATTCAACGCAAATCTCGGGAATAGCGAAAGAATTGGTAAATTTCGAGAGTATTTTCAGAAGATCGAGAAATGATATTTCGTAGGTTTTTCCGTCGGTTTCAAAGAACGTTCATAAAAATCATAAATATCTGTAAAAACTACAAAAAATAAGTATAAACTACGAAAAACCCACAGAAAAGTTAACATCTCTGTCAATAGCATGGAGTCGATAGTTTTCTTAGTAATGATCAAACTCTATGAAAACTCGATTTGAGCTCAAAAACGCTTCAATAAATTGTGATTTTTCATAAAAATGTGCAATATATATGAAGAAATTATATTAAAAACTTTGTTTTTATCGGTTAATTTTTATCGGATGGTACAATCACAGTATTTGACTGAGTTTCTAGCAAGTCACTATAGAGCTGTCTAGATACCTTTAACCCATATGTATACATTGGGTATTGAAAGTATAGTATTCGGTCAGAAAAAAAAGAAAGAAAGAAAAATCGATTTCTTTTTCATTTCTCCACGTTTTGGAACATTCTGATCTCAAAAAAGTGATCTAGAACAAATATCTGTCTGTGTGTACGTGGTCAGCATAACTCCCGAATAAATTGACCCTACAATGTTCAAATTTGGTGTGCGGGTTGGTAATGGCACAGGGACCTACCATTAAGATTTTCGTCAAACTGCCACTTAACTCCGATTACAACAACCTTCACTAAAGAGAGAATTTTAGCATTTCCTTCCTATATGCCTAAAGGAACCTAAGGTTTCAAGATTTTATATTCTCAAACAATAAGGTTTGAAGATTTTATATTCTCAAAGAACAAAGTTCGAAGGTTTATATTCTTAAACAATAAGGTTTGAATTTTATATTCTCAAACAATAAGGTTGGAAGATTTTATATTCTCAAACAATAAGGTTTGAAGATTTTATATTCTCAAACAATAAGGTTTGAAGATTTTGTATTCTCAAAGAATAAGGTTTATATTCTCAAAGAATAAGGTTTATATTCTCAAACAATAAGGTTTATATTCTCAAACAATAAGGTTTGAAGATTTTATATTCTCAAACAATAAGGTTTGAAGATTTTATATTCTCAAACAATAAGGTTTGAAGATTTTATATTCTCAAACAATAAGGTTTAAAGATTTTAAGTTCTTAAACAATAAGGTTTGAAGATTTATAATTATCTAACAATAAGGTTTGAAGATTTATAATTATCTAACAATAAGGTATGAAGATTTTGAATTCTCAAAACAATTAAAAAATTTCAGTTCAAAACTTTGTATATGATTAGGTTGATTATTAAACCTCACGAAAAAATTTATTTTGCCACAATTTTTTCATGGTTATTTAAAATCCAGTATAACCAAATAATCAAATTGAAACGCTGTCCCCAATAAGGCCAATAATTTAACTTGTAAATAGCAAAATCTTTCTTTTCTGTATAAAAAAAAACCTATTTTTTTAAGATTCAGTTAAATTCCATTCGCGTGCATCTTTCCAATTTAGTAAATTCGATTAAGTGTTTTTAAGCTTACAGTAAGCAGTAGCGATCCGATACAACTTTTTATGGGGGTGTACTGCTGAAAATGCCGACTACAATGAAAGTTTACCGACTTATTTTACTAACCTATTCTAATAAAACAAAGTCTGTCTAGGGGTCAGAAAGTGACTTCCAATAGATGTAGATCTTTGAAATTTTCTTGGCCTTCTAATTAGGGATGGAACGGATGTGAGTTTTGCCGGATACCGGATTTCGGATATCCAGGGTACCATGTCTACCGGATACGGATATCCGAAACGGATTTTACCGGATATCCGGCCGGATATTCGGTCTATATACTAAAAACAATAGTTATACGTTATGCTATACGAAAAAAATGGTCATGATATGAAGTATCAAGTAAATTATAATTAGTGGTTAGCGCACCGCACTGCATGCGGTCCATGGTTTGATTCGCGAACTGGGCAAGGTTGACTTAGCTGTTTATACCTGAAAGAAATAAACTGAGGAGGACCATGCATGCTTGGGAACTAAACACTGGGGTTCGGCGTCAGAATGACCATCTGACCGGAACATCTGCTATGTGACACACAAATGCCACAGTCAAGAAAGCTGAGCTGGGCCCAGCAGGCCTTGGTCCACACGGACTGTCGCGCCACTGAGTTAATTTTTTTTATTTAAACTTTAGTTGATGAAACGATGTTTTAGTGATGCCAATACCTACACTTGATGAACAATTTTGAAACTTCATCACCATTTTGTTTGTGTGTTACTTAAAATTGTACCAAACATTCTGCAATGTGATGAAAATATTTCAGAAATACGTTTGTAAATTGTTACTCAACTTCTTCTTACCTTGTATCATGTAATGTAAACATAAGATAATCTTCCTCAAGTCTGCATAAATATCCTATATTGCTTTTACCCGAAAAACACACAGCAATTGTACTGAAGTAAAAATAATAAAACAATGGAATTCCATTAACTAACGATATTTATTTCTAGTTTATTAAGACAAATGTGTTAAAAAATACTTAATAAAACTGACAACAAATTTAATAAGAATTTTTTTTTAATCTGATTAAAATATATGCAATATTTTCAACAATATCAAACTGTTTTGGAACAGATGTAGTATAGAACGTTCTGCAATTTGTTTTTTATCAAGCAATCAAAAAAATTTTCTCAAATTAATATTTAAGTAATGGCAAAATTAAGTTAAAGTATAAATATTAAAATATAACTTAAAATCAAACATGTTGCAAGAAAAAAAAATCTTCCAAACTTTTTCCTAGGAAATGTCCTATTCAACATCTATACCTTTTTTTCTGCCCTTTTGGTGCAAATGCACTGTAAAATTGACGACTTTTTGGAATATTTGATTAATGCCAATAAATAAGAGCCAGTGGCTTGTTTGAATAAAATTTCATCACGAGGAGTATCGTGTATAAGAAAATCACAACACTAAAAAGATAACAAAACCGATTTACAAATAAAAAAAAATAACAGCTTCTTAAAATAATTGGGCATTCATCGACAGCAACATAAATCTGTAACATTTTATAAAGACAAGTTGTTCTTAGTAGTATTAAATTTACTAAGTAAAATACACCATTTATTTTAAATATTTTATGAAATTGAAGTCTATTTTTTTTGTAATGCACCTAAGACATTACGGATTTAAAGAAATCTCGTAGAAAACTTAAATTGGATCCATCGGAATATTCCGTCTTTAAATATAAACTTAAAAAATTTCGAACCCAAAATTCATCAACATTATGTTATACCATATTTAAAATATATATTTAATACAAACAAACAAAATTAGTACTTACATATTTTTGTGGTTAAGGCTTTTGCTTTAAGATCATCTAAACTCCACAATTTTGGTACAAATAATGTCGATTCCAATGTTGTCTGCGTGCATTTCTTGTTTTGATGAATTGTTTTTTCTTGTTCATCAATATTTGATGCATTTAGTGAGTCTTTTAAGTTTCGGTGAATTTCCTTATGCAAACTCATTAAATGGTTCCATAAGGGTTTTGTGGAAAAGGATTTTGGGCTTTTGCCGCGCACAATATATTTTTTAAACGATTCTGTGGAGCAAGTAACACATAGGGCTTTGCTTTCGTCATTTCCATTAATTTTAAAATACTTCCAAATGGGTGATTTTAAATGAGCCATTATTAAAAATTATAAATTGGATTGTAATTGGAGAAAACTATGATTCAAGACATTCTAGAGAGCTAAATATAATTCCACATTGTGGCGCTGCGTTAAAGACCTAAAAATTACAATACTTCATTTTACGTCAGAAAAAATATACCAGCTCTCAACTTCTGCCAATGAAAAACCCGAAATTGGACCATACCATTCACAGCATAAAGGGGTAGGGTATTATCATCGATAGAACAAAACAAAAAAAGCATTGAGGAGTGCGCATTGG
Source organism: Linyphia triangularis (assembly GCA_963978545.1). Taxonomy (NCBI): domain Eukaryota; kingdom Metazoa; phylum Arthropoda; class Arachnida; order Araneae; family Linyphiidae; genus Linyphia; species Linyphia triangularis. Next base: position 11,526,671 of record OZ021728.1, read on the forward strand.
CTATTTATTGCTTTTTACTCGCTAGCAAATGTCAGAAAAAAAGGAGGAAGTGAGAATAACTAAAACTCTTAACAAGTAACTTATGTTATGGAAAAAAAGTACTATATTTATTAGGGTACTTCGATTCGTGCTTTAAGGAGAAGCATTCAAATATAACATCTGGAATTAATCAGATCATAAACTTGGAATGAAAAGAACATATTGTTAAACACGTCTGAAGGATGTGTATGGAAAAAGATTGGAGGAATGGTTTATGCTTATCAACTCGGCGCCAATAATACGGCGCCTGTTTCTTTGAATTGAAACTAATGCACCTGCTTCTTCTAGCTCATCTCTGAAGTTAGGAATATGCGAAAGCATAGTTCTCACGAAGGAACTTTTTCGTTTTCTAACTTGATTGCAATTTATGTCCAAAAAAAAAAATTTAAAAAAGTGTAGGATGCGGTGTCCCCTTTGTCCAAAAAGATCATTATTTTTTGCAAAAAATTATTTCTTGTGGATACCTGGTGGCCGGATATATAGCCGGATATCCGAATGAAACTGTCGGATGTCGGGTATTTCAAATCGGATATCCGACGGGGTTTCGGATATTGAAAAATCAGCCGGATATGCCGGATATCGGATATTTGCCGGATATCCGTTCCATCCCTACTTCTAATTCTATCCTTGATAAACAGTGTGTTAAAATTTTTATTAGTTTTTTTATTGAATTTTTTAAATAAAAATGTGTTTTTTTACGAAGCGACTGGACTTCCAATAAAAATGGAGTGAACTTCTGTCTGAACTGTAAACAGATTTTATATTAAAAATGTATTTTAATTTTAATATGTCATCAACTTTTATATAGTGTCTGTGCGTTCGATTCTTTTGCATGACTTCTAACTTGGAAAAAAAAAATCATAGATCCTCATTGAAAGTAGTCGGATTAAAATGTTGTGGTTGATTAAATCATGAGTGTTTTTATAATTGTTTTTCTAAATGTATAAAATTGTCGGGATTTGCACCGAAATGAAATTTTTTAATTTTCACCATGGGCTTTTTTTCACCAAATTTTCACAATGGAAGTTTACCGACTTATTTTACTAACCTATTCTAATAAAACAAAGTCTGTCTGGGGGGGGGGGGGTCAGAAAGTGACTTCCAATAGATGTAGATCTTTGAAATTTTCACCGCAAGTATTTTTTTACACATACACGTCGATGGTCCACAAAGGAGGACCATCGACGTGTACGTGTACGTAAGATAGGCAATAAATGGATATAGTTAAAACCAAAAAATTGTCTGAAAATAAAATTTTAAAGCCTTACTTCGTTTGCAAATTAAGTAGCGTATGATGAAGACTAAAGAAGCCTCAATACGAAACAAAATTTAGAAATGTCATCTGGGTACTTGCCCATTCCCTAGTTTTTGAAACTTAAAATTAGGAAGAAAAAACAATAACATCCACAGAAAAAAAGTAAGCAATATTTTAAATTATTTTTTGGAACAAAAATTGAATACATAGCTATCTATTTATGGGGGGGGGGGGGGAATGCATCCCATAATGCATCCCTTACAGTAAGTTATCTAGCGCGACGAACAGATGATTGAAAGGACGGATAATCATCATCAAGAAGGTACATTTTCTAACCGTGACGAGAAAACAAATACCACCAAGATGTTACCATATTTGAATGCAACGTATGAATTAAGGCCGAATTTCGTTATAAAAGCGAGATTTATTTTTTGGACTTTCTTTCATTTGAAAATTAGAAATAAAATGATGATAATTAAAAGTTATGAAGGGAGAGAGTTAGGTCCTACCTTCCGAAGGTTGGATCTTTAGATCCAGATTAATAATATGAGTCTTGTATATTTGGAAGCTGGTCATGGTCCTTTATACCTCTTCTGCTATTGGTTTGACAGCTCTTTGTAGACCAAGGCCTTTTTCAGAAAATTTAGATTTTTTTTTTAAATTAAAGAAAACATGAAACCGAACGTGGTAGTGTCCATGACAAATTTAAATACTGTGATCAATATTATAGTGCAACTGAAAGTTGTGCGATGTTTCACACTCTTAATTAAGGGGATCTAAGTCTCAAAATTTTTAAAATTCTCAAAAATCATTTTATTATTGTAAAAAATAATACAAATATTTTTGAATAAAATTGCATAATATTTTTGAATAAAATTGCATAATATTTTTGTTTTTATCATTAGTAAAACTTCAAATAGTTAAGTTTTGGTTACATCGACAATTGTATCTCAGACATGCTATCTTGAAACTTTGAAACTGCTTTTCTCGGTGATGGCTTTTTGTTCCTTTTTTGAGTTTAAATTGATATAACTTAAAAACTACTTGTTATAAACCTATGAAACTTTCCACAATTATTATTCATACATATTTCTTAAATTTGTCTTCTGGAATTACGTTTTTTTTTTTTTTTTTTTTTTTTCATTTAACTTTCTTTTTAAAGTTTTTAGAGCTTAGCTTACTATGAATTTTATACAGCTTTTGCACAAAATATTTTGAAATTTTTTTCTAATTATTTTATTGAAATATCATAAAGAAATTTTTTATACGAATTATAAGAAGTAATTTTATGCAAAAATGAAATAATTTTTTAAAAAAGTTTTTTAGATATATCAAATTTAGAAAATGTCAAAATTTTAAAGCTTTTAATTAAAAACTAGGGGGCTTCGCCCCCTGCTCGCTAACGCTCGCCAACCCCCAAACACCTCGCTGCGCTCGGATTGAGCGGCTTTGCCGCTCGAATTTGTGGTTAAAACATCTTGCTGCGCTCGAATAGGTTTGCCAGCCATAAAAAATGTAACCAAATTTTTATAACTTTAATGGAAGGCCTAATAGAGAAAACACCCAAATTGCAAGTTTCATAATAGAAAGTTAAATATACTATCCGCCAACATTCTGACTTAAAACTTCATTAGTTATGCCCTTACATTGAAGTCCCAATATCTTTTATTTATTCTGATAATACGTAAGGATAGCTTTAAAATTAGCAACGGTTGGTTGGTTGAACCCCCGAGCAGCGGGTTTGTTTACTTAAGGATGTTGCCATTCTTATATTCAAAATCATTGAGGCTTTGTAGTAGCTTAATGATGAAAAATATTGAAATTTAACTAATTAATAAAATGTTAATTAATTATTTTGGCACGTTTTGGCAAATCTACAGCTTATTTCCTTTAAAATGACACCTTGATCATTGAAATTGGTTGAGTAGTTTAGGCGGACGGACTAACCCCAAAAAACGTATTGCCTATTAAATATATACTAGGGGGCTTCACCCCCTGCTCGCTAACGCTCGCCAACCCCCAAACGCCTCGCTGCGCTCGGATTGAGCGGCTTTGACGCTCGAATTTGTTGTTAAAACATCTTGCTGCGCTCGAATAGGTTTGCCAGCCATAAAAAATGTAACCGAATTTTAATAAATTTAATGTTAGGCCTAATAGAGAAAACACCCAAATTGCAAGTTTCATAATAGAAAGTTAAATATACTATCCGCCAACATACGTATTTCGCCGAGAGTGATTGTTTCGTTCACGTCGCCCCGTTAGAGAACGATGCCCAACGCGAGGTATTTTCTGGATAGAAATGCTTCAAAATAATAATTATTCTAATACAAAATTGCTTCAGAAAAACAGAAAAAATCAACTTTGAAAGGAAGAGTTCAAAAAGAGCTTTAAAATTTGCAACGGGTTTGTGTTTACATACGTAAGGATGTTGCCACTCATATATTCAAAATCATTGAGGCTTTGTAGTAGCTTAATGATGGAAAATATTGAAATTTAACTAATTAATAAAGTGTTAATAAATTATTTGGGCACGTTTTGGCAAATCTACAGCTTATTTCCTTTAAAATGACACCTTGATCATTGAAATTGGTTGAGCAGTTTAGGCGGACGGACTAACCCCAAAAAACGTATTGCCTATTAAATATATAGATATATATAGATATATATATATATATATATATATATATATATATATATATATATATATATATATATATATATATATATATATATATATATATATATATATATATATATATATATATATATATATATATTAAGTTTCAAAGCATCATAGATAAGTGCATAAAAAATTTCAGAAAATTAATTCCAAAAATAAAGATTTTAGAATTTTGAGTCCCAGACCCCCTTAATTTTCAAACGGAAAATTAAATGGAGGTGCGATTGCCTCCCCCTTCACCTTACGCCTCTCTGGCGGTGTCCATGATCAGAAAACTCGTAATAATGAGCGATATCGAACTAATCTGGTAGTCCTTCCTCGAAAATCAACATCATCTTCAGCAGCGCTGCAACCCTGCAACAAAAGGGGAGACTGTAACGTGGATGCGCAAATTAAACGACAAATTTATTTGTTTCCCTAACAAGCGACATTTTCAGAAGAATGACGCACACATCACGATTAAGGGAGTTACGACCCCGGGGTGCACAGAAATGACGTCAACAAGAAATAACCACAAATAAGCGAAAAGCTATTCCCTGTGGTTTAGGGGAAAAAAAAGAAAAGACGATCTTCTGGAATTTAATTTTCTACGTCTGGTGGTCAATCAGAAGGAGCTTCACAATTCGTGGCAGGCGCGGATCCAGATGTGGGAGGAGGGGGCACCATCCGCGTCGCCAGGGACGGTCAAGAGGTTGCACTTGCACCTCACCCCGTACCCCAAGCTGTTTATTTAGACTGAAAAGAGGGTACCTCTAATTTGGTTAAGTTTTCAGGAAATAATAATTAAAAAAAAAAAATCACCCTTCCTAAAAGGTTAATTCAAAATGGGCTTAATGCGTATCATAACATTTATTTCGGTTATCAAGTTGCAGGTAACTATAAGTGGAGTAAGCACCTATCCATTCTAAGCCATCGATATAGATAAACAACTGGATAGACTGCTCAATTGTCAATCCAAAGAGAAAAACGCGCCGGGGATTGCGAAGCTGGTGGGATGATTAACCAATCACAATTCATTTTTATAGTTGGATGGGAATGCGAAAAACCTTGTAAAGTGTTAGAGTATACATTTCTTTGCACATTATTACTAATTAAGGTCTACTATTGACATTTCTGCAGTGTACAACCCAAAATTTTATTTTCAATCCTCGGCAATCCGTATTTTTTATCCCACCAAATGCATCTGGCAACGGCTTCATTTTCCCAGCGTTAAGCAGTCTATCCAGTTGTTTATCTATATCGATGCTCTAAGCCAACAATAAAAGGTTTTGAAATGATTCATTTGAACACGATATTAATGATTGATATTAATATTTCAGAAGAAATCCAATCTCCATTTTCGAAAACCAAGATTCATTCAATTCTTCCCTAAATACGGTCTATGAAAGAAAGGGGAGGGGGGAGGGAGTCAAGTGCGAAGAAAACCGTCGATTATGTATCATTGACAAACGTTTTGTGTACTCATAACCTTCAGCTCGATTGGATGACGGCAAATGAGCTTGATAGATTTTGTCCTCCACAAAAAAAAACAAATCGATATAAGGAATTTAAAAATGGGGAAATTCCCGTGAAACAATATAAACTATAAAAACAAAGTTTTTAATATAAATCTTTTATATGTATTGTTAATTTTTAAGTGAAAATAAAACTTATTGAACTCATATTAAGTTGTCGTAATGTTTAACCACTACGAAGAAAGACATCCATTCCGAATTATTTATTAACTTTTTTAGCCCCCGAAAATTGATTAAATACAGTGTCATCCACAACGAGTCTATCTGCCGTTTTTTAGCTCGATTGGATAACGGCAAGTGTGTTTATTTGTCCACAATCATTAGCCATCCGTCATTATATATCGCCAAATTGTACGAATTTGAATTAAGCTGGTTATCTGCATAATAGAACGGGTGTAAAAGCTGATAAGTCTAAAGTAAGACGATAGAAATGAGGATAAAAGCGGCTTTTTAGTGACAACCCCAAAACCTACTAGAAAGCATTATCATCGACAATGAGTGTACACTGTAAAAAAAAACCGTCACTTATACGGAAATTCCCAGTAATTGTAACGATTTAAATCCGTAAACCTGAATTTACGGTTTAAAGCAGTTTTCACAGGCAAGACTACGGTTAATAACCTTCATTCACCAAAAATCGCTCTCTGCGCATGCGCATTACACCATCTTCAAAATAGACGCCGAACGGCGAGGATGGCATTTTTGTTTTGAAAGAAAGTGGCTTCCTTCGTAAGTTTCTTTTCATTATACAATTAATTTGTTCATTACTAATAAATTCTAAATTAATGTATGTACATAAAATTACATCAGAATCAGAAAATGTTATTCTTTTATTTAATGGGAAAACACACAGCAATTGTTGTTTTATTGCATTTCTGAAACATATGCGTGTGATATAGAATATTGTACGTAATATTTCACGAGTTTGTAAGAGTTGTAAAACTAAATGAAGTTTAAGTAACTGCATTGGCTATCATTTAGAAATGTGCTCTTTAGTTATGTAATAACGGTTTTATTACTTATATTTTAATTTGATTTTATTATTGTTTATGTTTTAACTTATTCAGTTACCATGTTTTTGATCTTGTTTTGATTTTTTTTATCGCCAAATGTCCTACTACATCTGTTCCATTGTGTGAAGTCTCAGTCAAAAGACACATCAGTTTCATTGCGATTGTTTCAAATCAGTCTGTTGGGATTGCATTAGAAATCACTTGGGAACATATTCAGTCTCTTACATGGCACCCACCGCCTTTGACTGAGGACTTTGACTTCCTCAAGATTATATAGCTTGCTTGTCAAGACAAGATCATCTGTCATAAATGTTATCGTACTTGGTCACTGGCAAAAGTAAGGGAAGGGCTGGTGATCTTTGGGATTGAATTAATCGCAAAACAGATACTTAAAATGTTGCTGTTTTCAAGTACTATAGCATTGGTGTGGTGATATAGCCTTTCAATGCAGGGTTTAAAAGACCTCTTCATTTTATGAAATGTGTTACTTGAATTAATGTAAAATTCTTTAAAAACGTAGCTGAAAAATGAGCCTACGTTTGTGAGCAAAGAAAAAAGATTTTCTTTCGATAAATTTCTTTTTTTAGCGTTAACGGATAGTAGTAATTGAGAATTTCTAATCCATTCCTTCTGCAAATTATCGTTTTATCACTTATAACATTAAACGCCATGGACCTAATGATATAATGAGAAATATTGTTGTGTGAAATATTGAGTCTTTATTTTAAGGAGATAAACTTAAATTTTATTTTTGAAGGTGATTTATCCCATCCCTAGACTACCCACCTGATGTGCAGATCCATATTTTAAAATATGGTTTTTAAAAGACGATTTCATGCTAGCTAGTTCATTTGATTCTTTTCACGAGTGTAAATATATGTACATAAGGATGATAAATTTTACAATATTTTTCATATTTTGTACAGTTTATTGGAATTTTTCCAAAAGAAACTACCAGTTGTGCTGAATGCCTTGAAGACTTCGAAAGCTCTCTGCACTTTTCAGGTAAACTATAGAGATTATTTTATTTTGTTGCTGGGATTAAGCTGTGGGTGCTGTTTTAACAAAATGCTGTGTGTTAACTCAATGAAAGTGTTTTCATTGAGTTAAATTAAACATCTCGAGGGATGTAGCTCGTAACCATTTTAGCATTTTGCTGAAATGAAAATTGTGACTTGAGCTTTTTTGCTGAAAAAATTTTGTACAGCAGCTTCAACACTGCTTTATACATAGGATTTAGGGACAAATACAACACTATTTATTTGAAGTGAGAATACTGTTGGAATAAATTGTAGTGCTTTTAGAATAAATTTACTTAGTGTATTATAATTAGAATTAAACATTTTTATTTCTTGCAACGTTCCGTGGGAAGATAAGTTTTACAAGAACTTGCTTGTTTCACCTTTGTTAGAAGTGCTATACTTAAATGACACTAATACAGAGTGGCCAGAAAACCTGGAAAAATGGAAATGTCAGGAAACTTTCTCATTCTGGAAAAAATCAGGAAATTTTTTTAAATTTCACAAAAATCAGGGAAATTTTCTTTGTTCTGAAGGCACGTTTCCCTGTTCATCCACATTTTGGCACCATTTACCCAGAGAACTGTGGCAGTAATCGTTGAAATTTTAATGTTTCTGAATAATTTGAACTTTTCATTACCGCCAAAACTATTTTTAAAAAATTGGTACGTTATCTCTTTAGCATACATGTTCTATTTGATCAGGATGTCTACACTTCTGAATAAGCTGTGGAAATTGGATAAAAAGTTTGCAGTAAAATCAGGGAATTTATTTTCGTAAATTTTGTGGCCACCCGTTAATAGTAGTTTTGATAATCTGCTATCATTTACATATAAGTGTTTATTTCATTTACTATTTGAGGTTTGTTTTAAAAATAGTTTTGCTTTTGTGAATGCTAATTATGACATTAGTATTGTAACAGAGCTATGCTAGTGGCATTTAAAAAGCTTAAACACTGGTTGTAATTGCACATAAAAGTTGCCAATGCATATAAAGGATTTATATTAAAAACTTTATTTTGATCTGTATCACAGGTGCTTCTGGGTATGAATCCAGACAAAGGCTCAGTCACCGCAATGATGTTCCGATACCCTGTAGCATTCATGGTCTGCTCTACCACAACCACGGGTCCCAGAGACGCCCAAGAGAACGTCCCCCAAAGCATAATACCACCACCACCGTCTGTATGACCTACTGTACATTGAGGGAGCAACTGTTCTATCAAGGCTTGCTAGCGGTCACATCAAGTGCTTCACTTTCAACGAGGGCAGGAAAACTTTCGCCACCTGCACCAAGTGCCAAAATCATCAGGCCTCTCCTGAGCACCTCTTGGATTACATGGGACTCTCTAAGGAGGGTCGCTTTAGCAATCCTCTCCTAGTCTTCGACTACCTTTTAGTCAACGAACTCGTGGATCTTGTCTCACTCCGTCAGACAGTGAGGATTAGCAACAACAACAACAGGCAACTCGCTCCCACACACAGAAGTAAGTGAAAGAATGATTCTTCAGACTCTCCAGCAGCAGTTAAATACCTTAAGTATGTTTACTGTGGTAAATTGGACATTTTATAAGATGGTTATTTTGTAGAGTCATAATTATTCAGATATAACTTGCATTGGTCAATTTTGAAAATTTATTAGATGTGTTCAATAATTTGTACATTCCGCAATCTAAATTTTTCCTTTTCGTATATTTTGCATATTTTTCTTAACTGAAAAAATAATAATGACTTTTATATGGCCTTAAAAGTTGCCGCAGCTTGTATTGAAGGATATGATTAATTATTCCTAGATACTTCCTAGAAAATTTTTATATTTTGTTTATTAAATAAAGTAATCTGAACCACTTTTCATTCGTGTGTATTGAAATTTTATAATTATGTATACTTTTATACTGTCAACTTTGAAAATTTATTAGATGTGTTCAATAATTATTAGATATGCTTCAATAATATTTTGTTTATTAAATAAAGTAATCTGAACCACTTTACATTCGTGTGTATTGAAATTTTATAATTTATATTTATTAGATGTGTTTAATAATTTGTACATTTTTCATTCGTGTGTATTGAAATTTTAAAATTATTATTTATTAGATGTGTTCAATAATTTGTACATTCTGCAATCTAAATTTTTCCTTTTCGTATATTTTGCATATTTTTCTAAATTGAAAAATTAATAATGACTTTCATATGGCTTTAAAAGTTGCCGCAGCTTGTATTGAATGATATGATTAATTATTCCTAGATACTTCCTAGAAAATTTTTAATATTTTGTTTATTAAATAAAGTAATCTGAACCACTTTTCATTCGTGTGTATTGAAATTTTATAATTATGTATACTTATATTATGTGTATTGAAATAAAATTATATTTTTATCAAATTTAATTTTTTTTACTTAATACTTAATACACAGTGTCATAAAATACATTTAAATCCTGTCGCGTTAAAAAATATTTTGAAAGTTAGTAAATTATTGCATTTTTTTAATGTTTTAATCAAATTGAAAGTCTAGGTAATCATAGTATAGATAACCAAATAAATTTATTATTATAGTTTGATATAAGAAAAGACTGATAGCTATTAATAAATTATTTTGTGTGACATGCTCATTTTGTGATATATTTTTTACCTTTCTATTTATGTTGAAGGATTACCTTATTGCTTCGGAAATTTTTTTCGCTTTAATTTATAATGGGACATAGAATATTTTGCTGTGATACAGAATCGTACTTTAATTTTTATGATTTTCATCCATTGAATATGGTCATTATTACTAACAAAACCTTTAGCAGAACACAAATGCCTCCTTGATATTGTAAACTGTTTAATACTAAAATTAATCATATATTTTGTGGCAGAAGCTTTTCCATCTACAATTGTAAACTACTTTTAATATGTAAAGTTTCTTAATATTTTGCAAAAGCAAACCGTTCACTTACATTTGTAAACCTTTTTTGTCACTGGAAGTTTTTGTATAAGAAAAACTTCGCTTATAGGGGTAAACTGTTTCTTATACAGAAAAATTTCTGTGTATTTTATATGAAATTTATTACAGAAAGTTCCCGTGTACTTTACGGGAGAAATTGTATTTTATATGGAATTGACCTTATTCAACACAGAAATTCTGTTTATTTTACAGGTGGAAATTGCATTTTGTATGGAATCACCGTACTTAATACGGGAAATTTTAATTTATTTTACGGGAGTAAATTATTTTGCATGAAATTACCGTATTTAATACGGAAAGTTTACGTTTATTTTACGGGGATCAATGTTAGCAACCAGTCAATAACCGTTTTTAATACGAAAAGCTTCCGTTTATTTTACGGGAGAAAACTGTATTTTGTACGGAATGACCGTAATTATTACTGAAAGTTTCCGTTCATTTTACGGGGAAATACTGTATTTTGTACGGAATGACCGTAATTATTACTGAAAGTTTCCGTTCATTTTACGGGGAAATACTGTTGCAATCAGTCAAAAACCGTACTTAATACGGAATGTTTCCGTATTTTTTACGGTTTTAAACTGGCGACCCAGCTGCCAGTTTAAAACCGTAAATTTGACGGGATTTTTTTTGCAGTGTAGTGAATGGAATGGATGAAGGAAAGCGGGTTTAATAGAAATCCGAAGTGGCAATAGAAGCGTGTGTAAAAGAGACCTTTTAGTGACAGGGATAGCTCCAAAAGCTTGATAGAATGCATTATCATCGACATCGAATCTATCTGCCAAATTTCAACTTGATTGGATGACGGCAAATGGGTTAAGCCCAGGGCCTGATTTAGAAAACTGATTACGATAGACGGACCGATGATTGTTGTCGGTATTTAAATATTAGTTACAATTTTGATTACCGTCTTGATTAATGTGAAAATACTAATATTTTTAATAACTATGAAATTGTTAAAATATATTATTATATTATAGATATTGCAGTAAACAGGATATTGATAGTTCCACAACAATTCGAAAAATTTCAGCCGTTTTAGGGGTTCCCTCAATTTGGGGGGCCCACGGTCACTGATCTCTACTACAACTTCTGGATAGCGCATGCTTGGTTACTGACTTGAGGTTGAAGAAGGCTTAATAATCACCGTAATCACCGTAGGCTTAATAATCATCCCATACTAATAACTTCCCCAAACTCGTTCAAATTTGTTTGTAACTATGGGCAACCTATTTCAAAGCATTATGGGGGGAAGTATTCAAATGACTTCATCTGCTTGCAGAACAGAAACCATCCACTAATAAGCAATCCAGAAGTTGTAGTAAAGATCAGTGCCCACGGTACTGGCATTGTTATGGGTAATAAATCCCTGGTTAAACCCTCCGTAGATTTGCAATTCTCTCTCTCTCTCTCTTTTTCACACAGACACGGGCGAGCACTCATATTTAATATTAAGGTATACATATACATTAGGAATTGCAAAATTTGACTCCAATCTGCGTTTTCGTTTTCAAATATTCCTTTAATAATTTCAATAATTGCCTTTAAAATAATACCATTTTCTTTCTGAGACTCAATTTACTTTTTAAATTAAAGTGTATTTTGTGAACCTGTTTTGTGTCACGTTCATTAGTATAGTAAACTTTAAACGCGTTTTCTGAAGAATGACATTTTGGTGTTATATGACTTTACTCCAACGGTCGTAACTTCATAATAGATTGTCCGATTTACAAAATTCTAATACTATTCTGAAGACTCAAGTTTTGAATGTGTTTCCTATGAAGAATCTAACATATATTGTTATAAACAAATTTTTTATGAATATTTTAATCTTAATGTTTTTGTTAAAAACTATGTATTTTTTTAAACTATTTATTTAAAAAATTATAATTAAATAAATATTGTAGACGAATTCAAAATTCTCCATAGGAAGATACGTCAGTATAATACCTTTTATTTGCAATAAAAATCATGCATCTAAGTTAATTACAAGTTTATTTATGTATGTTCTAATAGTGTCCTAATTAGTCCCTTTAATTGCAATTAGCTAATTAAAAAATTGACGGGGGAAAAAATGTTTATGTTTATATATATATATATATATATATATATATATATATATATATATATATATATATATATATCGTCATTTTTACTTCTGATATACTGCTAAAAAGTTTGAAATTATTACTTAAAAATTAAAGAAAATCATCTCAATTGTAAATGTATACCTTAAAGATTTAAAAAGTAATATAATATGGGTTTCAAATTATCCATTTGAATAAAAGTTTAATGCACAACTCTTAAAAAAATCAGTTTTAAATCCAATAATTTTTGTAAGGTCAAGGTTTCATCATTTTTAACCCCCCTCCCCCTCTCCTATATGCGATCTGCACCTCCCTGCAAATAACGCTCAATGCATCCGCCTGTATCTGCGCCTGACTCCAGCAGACAAAAGTAATCAGAGATATTTAATGGGTGACGTCACAATTGGCGCCGAAATAAATCTTCGTTCGTTTTGATTTGAGTCACAACATATTCCCAGGAAACGGCAGACGATAGGGACAATATTTAGATTGAGCCGCTGCTAATTCGTATTTCCGCCCGTCAGGAGCCCTTACTATAAATAAGGTTTTATGCGGACGAATTGATGAGGTTTTAAATTAGAATTTTCTGCAATAACATTCCCGCTCTGGAAATCACAATGGGGTTGTAACACTATTGTCGCCACAATAAAACAAAACAGTTCGATGATAATTAAGATTCCTTTAATGAAATGTTATTCTTGTTCTTCTCAATGTATCGCGATTGAAGCGAGTTGCTACACTAAATTAGTTTTAAAATAGAGGTCTTACTCGTTTTTCAAACTAAGGAGTTTCTAGGAGGTTTTTTAAGGATTTATTTATCAAATTGTTATTCCTGTTTTCAATAAATCGTGAGTGAAACGAGTTGATACATTAATTAGTCACAATATTATGTCTAACTAAATGACGAATTTGTGAGGACTTCTAAGGATTCATTTAACGAATTGTTATTCCTGTTCTCAATTGATACATTAAATGAGTTTTAAAACAGTGTCCCAATATTATGCCTAACTAAATGACGAGTTTCTGAGGACTTCTAAGAATTTATTTAACGAATTGTTATTCCTGTTCTCAATTGATCGTGAGTGAAACAAGTTGATACATTAAATGAGTTTTAAAACAGGCTCCCAATATTATGCCTAACTAAATGACGAGTTTCTGAGGACTTCTAAGAATTCATTTATCGAATTGTTATTCCTGTTTGCAATTGATAGCGAGTGAAACAAGTTGATACATTAAATGAGTTTTTAAATAGGGTCCCATTATTATGTCTAGATAAATGACGAGTTTCTAAGGACTTTTTAAGGATCTGAAAAAAAAATATGCGAACCTATCAAAGACATATCACAAACAAAAATCGTAATCTAAATGTAGAGATTACTAAAGTTGGTTGTATTGCAGTGTTTTTTTTTTTTTTTTTTTTTTTTTTTTTTTTTTTTTTTTGCACAAGGGCTATTCTGTGTTGGAAGTTGGAAGATTGTTGAAAAAAACTAGAAAATGCATTCCGGAAGGTTTCCCTAGGTGGAAATTTACGAAGATCCCCTTCCCCCCTCCCCCTTCTTCCCACACAAACGAACAAAATCAAAGTAAATATACAAGAATTAAAAAAACAAAAACTAACCCATAAAATTGAAATTTTAACTAAAAATGCTTTATATGCATCGGTAATTCTTATTGTAACTTATTGTTGGGATTTTCAGTGCTGGTTGAATTTTCATAGTATTTGACCACCACGAAGCCATTAATAATAATAATAAAAAAATTAAAAAAAATCCCAATGATCTTAACTGTTAAGTTGTGACCAATAAGAAATAATCGTTAAGGATAAAAAAAAATTGTAAAGATCATAATCGTTAAATGAATCATCAATTGTAAAAAATTGTAGCTCCATGTTATTGGAGTGCGACTTCTGATACAAAGTTTATAACATTACTTTCTCCTTTAAAAACAAATTTGAAGTATCGCATTCCATTAGCCAATCACAATGTACGTTTGATTTTCCTTAGAACATTGCAGTTGACTGTAACGTAGACATGCATGAGCTCTATGGACGTTTTGCATGGTTACGTCACAGTCAACTGCAATTTCCTCGAGAAAATAAAATTTTATTAAGGTAGACTAATACATAAGGTGAAAATTCACATTTGATCCTTAGGCTAAGACCACACGCGCGTTTTCTCATTCTGTAAAAACGCAGCTTCTTTTTATGCAGCTTGAAAATCTACAAAAGCCGTCACACTTGCGTTGGTCTTTAACGCGAGCTCAATATCTTGTTTGTGATCTGCAATGCAACACGATTCCATTTTCCATCCAAGCATCTCTTTTCAGTTCTCGGTTTTTGGAGTCATTGCCCCTTGTTAATGCCCCTTAAAGATATGGATATTTTTCAATTCCAAGAATGATAACTTCACAATCAAAGTAGTCCATTATGTAATTATTTTAAATATTAAAAATTTAAGACGATAATACACGAATATAGCAGCAGGAACAGTTACCTGCAGCGAAGTGTTTTCACTTAAAAATGGATCTGATTGCATTCAAGACCTTGAGAATGCTACAGATGATCCCCCTGCCAGCCTGTAAACATGCTACGTCTGGCCACGTGTATGTTACAGCAGCTTGTTTATATTTTGTAGCTTGTTTTCATGCTGCATTTCGGCATAAAAAAAAACGCTCGTGCGGCCTTAGCCTTATGCAATGTGTAATTTTTAGTTGAGGTCCATCGTTCATTTCAATGGGGCAGCATTTGATGCTTGTGACCAATCACAATACTTTTAAAAACAATTTTCGACTTTGATAATAAGCTATTTATTTTCCGCGTTTGTAGTAGTTGATTGTGACATCACCATGCATAAACTCTATGGATTTTAGAAAAGCGATATTTTCAGTGGGTTTTCATGATAAGACAACACTTGCGACATGCTAGTGGATCAATCACCAATACACCCTTTCAAAAACAAATTCGAATTTTAACATTTCCATTAGTCAAGTACAATAGACATTTAATTCTCTCTGTGACGTATCCACACATAAACTCCATTGTCGGATAGTTTCAAAAGTTCCATAAAGTGAAGTGAAACAGGAAGAAGTGGTTGCCGAAAACAAAAGCGCGCAATTTCTCCAAATTAAAAGCCGGCGCATGACTGTCCAACATTTAGAAACACTTCATTAGTGCTCCGCTAATTGAATGAGACACTGCCAAATTGGCGAGAGTGGAAAACGGTGGGAAGCTTTTGTTTCCCATGGAAGAGCGAACCATCCGATTGCGCAGACAACGGTCGCCAATTAAACCACCCGTCAAATGGAGCATGCCATAATTATCACAAAAGATGATGTTGGATCAAAATGCCATGGACTTTCTTCGGGGAGGAGGGAATATATTATTCGGAATAATTAGATAGTTTTTTGACTTCCTGTTCTTGGGATGAATATTGTGACAAAGAGGTAGTTTTTTTTTTTTTTTTTTAACAGGAGGAACTCGGGAAATGGTGTGTCACAAAAAATTCATAAGCTGAAATGTTGGTGCCACTGCAGTGGATGTTCATCTATTGAAGAATGGGAACACGTGAATACCCAAATGGAGCAGGAATTTTAAAACAAAATAATCTCGTATTTTAATTGCCTATTTGTTAACATAGGGTAATGAAAGTATAGCATTCGGTAAAAAAAAAGTGTTTGTATTTCTCCCCGTTTTGGAACATCCTGACTTCAAAAAAGTCGTCTGGAAGAAATGTCTGTCCGCGCGTACGTGGTCGGAATAACTCTCGAACGAATTGACATACGATGTTAAAATGGTTGCGTGGCACTAGCCGACGTGTATCGAGCCAACAGGGTAAAATGGTACCACTAGCGCACAAACACCTGTTTATAAGGGGAAGAAAATCCGCTACAAGGTAACATGGTACCAGAAGCGCACAAACTCTAGTTTCCCAGGGGCTCACTTCTTCATTTCACAGGAGCGAACAAAAACAGACTTATTTTTCTAAATAAAGGATAGGTTTTCTTTATTTTAAAAAGCCAAATCTCCAAAACAGTATTTTTTTTTAGGCCAAATTTGTTTCTCAGTGTAGGCAGTACATATTAATAGAACTTACAAAGCCAAAATACGCATTTTTATGTTTTTGTTAGATACTAGGTTTTTAAATTGGACTGCCGATTTATATTTCTTATGATGATTATGTTCTGTTTAAATTAGAAATTTCATTCCGTTGCATTTTTGTGGCTTATTTTAAATTCTGATAAGGTTTTGGTTTTCATATGTTTAGTTTGATTGCTTCTTTTCGAGTTCCTCCTTTTCACTGTCTTCTGCATAGTTAAAAATTTAACATTTGCTAATAAAATGACCTGCACGTTTGCAGTTTTACATGAATGTTCATCTTTTAATACAATCAGAAAGCGACATTTTCATACTTACCATCCCCATGTTCTCAATGTTAAGTTCACCACCTCACATATCTATTTTATATCAAATAGAACGATTCCATATTATTCAAAACTTATATGTAAGATGATGTTAGGACATATCCATTTATATTAAAGGGATATCATAAGTATGATGGAAATATTGAAAAAATAAGAATATCCAACTGATGAAACTTTGTTTCGAAAATATTTATAAAAACTTTTTTAAAAAATGATTTAGTAACTCTTCACAAGTTTTTACATGAATGTTTTTAAGTTGTTATAACATTGTTCTTTATTGTTTATTTTGAGGCTAAATTTAGCTTCGAATACTAGCGAAAAAATTTCTTATTTGTAGAAGGCCAAAACTACTTACTTTGAAAATTTTAGAGCTGTAGCTCTTTTAGAAATGATTTTGTAAAATATTTATACATTAATCAAAATATTAAATTAAAAAAGAACCAAATAAAATTTTAAAATTCTGTTTTTCAAAAATCCAATTAGAAGACCATAACTACTTATGTTGAAATTTTCATAGCCGTAGCCCTATTAGAAATCGTTTTGTAAAATATTTATTAATTAATTGAAAAAATTAATCAAAAAAAAAACTAAACAAAAATTTAAAATTATGTTTTTCAAAACTACAAGTAGAATGCTAAAACTACTTATGTTGTAAATTTCGGAGCTGTATCTCTGTTTGAAGTCACTTTGTAAAAAAATAAAATAAAAAAGAACTTATTAAAATTTTAACAGTCTGTTTGACATATGTGCAATAAGAAGGCCAAAATTTCTTATGTTGAAAATTTCAGAGCTCCACTCCAATTTTAAATAGGTTTCATAGATCCACAGACTCACACACAGCTTGTTTTATCGTTACAGACTAGCTGAATACCCGTGCTTCGCTACGAAATTTTAACATGTGCAATATTTTAGCTAGCTATGAGCCATGAAATCCGTCATTGGTGTATAGGTCCCAGCTTTTGGCGCTTCGTTCGCAGAAAGGTTCATCGCTAAGCAAAATCGAGCACGCTTCGTTCTCTGAAAAGTTAATTGACACATAAGCACAGGCTTACTTTTACTCGTTGAAAGATTCATTGCTATGCAAGCATAGGCTCCTTTGGCTAGCTGAAAGGTTCATTGCTGCGTAAGCATAAGCTCACTTCACTCACTAAAATTTAATTGCTACGTAAAGCCATAATATTATAAACCTCTCCCCTGTCGAAATACAAAAAAAAAAAAAATAATAATAATAATAATAATCATCCCGTTAATACAATAATACAACACCCCTTTAAGATTATTTTTTTAACACGTATTTGTGGAAAGCAAAATTAGAAGATCAAAACCACTTATGTTTAAATTTTTAGAGCTCTAGGCCTATTTAGAAGTTGCTTTTTGTGAAAATATTAATTAAAAAATTAATTAAAACAAGTTAAACTTGTAACATTCTTTTTGTCAAAAATCCTATTAGAAGGCCAAAACTACTTGTATTAAAAATTTCAGAACTATAAACCCAATTAGAAATCGTTTTGTAAAAAAAAAAAAATTATAATTAAAAGAAGTAAATTAAAAAACAAATAAAATGTTAAAGTTCTGTTTTTCAAAAGTTTAATTATAAGGCCAAAATACTTATATTGAAAATTTTAGAGCTATTGTCCTATTAGAAATCGTTTTGTAAAATATTTATTAAATAATTAAAAAGATTAATTAAAAAAGAACTAAATATAAATTTAAAATTCTGTTTTTCAAAAGTCCAATTAGAAGGCAAAAATTATTTATATTGAAAAATTTCAGAGCCGTAGCCCTATTAGAAATCGTTTTGTAAAATATTTATTAATTAATTAAAACAATTAATTAAAAAAACAACTAAATAAAAATTTAAAATTCTGAATAGTCCAATTAGAAGGCTGAAACTACTTATGTTGAAAATTGCAAAGCTGTATCTCTATTTGAAGTCATTTTGTAAAAAAACAATTAAATAAAAAAAATTAATTAAAAAAGATTTAAAATTTTAACATTCTGTTTGACATATGTACAATTAGAAGGCCAAAACTTCTTATGGTGAAAATTTCAGAGCTCTACACCAATTTTAATTAGGTTTCTATAGATCCATAGAGCCACAGACTATACACACACACAGCTTATTTTATTATTATAGATAAACACGTTATAAAACACCTTATAAACACATTTGTTAAAAATTATGTATTTTTTCAAACTTTTTATTTAAAAACTTATAATTAAATAAATATTGGAGCCAGATTCACAATTCATTCTTCATGTCTCGCACATCCGTCAGTATAATATCCTTTATTTGCAATAAAAATCATACCTCTAAGTTAATTACAAGTTATTTATGTCCGTTCTAATAACGTCCTAATTAGTCATTTTAATTGTGATTAGCTAATTAAAAAATGAACGGAAGAAAAAAGTTTATATATAAAAAATGCATCATTTTTAATTCTGATGTACTGCCAAAAGGTTTGAAATTAAAACATGAAAATTAAAGAATGGAGATCCTACCCTGTGCATATAAATTAGCAGTTTGTGCGCTCATGGTACCATTCGCTTAATAAATAAGAGGCATCTTTCTCCCCTCACAAATACTGCAGGTGTTTGTGCGCTCCTGGTACGATGCGCTCATGACACGTCGGCTCATGGCACGACACCGTTAAAATTTGGTGTATGGTGTATTAAGATTACTACATGGGAAATGAATGACAGCACTGGAGTATTCGAACGTTTGCCAAAGAACTTTAAGTCTGACTGTCCAACATTTCAATGGGTATAATATTAAATTTAAACAATTATTGAAAAATCTGGTTGTGGGTTCAAGACAATGATATCACTGAAATTTGTTTACATAAAAAAATTCTTTCTTTTCACTGTCAAAACATGCAGACTGTCCATAATTCTCTGGAAAACACTAATTATTTCAAAAATCATAAACTAACCCATAAATTCCATCTGATTGAAATTTTCATGATTTCGAATATCAATATTTCAATAAAAAGAATACTAATCCAACTTATCCTCGCATTCCAAAGGTGCTAGTTTCGAATCCTGGGATGGGCATGAATGTTCGTTGTAGTTCGGAATCCACGATAAGCTGTGGATCACGGCCTGATTTGCCGTCATTGTGCATAAATATAGGTCGTTGAGCGTACAAACCAATCAACCTAATCCAACTTAGATTTCTTCAATCGCATATTGCTATTCAATGTTTAATTTTGTTTCTTCTGCTGTTGCATTTAAATCCGATGCGTTCTCTGAGATCAAAAACGATGTTTTATATTTGAATTATATTATTATATTGTTTAATAACTTTTTTGTATAAAAGTAAATAAACAATATAATAAAAATATATTATTACAAGAAAAATATATTACAAAAATACAATATCTTTTTCGATCTCAGAGTAAAAATTCCACAGTAGACGAATTCCACCACAAGATCGTAATGTTTTATGGCAAGTATTCTGCTTTTCTGACATTAAGTTGGCGCCTATTAAAAAAGGACTATAAGCCTGAATTATTAAAAAAAAAAAAAATTCTTCCACTGGAAACTCTTTTTTCTTCAAAAAACTACGATCAGCTTTCCTGTAAAAATAGAAAATAATATAACCAATAAAAACAGAGTTTTTAAAAAATCCTTTGTATGCATTGTAAATTTTTTTTTATTCATTAACACAGCGCTGGTATCAAAAACATTTCTATCAGCAAAATGTGCGGCAAACTACGTTTAAAAATTTATTTATTAAAACTGAAAGTGAATTTATGCTCGAACATCCAAGAATCATTTATTCATTCTGATTAAAGTAATTTTATTATTTATTTATTAAATTTTTTTTTTTGGCAACATGAAGGAGTTTCAACAATGATCGGTTCAATGATATTATAAAGCGATTGGATGACGGCAAGTTGGTTTATTAGTATTTCGTAAAAACGACATTTTATTAACAACACCAAAAATTTGATAGAATGCATATTCATCGACATCGAACCTATCTGCCAAGTTTAAGCTCTATGGAATGACCGCAAAGAGGTTAATCAAGACCCCGCAGATTCGCGTCTCATCGACAAAAAAAGAAATCGAAGTAAATATAAGGGATTCAAAAATTAAGGTACTGCTCTTTACTTCCAAGATACACCAAACTGTAAAAATGTCTTATGTCAACCCTGATTTCCACCTGAAGATAATGAAAATACCTCTGTATCTAATGCTTGATCTTTGCGACCGACTGTTGATTGAGTCAACTCTAGAGGGGCTAAGCAAGTCCTTGTGATGCAAACATTCCCCAGTACAAATAGAACATTATTATTGATCCCAGACGTTTCTTTCGAGCGCGTTGTAACACAATCTCAGCTAAGTTCGCTCACCAACAAGGAACGTCTTTGAGAACGCGTCAAGAAAACACAGGGGGGTGAGGACACGAGTGTTTGTTTTGTGGCCACGTCCATGGCATGGATCAAGGGCCGATTTTGACAGCCGAAAAGCTTCCGCAATACATCTCAACTCAACTTTCCAGTGTGTTTGTTTGCGAGTTCCATTCTTCGGTTCCCTTTGGAGACGGATCGGGTTTCGCTAGTGTTGGGGAGAAATATTATTTCAGCTGAAGAGAGCTCCGACTTGACGGACCAAAACTCTGGTCAGAGTCAATTGGATGGAAAGATTACTTAACGCGATTTGACGGAGGGATTCGATTTCGATATCTTTTTCGGTGAAGGATTTTTTTTTTTAAAGAGGGTAGTTTTTGTTAGTGGCACGCACACACTAGACGCCGTTGAGACGTTTGTTTTACTTCTGCCACAGTGGAAAATAATCTGGTAGTTTCTTTAAATAATAGAGCATGTTTCTTTTACTGACGTTTGTCTTGATGACTCATTTTTCTAATGTGTTATGGGTTATACGATCTTTCAAGGGTGGTTGGCTACTAAATACGGGATGGGAACAATCATAGCCTTTAATGCTGTTACAAAACAAGGGAGTGGTCGAAAGATGTCGTTTATTGGATTAGTCCTGCTTTTGCCACGCTTAAATCCATGCTTCAAGCTTCTTGATGGAAAATAAGATTTTGGTGCTTCGGTCTGTGTAAGATTTCTGTCGGTCGGTTGCAATTGTTTTTCTTTGTCAAGGGACTTTCTTTCAGTTACATCGTAAATGTCCAAATAAGTCTAGGAAGTGTGCCAATAAACCTTAGGCCTAGGGAGAGTTCAAATAAGCTTAGGAAGGATTCAAATATGCTAGGGGGCATATAATCTTAGATAGGGTCCATATAAGCCTATCAAGTATGCAGATAAGCTGCTATCTCGATGATAGGCGACATGCGAGTTCAAAATTAGCTCTTCTCACTCCTTTGTATGCAATTGCAACTAATTTAAGCAATTTTAAGCTCAGATAGACTTTTTATAGTGTTTCATCACTAAAAAGAAAACCATCGATTCTGTACCATTGACCGTACCAATGTTTGTGCGTTCATCCATCTTTCTGTGGTCAGCATAACTCCCAAACGGATTGGATTAACCTACCTTGTTCAAATTTTGCATACGGGTTAGTGGTGAACAAAGCCCGGTCATTAAGGCTTTGGTCAAAATAGCCCATGCGCATAAGGTAGTTACCATATTGAACTATTGCTGCTAAAAAACGACTCAAGCGAATCTGATCAAAATTGTTGTGGTAATGCCCTTTAAGGTGTTCTCAACATCCCTACTTCCGAAATTAACATAAAATTTCGATGAAGGTGCAAAAAGTTGAACAACGAAAGTCTTTAACGTAGAGTTTCATTCTCTTGTGCATATCTTATCAACGACTGTTTCTCCTGTGGTTCACTCAAGCAAAAGGGACAAGAGAAAAAATTATCACCACAAATATTGCCAATTTGAGGAGCTTTATTATTATTATTATTATTTCTTACCGCCAATGTTATAATGATCAATTCTGACATTTTTTTTTTTTTTTTAATTCATTTCTAAATGTTTCGAAAAGGATATAAACAGAAAAAATTTTGCTCAATGCACTTTTCTTTTTTTAAATTTGCAATCAAATAAGTTCCGCTGTTAGACGTTGGCGAGAAAACGATTCATTCGTTTCGAATTGAATGTGACGTCAAGACTTCTCAAACACCTTGGCTTGAAATGCGGCAACGGAAACCAATTTTGCAAGTTTTACGCAAATCGCACCAACCTGAACGGGATATGGCAATGGTCTACCAACGCCAACTATTTGGCAGAAACCTCACGATAACCAGAGAAACGGAAGGAAGCTTTGACGTCACAGACTTTGTTGAGTGTTTTGATCGGACTGTTTTTGGCTCGGTTTTTAGATCATTTTCTTTTCTTGATATTTAAATAACTCATTTTTTTAAATAACTTTTGTTTAAATATTTGGAATCAGAAAGAAATTCTTCATAAATATACACTAATTTTACTCGTTTTTAAAAAATGCGGGAATTGTCAATTTTTACTAAAAATATCCCCAAACTAGCAAAAAAAAATTAGTTTATGAAAACCAAAACGGTAAGTTACACGAATTCATGCCAAATTTAAATTCAGAGACCAGTATCATAATATAATTGAAAGTTGTGCGATGTTCTACATCCCTAGTTTTTATCCATATTATTTTTTCTCACTCTGTATTTCTACTACAAAGAGCACAACACGATACTACACAAAACAAAATATCAATTTAAATTTTTGCACTAAAAAAAGTATTAGCAAATAAACAATTCAAAATATGTTTAGCGATTGAACAGGGGGAGTAAAAAACCAACCTTATTGTATTTCGAAAATAATTTCGCTTTTTTAAAAGAAATTCCTACATCTTGCCGTCTTTATTGAAAAATATTTTAATCTTGCTTGTGTTTTAAACAATTTCTTTGTAATCACCGAGTAATTCTACCCACGAAAATAAATAGGGCATAGGAACTTGTCCCGTTTATCTGGTAACGACTTCGACGAAAAAAAAAAACAAAACATTTTGGAATTTAAATTAAATTCTAACTTCGGAGTGGAATGAAAAAGCGTATCTAGTTACTCCCAAACGGTTTAATTTTTGTATTCCCGTCTAAATGGATACAAAAACGAATTGGAAGTTTCTTAGATTGTGTTTTTCCAAAAAAAGAAAGAAAGTTAGATCTGTTTTTGATGTTTTTTTTTTTTTTTTTTTTTTTTTAAATGTACATAAGGAGTTGCAAAATAGAGAAATAAAGAAAAAGATAACTTCGAAGAGAGTAAAGAAAGAAAATATGGAGGAAGATTTCAATGTTTATAGTAAAAACCTGTTACTTGAGACGGTTGCTATTTTCTGAAATCAACGTTTTCGCTATTCTTTCGGAAGGGGGAGAGGGGGTTGCTATCTTGGGGAAAAAAACCGGTTATGATTTACTGTAAAATGCCTTTTGGCGACTTTTCAAAAAAGTTGCCAAGTTGAAAATGACGTCAAAAAGCTCATACAAAATCGTAAAAATACTTTAAAATATGAAAAAAAAAAAAATTACATAATCCTAGCTATCTCTTTTGGAAATATGTTGAGTCAATGAAATTGCTCATAAATTATAATTTTTTCAATCTATTTCTGACAGCTAATTGAAACAAAACTATTTTTTTTGGCAATAATTGTTTTATTGGATAAAAGGTAGAGGTAGAACTGGGAAAAGAAAAGTGTGGATGACCAAAACTTGGTGACAAGTGCATTCATTTCCCCTCCCTCAACGATAAATTTTATAATTTCGTATCTTATAATAAAAATATTAACTAGTAATGGAAATAACTTATACTTCCTAACCCTAACATTGAACAAATATCAAACATTTATTGTTATTTTAATGAATATTCTGCAACTTGGTCTTTTTACTTGGAAGTAAGAGATAAAGTGAAATAATAATTCAATATTATACACATAACTGGTTATTTAGGTTTAAATAGTACATCCAAATGTGCTACTTTCATGAAACTAATTTAATAGAGAATCTAAAATGTGTGTGTGTGTTTTTTTTTGTTTTTTGTTTTTTTTTAATAGCTTGTCTATAATAATAAAACAAGCAGTGTGTGTCTGTCTGTGGCTCTGTGGATCTATAGAGACCTACTTAAAATTGAAGTAGAGCTCTGAAATTTTCAACATAAGTAGTTTTAGCCTTCTAATTGGACTTTTGAAAAACAGAATGTTGAAATTTTAATTAGTTATTTTTTAATTAATTGTCTTAATTAATTAAAAAAACATTTTACAAAACGACTTCTAATTGAGCTACAGCTCTGAAATTTTTAACACAAGTAGTTTGGCCTTCTAATTAGACTTTTGAAAAACATAACTTTTTTTTTTTTTATTAATTTTTTTTAATTATAAAAAATATTTTACAAAACGATTTCTAATTGGGGTTCAGTTCTAGAATTTTCATTACAAGTAGTTTTGGACATCTAATTGAACTTTTGACAAAAAGAATGTTACAATTTTAATTTGGTTTTTAATGAATTTTTCCATTAATATTTTCACAAAAAGTGACTTCTAATAGGTCTAGAGCTCTGAAAGTTTCAACTTAAGTAGTTTTGGCATTCTATGTTTGCATTCTACAAACATGTGTTAAAATAATCTTAAAAGGATGTTGTATAATCGTATTAACGGGGATTTTTTTTTTGTTTCTCAGCAGGGGAAAGGCTTCTAATGTTAACGCTGTACGTAGCAATTAAGATTTTAGTGAGTGAAGCGAGCTTTTGCTTACGCAGCAATGAACATTTCAGCGAGCGGAGCGAGCCTATGCTTGCATAACAACGAACCTTTCAACGAGTGAAGTAAGCCTGTGCTTATGTGTCAGTGAACTTTTCAGTGAACTAAGCGAGCTCGATTTTGCGTAGCGATGAACCTTCCTGCGAGTGAAGCGCCAAAAACTGGGACCTATACACCAATGACGGATTTCCGCAACGCGAGGCCTTACAGCTAACTAAAATATTGCGTATGTTAAAATTTCGTAGCGAAGCACTGGTATTAAGCTAGTTAAAAATAAATAAATAGAGTTCAATTTTTTGCACGTTGTTATAAAAGTAATTTCCTGCACGCCTCGTGCTCTAATTTTATATAGTTTTGGTATAGAAAGGAAATTTTTAGAAGAGATTCATTGACTGGAGTTGCCAACATTAGTTCATATATGTATTAAAAATGCTTTTGTACCTATTGCAAAACTTAACGTAACGTGCTTTTGTACGAATTGATTATAAAAAAAAATTATACACAGTATATGGGAAATCTCTTTTTCAAACTGGGCAAATTATTTCAATAAGCAATTTTCCTGTATATTTTTGTGCCTGTGCCTGGTGAGCAAATCTGCGGAGATTTAATTTACCTACTTGTCGTAATCCTATCGGGCAGAAACTTGAGAGATTGATTCGATGTCGTTGACAATGTACTAAATCAAATTTTAAGGGCTGTCACTATCACCAAAAGGTCGCTTCTACACATATTTCTATTATCGCTTCTGAATATTAGTAAATCCAGTTTAACAGTTCATTGTTCAATCTAGTCAACCAATTTGCCAAAATTATTTTAATCAGAACAGATAAAAGATATTTGGACGTAAATGCATAATTTCACATTCGTCTTTAATAAGTAAGTTTTTAAACGTAGTCTGCCACATATTTTGCTGTTAGGGATGTATTTAATATTTACAATTAATTGCAAATACCAAGCGCACGCTGACAACATAATCGGCGCAGTAATAAAAATTGGCTACGCATATGAAGGATTTACATAAAAACTTTTTTTTATGTGTTATATTGTTTAGAATGTGGTTTGAATTTTGCACATGTGCACAGTTTAGGGAAACCTTATTACTATTCTAGAGTCATCGAAAAAATAGTAAATATTTAAAAAAAAAAAAAAAAAAAAAAAAAAAAGTTGAGTTTTGCACTTTTTGGAATTATAGAGAATGTTAATATCGATTAAACTATAAGTATTTTTTATAAATAATTGTTGAGTTTTCATTTCATAACGTGAGAGTTGATAACAATTTAAAAATATGAGCGGTTTCTGTGTGTGTGTGTTTTTTTACTTTCATTTACCCGTATGTATATATAGGTTAATGAAAGTCTAGGATTCAGTCAAAACAAATTTCGATTTTGTTTGCATTTCTTCACGTTTTGGAACATCCTGATTCCAGAAAAGGGATCTAGAAAAAATGTACGTCTGTGGTCAGCATAACTCCCGAACAAATTGGCCTAAGATGTTCAAATTTGGTGTGAGGTTTACCATTAAGGTTTTTCATCACAATCGCGCATGCGCATAAGGTAGCTGCCATGGAAAAAACCATGTTTTTCAATGATTGCAAAAAAAAAACTGCTCTATCGATTTTAATCAAAATCGCTGTGGTAATGCCTCTTAAGGTGTTCTAAACATCCCCATCTCCGAAATTTCCGTAAAAATGCTTTGACGGCGCAAAAAGTTGAAAAACGAATGCCTTTTAACACAGAGAGTTCTTTGAGCATAGTTCACCGACGATCGTTTTTCTCCTCTCCTCAGCTTTACTTACAAGAAAGGATAATATAAGAATTATCGAAGAAAACTGTATCGCCAAAAACACCATTTTGACGAAGTTTTTTTTTATTTTTTTTTTTATTTAAAGAAAAAAGATCCATGCAAGAATTTTCGCAAAAAATATCTCCAAACTGTCCTTTTTTTCTAAGCGAATGATGAAAATTTAAAAACGGTAAATGACACAAATTCACATCAGTAATGTATATATAGTGTAATTGAAAGTTGTGTGATGTTACACACACCTAGTTTTAACTCTCGCTACTTTGATACAATTTTTGCATTCATAGTTCTTACACTCCGGCTCTTTCGTGTAGCTTTTTTGGTCAGAATATAACCAATGCAATCTTGAGTTGTGTTTGACGTCAAGCGAGGAACAGTGAAAAGATAAAGTATGCCAAAAAGGTAACCCTACTCCATCTTGGCGGGAACAAGGACTCCAATCATTATCTCATAGGAACTGATTTGGAATAAAAATATATCGGATTACTCGTAGAACTGTTCAAAAACCACTCAAAAAGAGCAAATACAGAAAAGGAGCAGTATTTCTTATACAAATAATAATAATAATAATAATAATCTTTATGTAAAATAAAAGGTTATGTTTTTAATATCATTGAATTTTTAAACGAGGAACAAAATTTTGGGATATAGTTTCGTAGTTCGTATTTTTTATCTCATGTCGAAGATGAAAATATATAAAAAGTTTTACGTTTGACGGCCAAAACTTGCTTTTTGTTTTTATTTGTTTTTGTACTATACGAGCGGCAAGCGGTTTGCGACAGGCGGCAGGACCGAGAGAACTGTGGAAGGTGTTCTGGCTACGGTTTACAGTGATTCTAAAAAGTTTTATTATTGAAATGTTATTTTATTATTTTTTTGAAAAACATATGTTAATGTGATGTTTTGTGATAATCTCAAAACTCTTAAATAATTTTGGTTTTTAGATACCTTCATCTTGTACGTGATAATCACTCAAAATGAAGCGCTCAGCTAGTTCGCTGGATGACGTCACGTTAGGAATTGATGGAAAATACCGCATTCTCTCTCATCTCAGCCAGAGCAAATCGCACCGTTCTGTCGCTAGTCTTTCACCGCTCGTATCGTGCCCCAGTCTTTAGAATATCAAATGCTTGTTTTCTAAACTATAAAAATGAATGAAAATAATTCGAATTCTAAAAAGTAGGGAATAATTAATAGATTTAATTATAATTTATCGTATTACTGAATCGACTTGAGGGTTTAAAAAAAAAAAAAAAAAAAAAAAAAAAAAAAAAAAAAAAACATTTAAGCATAGAATGATGAAATAATTAAGAGTTAAAAGACTAATAGAGTTCAGGATGAAATAATATAATATGAATTAAAATAATACATATTTTTTCCCCTCTCTACCCTTTTCAGTAAACATAAATATACAACTATAAACAAGGTTATTGTTCACAAAGCTGATTAAAAGTTTAAAAAATTTAAAAGGTTTACAGTAATTTATTTACGTTAGTCTTCGTTGTGTCATTAATGAAATGCCAAGAATCAGATAATAAATGTCAAAATTCAGCCTTTTAATTTTGTAGAAAATGTTGGAACTAATAATGAATTAGTTATATATGAATGAACAAATCCGATTCATGTTTACTAGTTATTTAGGCGTTATTTTATTCTTCAAACTGCCTCTTTCAAAAATTCAAATGTGAATGAAACATCATGAAGCTTTCTGAATAATTTGCAAGGAACATCTGTTATATATTTCAACATTCTGTTTTATGGGCAATGCTGGAAATTATGATGAGTGAGAGAATCGGGTCATTCGCTTTTAAAGTTACAGACAAATAAATTACAAATTTCCCCATTACTTTTTACTTTCAATTACCCATATGTATACATAGGGTAATGAAAGTATCGCATTAGTTTAAATTTTTTTTTTTTTTTTTTTTTTTTTTTGGCATTTTTTTTGGCACGTTTCAAAAAAGTCACTAAGAAAAATGTCTGTCTAGTGTGTCTGTGTGTACGTGGTCATCATAACTCCCGAACAAATTGACCTACGATTTTAAAATTTGGGGTGCGGGTTGGCGATGGCACAGTGATCTACCATTAAGGCATTCGTCAAAATCGCCCATGCGCCTAAGGTAGCTGCCATTGAAAAAATCATGTTTTCCAATGGTTGCTGGAAAACGGCTCTCACGATTTTGATCAAAATCCCTGTGATAATGCCTCTTAAGGTGTTCTAAACATCACCACCTTCGAAATTTAGAAAAATCTGTAGAAATGCAATAAACGTGTAAAATTTGAAAACGAGTGCCTTTAAACACACAGCTTTCTACCCGTGAGCACCGCCCATGAGCGATTGAATTTTTGTTGTTGTTACACGCACAAGATAGGACACTGTAATGTCTTTCGAATAACAACGCAAATTTTGCCATATGACGTTTTTTTTTGTTTTTCTTCCATGTAAGTCCATGTTAAAATTATTGCCAAAAATATCGCCAAATGCCATGTTTTTTAAATGAATGAAAATATGAAAATGGTAAATAAATTTATTGCAATGTCTATAAAATTTTAATGCAATGACCAATATTACAGTGTAATTGAAAGCTGTGCGATGTTCCAACCCCTAGTTATTTTTCAAGTCGTCCATTTCGGAAATAATCACTGATTCCAACATATATTTATGCTTGTTTTGGAAGTGGAAAATGCCGATGCGTGGGAAAACAGACGGCAGCCAATCAGCGTGCTTCCGTATTCCATCATTTGCCAAGATGGAGAATTATTCGGAGTGGATTTATGGAGGGCATTTCACGTGATTGCCCTGTAATTGTGGAGGACGAAATGCGTTGTGGAGAGCCATTTTTTTTTAAACGTCTACTTCCGCATCGCCCAAATTGAAAGGAAAGACTTCTAAAATAAACAACGACAGCGAAGAATAGCGCTACAGATGGCTTGAAGAAAACCCCAGTGGTCGAAATATATATATATATATATATATATATATATATATATATATATATATATATTTTCTTAAAACTAGCTGAATACCCGTATATGCATTTTTTTTTCAATCAAAAGACATTCATGTATTCCATATTTTCAAAGTTTGATTTCAACATGTGCATTTCAGCAATTAAAAGACATGCATGTAATTCATATTTGGAAAGTTTGAGATCGGTATGTGCATTTCATCAATCAAATGACATTCAGGTATTCCATATTTGGAAAGTTTGACTTCAGCATGTGCATTTCAGCAATCAAAAGACATTCATGTATTCCATATTTGGAACATGGACCATTTTGGACATTCGTTTGACTCTAACATGTGCATTACAACATTTGAAACGAAAGTTCAATTTTCAAAAGTCGAAACGGGATTGAACACCCAAGATGTGGAAAGCATGAATGCCTATCGATTGTTAAAATGCGCATTATAAGCACTCAGCTAATCAATTTATAACTCAAACTAGGGGAGTGGAACATCTCACAACTTTCAATTATACTATAATACTGACGTGGATTTGTGTCGTTTGTATACTTTCATCTTTCATTTAGAATAAATTGCCAGTTTGGCGATATTTTTTGCGATAATTCTTGTATCGATCTTTAAAAAAAAACTCCGCCTAAATGGAGATTTTGGTGACATACTTTTCGATAATACTTATATTATCCTTTATTATAAGTGAAACTGAGGAGAGGAAGAAAAATGATCGTTGATGAGGGAAAGAGAGCTCTGTGTTGAAGACATTCATTTTTCAACTTCTTACGCCATTAAAACATTTTTACGGGAATTTTGGAAGTGGGGATGTTTAGAACACCTTAAGAGGTATTACCACAGCAAT
This sequence comes from Linyphia triangularis, assembly GCA_963978545.1. Classification (NCBI taxonomy): domain Eukaryota; kingdom Metazoa; phylum Arthropoda; class Arachnida; order Araneae; family Linyphiidae; genus Linyphia; species Linyphia triangularis. The sequence continues at coordinate 11,557,966 of OZ021728.1, forward strand.
TTTTATCAAAATCGTTAGAGCCGTTTTTTAGCAATCATTGAAAAACAAGATTTTTTTAGTGGCAGCTACCTTATGCGCATGCGCGATTTTGACGAAAATCTTAATGATAGGTCCCATGGCCACCACTAACCCTCATACCAAATTTAAACATCGTAGGCCAATTTGTTCGGGAGTTATGCTGACCACAAACACACATACGCACACGCACACATACACATTTTTTCTAGATCACTTTTTCGAAATCAGGATGTTCTAAAACGTGGAGAAATGTAAAAAAATCTAAATTTTTTTTTTTGTCCGAATGCTATACTTTCATTACCCTATGTATATATAAATATGGGTAATTGAAAGTAAAAAGAGACAAAAAGCCATCACCGAGAAAAACCGTTTCAAAGTTTCAAGATAGCATGTCTGAAATACAGTTGTCATGTAACAAAAACTTTAGTATTTCAATTTCTATTAATGATAAAAACAAAATTTTTATGCCATTTTATTCAAAAATAATTGTATTATTTTTTTATAATTATATATATATATATATATATATATATATATATATATATATATATATATATATATATATATATATATATATATATATATATATATATATATATATATATATATATATATATATATATATATATATATATATATATATATATATATATATATATATATATATATATATATATATATATATATTTAAGAATTTTAAAACTTTTGAGTCCAAAGCCCTCTAAATGCTCTTCTATTTCTGTACCTTTGAAATAAAAACTATTTAAATATAGCTCAATTGTTAAGGATATAAATCTTTTTTTTTTTTTTTTTCGTCCCTGAATAAATTTGAAACAGATTGAGCTTCAAAACAAAATGTTTACTTTTACAAACGTATTTTTACATCTCCGCACAAATTAGGGAAAGAGAATAATTTTTTTTATTTATTAATTTATCATTATCCATTTCAGTTGAAACTTGGCAGATAGATTTCTTTCAACGACCATGCACTCTACTAAATTTTAGGGCAAAAGAAAAAGTTAGTCAGTGGTACGAGGTTGGTAAAATAGTATGAAAACTCTATACATCGCTTTAATAAGTTGGAATTTGTCATAAAGTTGGTAATTCATTTAAAGTAGCATTCGCCACTAACTGTTAGAGGAGGGGCCGTATGACTTATGTTGGAGATTTTCGTGGGCTGGATCAACACCTCCTATATAAGAAAGCCTTCGCACTGACTGCTGGACGTCACATAGAGTAGTCAATCATCCTTCGCATTGGTAGCATAGGAATTACCCATTTCTTAGTTTTGCTAGTTAATTTGAATAGGAGAGCATTTAGAAAACATTTCTTTTTTATTGACAGAGATAATTGAAATTTTTTTTATATATATGTTCAACTATTATTTTGAATTTTATTCCGAAATAAAACACCAAATCTAAATAAACTATTTTTATTTTATTCACAAATCATAGTTATTATTAATCAATAAAACATTTTAAAGCAAAATAGTTTAGTGTTGCTATTCATTAACTTCAAAATTACTTTAATATTTGAATTTTTCTTTTTTATTTTCAACATTCTTTTGCTTCAACATTTTTTTTTTCCACTAACAGGTTGTCATTTTGTTGCCTACAATAACTATTTCGATATATGTTTGCAGCATCCCTTAGAATACTTTCTACAATAAATTTAATATTATGTTCTTTACATTCATGCCGAATGTTATATATTTCTTTACCATTAATAATATCTAAAGTTAAACTTGTTGAAAGTAATCTCTGACCATCAAAAATTCTAAAACAACTTCTCATATATTCCATAAATGAACTTTTGAATTACAACATATAAATACAAAATAACATTCAAAACCTCAAGTTTTAGATAGCATAAACCATCTTTATCCAGATTCAAAATATAACTATTCTTATTGTCAAGAAAATCAAAAGCATCATCAATGTTTTCAAGTGTCGAAATATTTTTAGAGCGAGAACATTTGCTGAATTTCATAATGGAATGGTCACAATACCCGGCACTGTAAATTAGTAATGGCAATACATTAATTGGGGCTTCGGAAAATCTTCTTCAGAAAGCGTAATTTCTTTAAAACAAGATAAGTTGACTTTTTTAAATTGACTACATTCTTTTGAATCAGTGAATGGCACATTTCAATCCTTTAGAGTCTGTTGGATAGCTTTGCTGATATTTTGTTCATTCCTTATTACCATCTTTTCTGCAGAACTTGGGTCTTGATACTGTTGCTTTAGACATGTAGCTAGGATAGCTTTCAAAAATAGAAGGAACCACTCCATCTCTCAGCTTTAGAAAGGAAAGGGGTACCGTCTTCATAACACCAGATGAAGAATCCATCACCTTATTTCTTTGATGATTACATCCTTAGAAAAATGACGGAACTCTGGAACATTTTTAAAATTTCCTTTGCAGTTTACCACAGAGCATTGAAATGGTATTTTAATATAATTTATAGCACTCTTAATGCAGTATTCTTTTCGTTTTTGGAACAGAAAATACAGCAAACTATACGTGTTTGAAACAGAAAATGCAGCAGACTTCACGTATTCGGTAAACAAAATGGCGATGTTGATTTTTGCTATCGTCCGTCGTACGCCAGAGTTATGCGCCAAAATAGATCTTCACGAATCACAAGCACGTGAAACGTCGCTAAATCATTTATCGCCAAATCGAAAAGATATCTTCTTCTAAATGGCACCCCTTAAGGAAGAAGTTCATAGCTTTCAAGTTTGACTATTTTAATGACGTCATATTTAAAAATGGTAACCCGTGCAGAGGCTTTCTTATATAGGAGGTGTTAGCTGGATACACCAATACATGTATCTTTAATTATTATCGATTTGACAATATATAGCAGTTCTGAAAACTAAAAAAAAAAAAAAATTGTAGACATTTTTCTTATCTTATTAAATTAACAATTAATATATATATTTTTTTTTTAAGTAATTAAAAAATAAAAATTTTCATCATTATAAATCAAAGTCTAAAGAAGTGAATTTTTCGTTCCAATGTGGCAATACGAGTTGACTTGACCTTTTAACAAAAAATATTTAAAACTGTACTTCCAAATTACCCTGTTTTGTCGATATCAATTGTGAGACGATGACGGTTGAAATCGTTCAGTTTATTTTATGAAAAAGTTACTATTTGTTACAGCCAATCTTAATAAATTGTCCAAATGAGATTCAGTTAAGTTGTTCCGATAATTATTCTTGATAAAAACTATCTTGCAGAAAGCTTCTTCGGGCGCATAGTGAAGAATTCTGCTCTACATAGTTAACACATACTATTGTGAACAAATTAAAATTACTAAAAAAAAAGGTCCATACCATGAAACTCGATTTTTTTTTTCTGTGCGAACGACGGGTCGTGGAAAAAATTGTCGCGTGCCTGATACGGCCCGCGTAGTGGCTAACTCTGACTTAAAGGATTTATTTTAAAATTTTGGTTTTTATAATTTAATTTTTTTTTATAAACCATAAACGATTTATTTAGCTTCGAAATAGTAGTTGGCAACAGGATAGATTTTCAACAATGATCTAATTAAAATTCTTTCATATGTTCAACTTTCTTTCTTTCTTAAAATAGAGGTACTGAGCTACGAATACCAAACAGAATCGAGTGTATTAATTTTTCAACGCCGAAGCTTGAATGCACGTATTGTATAGTGAACCCTTAAAACTGATAAACAAACACACAAACAAGCAGAATCACAACTTGTTTTATAGCTTAGATTAATGGCGATGGCATACTTTTTTTTTACTAGGAATAGAATTAGTTAAAAGTTTAAGAATTCTATCAAAACATCAATACCTCCTGGTTATACTACAGACTTTCAAGCTGAATACATTTCATTGGGGGGGGGGGGGGTTAGAGTTTAAGAACGTCAAGAAACAATTTTTTTGATTAATATATATATATATATATATATATATATATATATATATATATATATATATATATATATATATATATATATATATATATATATATATATATATATATATATATATATATATATATATATATATATATATATATATATATATATATATATATATATATATACATACATATAAATATATATAAATCTATATATATATATATATATTTTTAAACTACATACAATTTCTAGTTCGACAGTGCATAAAGTTTTAATCTCGCTAAATGAGAATAAGTATTTTTTTTTTTTATATATAATTTTAAAAAAAATAAAATATTGTGCATCAATTTGTATTTCTGTTAACAAATTTAACAGTCCATGTCCCAAAAAGCAATATGGAGGCGTAAGGAATATTTGTTAAAAAAACTACTAAATTTTTAACATATATTCTTACTACTATATATTACACAATTTGATGGTATAATTTTTTAATATTTTCAAAATTAAAGATTTTTTATGCAGTTTTATTGTCAACAAAAAATGGCAATTTTTTAAAAATTTCATAGCATATCATATTTTTGAAGTTTTTTTGTGAAACAAAACAAAATATTCAAGAATACTACACTCGAAATATGTCAAAATGTCTCATAAGTCTGTGTGATTTTTTCCAAGTTTGTAAGTATGTAAATAGCGAAGAAAATTTCCCTTAAATAAGATGTTTTTTTAACATGAGTAAGATAGGCAGATGTCTTAAAAGGAAGTATTTAGTAAGGATAATTCCTTACAATCGCCATGCTACAATTTTCTAGCCCAGTGCATTTAGAAACTACTTTGTATAAAACCTTAAAATTTGGTGAGTGGGTACGAAAATGACCACTTAATGAAATGACATCAATTGTTTTCATTTGATATCTACATAATTACAAATTAAAATTAAAATAGCCTTAGACAAAACCAGGTGGAGCCACTGCATACGTATTGACGTAAGGATTTCAAATTTCAAATAAAATATATTGGACGCTGTTTTCGAGTTTTTAATTTATGTCATTTCATTAAGTGATCATTTTCGTACCTACTCACCAAATGTCAATGTTTTATGCAAAATAGGTTCTAAGTGCAATGAGCTAGAAAATTGTGATATATCGAGTATAGGGAATGATCCTTACTAGGGCATGCTCTTAAACTCAGACTCCCCTCAAGTCAACTGAACTTGAGAAAACATATACACGCTTCATCAGTACAAGAACTACTACATATCACATGTCATTTACATATCTCCCCTCATTTAACAAACAAAGGATGACAATAAACACTTTTCTCATCTCATTTGGCATCAAGTGTGACGCGATGACAGGAAACACCGAAGAGATGAACGACGCTTAAGAACATAATAACAGCTATTGAACGTAGACCATCGAAAACAACTGCCCGTCATGTGTTTCAATTTCACTCCTGAACTCCCAAAAGCTGTAATTTCTGCAATTTAACATCTGATCGTTGTCATTCAACGAAAACACAATAGCGACTCGAATTCTACGGAAAATAATTTTAAAAAAAAATGATAGGTTAAATCTAATTTGTTGACGCCTTCTATCAAAACGTGTTTAGACTGTAAGAATTTTAAAACGCCAATAGAAGCAGCGCCAAAGAAAAATGTCCTCTCTGCAAAAAAAAGAAAGAAAAGAGATTTATTACCGAATCTGACGTTGGATTATTAGGGCGCCATTGTGAAAGCACATTAACTTGTTTCCTTACAATGTGACAGGCATTTTGAAACGCTGCCGTTCTTTTTAGACGTCGATCGCGCGAGTATATCATTTTTCTCCGCCATTTTTTTTTTTTTAACGGAAATATTTTTTATTATTATTATCAACCTGGCCTCGCTCTTGAATACATTTATCAACGACTTGTACCACTGGAGACTAAGCGTTAGTCATGTGAGCCGCTAATTGCTCTTGAATTCGGCATGACACTTACTCATCTCTTATTTTTTAATGTTCCGCCGCCAACTGAAGTGAAGAGGAATCAGTGTTCGCAAATTGAGACAATTAGGGGGACAGAATGGAATGGCCAATGCGTATTGGGGTAGCCGCGGTATTTGATTAGAATACAAAAGGGAACAGAATGACGGCGTTAGAAGTGGCCATTTCTTTTATACGCATCATACGATTCATACAGTTACTTCGAAATAGATTCTTTTGTTCGGCAAAGGGGAATGGTTTAGAACATTTATTGGACCCATATTGTCCGCTGATGACACTCGTAGAACGAGGATTGACTCAGATTGTCATCCACTTTGGAATATAAAGGCCAATATGGTTGTACATCACACAAAGGAAATAATGGACTAAAACCTTCTTTTTTGAGAATGGGATGGTAATTGTGCGTGATGGGTTCTCAATGGCGGTTTTTCTTCAGCAAGATTCTAAATACTTTTAATCAAACGTGTGTTGTAAGGTTCTAAGTACTTTTAACGATACACGTGTATTGTAAGGTTCTAAATATTTTTAACCAGGCAAAACATGTTAGCTGTAAGGCTCTCTATACTTTTTAACCAGTGATACGTGTGTTATAGGACTCTAAATACTTTTAACCAGTGACACATGTGTGTGGTAAGATTCTAAATATTTTTAACCAGGCGTGTGTTGTAAGGGTATCGGGTTCAATTAGTTAAGGATTACCGTTGATATTATTAACCAAATCTCAGGATAACTTGATGATGAACCGTCAGTGTTTCCTCTTAGCCAGTGGAAGACAATCTTTTGTCCAAGAAAGGACACGGCATTTTTTTCTTATATTTTTTCGAAGCACCATTTCACTTAAAGAAAGATTGTACACCATTAGATACTAATTATTCGTTAATATCAATATGAACATTGAAAGTGATATTTGACTCACTCGCAATTATTTCTCGCTTTTTTCACAAAGGCAAAAAGCTGAAATTTGGCAGAGGAGTTTCTTATAAGCTAGTTAGCAAAAGTTTCTGGTGTTTTACGATTAAGGAGGAGAAAAGGAGTATGCTCATAACTTGAGATCGACCGAAAAAAACTTTAACTTATTTTTTCTATAGGAATCTTGGCCTACAGACGATATAGTGGTTAGCATACTAGCTTCTAGACCGCGATGTTGCGGGTTCGAGTCCCGTGTTAGGCATCGATGTTTGTAAATGTATGTTGGCTTGTCGAATGACGAATGTTTCGGCGCATTATATCCTTCGTGTTTCTGACGGCGCCAGATAATCTGAAAACAACCAATCTATAGGTATCTTGATCAATCCAGGTTATCAATTATACAATTCCATTCCTTTGTTTTGTAAGTTAAGTAGTGAATTCGAAGATAAGGACTGATATCATAAGTTGAGATCTACTGAAACAATTTAAACAGTTTTTTTCCAATAAGTATCTGGACTTATCCAAATGATGAGGAACACAATTTTATTCTCAAGATGGTGAAATCGAGGATATATGAGGCGAAAGAGGGATTGAATAAATCTCAGATCTATTTAATCAATTTGAGCCGAATTTTTTTCTATAGGTATCTTTCAAGATTTGGAGAGATCCAGAAATTTGGGAACACAACTTTATTTCTATATATGTAATTAAGCGAGTGAAATAGAGTAAAAGAAGTATGAAAGTAATGAATAACTTGAAATATATTAAACCGATTTGAACCTGGTTTTCTTCTATGAGTATCTTTATTTCTTTATTTGAATTGGTATCATATTTGTTACCACTGGTCGACAAATTTGTATTCATTATCTTTGCCCAGAGTCTGTATCTTTTCAATAAATTTTTAAATCCTTTATATTAACTTCGCTTTCTGTCGATGAGGACAGAATCTGCTGAGGCCTAATTAACCCTCTTGCCGTCATCCAATCGGGCTGAAACTTGGTAGGTAGGTTCGATGTCGATAACATTGCTTTGTATCAAATTTTGGAGGCTATCCCTGTCACTAAAAGGTATCTTTTACGGAATACTAATAAAATCGCGGTAAAATATCATTGAATCGATCATTGTTGAAACTCTTTAATGTTGCCAATTTGTTTTAATGAATAAGTAATAAAAATTACTTAAATCAGAATAAATAAATGATATTTGTATGTGAGATTCACGTTCATTTTTAATAAATAAATTTTGAAATGTAGCTTGCCGCACATTTCGCTCATAGCAAACTTTTTTGATATCGGCGCTGTGTAAATGAATATAAAAATTAGCAATGCATACAAAGGATTTCTTAAAAACTCTGTTTTTATGGATTATATTATTGTAAATCTGAACGGGAAGATCGAGTGAGAGCCTTTCATGTCCTTTCGTGTGATCGAAACGAAGTTAAATCCTCGAATGATAGGTTACCAATAATGCAAATTTTAATACCTAAGTGGCGTCAACGTAAATGAAAGAATGCCAATTTGATGACCTAATTTGATATCGCTCCAGATACACAGTCATCAACATATTCTGTATCTCCCCGAGTATTCATTTCTAAATTTATTTCTTCTTTTAACGTGATTAATTCCTTTATATAATGTCTTAAATCTTAGTTTTTGCTAAGGGGACAGATTTTCGTCAAAGAACGACATAAAGTAGTCGTTGCATGTTACAAAAATACACCGGAATAGAGTTACGGTTACTCCCCTTCCCTCTAATCTCCCCACTACTTCAGAGGAAGTCCTAGTAAGGATCATTCTCTATACTCGCTATGTTACAACTTTCTATAGACTGAGAGGCGACTGCAATTTTTGCACCCCATCGGACATCATTCTGAGTTTTTTATAGGAATTGGAGAAAAGTGAGTAGATTACGAATCCACTGGTCTGCCGTGGCAAAAATGCCCGAAACTGGTCAAAAATCGACTTATAATAAGTTGAACTAAATCCAATTGCCAAATGCGCCATAACTTGCCGAATAATATGCATTTTTTTTTTTTTTTAATTTTGGAACCCTCACTCTTTAATTTTCAATTAAGAAGTTTGCAGACGATTCGGATGTGTGGCTATGGCTTACTTGCATCTTTCTCAAATGAGCCAAATTGGCATGAAACATTACGTCACTGATGACGTAACTGATGTCGCCGATTTAGCTTACTTTTAAAAGACACAAGTTTTCCGAGCCAGAGATAAGAAATCGTTTGAGCTTTTTTTCTCATTGAAAATCAAAATGCGGCGGGTTGCCAGACGAAAAAGTTTGTTCTCTTTTTGGCAAGTTATGGCATATTCGGCAATCGCATTTTAGTTCAACTCCTTCCAAGTCGATTTTTGATCAGTTTCTTCCATTTTTGTCACGGCAGACCAGTGGATTCGTAATCTTCTCACTTTTCTCCAATTTCTATGAAAAAAATTCAGAATAATGTTCGATGGGGTCCAAAAACTGCAGTCGCCTCTCGGACTATAAGGTTGTCTCAATGTATAGGACTTTCTCTTGAACCCGAATTTCACACAAAATCTCCGTAATGCCCTTAACCCATAACAACACTCATCAGCCATTGCTATCCATTTTTCCATCCATTATCGACCACTTTAACGATAAAAAAAGGTGGGGGGGGGGGGAGAAGCCAGGACGAGTGCGACCATTACAAGTGCTGATGCAGGTCCATCTCGTGTCTAAGAGTGAAGATGTGAGGGGGCTCGAGATATGGGGAGAGCGTGTGAAAAATGGTTGTATACATAAGGCGAGATATGGAGCGTATGGACTCTTCGTAGTGGGGAAAGACAAGTGGTTGGGCGTTGTGTGGGAATTGGGATGAATTTGTAAAAGGGATGTTATTGGGAAAAATGGTTAAAATAACGTGGACGCTGGAGGGTCCTTTAATAACCCAATAGTGCTGTATTGTCACCTCTATTGAGAATAAAGAGCGACTAGTTGCCTTGATAGTGACGTTGGTTTCGAGTTGCGGCTTTTTTTGTTGTTGCTTTTTTTCTCTCTCTCTCTCTCTCTCTCCACGTCAGAATGAAAGAGTGAGTTAAGTAAAATAAAATAGTTATTTATGCAACTTGTTGGGAAAGTAATACTTTTTCCAACGAGGTAAAAGGCTTATTTGACGAGTGCAAATAATTTACCGAGTTTGGAAAAAGTATTTTCCCTCGTGTTGCGTACATTATTTTTTATAATCACGAGCAAAAAAATATTTTTAATACGGATATTTATTAATGTTGGCAACACCAGCTAATGAATTTCTTCTGAAAATACGTCATTTCAATACCAAGACTATATAATATTTGAGCACGAAGCGGGCGAGAAAGTTATTTTTCCGAACTCCTATTTTTCCGAAAAAGTGCTACTTTAGCCACTGTTTTTGATTCAAAATGATTAAAAAAAGTTTAATTTTTTTGCACGTTAATACAAAAACTTTGTTTCTTTATGTTTTACTCACTGATCTCTACTACAACTTCTGGATAGCGCATGCTTGGTTACTGACTTGAAGTTGAAGAAGGCTTAGTAATCACCATTGAGATCTATACTAACAACTTCCCCCAAAACTAGTTCAAATTTGTTTGTAACTATGGGCAACATGGGGGGAGGTATTCAAATGACATCACCTGCTTGCAGAGCAGAAACTGCTAATAAGCAATCCAGAAGCTGTAGTAGAGATCAGTGATTTTACTATTTTATCTTGCAAGTTTGGTTTTCAAAATACTTGATACATAGAAATTCTTTATATGCATTGCCAGTTTATATGTCAACTTATTCATGCGATTTTGAACTCAGAATGTTTTTTTTTTTTTTATAGGGATTGACCACCACAAAAGAAAGCATTCATTCCAATCCATTGACTAGCATTTCTTTGTGCCACCAAGAATTGATAAAAATTCATTGTGCTTCATTTTAGAAAAATATCGTAAATATTTTCAGCTATTCACCTATCTAATTAAGAACCGTTTTATAATTAACGCCAAGCATTCCGTTTTAGAATCTCTTATATACATAGGAGATTCTAAAACGAATGCTTGGCTTTATATAAAGAAATATCAGTAACTTTATATAAAGAATAATATGTATTTGAAGAAAAGTATCCTTAATGTATGTATCCATGTTTTTTTTTTTTTTTTTTTTTTTTAATTTTTTTTTATTACTTTTTTTTATAGGAAGCTACAGTTTTATTTCGATCTTGAGGAAATTTTGAACACTTGTTCTTTGAAACAAAAGAAAGATTCCTGGGACTCGAAATTTCGAAAAACCCTCCCTCATCTTCTTTTCCCTCCCCTAAAGGGGTATGCTTATAATTTGGGACCTTTTGAACCGATTTGATCTGGGTTTTTTTTTCTATAGATATCTTGACTGGCCCAGATCATCAGAAACCAATTCCATTACGATGTTTTGTTGGTACTTTGATGAAATAAAATATATTTGATTAGGAGGGCATGATTATGGCTTGTAATCGACTACATATATTGAACTGGGTTGAACCGGGCCGTAGCTGTTTGATCTCGGTCAACGCCGGGTACTTTATCTAGTTATAAATATTTTTGATTGAGAAATTGTTGTTTTTGCTAAGCAAAACCTTTTTATTAAATAATACTTTTCTAAAATGTATCGTCAAACATTTTATTTTTTATTTTTAAAGCTTGTTTTTAAAATTAAACAAAAAAAGATTTTTATTGTCCAATTATCAAAAGAAAATCACCGGCTTTTGTAATGTTGAAACTTTAATATAGACCGATATATTCTTCCTTTCTTCCCCGACAACACACATAATAATAGGAAGAAATAAAAATCGTTCTAAACTTTATCACAAACAGCGCGCGATCACAATTTAGAACATTATTAAAAATCATCACCTTCGATTCCCCCCCTGCCCATCTCTTCTACCACCACCGCATCATTAAGAAAACTTTCCCCACGCCTCTTCAGATTCTAATAGTACTTTACTTCGCTTCATGAATCAAAGTCGAATAACTCTCAAATTAAAAGCCGCCTCCCCACAAGAACGTGGCCGGACATAAATAGACCGAATCACGACTGACGTCCCAGCTCCATGTCACGTGTGCGCTTTGACGCGTCGGGAAACAGTTCCCATGGCGACCGATGGCTTGTCACGTGACCGCCTGAAGGAAAACGTCACTTCACCTGGGCGGGTCACGTGTGGGGGGTGCTTCAAAGATTGACACAATTATCTAATGTAAGGGAGGGGATATTAAAAATACATACACAATATGTAAATTTTTGTATGGTGCTTTTTAAGGGTATGTCGAATTTAACTTATTTAAATTGGCATCAAGTGGAATACAGGTTTGGGTTTTGGGTCTATTGATAAAGACGGAAGTTTTTTTTTTATGTTGAATGAATTACCATAGCGAAATATTAATGTAAAACTACGCTCATTGTAGCAGCTTGTAAGAGGTTATTAAAAGAAAAATTATAGATCAAAATGAATACTTTAACCCGGTGTTGGATTTTAAGCATGTAGCTGAGATTTTGCAGTTGAATGACTGGTTTTATATGTACCATAGAACGCCAATTATACGGGGCAAAGGGGGCAATCGCCCCCGTGATAAATCAACAGCGGGGGCAAAGATATCATTTCGCCCCCGCTCTAAGCAAAAACGGGTTTTTCCAATATAAAATATTGGGTAAAAAGGACATTTTGGGATTTTCTAAGAGGAAAAAAATGTCATTTAAATAGAATATAAACACAATATTTTTGCAAGTACATTAATACTATCTACCCCTCTCCACCAAATGAGAATCACGTAGTTATTAACAGCTATTTTGCGCAATTTTATAAAAATATATATTTTAAAGTATTGTATGATGATAGAATAATTAATTTTGGAATGATGTAATTACTTGTAAAGTCTCTTTTTTCATTAATTATTTTCAATAATTATTAAAATTGGTTTTCTTTTATTTAGTGTAATATTATAAAAGTATATCTTTTAAAATAACGTATGGTGTTGAAGTTAATAATTTTAAAATTGATGAATTAGCTGGTCAATCAAATCAAAGAATATGAAAACTAGGGGTGTGGAACATCGCACAACTTTCAATCACAATATAATATTGATGTGGATTTGTGTTATTTACAGTTTCTATATTTCCATCATTCATTTAGAAAAAAATGACCAGTTTGGCAATATTTTTTGCAAAAATTTTAATATGGGTATTTCTAGGGAAAAAAGAAGAAGAAGAAAACTTAACCAAAATGGCGTTTTTGACTATATACTTTTCGATAATTCTTATATTATCCTTTCTTACAAGTAAAACTGAGGAAAGAAGAAAAAACGATCGTTGATGAGCTACGTTCAAGCAAAGAGAACTCTGTGTGAAGGCATTCGTTTTTCACTTTTTTGCGCCATTAAAGCATTTTTACTGAAATTTTGGAGGTGGGGATGTTTAGAATACCTTAAGAGGCAAGGTTTCTCGCATTCCCACCCAACTATTAAAGTGAACTGTGATTGGTTAATTGTCCACTCATCATCCTCAATCACCGGCGCGTATTGCCATCGGAGCAGTCTATCCAGTTGTTTATTTATATCGATGGTTAACCGCTCCCATGGTAAAAATGAAAAGTTGGTGCCTATGCTATGTACCACAACTTTTTGGTAAGTTTCCTATCCAGCAACGTTGACAGGGGCGTACTGGCTATAGGGTTGTCCGGTCAATCATCGGACCGGTCAATGTCTGTAAAAAATGGGTTCGATACCGAAGTTTTTTTATTATTATTTATTTATTTATTTTCTTATATATATAAAGAGTTGTCTTCCTTGAAGTGTTCCCCCCCCCCACCACCACCAGGGCACAATGCATTCAAATCCCAAAATGACGACCCCCCCTCCCGTTGAAGCCTATCGGCTAGTAAGAGTAATAGGACGTTCAAGTAGATGTACAAGGATTGATATATTTAAATTATTTTGTAACGTTTAAGGATGAAAATATCTTATCATTTCGAATGCCATTTTCTAATAAACCTACTTGTTAAATTCCTGGACATACTTTATTTTACAACTTGGATTTCTTTTAGTTTTTTTAACAACTTATCAACGGTTTATGGAAACCAAATTCACGCAAAAGAGGAATAATAGTAGAGACAGAGAAATTTTGAATTATTACAGAGAATTATTAAAATAATTTAATTATTAAAATTTATCATTAAAATTAATTACTAAAATTATTTATTAAATGTGCATATTTAAATAAAAAAAAATATGGTAATTATTAAAACTAATAATTTAATTATTGAAATTATTTTATTAAAAATAATTAAAACTTTATTAATGATTTTATTGAAAATTTGGGCCAGCATAAATCAAAAATCACCGGGCCGATTTCATATCCCAGTATGCCCCTGAACGTTGACGTTTAAAGTAGTTAGTTAACAATGTACAAGATTCTCAAAGGACAACAGCATTTCATAACTTTTCAAATTCTATTGGGTTGCTCTAACAAGTGGATTCTAAATTTTATTTGTAGCGTAAGAAATGTCAATGGTATGTTGGTTTTAGAAGAAAATCTACGAACTAATCTGCGTTTAGCGTAGCTGTTGCACTTAGTGATTGGGAGCTGGTTTTTTAAGAGTTGTCCTATGAGAAAACTGTTTGGTTCTGAATCTATATATGATAAATTAACAATATAAATTACAAATATATCTAATTTAGGGACAGTCTATTCTTTGGGCCTTTATGCTCGTATTTTTATTTATGTTTTAATGAGAAGGCAAAAAGCACAGCTTGTATTCACCAAGTCGGTACTAACGGAAGCATCAGTTATACAATTTCTATTCTGATCTCCCTTTTGGGAAAAAAAAAAGTAATTATATTTTAAACAAAAATTAAGTTATTCTAAAAAAATAAAAAACCAGGTAATCTCTTTAAACACCATCAATAAAAATACATAAAATGAGATTTATTTAGTAAAAAAATTAAAAATTAACATCCAGAAAATCGCGTATCTCATTTTTATTTAAACTTTAAACACATTGACACAGTTTCAAATAGACACCTACCATTTTAAATGGTGAATCATCAGTTCATAACAACAAATGAAATAACTGGAAAGTTATCACTAAAAATCAAAGTCATAAAAATTAGTTTGCTTTTCCAAATCCCAAAAATGACACAACCAGAAATATTTTCAGGCACGATGGCACAAATTATAAATGATGATGATGATGCGCGATGCTCAAGGTCACATGGCCACCACAAACCCGTGTGCAAAAGTTGAACATCGTAGGTCAGTCCGTTCGGGAGTTCTGCTGACCACAGACAGACAATTTTTCTATACATCTTTTTTGAACTCAGCATGTTTAAACAAGAAGAAATGCAAATATATATAGAACTTTTTTTTATCGAATACATCACTTTCCTTACCCTATGTTAACGTATGGATAATACTAACAATATAGAGTCCGCAAAATTTTGGTATTTTTTTATTTGGTAAATAATAAATTATTTGGTATCAAATTATCCTCCGCGAAGTTCTTTTGGTGCTAAGAGCTTCTTTTAAGTTGTTCCCTGTCGACAATATAAATGTTAGAGATTCAAAGAGATACAGAAGTATACCTCTCACATTCCCCGCTATGAATTTTATCTGATTACGAAACTGAAGGGTAACATAGCCATGTTTCGATTTACCAAAAAAATTGCTACATTTATCTAAACATTTATTATAAATTAACGCTCAATGGAAAAAAATCTTTACTTGCAGATCTTATGAGGTAAGATATTGCTTGAAGTCGAGCCAGAACTCCAGACAGACCCAACCGTGACACCACATGCGCAAAGGGGCCTTTTATCAGAAGCAAGTAGAATAGGGAGGACTTGTGTATGTACCTAGGGCCACATAACATTTATTGAATAATAGTTTGTTTTAAGTTTTATTACTCACTTGGCCAATTGCTCTTTTGGCAGCCATTTTGAGATCTTAGAGGAGAAAGCTGTGACAAGTTATAAGTGGAAAACGTTTTTATATGGTCTGCAGTAAAATTTTGCAGCTCATGTCTTTTATTGTTTTACAAAGTTAAGTCAAATACTTTTCTTTGAATTCTAGTAAATAATTATGTTTGTAATATTAAGCACTACAGGAGATGTTTAAATAAGTCCTTTTTCCACATGCATTTTTAGTAAAAAATATTTTATATGAAATTACCAAGTCGGGTACCTAGGGCCACATAGTTGCTTACTGTGTTCAAATTGCCGAAACCAAAGTCTGTTGGTACTTCAAAGCGATAATGCATGCAGTTATTTTTTTGTTTTTGTTTTTGGAATCAGTTTTTCAAGTTAAGAAAATACTTGCAATTCACTAATAATTTCACACATTGTAATTTATTATAGTTTTTATATGATAAACCAATGATTGAAAATTACTTGATATTGTTTCTTTTATAAAATTCATCTGCGTATGTTTGTTTTCTATTCATTATGGACTAAAATCTCACTTAAGGAGGATAGCCCTTGGCACATCAGCTACTGGCCGTCAGTGCAAAGACCGAGGACTATTTGGGAAATTTCTTTAAAACCTTCTGTTTGACATAATCTATTATTTAAAGTATTTATATTAATCCCAATGGGAAGTAATTACTATAGGTACACAAATCTCTCCTACTTTTTATATAAACTATATATGACTGACCTTACAGCTTTCAGTCTAATGGTAAGTCATTTGTATTTTCGTATCAGAGAAATTAAGAGGAAGCCCTAATAAGGATGATTCCGTATACTCCTATGTTACGGTCTTCTGATCTTCTAGCTCAGTAAAAGGGGGGAAAAGGAGTGTCTTTACCACAGAGTTCTCTTCTCTTGAGCATAGCTCGTCAACGACCGTTTTTCCCCTCTCCTCTGTTTCACTTACAAGAAAGAGTAAAGTAAGAATTATCGAAAAGTATATATATATATATATATATATATATATATATATATATATATATATATATATATATATATATATTATAACTTAAGCGTCACATTTAAATGTAGTGATTAGTATTATAGTGTAATTGAAAGTTGTGCGATGTTCCACACTCATAGTTAAGTCAACAAAACGGAAAAAAATTAAATAGAAAAAAAGATTAAGGATAAAAAAATTTTACTTTTTTTTCTATTTTGTTTTATAACAATTATCAGAATTATATATCGTTGGTTGTTTGGTTACCTTTTGGAAGTTTTCCAGGTTTTCCTCCATTGAAGATGTAAATGTAGAGTCTCTTTAAGATCGAATGCATATATAATTAGATTAAAAACCAAAATTGATAAATAATAAACCGAATTACAGACCAAGATCTCCACTTTAAAATAATAGCTTATTTACTATCACACATTGTGTTTTTTGTTTAAGAATCGAAGTTAAAAAAAATCACAAATCAGAAATATTCCAAAAATATTGGGTTGTTGTGATAGAATGCAGTTGATGGCAGCACAATAGGAAAAGAGAAAATCGCAATGTAAGCAAATTACCAATAATTAGCAAAGAACCTAAATTCCAACTCCAAAAAATTTCCGTCCATTGTGGATTACAATGCTAAACTAGACCAGTCCCCATCTCTGTCACTTAATACCACTACCATTCTCCTACTTTTACATCATTTTTACGTTAATAATAAATCACCACCATGCAACCCGATCCGAAAATGCATCTTTTATGTAGGATCCTCCCTTATCTCCAAAACTCAAAACATATTTTCCATTCATTGAGCAACAGATCGCATCCACCCTCCCGTTGCCAATTTTCTTGTATTAATAACACAATCCTCCGCGATAAAATCTTCCAGCAAACGATCACACGGGAGGGCAGAAAAAAATAAAATAATAAGTTTCGGATATACACTTCAACTTTTTTTTCTTCTTTTTCTTTCAAAAGCATGGAAGATATTTTCTCATCGGCAGGGGAACCATTGGCGAGATAAACATCGCACACGCGCCGCCGATCTCGCCAAGAGATAACGCCCCTGATAATGGCCAAGTCCCCTATGGTTAGGGTCCTATTGCACTTATGGAATGATAGCGGCATATTATTATAATGTCGGCCATTTATAGGGGCTTTATGGGGGTGAGGGTAGGACACAATAGAAGGACGTGGACGATTTTATTGTGTAGTTGTCAGCTTATCGGAAAGGATCGTCTTGTTTTGGATCATTATTTGCAGGGTCCCGACATGGAGGCTTAGTTCTGAGTATTCATGTAGGGATACGTAATCCAAACAAATATTTCCACTTACTGAGTTGGAGAAACGATCAACGTGTCATTTCTGTGGTGATCTTACTGGAACGAAGAGTAACTACCCAGGTAACAAAGCGGTATTGGACAATGTCGTAAACACGGAAAAACATGGTCTGGGAAATTGACCAGTCCACGCTGAATCTTAAGCATAGCTCCAAAGTACACTATTTTTTTTTTTTTTTACAAAATACTAGGGGTGTGGAACATCTCGCAACTTTCAATTATACTATAATACTGATGTCAATTTGTGTCATTTGCCGTTTTTATATTGTCATCATTCATTTAGAAAAAATAGCCAAATTGGCGATATTTTTAACAATAATTCTTGTGTGGGTTTTTAAAAAAAAAAAAAAATAATAATAAAAAAACTACGCCTAATAGATGATTTTGGTGATATACTTTTCAATAACTCTTATATTATCCTTTCTTGTAAGTGAAACAGAGGAGGGAAGAAAAAACGATCGTTGATGAGGTATGCTCAAGGAAAGAGAACTCTGTGTTAAAGGCATTCGTTTCTCAACTTTTTATGTCATTAAAGCATTTTTATTACTGAAAAACATGAATTTTTCAATGGCAGTTACCTTATGAGCATGCACGATTTTAACGTAAACCTTAAGGTCTCTGTGTCATCATCAACCATCCCACCAAATTTGAACATCATAGGTCAATTTGTTTGGGAGTTATGCTGACCACGTACACACAGACATTTTTTCTAGATCACTTTTTTGAAATCAGTATATTCCAAAATGTGGAGAAATGCAAAAAAAAAAAAGAAAGAAAAAATTACCGAATACTATACTTTCATTACCCTATGTATACGTATGGGTAATTGAAAGTAAAAATAGCAATAATTACACTTTGTCGATGGATAAGTACCGTTCTTCTGCACTGGGTCCAAGACATACGAAAGTTTTTTTTTTTTTTTGGATGAACTATTCATGACTAGAAGTGGAACATCGAAAAACTTTCAATTTCACCATAATACTGGTCATAAGAGTTGCCAAACGATGAAACTCCTTCACTTCGCCAAATTGATGATTTTGGCGATATACTTTTCTATAATTCGTATATTATCCTTCTTTCTTATAAGTGAAACTGAGGGAAGAAGAAAAAACAATCGTTGATGAGGTATGCTTAAGGAAAGAGAACTCTCTGTTAAAGGCATTCGTTTTTCAACTTTTTACGCCATTAAAGCATTTTTACGGGAACTTCGAAAGTGGGGATGTTTAGAACACCTTAAGAGGCATTACCACAGCGATTGTTAGCAATGATTGAAAAACACAATTTTTTTCAATGGCAGCTACCTTATGCACATACGCGGTTCCATGGTTACAAATTCTAACTAGTTTGGGAGGAAGTTGTTAGTATATATCTCTAAGTTGAATCTTAAGCTTTCTTCAGCTACAAGTAATTAATCGAGAATGCACTATCCTAAAGTATGAAGGGTACATGATGTGTTTTAAAGTCAGGGTAGTGTAGCTAACATTTTAAAAAAATCTGATTTTAGTCCAGAAATGTAATCTCGGAGGGCTCAATTATTGAAAGAAAATCTGAATTAAGTCAATAGTTTGCGGTACAATATTGACAACAAAACAAGTGGTTTGTTGTGAGTAAAACCTTTTGTTTGTAAAAAAAATAAAGAGTAATAGACACCCTCTCCCTTCATAATATGGAGTGGAAAGAAACTGACGAACACTTTTAATCAATGGACCCATCCCAAAAACATTTTATTTCATTATAGACTGAGAGGCGACTGCAATTTTTGGACCCCATCGAACATCATTCTGAATTTTTTTATAGAAATTGGAGAAAAGTGAGTAGATTACGAATCCACTGGTCTGCCGTGGCAAAAATGGCCGATACTGGTCAAAAATCGATTTTTATAAGTTGAACTAAACCCAATTGCCAAATGCGTTATAACTTGTCAAATCATTAGCATTTTTTTTTTAATTTGGTAACCCTCACTCTTTAATTTTCAATTAAGAAGGTTGCAGATGATTAAGATGTGTGGCTATGGCTTATTTGCATCTTCCACAAATGAGCCAAATTGGCAGTAAACATTACGTCACTGATGACGTAACTGATGTCGTCAATTTGGCTTACTTTTAAAAGATACAAGTTTTCCGAGCCAGAGATCAGAAATCGTTTGCGCTTTTTCTCATTGAAAATCAAAATGCAGTGGGTTGCCAGACGAAAAAGTTTGTTCTCTTTTTGGCGAGTTATGACATATTTGGCAATCGGATTTTAGTTCAACTCATTCCAAGTTGATTTTTGATCAGTTTCGGCCATTTTTGCCTCGGCAGACCTGTGGATTCGTAATCTACTCACTTTTCTCTAATTTCTATAAAAAATTCAGAATAATGTTCGATGGGGTCCAAAAATTGCAGTCGCCTCTAGGACTATTAGCATTCATTTTCATCAAGGTATACAAATAAACCAAATTTCCCTTAAAGGGAATGGTCCTGGGAATTCCCAGCAATAAAACCTGGAATTTCTTTCCCACATTCGTTCCAATTCTTTTTTACGCACACACACAACACAGTAAGGGATCCATTAGACCCCCTCCCCATTAAAGCCCCCTAAATGTCATAAAGTGCAATACACAGATTAGGAGAGCAGATAGTCTTATAGTGGAGCTGCAAAGGCGGACGGTTACCAATTAGAGCAAGCGCGCGTCCAAAAACATCTGCTTGCTCTTCTCACGATACACCCTCCGCCCCCTGGTGTTGGGAGATCGCAACTCGCGGGTATGGGAAATAGCGCGATGGTGATTTGTTTCAATTTGAATTATCGGGAAGCTTAATTGGTATGTTCGTGGATGTTGTTAGTATTGACACGTGTCTTAGTGGAGTATATAAAACTTGTTTTCTTCCATTAATTTAACGAGGAAGTTTTTGAAGATCGCTTTCTGAATATAAACGTTGTCGATTACATTATACTTGAATGATTAGAAAAAGCCCAATTTTTCACATCTAAAACAACTCATGTAGGGGATGTACCTACGGCCGCCTTTTTTCAATGCACAAAAAATGAGCCACTGAGCTATTTAAAAATGTGAAACTGATATGCATACATCGTTATAGTAGTTACTTCCCATTGGGATTAATATAAATAGTACTTAAAATAATAGATTCTGTCAAATAGAAGTTTTTTTTTTTTTTTAAATTTTCACAAATGGCCCTAGGTACAAGACCTCATTGTACCTAGGGCCAGTAGCTGATGTACCTAAGGCCATTCTCTTTAAGTGAGGTTTCAGTCCATAATGAATAGAAAACAAACATACACAGATGAATTTTATAAAAGAAACAATATCAAGTAATTATCAGTCATTGGTTTATCATATAATAACTATAATAAATTACGATGCGTCAAATTATTAGTCATCACAAGTATTTCCATAACTTGAAAAACGGATTCCAAAAAATGAGCTTCGTGCTTTATCACTTTGAAACACCAACAGATTTTGGTTTAAGCAATTTGAACACAATAAGCAACTATGTGGCTCTAGGTGCACGACTTAGTAATTTCATATAAAACGTCTTCTACTAGAAATGTACATGAAGAAAGGACTTATTTAAACATCTCCTTTAGTACTTAATGTTACAAACATACTTATTTTCTAGAATTCAAAGAAAAGTATTTGACTTAACTTTGTAAAACAATAAAAGACATGAGCTGCAAAATGTTACTGCAGACCATACAAAAACGACCATACAAAAACGTTTTTCACTTATAACTTGCCCCAGCGTTCTCCTCTAGATTTCAAAATAGCTTCCAAAAGAGCAATTGGATGTTGCCACTTACCCAAGTGAGCAAAAATACTTAGAACTAAACATTATTAAATAAAAGTGGAAATATATATTTTTAAAATTTTTTTCTAATTACTGTATTTAAAAATCATGAAGAAATTTTTTTATATAAATTATAACAAGTAATTTTATGCAAAAATAAAGTGATTTTTAAAAAAAAGTTTTTTTAGATATATCAAATTTAAGAAATATAAAATTTTTAAAGTTTTGAATTAAAAAAAAAAAAAAAAAATGAAATTGGAAAATTTAAAATAGTTTTTAAGTTCAAAGCATCATACTTTATTGCATAAACAATTTCAGAAAAATAATTCTAAAAATAAAGATTTTTAGAATTTTGAGTCCCATATCCCCTTAAACTTCTGTTCACAAATTTGTTTGGCGCAGTATGGACCACTGTTGCCCTTGCCCCAAAACATAAAATGACCAATTAAAGGTTAGTATGGTAAATTGATGAGGTGGTTGAGACTGCAAAGATATATGACCGGAACGTTAAAAAACATTTGGTGGCTGCGAGTAGACATACGACCGCCAATGGTGAAAAAAATTCAATGAACTTTTCACTCATTTGCAGTTAAGTAAATCAATTTTATTGCTAAGACTTTACTGGTATGAAAGTCGATGAACTTTTTCTTTTCTTTGCATATCTGTAAATCAGTTTTCACTGCTACATTATTTTGCTGGTAAGAACATTTCATAATTTTCCATTGTTTGCTAGTCTGTAAATAGGTTTTTGCCGCTTTAAGATTTTAATCAATCCAGTAAGAAAGTCAACTGACTCTCTCTTGCATTTCTGTAATCTGCTTTTCACTACTTTATTTATGTTTTAGTTAGAAATCCCAATAATTTATAATCCCAATATAAATCGGTTTTCCCAACAACATTATTATGTTGGTAAGAAAGCAAGATAATCTTTTCTCCTATTTGCAAGTTCCAACCTGCATTTACTGCCTAATTTTTAAAATTTAAGAGATTTCAATGACTTTTTCTGGCACTTGCATCTCTGTAAATCGGTGTTCCCTGCGGAATTATTTTCGGGATAAAAATACCCAATAATCTATTTCTCGTTTCACGTTTATTTATAAGATTTTACTTGTAGGAAATTCAATCGGGAATTTCTCTCACTTCCATATCTGTAAATAGGTTTTCATTATAGCATTATTTTCTTGTTAAGAAACCCAATAATCTCTTTTCTCGTTTCTCATTTACTTCCAAGATTTTATTACTGATCTTTTCTCTCACTTCCATCTCTGTTAATCGTTTTTCCCTACAGCGTAATTTTCTTGGTAAGAAAGCCCAATGATCTTTTTTTCTCGTTTCTCATTTATTTCTAGGATTTAACAACTGACCTTTTCTCTTACTTCCATCTCTGTAAATCAGATTTCCTTACGGTTTTATTTATGTAAGTAGAAAGTCCCAATAATTTTTTTTCTCGTTTATTTATAAGATTTTGCTAGTTCGAAGTTCAACTGACTTTTTCTCTCTTCTGTATCCGAAAATCAGGTTTCCCTACTGCATTATTTTCTTCGTAAGAAAGCCCAATAATCTCTTTTCATTTGCTGCGAAGATTTTACTAGTAAAAAATCGACAGATATTTTCCCTCACTTCCATCCCTGTAAATCGGTTTTCCCTAGGGTATGATTTTCTTGGTAAGAAAGACCAATAATCTATTTTCTTGTTTATTTATAAGATTTTACAAGTAAGAAATTCAACTGACTTTATTTCTCACTTCTGTCTCTGTAAATCGGTTTTCCTTACGTTATTATTTTGGTGGAAAGAAAGCGCGATAATTTATTTTCACGTTTATTTATAATATTTTACTAGTAAGAAATTCAATTGACATTTTCTCTCTTCCATCTCTGTAAATCAGGTTCCCTACGCCAATATTTTCTTGGTAAGAAGGTCCAAGAATCTTTTTTCTTCTTCCGCATTTACTTCTAAGATTATACTACGACAAATATTTCCCTCACTTCCATCTCTGTAAATCGGTTTTCCCTACGGTATGAGTTTCTGGGTAAGAAAGCCCAATAACCTCTTTACTAGTTTATTTATTAGATTTTACTGATAAAAAATTCAACTGACCTTTTAGCGAACATCAATATCTGAAAATCGGGTTTCCCTACAGCAATATTTTTGGTAAGAAAACCCAACGATCTCTTCATTTTCTTGGAAGATTTTACTATACTAAACTTCAACTTAACTAGACATCACTTAGACGATAGATCGTCACAGTGCTCATAGGTATTTAATCCATTTTGGCGGAGTGAAGACATAATTCTCGCCAAACCTTATAGCCTTTTGTTCTCTACAGGGTTGTGGTTTGGCGAACATTATGCTTTCACGCCGCCAAAATGGATTAAATACCTATGAGCACTGTGACGATCTACCGTCTAAGTGATGTCTAGTTAAGTTGAAGTTTAGTATAGTGAAATATTGACAGATATTTTCCCTCACTTCCATCTCTGTAAATCAGGTTTCCCTGTGCCAGTATTTTTTTGGTAAGAAAGTTCAAGAATCTTTTTTCTCGTTCTTCATTTACTTCTAATATTTTGCTACGACAAATATTTCAATCACTTCCATCTCTATAAATCGGTTTTCCCTACGGTATGAGTTTCTGGGTAAGAAAGCCCAATAACATATTTTCTAATTTATTTATTAGATTTTACTAATAAAAAAATTCAACTTCCATATCTGTAAATCGGGTTTCCCTACAGCAATATATTTTGGTAAGAAAGCCCAATGATATCTTTTCATTTTCTTGGAAGATTTTACTAGTAAAAATAGGCAGATATTTTCCTTCACTTTCATCTCTGTAAATCGATTTTCCCTACGGAATGATTTTCTTGGTAAGAAAGCCCAATAATCTATTTTCTCGTTTTCTTATAAAATTTTACTTGTAAGAAAATCAACTGACTTTATCTATCACTTCCATTACTGTAAATAGGTTTTCTCTACATGATTATTTTCTTGGTAAGAATGCCCGATAATCTATTTTCTAGTTTATTTATAAGATTTTGACTAGTAAGAAATTCAACTTGCCTTTTCTCTTACTTCTATATCTGAAAATCGAGTTTCCCTACAGGAATATTATTTGCCTTTTAGATTTAAATTTGTCTAATTAACAGCTATTTCATTTTTGGATTTGAATCAATACCTAAATTATTATTATTTTTTATTTTTTTTAAATTTCCTATACGACAGAGGAATATTTTACTCTAAAGTGATTTGTATGATTTCAATATTGAATATAACTTCCCTCAGAAAAAATTCATAACAATCCCATTAAATTAACAGATTTTAAAATTTTGCGTCATAGTCCTGTACCCTTTACTATACAGGGGGTCTATTAAATGTTGGACACATTTTAATGTTGAATAATTCATAAAATAATGGAGACAAATTTAAATTGATAACACTACTGGTTAGATAGACTCAAAATCTTTTTTGACTCTTGTCAATAGACTTCCACTTGTGCGCCGTTCGTCGCACGTAGAATATCAAGACGGTAGTTAATTTCGCGTCAGATACCAGCAAGATGTTGGCATCCACAGAGGCTATTGTGGCTGTAATCATGGGCTTTAAATTATCAACATTCGACACTTTCCTCCTGTAAACGATGTCCTTTACGAATCCCTAAAGGAAAGTTCAGTGACGTTATATCAGGTGATCTAATTGGCCAAAGAGCGCACACGATATTTACAAAAGAGACGAGAAAAACATAAAATCAATAATACGGGCAGCCGATATTTATAAAAGAAATGATATTCAATTTAAAAAAAAGGAAATTCTATATCGTTAAGTTCACTATAAATGAAAATATATGAGTTATTCTATGCATAAATGTCATAAGTTTGCTTATACCTTCATTATTTTATGAATGATTCAACATCAAAATGTGTCCTACATTTTATAGACACCCTGAATATGTAGCTTTTAAATTTATATTTGTTTTATGAAATACAAATTGGTCGAATCCTACCGCTCAATTCCACCTCCTTTGCAATGTCCCCGCATAACATACAAAAGCAAAGATTTATGGAAACATCAAACAAAATATTGAGCCCAATCGACCGCCTCTTCGGAACGTCGATATAAAACAACAACTTTTCCTTTTCCATCGCCCCGGGGCGTAACACACACACACAATAAAAAAAAAAAAGCCTCTGTGTTGATCGAAAAGCCAAGCCCCACGACCATATTTATGACAACCCTTGGACCAGGGCGCAGCCCTAATGACACAAGCCCCAGAGGTCAGGAGCGTGTTTTCAGACTTATTGACGCAATCAGTTCGAACTCTGCCCACGTGTTACTCAACTCTAGCAGTGGTGGCTGACGCAAAGCCTCTAAACACACCAACCACCGCGAGGAGAACTTTTGCGCCCTCCTGGGGGCGGTTTCAACCCCCCTCTTCATTTGATCTTCCCTTTGTGTTTGTCGGATTCGAAAGTTGGATTTGTGATCCCAGACGATTTTGTTCTTTCTTTTTGCCCCTTTGTCGGATTAATTAATACCACAGGCGCGTTCATTAAGAGGTTGGGAATTGGGGAGTGACGCTGACTTTTAGCGGTAGAGTTTCTCGTTTGAAGATAGAAGTTTATTGGTGAAGTTTGTTTTGTTGGGTGATTTGACTGTAAGTCACACTTTCGGATAGCGATAATGACCATGTCGCTTTGTGGTGCGTTTTTATTTTTATATATATATCGATAATAAAATTACAATAAAAGGTATATCGATATTTTTTCGTTAAAATGGATCTTGGTGGACAAAAGAGCCCAATATTGAGTTATACTATTTATAACTAGGGGTGTGGAACATTTGTCAACTTTCATTTGCACTATGATATTAGTCATTGCATTAAAATTTGATAAGGGGTTTATTTACAGTTCTCAAATATTTACTCCCTTAAATAAAAATGGCCAGTGTGGCGATATTTTTGGCAAGAATTT
The DNA here is from genome assembly GCA_963978545.1 of Linyphia triangularis. Taxonomy (NCBI): domain Eukaryota; kingdom Metazoa; phylum Arthropoda; class Arachnida; order Araneae; family Linyphiidae; genus Linyphia; species Linyphia triangularis. Next base: position 11,584,777 of record OZ021728.1, read on the forward strand.
TTATAATGGCAGAAAAAAAAAACACGCTAAAATGGCTAAATTGGCAATATTATTCAATAGACATTACATTGTTCATTCTTGTAAATGAAAGAGAAAAAAAAATCAATCGTTGATGGGCGATGCTCAAGGGAAGAAAGTTCTGAGTTAATGACACTCGTTTTTCAACTTTTTACGCTTTTATAACTTTTCTACGGGAATTTCGGAGACGGAACTATTAGAACACCTTAAAATGCATTAGCGCAGATATTTTAATCAAAATCGTTAGAGCCGTTTTTTAGCAATTGTTGAAAAGCATGATTTTTTTTCATTATTTCAACCTTATGCGCTTTCGCGATTTTGACGAAAAACTTAATGGTAGATCTCATGGACACCACAAATCCTCACACCAAACTTGAAAATTTGTGAACATTTTATCATCAGTACTAACGCACAAAACCGCCCACAAAATACTAACACAAAAAATCGATGATTTTTTTTTTTTTTTTTTATCTTTGCATCATGTTTTATTGGTTGTTTTCAGATTATCTGGCGCCGTCAGCAACACGAGGGCTATACACATCATGTTTTACACTTTAACTTGTGCCGACCAAACGGTATAGTGGTTAGCGTGCTGGCTTCTAGATCGCGAGGTTGCGGGTTCTAGTCCCGTGTTAGGCATGGGTGTTTGTAAATGTATGTTGGCTTGTCTAATGACGAATGTTTCGGCGCATTATAGCCCTCGTGTTGCTGGCGGCGCCAGATAATCTGAATACAACCAACCAACCAATTTAACTTGTTACACGGGAAAAACCCGTTTGCAGTGACGCATACAGAAAGTAAACGAACTTTTGCCTTTACATTCTATTCCAGATTTTCAGTGTGAATCAGAGGTGTTGGTTTACGTTGACTTTGAATAATGTTAAAACGCAAGTTGAGTACGCTTAGTTTAACTCAAAAGGTTAAATTGATCAGTGAAACTGAACAAAATCTGCGATGTAAGAAGAAAGATGTTGCTTTAAAGTCCAGAATTCCTCCGAATACTCTTTCAACAACTTTGAAAAACTAAGACGATTTTGAGAAGACATGCATCGAAACTCGATCCATCGTGCAAATGAGTGAAGGTAAGTGCCTTTCCTGGTGTCGAAGTTGCTCTTTCAAAATAGCTTGAGACCATATCAAAACCATAATTCAAAAATCAATCTTATTTGGGGTGATGTTAAAAGAAAAAGACTTTAACTCGTTTACTAAAAGTTGAAGGATTTATAACAAGTGCAGGATGGCTAGAAAAGTTTAAAGCGAGACACAATATTGTCTTCCGGACTCCACATGAACAAGCAAAAGATGGCCTTGATGAAATATGCCTTGAATAGAAAATAACTTCATAGCGACTTCCGATAACTCGAACTTCGGATAACTCCAATAATTTGGCCAGTCCCTTGAACTTCGAGTTATTGCGAGTTGACTGTATAAGAAAACACTTATAAGTAAAAAAAAAAAATACTTTGCAATGGTTTTTGATTTTTTTTTTTTAATCGAGTATTTTGGATGATGCTACATATTCTTCCTATAACTTTTGCCGCGAGGTTTCGGGTTCGAGTCCCGTGTAATTCATGGGTGTTTGTAAATGTATGTTGGCTTGTCTAATGACGAATGTTTCGGCGCATTATAGCCCTCGTGTTGCTGACGGCACCAGATAATCTGAAAACAACCAACCAATCCTGTAACTTTTGTTTCCGGGTAAATTCTCCTGTTCTACCTGGGTCGTTTTGCACTTCTAGGAAAATCATTCTATCATTTATCGAAAATGATATTGCTCTAGATTCTCCAGAGTAGTCATTCTATTAAATTTTTAATGAGCATAGCTGCCATTGAAAAAAATCATGTTTTTCAGTAATTGATAAAAACCGGCTCTAACGATTTTGTTCAAAATTGCTGTGGTAGTGCCTCTTAAGAAATTCTAAATATTCCCACTTCCGAAATTTCCGTAAAAATGCTTTAATGGTGTAAAAAGTTGAAAAGCGAATGCCTTGAACACAGAGTTCTCTTTCCTTGAGCATATCTCATCAACGATCGTTTTTTCTTCTCTGCTCAGTTTCACTTACAAGAAAGGATAATATAAGAATTATCGATAAGTATATAGCCAAAACCATCACTTTTTTTTTTTTTTTTATAAGTTCCATACAAGATTTAACGCAAAAAATGTCGCCAAACTGTCATTCTTTACTAAATGAATGATGAAAATATACCGGTAGATGACCTATAGAACGGTAGATGACACATTTCCACGTCAATATTATAGTGTAATTTAAATGCTATTTTTCTCTCCCCTTTACGCGTATTTTCTACTATTTTCGTTTTTTAACTATTTGAAACGCACCAATCAAGTTACATTTTTTTTCCCACTTATTGCAATGGAATCACACAAGTATGTTTCTGTACCTATTAACACACAAGTTGTTTTCTAAAATTTTAACAGATATGTTTAATAAATTATGAATTAATGCTCAATTGTATTTGCTAAATTGTTAACGCCACAAGTTTGTTTACTAAATAACTAATATAGAAATGTGTTTACAAAATAATTAGATCACAAGTATTCTTATCAAATAATTTAATTACACATAATTTTTTTTTACTAAACAATTAACATAAAAGTGTGTTTACTAAATTAACTAGAGGTGTGGAACATCGCACAACTTTCAATGACATTATAAAATTGGCCGTTGCATTAAAATTTATGTTTTTTATATATTTACCGTTTTCACATTTTCGCTCATTTAAATAAAAATGGTCAGTTCGGCGATATTTTTTGGCAATAATTTTTACACGAACCCCGCCTAGATGGAGAAATTGGCGATGTTATTCTATCGACATTATATTGTCATTTCTTGTACGCCTAACAGAAAAAAATCAATAATTGATGGGAGATGCTCACGGCCAGAGAGCACTGTGTTAAAGGCACTCGTTTTTCAACTTTTTATGCTTTTATCGCATTTTTACAGGAATTTCGGGGGTGGGGATGATTAGAACACCTTAAGAGGCATTAGCACAGATATTTTAATCAAAATCATTAGAGTCGTTTATTAGTAATAGTTGAAAAACATTATTTTTCATGATTTCAGCCTATGCACATGCGCGATTTTGACAAAAACCTTAATGGTAATTAATTTCCACGGCCACCACTAACCCGCACACAAAAATTTGAACATCGTAGGTCAATTTTCTCAGGAGTCATGGTGATCACGTGCACACAGACAGATATTTTTTCTAGACTATTTTTTTTTTAAATAAGGTTGTTCCAAAACGTGAAGAAATGCAAAAAAAAAACAAAAAAAAACCACGATATATATATATATATACACTTTTATTATCATATGTAAACAAATGGTTTATTGAAAGTAAAAACTCACAAAGTTCACAAATTAACACGCAAATAGGTTTACAAAATGCTGCGTGACTCTGACTATTTGGCTGATTCGGGGCTACGACGATTCTAAACAGTTAACACACAAGTGTGATTACTGACTTATTAAAGAAGGACATTATTGAGCATGGGCTGTTACAGGAAATAGTAAGTGGGTGCACTTGCACCCTTCCTTTCCCTGGATTTTAGAAAAATAAAAATAATGTGGAAAAAAGTGGTAAAATTTTCTGGAAACAAAGGTATAATATGGGTTTAAAATATTCAATCGATAAGAAATTTAATAATCTTGAAAAATAATAACAATTGAAAAATTATAATTTAAACAAAAACTTAATCATCTTGTACCCCCTTCTGTTCATCTGTACCTCACTCAAAATAATTCTGCCAGCGTCCATGTTATTGAGATATTGAAAAGAAAGCTTTTGGTCTCGTTGAACGCGGAACGTGTCCTTCTCGAGTAGAAAATTCTAATCAAAAGCATGTTTATTTTATTTGTTTGGTTTGGAAAACTAATTGTGCCACTATATAGACCAGTCCCACTTTTAATTACCATCAAGAACCTGTCTAGAAACAATCTCATAATAACACATTTCCCAAATCCGTTTTCATTTAAATGCTGCACCAAAAAATTTCGGTATTAAGCCAGGAGAAAAGCGTTACATTCTTGCGTTTGAGAAATCTTCAGACAAAATCGTTTAGTACAAAGGTTTAGTTAACCCTTTGAGTGCTGAATTATTTGAAGATTTGTATGCCCATGGGACGGATTTATATGGACGGTTGACGAGTCAGACTCGTCCACCGTAACTTCGCCCAAGTAAGTAGATGACAAGTCTCACTCGTCAAATTGGCCCAAAGAGTCAATAGCAAAGTGGAGCAAAATGTATGAGTATTTTGCGTACAAAGAAGTGAAAATGAAAAAATTTAGAAGATATATTTAACAAACCCATTTATGAGAATGTGTTAGTCTTGTGTTTTTTGCTGCCAAAAAATATTGTAAAATGCCTTTGTCTTATTTTAAAGGAAATCCTAGTAAGGATCAGTTCCTAATGCGCGCTAAGTTACAAATTCTTCTAGCTCAATTCATTTAGAAACTATTATAAACAGAAGCTTAAAATTTTGTGAATAGGTACGAAAAAGATCATTCAATGAATTGATATGAATTAAAAACTCCAAAATAGTGCCTAATGAATATACATGCTTATATTTGAAGTCCTCGCGTCGATGTCTACGCAGTGGCTTCACTTGCAATAGTTTTTGCATTTTTAATTTTCATTTATAAAATATATTCGACGCTAATTTCGGGAATTTAGAATATGTCATTTCATTAAGTGATCGTTTTCGTATCTAACACACTAAATTTCAATGTTTTAAACAAAATATTTTCCAATAAAATCTTTTGATACAAAGGTTTACTTCGTACCAAACGATTTTGTTAGAAAATATTTTGTATAAAACATTGAAATTTAGTTTTGGTAGATACGAAGACGATCGCTTAATGAAATGACATAAATTAAGTTCCCGAAAATAGCGTCGAATATATTTTATAAATAGCAATAGCAAAGTGGAGCAAAATGTATGAATATCCTGCGTACTAAGGAACATGAGAAAACTTTAGGAAAAGATATTTAACAAACCCATTGATTGAATGTGACACTTTTGTGTTTCATCGCTACGAAAAAATATTGTAAGATGTCTTCGAGTAAAATAGAAACGTTCCAGTTTAAATTGTGTCTTCTCTCTTTTTAATGGCACCCCTGTACTAGTAGCGCAATGCTTACAAGCTCCCAAAACCTGTGTGTAGCACCCATCAGCGATCAGGCACGGACCTGGTGTCTTTTCGCATATATTTGTGACCTCCTCTTCCCCCTACCCCCTTCTTCCATCTTTGCGTCGAATGATCAAACGATAAATGGAGTGTGGGGGGGGGGAGGGAGGGGGTTGTCACTGTTACGAACTGACAGAAACCGAGGTTTCTTTTAACGAGGGCCGATTGGGAGAGGTGTCAAGGGAAATATAACGAAGGCAACAAGGGCTTGTTAATTCTCGGTGCCGGAGCTATGTATCCGGCGAGATGAAAGCGGGATATGGTGGGGGTAGCCGGATTTGGCGGTTTATCGCTTACTTTGGTCTAGTTATCTTTTTGAATTTTGCATTTTTTCCTCGCCTCCTTAGCCCCGAGTACAATATTGGGCGAAATATTGGTTTGGTCGTCAAACGATCAATTTTAGTACCAGTAGTGACAAATCAGATCGGAACATACAACTTTAATGTGGAATCCAAATCGCTACCAACATCCATACGTAACTCAGGATTCGAACCCAGTATCTTTGGAATGCGAGACCAGAGCAGTAGTGTGATCGAAATTGCTAGTGCAGCCGGAAATATGCGACCCCCCCCCCCCACCACCACACACACTTTGCACAATCATTCATGAAAAGCAAAGTTTTCAATCTTTAATACTCAAACTCAAATCAAAGTTTCAATTTTTATACACTCACTTCCAAAAGTTAAGCACGGAGAGGAACATGTTAATTTCCATAAGCCAATCTGAATTATAGAAGCTGAAAATTGCTGCAAAGGTAGAAAGAAGTATGCAAATATGTTAGGTGACATCAAATCACGGTTTCGCGTCGAGAAATATGCAAAACAGGCAATCGTATAAGAAGCCGACATTATAAAGGGTTTTAGGAGCTGCATGTAAGTGCTGATGAAAGGTGTTTAAAACATTCGTATGATTTTTCTTCTTCTTTTTTTTTTCTTCCTTTTTTTTTCCAAGCTAGACATATTTCTATGGCTTCTAGAAGACGAATGGAAGATTCTGATCACTGGCGAGTTGTCGGACGCATTGAAGCAGGAAAGTCTATCACAAATGTTTTCTATTTTCTTCTATGTTCATCATTCCGTCATATCACGATTATAGAAACAATTCCAAACCAGCCAAACAGTTGTCCGAAGACCTGTAGCCGGAGATCGATATATTGCTGTTGTAGCCAAGCGAAATCGAAGATCGCCCTCCACACGTGTGACGTCTATGGTTGCTGCGGCTATTGGTAAGATGATATCTGCCACTACTGTTTGTCGAAGGATATACATGAATGGTCTGTAAACCCGGATACCACGAGTTTGTGTACCTTTATCAGTCCAATCCAAAGGGGCACGATTAAAGTGGTGCCTGCCAGCATGTGAATTGGACTATGTCTGATTGGGGGCAGCGTTATGTTCACAGACGAGTCCAAATTTGCCCTACAACCCAATGATAAGCGTGTAAGGGTCTGGAGGGAACAAGGCACACGTCATTGGCCCCAGAACATCACGCATTCCGCGGTGGAAGCAACATGGTCTGGGCAGGGATTTCATTGCGAAATCCTGCACATCTTTAGGCGACCTGCACACCTTCAGGCGAGGTTCTGTGATGGCGGTTCAGTATCGAGATGAAGTACCCCTATTGTGAAACTGTACGCTGCAGAAGTTGGTCCTTATTTCGTTTTAATGGACGATAATGCGCATCCCCATAGAACTGACATCGTTGACGGCATTCTTGAGAGTAATGGGATTGCGCTTATGGAGTGACCGGCTTACTCGCTGGGTCTTAATCCTATTGAAAATCTTTGGGATGTCCTCTGCCGTGCTGTATGTAGACGTTTCCCACCTCTAGTCACCCTCAGATATTTAGAAACTGCCCTACGGGAGGAATGGCGATTACTGGCCTCTGCGGTGGTCGATCACTTCGTAATAAGCATGATCACATGCTGTACACTTTGTTTGATGGCAGGGGCGTACTGGCCATAGGGTTATCCGGTTCAATCACCGGGCCGGTCAGTGTCTGTAAAAATTGGGCCGGTCGGATACGAAGTTTTTTTATAATTATTTTTAGTTATAAATAGTTACTTTCCTTAACGTTTTCTTAAAAAATCCAATGCATTCAAATGCATCTCTTCCCTCCCCCTCTCCAGCCTCCAGGTGAAGCCGTTTTTCGTTTGGAAGGGGTAGTAAGAGGTTCAAAGAAAAGTAGACGTACTAAGATTTATATATTATCATATTACTTTTTAGTTATTTTATAGTCTTTATGGTTAAATATTTACAATCAGTTCGGATGTCATTTTCTAATAAACCTACTATAGTTATATTCCTGGAAATTCTTTATTTTGCTATTTATATTTCTTTGTTTTTGCAACAAACTATCAATGACTTATGAAGATTAAGTTCACTCCAAGGAGATGTATATACCAGCGACAGAGAAGATTTTATTTAATTAAACTAATTATTATAACAATTCAATTTTTAAAATTTATAAATAAAAATAACTTATTATTGAAATCAATGATTAAATGCGAATATTTAGATAATAAAATATGCTAATTATAAAAATTATTTAATTATTAAAAATTAATTATTTAATTATTGGAATAATTTTATTAAAATTTTATTCGTGATGATATTGAAAATTTGGGCCGGCACAAATCTAAAATCACCAGGCCGATTTTATGTCCCAGTACGCCCCTGTTTGATGATGAGGGGTGCTCACATATCTTATTAATGTCGGTTTTTGTTGTTTGTTTTGAATTTAAACCTCACTTTGTAAATGATGCAAATATGACGTCATCTTTCAATTTAAGAAAATTTAAATTTTTTTTTCCCTCTGTTTGTAATTCTTAGTTTTGTTTTATGAATAAACCTAGAGCTACTTACTTGCAGAATTTCGTGTCAATCAAAGCAGTACTTGTCCATTTTTTCGTATTTTACCGCTCCGTGCTTAATTTTTTGAAGTGAGTGTAAAATGAATAAGATGAGAAAGGAATTAAAACACTTGTTTTTTGAAAACCAACTCAATCTTCCCTTTTTTTTTTAAACTTGGGAATCGGGCAATGTGACACAAAATGTGATTGTGGTTAACCCATCACATCCAGAACTATTCCAAACTCCCTTTTTAATTCCGATGATCAAACATGGCCAACAAAAGAATTTTTGTAAATAAAAACTACCATACAACCAAGTCCATACCAAAATGACTGAAACTTACGATGCTGCTGAGATGTAGCTCCTTTTCCACTAACACTCACCACCTAGGCTCATTCAAAAGAGCCAATCAGTTGATCGAATTCGCAATACAGCTTATTTGAAAAAGTCAGAAATAGGGCTGTATCTCCCCACATACCGTATACATTGCGTGGAGGGAAATGTTCCATTGGGTTCCATCGATTACCATGGCAACGTTGCAGCCGAAAAGGGGTTTCTCGATCTGACTGTAGTTCGGTGGAAGATAGGCAGTTTGGGTTCATCAGAAGGTTTTCTTTTCTCCTCTCCTGAATTGAGTATTGAGGCAACATGTTTGTTACATGCATTCGCATTTTTTAACACTTATGTGTGTCCACCTGCAACAGTATTTTGCCTTTTTAATTCATAAAATTCCACGCTATTTTGAGTTTTTGATTTATGTCCTTTCATTAAATGATCATTTTGTAACCAAATTTCGAGGTTTTATACACAGTAATTTCTAAATGAACTGGGGCTAGAAGACTGTAACATAGCGAGTAAAGGGAATGATTGTTACTAGGACTTACTCTTAGCCAAACTGCCATGAGGTTACACTGCAAACTATAGACCACTGACGCAACAATGGATATTTCCCGACAATATAAACATTCTATGTAGCGGCATAGTATTTCAATTGGTTCATGAAAATTCATATAACAAGTAATATATAACATTCTTTGACATTCTTTGTGCTCAAGTTTTTACTCACAAATGACTGAATAATGTTTTGTAAAATGCACAGACACATTGTTAAAAATACACTATCAGATAATCATTGTTTAGTGCTACATTGTTAAAGTTTATGGTTAGTACTGTTGATTTCAAAAAATGGCTTGAAACAATACAGTCTAGATGTAGCAATGAAATAGGCATGTTAAGTATTGTTAAAAAAAAAAAAAAAAAAATGAATTTTGTAAATTTAAATCCTAGTTTAATCAATATGTAAGGACTCGCAATTTTGTTACTTTAAAACTTGTATTTCTGCTTATGTGGGAAAAAAACAATTTTAATATTGAATAATGAAATAAAAAAATAAAAAATCCTTGTAAAAATACGTTGAAAATATCTTATCGCATAGATAAGATGAATCCAACGGAAGGTTCATTATTAAAACTCATATCGTGTTACTCGCAAAATTTTACACTTCAACACCAAATCTATCATATAGATATATGAAAAAAAAATTTAAAAAATCTAGATATTAGGAGCTTGCTTCCGAAGTAAGCCAGATCCAGCTCAGCATATTAGTTCAGTCCTATTATACAAGGTGAGACCGAAAAGTAAGGTGACTGATGGCATAATTATCACTGTATTATATATTTGCAGATAAATACACCACTGTCCTTCAAAGTAGTTCCCGCCGTCTACAATACACTTCTGACAACGTTCATACAAGTTCTTGAAACTTCTGAAAATGTCCTCCTTTGAGACTATCTTAAGTTCCTTGGTAACAGCAGCTTGAATGTCTGAGATCAGGGGCGTACCGGGACATAAAATCGGCCCGGTGATTTTAGAGTTATGCCAGGCCAAATTTTCTAAATCATTATTAATAAAATTTTATTTTTAATAAAATAAATCCATAAAGAAATAAGTAATTTTAATAATTAATATATTTTATTATTTAAGTATTCATATTTAATAATTAATATATTTTGTTATTTAAATATTCATATTTAATAATTAATATGTTTTGTTATTTAAATATTCGTATTTAAAAATTAATTTAAATAATTAATTCTGTTTAAAATTTGAATAATTCAATTGTTACAAAAATAATTTTATTAAATCAAATGTTCTTTGTTTCTACTATTTGTATGATTTATGACTCCTTGGCGTGAACTTGGTTTCCATCATAAATCGTTGATTGTTGTTTGCTGCTAAAACTATAACAGGAAATCAGAATTATAAAACAATGTCCGGGAATTTAACTAGTAGGATTATTAGAAAATGACACCCGAAATGATAATATATTTACCTTAAACGTTATAAAATAAGTAAAAAGTAATACGCTATTATATAATTTGTTTAGCACATCTGCTTTTCTTAGTCATCTCTAAAAGACCTCACCGGGAGAGGGGGATCATTATTTGAATGCATTAGGCTTTTTAAAAAAGCATGTCTATTTATGATAAAAAATAAAAAAACAAATGAGATATTTTTAAAAAAAAACTTCCGTACCAGACCGGCCCATTTTCTACAGACAGTGACCGGCCCGACAGGTTGCACCGAACAACCCTATGGCCAGTACGCCCCTGTCTGAGATGCTTGAAAATCGGTTTCCCTTCAGTGCCAATTTCAGTCTAGTATTACACCCTCCTTATTTCCCTGATCTAGCGCCAGCAGATTTTTTCCTCTTTCCACAACTGAAATTGGCACTGAAGGGAAACCGATTTTCAAGCATCTCAGACATTCAAGATGCTGTTACAAAGGAACTTAAGACAGTCTCAAAGGAGGACTTTTTCAGAAGTTTCAAGAACTTGTATGTTGTATGAACGTTGTCAGAAGTGTATTGTAGACGGCGGGAACTACTTTGAAGGACAATGATGTATTTATATGTGTATTTATATCCTCCCCTTCTCCCCGTCCCCACACACACCACAAATTTAGCCATTGGAACTATTTTAAAAACTTGTATAATTTGATACGCGTAATTCCACTACTAGTTGCGTTTATAGAGCAATTTCATCGTTTGGCAACTCTTATGACCAGTATTATGGTGAAATTGAAAGTTCTTCGATGTTCCACTTCTAGTTATAAATAGCTCATCCAAAAAAACCTTTCGTTTGTCTCTGACCCAGTGCAGAAAAACGGTACTTATCCATCCACAAAGTGTAATTATTTCTATTTACTTTCAATTACCCATACGTATACATAGGGTAATGAAAGTATAGTATTAGGTTAAAAAAATTATTATTATTATTTTGCATTTCTCCATGTTTTGGAACATCTTGATTTAAAAAAAAAATGATCTAGGAAAAATCTGTCTGTGTGTAAGAGGCCAGCATAACTCCCCAACAAATTGACCTACGATGTTCACATTTGGTGTGCGGGTTGGTGATGACACTGGGACCTTAAGGTTTTAGTCAAAATCGTGCATGTGCATAAGGTAACTGTAATTGAAAAACTCATGCTTTTCAGTAATTGCTAAAAAACGGCTCTAACGATTTTGTTTAAAATTGGTGTGGTAATGCCTCTTAAGGTGTTCTAAACATCCCAACCTCTGAAATTCCCGTAAAAATCTTTAATGGTGTAAAAAGTTGAAAAACTAATCTCTTTAACACATATTTCTCTTTCCTTGAGCATACCTCAACAACGATCGTTTTTTCTTCTCTCCTCAGTTTCACTACAAGAAAGGATAATAAAAGAATCATCGAAAAGTACATCGCCAAAATCATAATTTTTTTATAAAACCATACAAGAATTATCGCAAAAAATCTCGCCAAATTGGCTATTTTTGCCGAATAAATGATGAAAATATAAAAACGGGAAAGGACACAAATCCACGTCAGTATTATAGTGTAATTGAAAGTTGCGCGATATTCCACACCTCTAGTTTAAAAAGTTATAATCTAAACTGTTAGACCGGCTTAATCTTTTAGTAATTTCCCTAACATTTAAAACACACGTTCTTTAAATTTAGGAATCATGTCCAGGGCCTATTCTAACGGGCAGTCGTGGCCTATTTGGGCAGTCGTAAGTCAGAAATTGGGCAGTCGTAAAAAAAAAGGAAAAATAAGGAAATTAAAAATATGATTTTATTAAAGGAGTGCAATTATTATTCATCTTTTTGAATTTGATTATAATAAAATTTAAAATTACTTTTTTATTTGTTTATACAACCCTTCCTTCTTTGAAGTTTCAGCTTCACTGAATATACCTTTGTTCCAATCTTGAAACTTGGCTTATGGAGCATGCGCGTAGCCAAGGGTGCCAAAATTTTTAGATTGTAGAAAAAGCAGTAGAAATTAAAAACCAAAATAAAACTAACCGATCCCCCACCCCAATTTTCATACTGAAATGTAGTAAAATTGTCCGCTTCTATGTTGAGTACCCCTCGTTTTCGGGAAGACTTTCCAGGAATTGGAGTTGACAAATCTCTTCCCTCCACCTTTTTTTTTTGGCGGGCAATTCCAGCCCTTCTTACCCGTTTTCCCCCCCTCCTTCTGCCTGTTGCCTACAGGCTATTAGTGGTACAATACTGTTTCTGTCTGGGTTTGACACTAGTCACCATATTGACCTCTGATCTGATTTAGAAAATTCCTGACCGACAGTTGCATATTTTCGTACAGAAAGTGTAATACTGTGAGTTGCGTAATGTGTTGCATTGCATTCAAGGCTTTGCTTGGAAAACTAGTTATATATTTTTTAATATTAAAGTAAGTACCAACTTTTTTATTTTAAAAATAACACGACACTGTGTTAGTAAAATTCTTCATATAAATAATGATTAATTTAAAATACTCATCGATTAGCATGTCAGTACTGCTTGAATATTGTTTGTAAGTACTGGGAAAATAGTATTGAATATTGACTTTAAGTATTAGCTTATTAGAAAAGAAAGCATACATAATATTTGTTCAATATAAGAAATTATTTTATACACCTTTGGGGCTTCAATTTTTGTCACTGCTCTTTTTTTAAAGCATGCATGAACATTACTGTTGTACAACAGGTTTTGTAGCATTGTGTAAACTCGACATAGCTTTTGGTATCAACATTGTAAAATATATTGCATTCTTCACAAGTGCTAAACTGTATCATACATTGTGTAAGAGACATTTAACTAATTACATTTTAATTAGCTAATTATCTAACTAAAATAACTCTATTGCTATAATTAGATTTTATTTACGTATAAAATACATTGATGCTTGACACTACTGTAATATTATGAACTTTAATAAACTGTCTAAATAGTAAGTAATTTGATGAAATATTTATTTCTAAACAATTAAAAATTTTTTTTTTTTTTTTGTAGTTGTAATAAAAATATTAATTTTTTATGCACATTTTCTTTCGTATTTATGGTTGAAGTAAAAAAAAAAAAAAAAAAAAAAAGGCGAAAAGAACTAAGTAACAAAAATTAGTATATCTATGATAGATGTCTGTGTAGATGAATTTAAACGTAATCTACTATTTTTTTCTAAGTTGAAATATCTTTTAGATTTAGTTTTATTTAGTGCAAATAAAAATGAACTAATTTAATGATTATTTAATATTTGCGTTTCATTCCTGGTTAAACCTTTTAGTCATTTTGATATGAACACATTTTGACCACTCCAATTTAAGGTAGTAGTCTGGTAACTTGCGTTCAAAAAATCAAATTTTTTTTTTTTTTTTGCTTAATTTGAAAGTACAATGTCTTGAGAATATACTGTGGAAATTTCAGACAGAAATTCGAAATATTTCGGGAGTTATAACGAGTTTCCTAGAGCGCCTCGGAGTCCAACCTTTAAGGTCGACCGGCAGCTGCAACCGCTTGGACCCTTCTATTGTTTGCGCTTTTAGTATATTTAAGTTAAAATTCACAGTACTCTGTTAGTATTTGATCGTACGTTGACACGTAAGCATCTAAGATGGATAGGAAAGGAAAAAAACGTGGTACGAAAAGTCCTGGAGATCCAGGCATTAAACGCGTTTTTCTCAAAACATTGTTTTTCTGGTCTGCCCGGGTCCTAACTTTTTTTCTACTGAACCGATTGCTTTCAAATTTTAACAGGCTTTTCTACACACTTATAGTTCTCGTTGGTACTAACGAGAATTTTTTTCACCCCTAACTTTTTATTTTACAACCCTTTCTTTGCTAAAATAAAAGGACTTTTTTTGCTAAAATAAAAGGACTTTTTTTTTCAAAGTCCAACATTTTGTTATTTACCCTTGAAATTTAACTTCAGTAGTTCCGACCAGAATGACCTGTCTATAGATTAAGAATAATCAGGAATATTTGATTTCAGATAACATCAAGATCCAAAATCACCCGGGCCACCCACGTGCATTTTTTTTTTGAGGTTCCAACTTCGAGTGACAATAATAATAGTAATAAACTATTAAATTTTTTCAAATATTTTTTTTTTTTTATATTTTCAATATGTAAATAAAAACACTCTAAATATTCAAGATAATTCATTTTTATTTTCCTATAAAAAACCACCCTCCAAAGAAGTCATGAAAATAGACATAAGTTACCAGACTACTACCTTAATGCGCAACTAATTTGGTCAAAGATAAGTTTGTCCTGAGCCTCGCAAACTCTGAAACCACACTGTGAATATGAATGAGTATATTTAATTATTTAGTTCTACCTATTCTTAATGCATATACCCTTTTCATCTAAAAAAATGGATAGTAAACGGTTGTAATCGGCAACATTGTATATTACAATTGCCACTGCGGTCCTTCTAATTTTTCGGAAGGGTCCTTCTAATTTTTAAAGCAATTGAAAAATTACCTGAGAAATTCTACTTCCCAAAATCGCTTAAATGTTTTGGATTTCATATCCATCCTTAGAGAAATTGACATTGACCAAGAAGTCCTTAATAAACTCTCCAAAAAGCTTCGACTATAAATTCTATTATAAATTACGAGGCAAAATATGTGCTTAATTTATTTTTCTGCAAATTTTGTGTGTGGAGTTGATTAGTAAATTTATATTTTTTTTTATTTACTAGGAAATTACAAAAAAAAATTGTGTCGAAATAGTGTCGAAGATTTAATTTACTAATTAATTGACTAAGTAATTAATGGTATTTAATTTGAAAGTACTATCTTCGAGTTTTATAAACACCACTATTGCAAGCAATTCTTGAATATGGGTGAGCATACCCCCCCCCCCCCCTGAAAAAAAATCCTGGCTGCTCCCCTGTTTTGGAGTTTCATTTTCTCGAAGTTTTGTATTCAGCCATACCAAGGCTGCATCTCTTGCCTGCATACAATGAGGCCTCGTTGTAGCTGACCTTGAAGTTACAAAATTCGTTATTCGACAGTTTCTTGTAAACAGCCCCGTGCTATCATCAACATTCAAGTCCACCCTTCCATTTCTTATCTGCCAAGATAGTCATAAAAGTGCAGGGGGAGGGGAATTGAATGGCGAGGTGGAAGATGACCCCCGGATATTCCACTCCCTTTTTTCCAGCTGGACTTGTGTAATTGGTCTCCTTCCACAGTGTAAAAAGAAATAGCCAAGGAGGAAGGCACCCCCTATCCTCTACAGGGTGTTGGGTAACACTTCCCGTCTTTAAAGGGGTTGTTAAGTCAACAATTATATCTTGCAGTCCAATTGTGGTCTCGAGGTCGCTTATATGAAATTTCTGGAATCGTCTTCTTCCCACAACCGAGTGGAAACGATGGGGCTCTTTTTTATTTTTGCTCTTGCCCAGAGATCACAAAAAGAAATGTTAACTGGGATCAGGGGTGTCCTTGGACGTCAAAACCCATGGTGACAAGTGATTGAACAGTTAGAGACAGGCTTGTTCAAAGATTGTTTTTGCCATGCTAGTAGTGTATCTATTGATGAGATTGAAAAGGTATGCCCAACTTTTTTTTATGTAAAAGTTATAGAATAAACCTAATGGTTTAAACAAATTATAGAAAAAATAATATAACTTTCAGGGGGATCATATAACGATGTATCAGAAATCATATTTCTAATTTTACCATAATTAGATGAGAAGATCAAGTGATAGTTCAGCTCCAGTGTACTAAGATACACTTCTAATATTTTAAATAAAACTTAATCGAATTATGTATTTAGTGAAACTACTGTTTCACGTCAAATTTAGATAGCCGACCAAACGGTATAGTGGTTAGAGTGCTAGCTTCTGGACCGCGAGGTTGCGGGTTCGAGTCCCGTGTTAGGCATGGGTGTTTGTAAATGTATGTTGGCTTGTCTAATGACGAATGTTTCGGCGCGTTATAGCCCTCGTGTTGCTGACGGCGCCAGATAATCTGAATACAACCAACCAAATTTAGATACAAATTTAGTCAAATTTAGAATTTTAAATATCATCATTGATTCAATCATCTTTAAAAGGCATTTTAGGTACATTTACTGGTAAGGGTAACACGAAGTTTGAACAAATTATTAAAAAAAATTCTCGTTCATAATTAAAGATTGAGAGTTTTAGAAAAATTATTTTGTAAATAAGTAGTATTATCGAGATATATTCGTATTCCGAGAATCTACAGAAATAAATCATGCGGATCAAAAGCTTATGGGAATACTCATAAACCTCAATCACAAAAGTTATAGAACTGTGCTGTTTACCAAGTTAAAGGTTTCGGCGAGGTAATTAAGTTGACAAAAAATTCTCTAAATGAACATGCTTAAAAATCTGTACCGAAGAAGTGTAGAGTATCACTATTTTAAGTTATATATCAGGCATAAAATAATGCTAGTAAAGTTTATAAACAGCGAAAATGGATTTGGTCGGTAGGTTTTAGATTTAATTTTCTTTAGAGCAAGTTATATACTGAGGTTATACTGCCGTCATAAGCAAGAAGTCCAAAATCCAAAAAAAAAATTCAATTGCATATTTTGAAATTAATTGCATAGTTGTATGGTTTGTACGGCCTAAAAACTTGAGCCATTCAATGAAATAAAAAGATTATTTTCTATGGGTTAATCGGAAAGTGTCAAAATATATGCAATTAAATTGTTTTGAGTTTAGGGCTTTTTTTAACTTATGACGGCAGGATACTTCTCCGAATGTATGTTCCAAATACGTTTCAAAGGGACTGCCTTTTCGAAAGGAAGCTTCCCCTCTTCCTCACATTTGTGTCTCGAACTGAGAAAAACAAGAAAAACTCTTACCAGGCAACACAATAATTGGCATATCCAGGGCTGCCACTGACTGTAAGCTTTGAAAATAGTTGCTTTAGTAGCCTCAGATGTTAAAAATAGTAGCCAAAATAGTAGTCTCAAACATTGAAAATAGTAGTCTCAAACGTTGAAAATAGTAGCCTCACTTTTCATAACGATTGATTTTTTAAGTCGGTAAAGACTTTCCTCTTGTTTTAAAGGTTTTAAGTTATCATCAAAATCGGAATAAAACTGTTGATTTACATAAACACGAAAACCCAGAGACACTCTTCTTTCAATTCAAAATAGTGTCTAATACATAACATCCCATACGGTAAAAGGTATGTGTCTTGAGGGAGGCGCTATCGTATTTGCATAATGCGATGGAAATTGACAACTCAACCGTACTCCCAGACAGCACTCCCAGAAAGCTAAACTTCACGCAAAAGCGACGGTAAAAATCGATTGGCAAAACAAGATATATATATATATTTTAATTTTCAAAGTAAGACAACTTTTTGGCAGAAAAACAAGTTTTATGTTTAAACAATTATACTATATATTGACAATGACAGGCGAATTTAATTAAGACCAGTTTTTAAATTTTTAACAGGATAGCTTAAGAATTTGAGAAACAAAATTCCTCAACATTTCCCTAATTTCCAGAAACTTCCCTGATGTACATCTCTGTCCACGTTATCATTAAAAAAACGAAGAAAATATGACCAGTTTAAAAATATATAAATTTGACTATTTACAATTACATATACTTATCAAAGCATAATTGCACCAAAATATAAATAAACCTGCTAAAAATCAAAACAAGCATCTTTAGAGCATGAAAAAAAAAGGGGGAAAACATTAATAAAAAAAAATACAAAATTCACATAAATCAATTTACAAACTACACCCATACTTGCTAACTTCAAGGAAAAGAAACTAGCACAATACTTTTCTTTTAGTTTAAAAAATAACACAAATAAAACATGTTTTCTTTAATATATGTCATAGGCTGTATCCTGATCATAACATAAATTTTAAACAGTTTCCTACATATTTAATAAACTTGGGCATGCATAATTAATCAGCATTTTGCTATTCAGTCACAAATTTCCCTAGGTATAATATTTCATAAAAAAAATTATGTCTTTTGAAGTTGAAGAAGAAAGGCTTGAAATTAACAGCTTCTTATAAAAATTACTCATAAATATATAGAAATAAAATTTTGTACAACAAAAATATTATCTTAAACCACTAAAGTACATATTAAATGAGGCAAAAAATCGTTTTCATGAAATATAACAAGCATAGCATTCGGCAGGGGGAAAAGATGCATGGACTTTTTTAAAAATTCCATGTCCCTTTGCCTGAATGTATGCAGTAGCGCATTCAGATTTTTTATTTTTTGGAGGGGGAGGAGGATGTTTCAATTCTTTGTTTGATTTATATTAAACATATAAATCAAAAACACATATCACTTTCAGTTAATTATGATTAGTAAAATGTCAAAATTAAAGTACAAAAAAAAAAAAAAAAAAAAAAAAAAAAAATAATAATAATAACACTAATAATAATCAAGTACAGGATCTAACCCTTTTTGCTTATTAATGCCTATAGATTTGTTGCACATCTATAACAGTGCTGTAAAGGGTTAATAAAAACAAAAAAATATGATGGAATCAATTTGAAATATTAAGGAATTTAGGGTTCTAATATATTCTATTGACAAAAAACACAAGACAAGAATAAAAACAATCATGTCTGTAAGGGATGCAGTCAGATTGAAGTTTGAGATTTTTATTTTTTTTTAAATAATGCGCCGGCGGTCGCGAAGCTATAAGGTAACCAAAAATCTAACACAAATAATGTGTAAATAATTGTTCCAAGAATAACAGTAATTTCAGAAAGTAAAAAAAAAAAAAAAAAAAAAAAAAAAAAACACGGAACATGAACGTGCGATTGTGGGCCGAGGATAGGGGATTGGCTTGTTTGGCTCAGCTGCTGAGAGTAGGAAAAGGTCGAAAACTTCGTACTCCCAAATCGGCCAACTAGCTAGATATTGAGAGACTTTTACGAAAAAGCACATGACAAAACCTGTATTATTCAACGCACCGACGACACGGCATACACTTCTTGTGACGCCAGCCGGGATAGATGTCCGCACCTGCACTGGGAATGCGAGAAGGGAAACTCAAAAATTTCAAAATTCCTTGACTAAAGAGTAATTTTAAGAAATACCTTGACATTTACCTGAATTCCCGATTCTATCGCCACCCTGTTTAAGCTACATTCAAAGTAATTAAATTGCCTCAAAATTTAAATTATTTTATTATTTATAAATTTAGCTACAACATTGAAATTCTAATAATTCTGCATCGATTGACCTACACGGCGAAATCGTCACTAATCTCGGACATAACGTCTATTTAACATCAATTCTGTCCATAACTCCATACTGATAGCATTTTCTTCCGGGCGCTCACCACAAATTCATTTTTGTTAAGTAGAGTAAATAAAGTGAAATAATTTGATTTTTCAAAATATAACAGTGTATAAAACATTGGAAAAACAGGCAGGAGAAAATGACCGCGGTTGCCGTCAAAACCCACAATCTCGCGTGAGCGGTAACTATCGTCGAACTAGCAAAATGACCACTGTACCAGCGAATATGAACAATTATTTCGGAAGTATTTGCTCTCTCCTACCTTAAAAAAAAATCACCATTTTGAGAAAAATTTTAGTACCTTAGTGCCGATTTTTTTTCGTGCTACCATCAGACTGTATCCAATTTCTTAAAAAATAGTCGCCTTAGTCCAAAAATAGTTGAAGGTTTTGTTAAAAATAGTCGTTTTAGGCCCTTTTTTCATTGAATTAGTCGCCATAGTCACCTGGCCACTAAAATAGTCGCTTTAGTAGCCTTTTTAGTCGCCTGTGGCAGCCCTGCATATCTGACATAATTCAAGCTATTCCGACGGTGATCCCTTAACGCCTCGAATTTGGTAACATTAAATTAAATAATTAAGTTTAAATTTTAACAACTCTGTGTTAAATTTAAAAACTAAGAAGACCTGAAATTATAAACGTATAAATGACTTATAAACATGGCGAATCACAATTTTAAATTCCATACATAGGAGGTGAAAATATCATCATGAGACTGCTTAATAAGCCAATTTTTTTTTTAATTCTTTGTTTAGCGTAATAATGTTTGTAATGAGAAGGGGGGGGGGGGAGGGGAGATCGGAAGTTTGGGCAGTCGTAAAAATTCCTTAGAATAGGCTTTGATCATGTCTGTTTCAATCGTAGTTCAATTTTTTTTTACCTCACTCTGTTTTCACAATGAAAGAAAATATATCTGACACGCAATTTATCTTTGCGGCATCACTATAAAATATTGCAAAAGTTAAATAAAATGAAAAACACTTTAAAATCGAGCTTGATCCTAATATTTTTCTAGATTGTCTCATGTATAAAAAAAAATTTTGAATTTCAAATTAAAAAGTAATTTCAATTGTCGTAGTATTCTCATTAGTATAATTGAAACTGTCGCATAGCAAATAAATGTATAGTGTATATTGCATACTACTCAAATGTGTAGTTCTGAAAAAAAAAAAAAAATACTTTTTGCTTGGCCTTAACGTTATTTCCAGCACTTAGATACAAACTTTTTTAAATTACGACTTACTGTTTTGTATCGTGCTGCCATCTACTGAATAGTTTCAACTTCATAAAATGTTTGGATTTTCTAATAGTCTTACTTATCTAAAACTACAGAAACAAAATATGCAGTCAGGGGCGTGGCCAGGATTTTTTTCGGGGAGGGAGGGGGGGGATATGTGCATTCATATTCAGAAAGCATTTATAATAATGATCCATAAAATAATGGCTAAAAATACCCTTAATTAATTAACTAATTAAATATACGGGGCTATTGACCGAGAGATAACTTCTTAGCAGAAAAAAAAAAAATCTAAATTTTATTTACTTTCACTCACAACATTTGCAGAAAGTTTAGTTAAGCACATATGTTACTTTCTGCTATTGCTATTTCTAAGGTAAAACTTTTGCTTGCAACAAGACATCCTGAATTTCTTAAAAATTAAAATATATTTTCGAAGAGGGGATATATCCCTCCCTAGCTAAGTGTCTGCAATAAATCCCCCCCCCCCCCACCAAAACTGAACCTCACTGAAAGGTTCATTGCCGAGTAAATAAACTAGCCTCATTCATAATTTATACTTTTAATTTGCTACTGCTTTCCTAAGGTAAAACTTTTATTTGTAACCAAAATTACTTCCAAACCCTATTTCTTAAAAGTTAAAACATATTTTCGAGGAGAGGATATATCCCCCACCCCCTCCTGAAAACATATGTAATTTTTAAATTTATTGCTAGTACTTCTTCTGATGTAAAACTTTTTCTTACAACAAGAGATCCCAAATTTTTAAAAGTTAAGATATTTTGAGATTGCGGGGAGAAGGGGGGGATATATCTCCACCCCTGGCTATGCGCCTGAATGCAGTGGACCTTTAGTCATCACTAGGAGCATAGCTAGGTGGAGGGATATATCCCCATGAAATAGGGGGGAAATTTCTTAACATACAGGATAAGTACTTGCAACTAAATATATTTGCCATTAATATCAAAAATTGTTATGATTTGCCGAGTTATAATTTCATATCCGCTCCCGAAAAAAATCTTTGGCTACGTCCTTGGTCCTCACTATTAAAATAACTAAATGCATTTAAAGATGTTGAATTTAAACATACTATAACTTTTAGTAATAAGATAAAAATTATTGTATTATCCTATCAAATTAAAGTTAAAAGACTTATATCGAACGTCGTGTAAATAACATGTGATGGGCTTGCATCAGAAAAAGAAATGCAGAACTATTTCATTCTTCCCGAGAGAGAGAATTGTACAGTATAATAGCTTACATGGTCACATGATCAAAAATCAAAGATTTGCATAAATTACTTCATATTTGTCAAGCAATCTAAATTAAGAATATATATACAAATATTGTGGAAATGACTTAAAATTAAGTCCGTAGACGTCTTGAACCAGTGGCGAACCGATACAACTTTTGTGGTATCCTGTTGGAATTTTGTCGACCCTGAGATGGCAAAAATAAATTATTGTTAGTAAAAATGCACCCAAATTGGTTAAAATAAACCAAACTTTTTAATTTGGAATATCGAAGGGAAGTGAATCAATTGTCGCAAAAGGTGTTTCCATTGTTATTCTAAGAGATTGCTACCTGTGCTTAATCAGAGAAAACGACCGGAAAGTTAAAGTTTAATATCCATAATCATGGTGTTATTATCTAAGTGTAATATTCATCTGAAGTGGAGGTTTAAAACTGTAAATTGGTACACTTAGACTTTGGTTTTGTAGGAAAGAAGAAAAGTGATCATTACAAAAAAAAACACCTCCCATCTAAAAATAATATGCAAGATGCAACAACAGAAAGACGAATAAACATTAAAAATATTTATTCCAAATTAGTATCATAAAATACTTATTAACCAGTTGTTTAACATTATGGTTACATTAAGAAAATAGACGCATTTCTTCATACACCTATAAGAGATTCCGATTACAAAGATATTCATACATTTTTTAATGGTGCAGTTTTTTTAAGAAGTCACACAAATATAACTTAAAATTTAATACAATACTTTTTTATACAGTATTTTTTGTTTCCAGCATGATATGCAAAAAATCAAGTTCTGCAAAGAATCAAGCTTTGACACTTATTTTGACCACATATGCATTTTTAGCAATAAAATTAAAAACTTATTAGTTTTATGCAAAATATGAGCATTATTTATCTTTAATGAACTTACCATATCTTAAAGTTGTTAGGAAATTTAATTGCAAACATTCTGCATCATAAAAGAACTTCATTGGTCAGATTCCTTATACATCATCGATTTTGGCAACTTAGTTAATAGTTATGACATAGTTTAATAAATGTGAGATTAATATACATTACAAAAAGAATACCTATTTAAATACTAATACATAATGTTGAATATAAACATAAATCTGCTGATCAACAGTCCAATGACATTTCTCAGCAAATTTATACTTTTCCCACCAACAGCATCACTTACTAGATTGCAACTTACAGGGTTTAATATATTAAGATTGCTCAGAAATGATTAACTTTGTTTCCACATAAATAAAAAGAAAAGCTCTTGCAAATGAGTTCAGCAACAGTGTCATGGAAAAAAAAGGACATTTGTGTCCCTTAATAAGTTGCAGAACAAAGTGAATAAATAACATTGAGTCCCTACAAACTAAAAGTGAAGTAGATAATCTATTTTTAGTCGCTTGTGGCTACCAAAATTTTTCTTTTGGTTTCACTACCTCCATGTTATTTTGGCAACAATAGAGAATATTTATTTGAAATATTGAAGATTAGGATACTAATATTCCGTCTTTAAAAAGACACATTTTTTTGGTCGCAACAAAGAACTCAGTTTCACAAAATAATTTTTTTTGGATAACAATTTAAAATCACTTTACTCACAGATGTCTAAAATAATTTTCCTTGACAATTTAATATAACTATAGTAACTGGTCCTGGTAGAAACTTTTTGAATAATAGGTTATTTTTCTTGTTCTCTATCTATCCAAAATTTAATATTTTCCCAGCATGCAATAAATCATGTTATAAGGATCCATGTTCAACACTAAAAAAGTAGGTTAATAACGAAAAGAAATGATTTCTTACACTTATGGAATTTTTATCACTTTTTAACTTGCACATAAAGAATATTAAACAACCAGATTAAATTGCAATTTTCAAAATAATCTCTAATAATCCATAACTTTTTTCTGATATTTGTCTGTTGCTAAACAACAATTTATTTTGCATACAAGCTTACAACAAAGCCGCAAGTATTTTACAACTTAATTTTATAACTTTTAACGGGGGAAAAAAATCAATGAATCACTGCTGCGAAACATTTTGAAGGACAGTTGAAATTTTTAAAATTAATAAACCACAAACTTACATCGAGCATTCTTATAGAAAATATCAAGTTTTATTGGATTGTGAAAACGCTACATAAAACTAAACTACTAGTTACATAAAAAAAAAATCCAAAGACACACACAAAAAAATCAAAAATGTGTTCATTACTTGGAATGTTAAGCAAAGGCAGTTCTAACAAAACTTAGAAGAAAATGTGCAGTAAAACTGCACTTAGACTGGACCACTTAATTATCATTAACTTTAACAAGATTGCCACAAAGAATATGTTTTGATGACCTAGAGATTTTCAAAAAAGAAAAAGCAGGTAATATATTACAAAAAGTTCCTTCAGGGTTCCCACTCAAATTACAGAATGAAAATCAATGACTTTTAATGACCTAATTAATGTTAAGGACCTTTCAAAATTTGTTTTTAGGCACCATGTCTATACGTAAATTTTTAATAAAGTATATTCTACCAAAAGAGTTACAAGTTGGCGCATGCATAATACAAATGTCAGAGAATTTTGATAAGTGGCAGTCACAAGGGGATATCAAGTCTGAATTGTATTTTTATAAATTTTGCAGTTGGTGACACAACATCCACAAAAATTAAGGATTTCTAAGTATTTTCAAGGACTTTTAAGCACCTTGAAGCATTTTCAAGGACTTTTAAGCACCTCGAAGCATTTTCAAGGACTTTTAAGGTTTTGAAAACAATTTTAAAAATATTAAGCAGTTTTAACCCCTTACCTGCTGAAGAAAACTTACCGAGATTCGTTCCACAGTGCCACTGTTTTTCACATAGGCACGCTTAGTTATGCAGAACATTTTAAAATTATGTATATTTATAGATTTAAGTAAGAAAATATTATTCTTAACACTGGATGATGGCCAAAGTGATCATAGGAAATGTTTAAAACAATTTTAAGTGCAAATTTTTTTTGAAATTTTCAAAATTAAAAATTTGATATTTTATTTTATTACTATGCAAATTTAGGCAAGAAAATGTTATTTTTATCACCGAATGATGTCCAAAATGATCTTATGAAATGTTTAGCCCCATTTTAAGAGCAAATTGTTATGAAAATTTTAAAATTGCAATGTAATCAATCGTACTTCGGAAAGGTGTATATATACGCTCGGGGCAGTTAACATATCGACTTAGCGAGACGTATATATACCCCAGCAGCAAGCAAGGGGTTAATGACCGTGGGAACCCTGTTCCTTATTTTAAAGAAAGACAATTTCTGAGCAATCGAATAATACATTATGGAATATAGTTGTAAAAGGAGGATAAGTAAACAACTTCAATAAATAGAAAAAAAAAAAAACTTTCCTACATGCAAACAAACCCTTTAACAATCCTAACTTAACAATATAAATATTAATTATGGCACTTATTACATTTCAGATCAATAACTATAAAATTACTAATTTAAAAAAAAACTGTTATATTGAAAATAACACCTGCTATGCATTCTAAAGATAAGATGTTAAGTTCTGATTGGCAGTGTACAAAGTGACACACAAACAATTCCTTAAGGCCAAATAAATATTATTGCCACTATACGACAGTTTTTATAAGGGAAACAATTTTAATCCTGTAGTACTACATACATTTAGAAGTGTACAGATAAAGACACAGTTAAAACTCTTTAGACACAGACCCTTTTACAAAAATACCATTACACCTATAAAGAATGCTGATTTCTCTTTTTTGATGAGTTTCATTTAAATTTAAATTAAAAATTACAAAGTCTCCAAAAACAAAATCACTTTTTTTTAGAAATAGATACACCATGTAATTAACCTAATAACTCCAATAAAATAATGAACTTTTTAAAATTTTTTAAAAACACATTAGAAATTAGTTAAAAATCATTCAAATTTTGGATGTATACAACCACAGTAAACTTGTGGTACAAAATATTATAATGCATAATAAAATGTCCACCCATTTAAATATTTAAAAACCAACTTAGTATTTCCAACTTGATATATATATCTCCAATATTACTAAAAATAACGATTTAAAGATTCATTTTTAAGCTGAACCTATAAAACAACCATTTTAAACTTTCAGACAAATTACAAACTAAATACCAGTCAAATAGTGGAAATTTTTTAACTAAGCACAACAAAATAATACTGCAAATTAAATTTCAAACAGAAAATATTCTCTCGAGTTTTTCTAAAGTGCTGTACAATTCAAAGTTTCAATTCTGTGTAATGGTCTCGGTAATGTAAATAAGATACAGTCCTTAAGGGAACTTGGTACTCTTCGAACTTTTTTTTTTATTTAAGCCTTTAAAATTATAATTTTTACATATTTGGATATATTACTATGCAAAAACTAAATTTTATTAAAAAATAAAGTTCACAGTGCTCTAAATTTTCATTTTTTTTTTTTTTTAAATCATCAAATTTCAAATTCTATCTACTTTTTCCTTTTTCTCTCTATATATATATTTTAAATTTCCTAGTAATATACTATAACTGTTTAGGCATCAGATTTAGAATAAGTAAAAACGATTATTGTGGTACCTATATGTAAAAGCCGGTTATTTTTCAATATTTAAATTTGTAAAAAAAAAAGTTTTTATTTTATTTAAAAATCCGTCTATTTTTGTCAAATATATATTAAGAATGACACGCAAAAAAAAATGTCAAGTCATTTCATTCATATTTGCTGCAGTTTTAGCATTTTGAGAAAGGTAGGAATTTCAAAAATCACAAACCGAGAAAAATGAGTCCGAAACATCGAAAGAGCTATTGCAGCAATGTTAAATTCTCCATAAAATTAGTTTTTTTGCAATTGCAGTTATGGGATCAACTCAAAACTTGCCAGAATAAGGAGAAGGTTTCAAGGATTTTAAACACGCAAAAAATAGAAAATTAATATTTTTATCATTTTTTGTGAAAACAAAGGGTACCAAGTCCCCTTAAAAAGTAAAAAACAAAGTTTCCTTTTCATAAAGTATCTTAAAATGTTATTTAGTTATAGCATTCAAGAGCAGTAACTTCTAGTACACACTTATGTAAAAATATGTTACACTTTTTATACACGCTAAAAGACAAAGTTATAAACAAGATTTAACAATCAGTCGATTCCAAGACTCCCTCATTGGGGCCATAGAAAACACAGTAAGGCATAGTTTGGCTGGCAGACAGATAGCAGTGCTACATTGTAGTCCACGACTTGTAAGTTGCATAGAAAAATCAAGCTTAAAAATACATTTTAAGGCTAAGCAATACGGAATTGCACCTATCATAAATAATGTGACCACAAACCAAATACCGATTATCACACTTCGCTGGCTGCAACACATCCGAGATCAATTTATATAAAGTAGACTGAGATGCGAGTGCAAGTTTAGCTATCTCATCAAACACCATTCTGAATATTTTATTAAATGTAGAGAAATGGTAGATTAAAAATATACTGTTTTGCCTGGGGGAAAATGGCAAAACTATTCGAAAATCAACTAAATGAGTTGAAAGGAATTTGATGGCCAAATATGTCACAACGGCAAATAATAAGCATTCTTTTTTATTTGGCAACACATCGCTCTTAAACTTTCAATGAGGAAGGGTTCACATATCTGGCACCAAATACTTGTATCTTTTTTTTATATAAGTGAGTCAAGTTGGTAATAAATATTATGCAATTGATGACACATCTTTATTGCCAATTTGCTTCACTTTTAAAAGAGGCAAGTATTCGGCAAAAAAAAAAAAATGCTCGTTATTTAGCAAATTATGACACATTCAGCCATCAAATTTAGTTCGACTTATTCAAATAGTTTGGCCATTTTGGCCCCGACAGACCAGTATATTCATAATTTACTAGCGTTTCTCTATATTCTATAAAAAAAATCAGACTGTCAAAAATCAATGAGGTACCTACACTTTCAGTTATCTCCTACACTGAAGGTTCAGCAAGTGAAACAAAAGCAATTAATATGCACATTGGATGTTAAACAGTGCATTGTCCAATCATTTACCTTGCTTTATAAGTACTTCGCCTATTTCCTTGGGAAGCACCTATTTCATATTTTAAAACGACATAATTTAAACATTTTTATAAATGGGCTTAAGATATTAAAAAAATTTCTCTAGAATGCATTCAAACGATTTGAATAAATTATATTGAAATGTTACTATCAAAGAATAACACGGACATGAATGTTCACGTCAAATTCAGCAAAATCTGTTTTGCAAATTAACAAAATCCGAATTAAACATTTCTTGAGCAAATACTTGTTGAAATTGCAACATTGTAACTACAAACTAAATGCTTCATTTGATACATGTGATATTAACAAATTATGCAATACAAATTTGAGTAAAAGGAAATGTAGCTGCCTTTTTATAAACATTTTTAAAAATCAGAACTCCATTGATAGTAAATGGGCAACTTCTATATCAAAAAATTTTGAGTGGTGTCTACTGCTGCTCACCATGAAAGAAGAAAAAAAAAAAAAAAAAAAAAAAATACCACTCTATTAGAGTATTTATCTTGTTTTTCTTAATATATTACAAAAATGAGCTGACAAAAATGTCCAATAATCTTATTTAATTGAACACAAAAAAGGGTAGTTAATATATATATATATTTAGATACTTATGGGCAAGGGGGAAAAAGTAAGAAACTGCCAGAAAATAAAAATTCCTTCCTACTTTAAGACTTATTTAGAATAAATTTTAGATACTTAAGTACAAAGAAAAAAAGTAAGAAAGAGCTAGAAAATAAACATTCATTCGAAGCAAAAATGTAGACAAAACTCAAAATACTCATTTGATATATAGCTCATTAGTTTACCAAGTTAAAAAAAAATTTTTTATAAGACTTGACATCTTCAAAAATCAAGAGAAAAACAATCATTTAATATTTCATAATATTATAAACAATTAAATAGCATCAATACAAGTTACTCGACAAAAAAAACTTTTAAAAATTCCTTTTACAATAAATACAAGATACAATCAATAAATTTAAAACTCCGGAGGGGGTAAGAAAATTAACTGTTTCAATCACTGCTCAGCAGCAATAAGACAGTTTTTAAGATATATAACATTCCACAAACTGTTATTCTGCATGCCAGGTACATAGAAAGAGTTCAAATATAACAGTTATTATATAACAGTAACAAATGCAAAGGATAAAAATCAGTTAGCTCTTCTATGTGTAAGGGAGTTATGTGATGGGGAAGAAGGAAGTTCTCGACTTCCCTCCGAGTTCAGCTCATTTCCAACTCGCTGGAAGGCTTGAGATATCTGCTTCTGGCTGGGGAATATGAACTGAAAATAAAATAAAATATGAGCATAGTTGGCTTGAGAGCTTTTGAAAAGAAATGCAATTTCAAACATTATACAGCCAAGCTCCGTTAACAAGAAATCACTTAACACAAAATCCTGTTTAAGGGGAATAGGTACCCAAAAATTTATAATTAATAGATTTTGTGTTAATTATTGTTTATCAAAATTTAAATTCTTCCCTTTAAAAGGATACCTCATTTGTAATAATACCTCAACTACAGGGATGTAAGTGCCAAAATGTGATTTTGGAGCACTTCTGGAGCAGTAAAAATATGGTTTTGGAGCAGTGAAATACGGTTTTGGAGCAGTAAAAATAGGATTTTGGAGCAGTTAAATACGGTTTTGGAGCAGTAAAAATATGATTTTGGAGCAGTTAGATACGGTTTTGGAGCAGTAAAGTATTGCATTAAAATTAACGATTTGTCGAATATTTGTTAGTATTTTGACCGAAATATATCTACTTTATGCTAACTTAAAGTCAATTTGCGTGTAAATTAATTTACATTAAGAATAATTATTAATTTGAATATATTATGTAAAAGATAAATGAAATGGTAGTGTTTATTTTCAGATAGGGCATTTTTTGTCATTTTTCGTGCTATTATCAGTGCTAGGAAAAAAAGAACGTGATCATTAACTTCTGGCCCAACAATAAAAGTCTGAAGAAATTCATTTCCCTTTCAAACTATCCAATAAGAAACCATGATTTCATATTTTTAATACTGAGCTCAAAACAAACACTGAAAATTTAAAAAGTAAATTTCGTAAAATTAATAGCTGATAGTTGTAATGGTTTCTTTTATATTAGTAGTACTATTATTTTTCTTCATTAAAATAATATTTACTTACTCAAATGTTATGATCGATTATGGATAATTTACAAGTATTTCAACAATCCATTGCATGTCTAATTAAATTTGAAAATACAATTATAAAACAAATAAACAAACTCTGCAAAAAAATTTGCACACCTATTTAGCTTAAAAAGTATTTAGAATAATTTTTTTTTTACATTATATTGATTTTAAATATGATAAATTGTCGAAATACAATAATCAACTCCAAATAATAAGACTGTCAATAATAATCCAATTAAAATGTATAAGTCCTCCATTACAAATGTTGTACATACATGTATTTTTAAGCAATGAAAACAAGTACATTTTTTTGCCTATTTGGTAGAATGCAATGAAACAAAAGCTTGTTTCTTTCTGTTCTCTTCCAGGTTCTTTAAGTACATACTGATTCTTGATTTTGTTTCTTTAAGAAGCACTTGTCCGCTTTCTACGAGATGCATACTCTTCTTTTTAATCCCTTCTTCAATATTTTTTTCAGAATTGTTTAATAATTCTTGGGATGCTTTTAATTTTTGTTGTGTATCAGATTCTTCAGCTTTCAATTGCATTGTGTCTGTAATGACTTCAACTTTTGGCTTAGTAACTTTTCGTTTTTGTTGCTTCATTCTGCTTAAATACTTTTTGTAAGCACCTCGTGCAGCTTTTAGCATCTCAACTGTAACCTGAAATGTGTCCAAGCCTCCTAGTGTTTCAACATGTGATTTCACTTGTCTTAGACCATTTATACTGTAAATATTTAAATTTAATCGACTCTCCAACAGTTGCTTATTTATGCTGAAACCTCTCTACATCCGCATTTCCATGAGGCAGACTCAGAAGGGCATTAGATAACATTAGATAGCAAAGGATACTTCGCATTTCCAAGATTATCTCTAATGCAGTGATGCAAGTACCAAAATGTGATTTTAGAGCACTGTCAGAGCAGTAAAAATAACATTTTGGAGCAGTAAATTATTACATTTAAATTAGTGATGAAGCAAATATTTCTGTATATTTCAACCTTGATATTTCAAATTAATTTAAAGTAAAAAAAAAGGTGTAACTTGTTCATTATATAAATACGTTTGCATTCTAAATTTACATTAATTTGATTGCATTACTCAAAAACTAAATTAAAAAGCATGACATTTATTAACATCTTTGCCAACAATTAAAATATTAGAAGTTTTCAATGATATCATAAGGTTCGGGGCACAGCATAACCCTAGTGTTGCTTTGCGCCACAAAAACTAACCAACCAACCAATCATTAGGTTCGGTTCATCAGTGAAAGTTTTTCGAAATAATCTCAGTTAGCTACTTTTAACAACTGATGAAATAAGATTTTTTCCTTAAATTACCTATAGAAGTTCTTCCCAATAATCCAAAACAATTTAACTGTATACAAAGTACTACCCCCCCCCCCCCCCATGCAAAAAAAGTTAAACAAGGCTGCTTAACAGCAATCATTAGATTTCATAACATTGTTTGGGCTGGTAGCTTCACTTAGCAGGTTTTTTTTTAGGGCTATTTGTTAATTGGAAGACATTTTTTTTAACTCAAAAATTAATACCTCTAACTGAAATTTGACAATTATACTAGCATTTAATTTATATATATATATAAAAAAAAAAAAAAAAAAAAAAACTTCTAATGTAATTAAATAATAAATTAAAACAAGGCAGGTTGAAAAATAGTAATTTTTGTAGTGGTTTGTTTTATAACACTACTTTCCATTGTCTAAATGGATTATAGAGGGTTCCCATGAGAAATCTCAAGGTCAATGGAAACAAAATGATCTTAAATCTGTGGTTTTGTGTAATCCTTAAAAAAAAACCGACACATTTGGTTAGGTTTTTTTTTTAATATATGCTAAAAAATAATCATGTATTCTTAAAGTACTAAGAAAAATATTTATTATCTTTAGTTACAACCAGGCAAGAAAAAATATCCAAATTGGATGCATAAAGATTGATTTCATGCCTTCTACAGTTTGAATAGAAAGCGCGAATCCCTGTTTGGTTGATTGAAGTTTAACGGCGCAAAGACCATACTGCCGCGAATCCCTGATCTTTCCCGCGGCTAATTTAAAAACAAATATTTATAAATACAAGAAATCTTTACTTTTTTTTAAATAGAGGCTTAAATCCTCCTCCCCCATGCAAGTTCTTCGTAGAATTTCTAGTCTACCTACGGTACGACTTGGCGCTTTTTCTGGGAATTGGCTACAATAAAAGAATGACGTAATATGCTTTTTCCCGTTTGTTGCCAAGTCAAAATCATGATCCAACATCCAGGGTTACCAAAAAATCATTTACTAATAGTCACCAATCCTTCCACCTAATCACCACGGCAAGTTCAAAATTCAAATCCCGTTTTACCGATGACTTAGAAATTAAGCCCTGAAGTGTTTGGAGAGGGGGCTGTCAATTGGATTAAGAAGTTTAGAAATTAAAAAAAATATTCGAGTTTTCTTTTAGCTTAAAGAAAGCTATGTATTTCTTTATTATTGAAACCAGGCAAGAGAGCAAATCTAAACCGGATGCACTAAGATTGCTTGTGTGAAAAATAGAATACTTGTATTCTATTTTTAACACGGAGCCTCGGTAAAAAAAAATTCTAAAAATAATCATGTATTCTATAAGTATATATATATAAAAAAAAAATTTATAACTAAAATCAGCCAAAAAACAGATTTAAATCAGATGTACGATTCATTTACTGCTTCTTTACAGTTTGAAAAACCTACAACTAAACTGAGAGAATGTAATATGTATTTTCAAGTGCGAACCCGTTCCGGCACGTTAGCTGACGAAAAACGCCCTTGAAGTGCAAAATACTCGTTATCGCTTTATTGGCGACGTTCCATGATAATTTGGAAAAATTTCGAGCCAAAATTCTCGCCAAGTAGTTTTTGAAGTCAAAAAATGATTTTTTGGCGCAGTTCGGCGCAATCTTGGCCGAAAAGAGGTTTTTGGCGCAGTTTGGAGCAGGGTAGTCAGTTTGGCGCACTTCGGCGCAATTGGAGCAGCTCTTACATCCCTGCAACTAGGAATATTTGTAATAATTTTTTGAAGACAAATTTGGTAACTATTAGTGTGAGTAAAGTTTTCTTTAAAATGTGCTTTTCTCAAAACTACATGTTTCATTATTCATGTACCTTTTTCTCAGAAATTGTGCTATCTTCTTGAAATTTTTACCACGTATTCCTTTTATGTATCTATATACACTGAAGTGAGATTTTTTTATTTTAAAAATATTTTTTACTATGGCTTTTTTTTTGGCAAAAAAAACCTTGCAATTTTTAACAAATTTGAGTGACTGTCACAAAAATTCATTTAACATGTTGATGCCGGTGCCAATATTCAAGGTTTTCTCTGTGAGGTGGCGCTTAACTTCACTGTCCGCTTCGAGCAGCCCAGTTACTGTTACACTGTTTAACACGATATTTGCGCGCTAGTATTCACTAGGCAATTCTTATAAATCGCGACAAGCTAAAAAGGAATCTGAAATTAGTTCTCGTCCATCATTCGCAGTTTTTGAGAAAATTGATTTTCAGAAAAATTGCAATTTTTCAACTTTGACCTCAATTTATAAAAAAGCTAGACGATTCCTGTTCAGGATGCAATGAATTTCGTGGACATTAACTAACATATTGATGTATAATAGTTTGGCAATATCAATTTGAGTATACCTGTAAGTGTAGCTGAAGGGACCAGCTTTGGCCATAATTTTGGAGTACTTTTTTTTATTTTTCTCAAAAAGTACAGGTCTAACGCGAGTTTTGACCATGCACGCAATTGTGAGACACGTTCCTAGCGCGAAGCAAAATATTTCTCAACTTTGTACAGTATTAAAATTTCAAAGTTTCGGGAGGAAATTTTGATCATCTTTCGAGTTAAGTCAGTCCATGCAGAGAAGAAACGCTAAGTAAAAAAGTACTGTCCAAAACACGTTAGTATTTTCTGCAGTCGTAACAAGGGCCCGGGGGGAAAATGAGACAGCGATGTAAACAATGTTATAAATGCATGTTTAGCCTAAGAGTTAGACAGTATGCCGCCAATAAAGCCAAAAAAGTAGCAACATATTGTGCTCGTTGTAAGGGCCAGCCGGCACTGCGTCTAACCTGTTTTAAAAAATTGCACAAAAACTTAATATTACAAACTTAACATAATTATTTATGTTTTTACTATTGAATGTCTGTTTATAATGTTGAGAGAAAATACACACCTATTTTGCATGACATATTTTGTAAATACAAGTGTGACCCACCGTGATGCACACAGCCTTATGGAACTGAATCGTGTGATCCACCGGTGATGCACGCTGCCCCACGGGACAGGAGCGTAACCAACCGGTGATAAACGTCGCCCTACGGGACAGACGCATGTGATGCACGCCGGCGTTAACGTGTTAAAAAAAAAAGTAAATGCTTCACAATCGAAAGCTAACTTCAGTAGAATAACAAGTGTCTGTTAAATGCACTGAAAAAATATTAGGCTTCTATGTCAAATACTTTCTAAGAAAAAGGTAGATGAAAAATGCCAAAGTAACATTACCGATAAACAGGGTACCAACTCCCCTCAACCCTTTGAACCATAGTGGTTCTGCTCAGAAACCATTTACTTAAATTTTTATTTCAATACGCAGACTGGTTTTACAGCAAAACCATACTTCTTACATGGGTATTAGTGCAATAGATAAAAAGTAAATATTGTTTTGCAAAAAGAAAGTATACTCCATTTTTCTACACATTAAGATGGCCCATGCCAAATGTCATTAATGACGGAAATAAAATCGAAATTTGTGCTTCAAACGGTTAACACAGAGAAAAAAACATTCTGTGCATAATGAAGCTTTAACTTAACATTAATTTATTCATTTACACGAAATCTCACATCATGAAATCCCGCTTAAGAAGAAAGAAAAAAAGAAAGAGGGGAAAAAAAAAAAAAAAAAAAGCTCTTCAAACACTTTTTTTTTAGATGAAACCTTTAAAAGTTTAAAAAAAATGATGAACCCTGTACAGGAGATCCTATTAGGGGAGTTGACGCATCAGCAAATAGAAAAGTTTGATCAAGTGAAGCTGCCAGCTACAGGCAATCATATGGTACACTGGCTTCACCATTGACTGCAATGAGACATTTACATGGTGCTAGTTGCTAGCTTCTAATGATTGACTAGTACGCCAAATGATAACATGCTCCTCAGCTATGAACTCAAATTACTTACAGTAGGATTTTTTGGTAAGGTGCACATTGATGGACAGATGACAGGTCAGAAAGCTGTCACATCATAAAATTTTAATTTTTCAATAAGAAATTCAATTTATATATTTAAATAGTGCTCTTTAAACCCCCTTATTTATAATCGTATTATTAATCCTCTTCAATAAAGGGATAAAAAGTAAAATGAAAGTAATTTAAATTTCAAAACAAGATTTATAATTTGCCCATTGAAATTTACAATACTCTCTGAAATGTACATGTAGAAACATATAAAATTGCTGCAGTTATAAATATAAAAAATTCTTACAATGGTAATAGTAAATATTCAAAAAACTACAATAAAACTTACATTGTTTAAAACAATGTTGACAAGTTGATCAATAAACATTCCAATGTGTTGGGCTTCTCCTGTAAACCTAAAAATATATACGATTTGATGAAAACAAAAAAACTTTAAAACTATATTCACAGAAAAAGCAAAACCCAGAATGATGATCATTAATCCTAAAACATTTGTGCCTTTTTGAAGTAAAAATTAGGAATATTTTTAAATTAAAACATGAAGAAAAAAAGTGTTGAATGTGTCAAAACATAATGTTACACAAACATTAAGGAAAATCTATAAAATGTCATTAATTTTAAAATAGATTTTTTTTTGTAGAATGTCAATGATACTTTTGACAACTATTGCTATTCAAATGTTAAAATTAGTTTACTAAAAGAATCCGATTATAACTGTTCAAAAATGAAGCTAAACAAAGTTACACAGATATAACCATTAAAGTTTATTATTAGAACAAATTACAGAGAACCACCTGGTAGTACGAACTCAAATGAATTAAATGCAGATGGAAGTACTGCTGGGCTAAGCACAGACATGGATCTGTGCTTAGTCCAGCAGTACAGCTCTGCACATAAATAGCAATTACTTTCACTATACTGGAATGTAGACCATTTAACCACAATTGCAGCAAATAAAATGCTCAGACAGCAAGCTTACCTAGAGTACCCCCAAAGGGCAAGAGCTATGATAGCCAAAACCATGAACAGGTTGATGGAGACTGCAAAAGCCTCGAGTCCCATGGTACGCAGTAGGGTGGAGTTGATGTAGCAGATACACGCAAGCAGGAGTAGCGTGGCAGGTGTCCGGATGGCGTGGGCAATCTGCTTGCCGTCGTTGAACTTCACGAAGCTCTTGTACATGTCGTCGATCTCCTACACACACAACAATACACTTTAGACCAATAATCAAGAAGAACACTTTGAAAAATGATTTCCCATTTGTTGAAATAGTACAAATACATGTACAGTCTTTAAAAAATGAGTCCCTAACTTTGAAATGACGTAACTGTAAAACATTGAGTGACAGAAAGAAGAGATGGTATGTTGGAGAGACAGCTTTATGGAATATTTAAATACATTTACATAAATTTGTCAAAATTGAGTGATGACGGTTACATATGGTTTACTGATGAGGCTCGTTTTCATTTGGACGGATATGTCAATAAACGAAGTTGATGAATAGGGGATACTAAAAACCTGCCTGTATTACAAAACCATTGTATTATGCAAAAGTTGCAGAATGGGCCAATTAACCCATTTTAGGATACACATAGAAATTTTATAAAATGTGGTATTGTTTTCGTTGAAATAGGCTTAAATTACATTCATTAAGACACAAAAAAAGTTCTGTGCATGAAAAATAATACTTTATGTAATAAAAAAAATGATGTGTAAACGCCCCATTAACCAAATCAATGAACAAATCATTTAGTTGAACAATGGTATTATAGTTGAATATTTATATTTTTTTTATGGAAATTTTCAAAACGTATTGGATGATGCAAAAAGACTTTTGTCTGGTTTTTGCACACTTGACATTGTCTAGAGGCTTTTCTTCAAGTTCACTTATGGTATGTCCGATTCCATCAGCCTGTATTTCTTTCAGTAGAATTATGAATAAATAACCTTTACTATGATGTGTCATTTGTAATGTATTTTCACCAGATAGATTATTCTTGTATTCATATTTTTATAGGGCAATCTCTATATAAGATCTAAAGTCTACAAGTGTCATTTTTGTGAAAAATATTTGTCAGAGTTAATAAAAATATTAATTGAAATGGTGCGCTTACGCACCTTTGGCCGAATATGGGTTAAGAGAACATAGGATCCATTTTCATAAGGGAAATGATGAACTCATTCAGCTATACTCAGACTTTACAATAATGTGTTTCCACATTTCAATATCATAACCAATTTCAGAAATCAGACCAATTTCAAATTTAAAATTCCACGCATGTCAACTCAACATACTACTACCAGTCTCTTCTTTCTGTCTCGCACTTTATTATGTTATTTCAAACCTAGGGAGTCCTTTCTGAAAGACCCGGCATTTTACTTTAGAAATGGCGGACATGATCAAGCAAGGACAGAAAAATATTTCTACTTAACCACCTAATAAGAAGAAACCATAAAGTAACTTGAACCATTATTTCTTGAAAAAATAACTGACAACACGATTTAATATATAAAATCGAGACAGACGACAATCTTTACTGCCAGTCTTAGCTGCAATGTAACAATATTTCATAACATATCGAAAATAAAGTTTAAAAACCATATAGAGTAACATGCATATTACATGTGATGCACATGTGTAAAAAATGAAACTGGAACTATTTTACTTTCCTGCAAGAGAGTTGTACTACAGCTTCTATATTCTAATAGGTGATCAAATGACCAGATAACAAAATTTGCAAAAAGCACTCTATATTTGCCAAGAACTCAAGTCAGAATACACCCAAAATTACAAAAAATAAGTCCTTCTGACAGGATAACAAAATTGTATTAATCACTCTTTATCCACCAAGTATTCTAAAGTCCGAATACATAAATTACGAAAAAGTGACTAAAATAAATTAGTGCATTGAAAACTCTAATAATTCAATACTAGAAATAAATTTAAAAAATGCATATAATAGATTCAAAGTAAACTTCTCATTGCAGAAGAGTAAAGTAAAATGAATATACAAGGTCCGGCTATTAATTTCCAGGACTGACCTAACTGTAGGAGAACGAAAAGCCGGAAGATGGTGCTAATGATTGCATATTGAAGAGCGTTTTCTTGCGCACGTGCAGTGCAATCGCCACTATTCTGAAGTAAGTGGTTCTCGTGGAAAGGCGCATCGAAACATAGCTCTTAAAGTTGCTGTTGTCGAAGTGAAAATGGAGCAAAGAATTAACATTAAATTTTGCTTCAAATTGGGCAAGACAGCTGCGGAAACCTACGAAATGTTAAAACAAGTTTAAGGCGAGGAAGCATTATCCCGCTCACGAACTTTTGAATGGTTTAAACGCTTTCGGGACGGGCGCGAAAGCGTCGAAGATGATGATCCACATACAGGTCGGCCGCAGTCGGTACGCACGCCGGAAGCAATTGAAAAAGTTCGCGGCATGGTGAAATGTGATCGTCGATTGACTATTCGAGTACTCGCCAATGAGTTGAACATGGACAAAGAGACATGGACATTTCGTAGGTTTCCGCAGCTGTCTTGCCCGATTTGAAGCAAAATTTGATGTTAATTCTTTGCTCCATTTTCACTTCGACAACAGGAATTTAAGAGCTACGTTTTGATGCGCCTGCCGTTCCACAAGGACCACTTACTTCAGAATGGTGCCGATTGCACTGCACATGTGTAAGAAAACAGTCTTCAATATGCAATCATTAGCACCATCTTCTGGCTTTTCATTCTCCTACAGTTACGTCAGTCCTGGAAATTAATAGCTGGACCTTGTACTATGGTAAGGGGCTGTTCCTACGATATTTGAACACACTGAGACTTAGCAACAAAAAGGTCTGAAAGGTTTACTTTGAGGGAAGTTGAAGTCTTAATTTCTAACGACTTTTTTTTTTTCTACTAGAAAATTACAAACAATATAGGCAAAAATCAGGAACCACCTATGTGAACATACTCAAGTTTGCGGATATTGAACACCACCAATTAGAAACATGCAGATAAATTTGTAATTACTCAGAAAATAATACATTTGGGCAATAATACATTAGCGATAATCTTTTGATACATACCTTAACAAGTTTTTCCTTAAAAGCATGTTCGAGGTCTTCGTTACCCATTTTCTTGGTTTCGGTAAATCTCTGTAAGGCAGTCTGGCGAATTTCAAAATGGTGCCTCTCCAGAGTCTGTTGGTTAACATAGGGTCGATCACCACCACAAATCTGAAATAGACCCAAACAGCCTTAACCATCAGAATCAAACAAGTATTAAAAACACGGTCTAAAAAGTTTGTTTTAAAATAAAACGAATCAATGTATTTATTCATGAAAATAATTTAATATAAAATGAACATTTATAAAATTGCAGAGATATTATTAACAGGGTTTGGAATGGTTTAAACCAAATGTTTTTTTCCTAAAAAAAATTTTTTTTTTTTTTACAGAATTTAAAATTGCATTTTTTTTTTTTTTTTTTTTGCTTTTTATTATTTTTAAGAAAATAATTCACTAAATGAAATACCTACATTCTTGTTATAACATGACTGAGAGTTCTAATGTATTTTACAGTAAATCTTGTAATTAAAGACAATTGAAGTTTTATAAGAATTAACAAAATAAGTTTTTATATTAATCTAATAGATATATTAATGTTTTATAATTACTTAAATTTTTTAATTAAACTTAAATTATAAGCTTTTAAATAGTACCATCAAGAATTAAAAACTAACTTAAATCATGTTTTAGTAATGAAACATGTAATCGATACATCTTTACTTAACTCATAATTTAAGTTGTTCAAGATTATGAACACTGGAGTTTATAATAATAAATAAACCTACTATTTTAATCTACAAGTAAAATTTTATGACAATATTTTTTATGTTCCAATCACAACTTAACAATTTACTTAACATTTTAAATTTAATTAATATTAATTTTTTTTTTTATACATCCGAATTTGAAGAAATCAAAAGTTAAACTCTACCTAAAACAGAACTTTTTAAATTAAAGAATTAACACAATGACAGTCGCTTCTCAACCATGCTATTCTAAAACAGGACTTTCAATTTTCCCCCCGTCTTTAAGCTTTAAGTCAATATAATTGCAGAACCGTACATTAAAAATTTCATACAAAAAAAGAAGAAATAGTTGAAGTTTTATAGTTTAAATTCTTTGAAAAAATACTCTAATGATGATTAACACAAATTAAATAAATATATATACAAATTTTATGACTCTTAGTGAGTTATTTAGTGTAAAATAATATAACTCATAAAAAAAGAGCTTTAAAAAAATCCTTTATATGTATTGTTAAGTTTTATATTTATTAACACAGCGCCGATATAAAAATTTCCATCAACAAAATGCGCAGCAAACTACATTTCAAAACTTATTTATTAAAAATGAACATGAATTAAGCTCTCGCATCTAAACAGTATCATTTATTTATTCTGATTAAAGGAATTTTATTATTTGTTTATTAATTAAAAAAAATTTGACAACAGGAAAGAATTTCAATGATTGGTTCAATGCTATTTTAACGCATTTGGAAGATAATAAGTTGATTTATTAGATTCTGTAAAAGAGACCTTTTAGTGACAGTAACAGCCCCAAAATTTGATAGAATGCATTGTCATTGACATCGAACCTATCTGCCAAGTTTGAGCCTGATTGGATGACGGCAAGAAGATTAATTAGGCTTCCGCAGATTCCGTTACCATTGACAAGCACACACACACAAAATCGAAGTTAATATAAAGGATTTAAAAATTGTAAAAGGAATAATGTTTTAGACTTCTATACACAAAAATTTCAAAATTATCTCTAAGATTTAAGTTTTTATGATTTTTTGCTTTACACTCCTTAAATATTATAATATAAATATATACAAACTGCTTTATAAACTGTAGTTTCTTTAGGAAAACACACAGGAAACTAACATGTATTTGTATATTATTAGAGTAGTCCTTATATGGGATCAAAAA
This sequence comes from Linyphia triangularis, assembly GCA_963978545.1. Classification (NCBI taxonomy): domain Eukaryota; kingdom Metazoa; phylum Arthropoda; class Arachnida; order Araneae; family Linyphiidae; genus Linyphia; species Linyphia triangularis. Next base: position 11,626,386 of record OZ021728.1, read on the forward strand.
TAAAATTTAAAACATTTTTAACTCTTGCCTAACTTTTTTCCCCCCTTTGACTTATTATGATAGAACATCCAAATTTTATTCTAATAAACTAATATTTACTTATGCCGGAATAAGTCTGAAGTTGAAAAAAAAAGATTATACAAATTGAAATTTTGGATAATTCGGATTGAATTTCAAACCTCAGAATCTATATCAACCGTGGTAAAATGAAATCTTAGTTATTTCAATGAGCTTTCAATTAAAGCATTAAGCAATAACTGAAACAAGTATGTTTCATTGATAATGTAAAACAATTATTAGAAAATGATTTTTTTTTTTAAACATACAAAAGCGTACCTTTTCCATTTCAGAGTTGTAGAATTCCTTTGAATTGGCTGCAGCAGATAAGTTATTGGCTTCTGCAGTTGCCTAAGAAATTAAATAAAGTCCAGTACATTTGAAATATATGTAAAAATTTATTTATACATGATACTAGCATTTAATGTATGCATTCATATATAATTAGAGCAAAAAAATAATTTTATTAAACATCGTTGCCTATTGTCTGTCAAGGAGAGAATGCCGATTCAGACATTACAATAATACAATATCGAAATATATCACAACAGACAAGTTACAATGAGGAACTTTCACGTTTTTTTGTTTCATTTTTAAATAAAAGTAGAGAAAAAATCATGAAAAACAATACTATTTAATCAAAAATTAGAGCTCGGATAGTTAAAAAAATATTTAGTTTTTCACTTGGTGATTTGGCAGGAAAAAGCCAGTTTTGCGTGAAACGTCAACGCACAGATAATGAACCAGTCTAAAACCTGTTTTAGACGAGGAATGAGTGAGGTTTCTCCTTTTTGCGACTTTATCTCTGCGTAACCACGTCACAGTTTTTTTATGCGTTTTTAGTCACCTGACTTTTGCTTTGATTTCGGCTAATTTCAAACTCAATTTTTGATTAATTGAAAGCATAAAGATAAAAAATAATTGCACTGCTCAAATATATTCGTTGGATAACACTAGAAAATACAAAAAATATTAGTTTTCCTCACTTGTGCAAGTTCCTCATTAATAATTTTTAAAAAGAATTCCATGCTAGCGCAATACTTAAATTTTTATTAAATATTAATTTAAAAAAAAAATTTGCAGATCATGCTTCAAGTCAAGATTATATTAAGTCAAATGCAGATTCAAAGCAATCAATACAATCCTAAACATAAAAATAATACGATTGAAAGCAGATTAAATTCATATTGAAAATTAATTCAAACTTTAAAAATAATTTTACAATAAGAATTTCGTAGATATAAAAGACCATGTTTTATAACTCTGACAAAAAAATAATTTATTTTGCAGCTACAAAAAGAATTCTTCGATTCAGTTTACCTCTAAAAGTAAACTAAATACTAGTTAATTTATATTTCAAATAAGAAACAATTTCATTAATTTTCAAGCATAGAAGCAAAATTTATTTGACATACATTTACATTAGGGTGAGCACTTACATTTAGCATTGATTTTGGCTCGGGTAGTTCTCCACCCTTAAAAATTTCCACATAAACCTGTAAATAAAAGAAACTTTTATATACCTTTCTTTGATATAAATCTAATTATAAAATAAAAATAATTAGGAACATACTTACACAGTATAACGTATGTAAAAGATATTTGTAAAAATTCCAAAAATCAAGGTACACATTTAAAAAGAAAACAATTACAAGATTTCTGCCAAAATAAAATGTCACAAATCCATGATTTTTCATGACTTTCCAAGACTGAAGAAACAATTTTCTATGACACAAGAAATTAAATTAAAAATAATAATAATAACCTATATGAATTTTACTATCTCGAACATAGTAAGTAAATCAATGTACCATAAAATGATTTTTTAAAAAGTCTTATTTTAAATTAAGTAAAAAATCATTGTTTAAGTAACTTCCAAATCAAAAGAAAAAGGGAAAAATAATTTTCTATTCTTTGATATTTCAGTGTTAAAAAAGCTAATCAATCTTTAAAAATAAAGAATTATTTGAAGAAAGAATAAGTCAATAATAATAAATTATACCATCAAAAATCAAATGTTTTGATATCAACAATGGAAAACAGAAGAAAGAAGATGGAGAAAAAATCAAAGCTCATCAGAACTGTTCATTTCAGTTCTCATATTATACATTTTTTTTTCACCTTTGAGACCTTACTTGTGTGATGGTCTTACTTTAACTGTGACCGTTGTTTCTGTCAAAATGTAAATAAATACATAGATAAATTTTCGATTAGCTGAATAGCAATCATTGCGTTTATGATGTCACAGTTATGTGATTTTACTTAAAATGTTTAGAAATCAATGAAATTCAATGTATTTCGATGATTTATGGCCATTTTTTTGCTCGAAATCATAACTTTCCATGACAAAATTCACCCAATGTCGAAATTCATGACTTTCCATAGGCGCGGAAATCCTGCAAGTACAACTACAAAAAACGTATAAAGTATTGGGTATTCTAAACTATTTTTAGAACTTGGAAATACTGCAATTCAAGATATTAAAATGCCCAAAAGAATGACAAGTTAATTGTTAGATGGTAAGCAAGGTGTCAATTATTCTATTTTTTTCCCCACCACTTAACAACTTCTTATTTAGAAATAAAATTAGTAGTTTAAGAGTTCTATCTCAGTTAGTAATTTGAGAGTTAATAAAATAAAAGAGTAAAATAAATAGATAAAAAGAAACACCCAATACCTTGAAGTAGTTAATAAGGTCTTTGGCAGTGATATCACGTCCGCCAATCTGTTTAGGGATGACATTTGAAGGTGACAAAAGCAATTGCACAAACTGGTTCAGGTACTCTTTGAATTCAGCTCGAATATCTGAAAAGCAAACATACCCTCTGAAATGCATGTTAAAAAATTCCTTTAATAGTTTTATTTAAAGTAATACTAAATATATATTTCTATCTAGGTCCTTTAAAAAAAAAAAAAAAAAAAAAGGGGGGGGGGGGGGGAAGAGATAGAGAGAAATGAGAGAAAATTTAAATAGTTTTTTTGTTGAAAGAACATGCATCCGTTTTTTCAAACTTTTCCCAAAACATTAAAAACTTCAAAAAGGTTACAAGAATGATATTTAACCAAGTGTCACTGCTGTAATGTTGAATACATTCTACACAAAGAAAAAAATTTCAATAATGTTCTCTAAGTACTGGTAAAATAAAATCCTGTTCAATGTCAAACAGTTGTAACTCAACAAGTCAATAAAAAAAAAAAAAAATTTGGAATAGACTACCTGGTATGGAATAAAATTTTATTTTTTCAGTATTTAAAGAACATTACAAAACTGTTTCTACATAGATAGTGTTGTTTGACATTAAAGCAACAAAATTTTAAACAAACCTTGTTTCTTTAAAAAAAAAAAAAAAAAAAAAAAAAAAAAAAATCTTTACTTTTGCAAATTGAAATATTTATGATATAAAAAAACATTGATAAAAACACAGGCTAATAACAAAAATTTGGGTGAAATCAATTGCTCAATTTGTTAATATGGAAATCAGCAAATAGAGGCTTGATTGGCAGGGTCTGATTTACCATTAGGCCCGGGCCTAGGGGCCCCCAAATTTTGAAAGTTTTCTGAAAATTTTAAATATAATGGTCTTTTTATGGGAAGTACCGAACAAAAATAATAAAAAAATTTTAGTTACACATCCGCAAATTCTATATTTTTTTATAATCACAGAGAGTTAAGTTAGATAGGTTAACCTAATAAAACCTAATTAAGCAAATCTTTCCGGTTCAGCCAATCATATACAACTTCTTCATATGTACATGGAGACAAGGGCTTTACGCTGCTGTTCTCCTTCTCTCGCCTCTTGTAAAGAGATGTTCTCCAACCGACCATGTACAACTTCTTATATTATGAAATGAAAGAGTCTTTGTGATTGGTTGGTTTGCAGGCTCTTCCGTGGACTTTTTTGAACTTTTTGGTGAGATCGTGGAAACAGTGAAAAGGTTACTTTGTATTATTTACAATTATTGTTATAAAATTAAGTAATCTTCATTATTATATAATTTGTGGACCCTGTGGTAAAATGAAAGTTTAAAATACAGGAAAGTGTGCTTTAAAATCAGTGTTCATGGGGGGGGGGGGGTCTTGATTAATTCAAAAGTTTTGAGGAAATCAAGATCATACTAATTATAACAAAAAAATCGTGTGAAAGTAAACTACGAGTTTTAATTGTAAAAAATTAGTCTTAACGAATGTAGCTTGATCTGGTAATATTGTGACGTAAGGAAATAAATATTTGCTATTGGGGGCCCCTCTCTGAATGTTGGGCCTACAGTAAAAAAAATTCTAAATCAGGCCCTGTTGATTGGTTTAACAGGATTTTTTTTTTTAATTTTTATTTTTGTATCATTAATGACTTTACATACTCACATATTCTGCCAAAACATAGGTACTGACTAAAAAAGATAAGCAAACACTAGCAATTTTTTAAAGAAGAATTTTGAGAAGCATATTTGGTGGAATAAAAGGAGAATTTTGGAGAAAAAGAACAGTTACAGAAATTTATAAATACTTTAAAGAACCTGATGTAATCAAATTCATAGCAATCCAACAACTTAAGTGGACAAGGCATGTAATCCGAATAGAAGATAATAGGACAAAAAAAAAACTTTAAAAATTGCCCTGCTAAACCCATATAGCTACTCGAGTTACAGGCAGACCCAAGATCAGGTGGGTTGACTGCCTTGAAAAGGACTTCAAAATTTTAAAGCTGAAAAACTGCAAGTTGATCGCCAAGAATAGGACAGCATGGGAAAGACTTTTGAGGTAAGCCAGGGCCCACCCGAGGCTGTCATGCCAATGAAGAATTACTTTACATAGTAACAACACAATACAAAATTACAAGGGGAAGCTGTCCCGCATTTGCATCTCAAGTGGAAGAAAAGAAAACACCCATCAGAATCACACACTCAATAGCAGGGGTGCAGTGACAGTGGGTTCCCTAAAAAAATTAGGTAGGAATGTTAGGGATAGTTCCAAAAATTTCAGGGAGAATTTCAAAAAATTTAGGAGTAATTCTGAAAATTTAGGGATATTTCTTTTAAAGCTGACAAAGATTTTACATAGGTTTTGGAGGAAAATCGAGACATTTTCTAGGTTTTTAATTATTTTTAGGAATTATAAAAAATTTAAGTGCAATAGACAATTCCCACATTTTTTAAAAAGGAGTGAAATTAGTCTATATTTATGAAGAATTTTTTTCCTGATTCCAAATATTAAAATAAAAGCTCTTTTAAAAAATTAGTTATTTAAATACTATTAAAAAAGAAAAAGGCCCTAAAACCCCATCCGATTAGAATGCTCCGGTATTAGCTGTGACATCACATCCTACCATTCGGTAACGCAATCCTTCACTCCGTCTTGATTTCTATGGTTATTGCGAGGTTTCTGCTAAATAGTTCATGTGTGTTTGGAGGGTAGTTGCCATATCCCATACCGGTTGGCGCGATTTGCGAGAAACTTGCAAAACTGGTTTCCGCTGCTGCAGTTTACGCCAAGTTGTTTCAGATGAAATGACGTCACTTTCGATTTGAGCCGGATGTATCATTTTTCCGCCAAAATCTAACAAATGAACTTTGGTTGCAAATTAAAAAAAAACGCAGAGAGAAGAATTTTTTTTATTTTTTATTTATGGCCTTTTCAAAATATTTAGAATTGGAATAAAAAAAATTTATAAAAATGCAGGAATTGTCCATTAAGAAATTTTAGGGAAAAACAAAAATTTAAGGAGTATTAAGAATTTTAGGGCAAATACGACACATGCAATAAGCAACATTTGTCACAATCACCTTTGTGTCACCTTACTGTCTACTTTAAAATTAAAGACTACATCTATGGAGACATGAAAAAATCTTTTTACAGGAGATAATATATAAAAAACAAACAAAAAAAACCCCATTAACAACTAAAAGCTGGACAAAATCGACTGTGCCATATGCCCATTACAGAGATTAGCTCTTAGGTGTATGGTAGTTCTATTGGATTTTTCTTACCATTTTGTATCCTTATCCATTTTACAGCATTACAACAAAACACAGAATTTCAAGGGGAGGAGAAACTGTCCATTAACATTTTGAATGATACAAAAGCTAGAAAGCCATCAAGCAGCCAATAAGTAATTCAACTCTATTCAGTCACAATCACCATAGTGCCTACTCGGTTTTCCAGCTATACAAGGCATGAAAGAGTCTCACCAGAGAGGCGTCCATCGAAGTTTGGACTGGTGGCAACTTCAAATCCCGGATGAGGCATGAGAAAGCACTCTACCTCAGTGAAGCACGAACGAATATGCTTGCGAAGTTGCTGAAGTTGGGGATGTTGCTTCTCTGATATCTGTTACAGAAAAAGAAATAATTTGGTTTCAGAGGCCTTATATAATATTCAAAAAGTCAAATACCTTTTAGTGATATCACAAGAATGCCAAGGGTTTTGGACCAACCTTTTCTTTTTATAGTATGGTTTGTTGTTTTCCAGATTAAATGCTATTGTCCAAGTTTTTACTATTAAGGGGGAATACTATGATGCAAAAATATTAAAAGATTTCAGCTTAAAAAGATCATTCTGATATTTTTCTTTGGATAGATGAATTTTGAATATTGTGAATGGATAAACTATTTCATATCCAACTGCGCTTTTGAATTTTTTAAACAAATTAGATTTTTGTAAAATGTTCCCTATTTTTATATTGGATATATGTTCAAAACTGATAATTTTTCTCACAAAAGTTCATAAAATAAATTACAATTTTACATACTCATAATTAATTTTTTTATAAACAATGAGTTTAAATCCTAAAACTTCAAATAAATGTAAATTTTTTCTTAATTCATTATATCAATAATTAATGAAAGACAAACTAAGCAAATATATTTTAGAATATCTTCGAAGATTTTCACGCTATTGTGAGATAAATGATTTTTTCGATAACGGATCATTTACAAAAAAGCATTGTCAGAGGAGTAATTTGAAACAAAGAAACAGGGAGATTAAATTAAAAAACTGTGTATATTTTGTAACACACATCTTACAAATAACCTTATTTTAAGTAATAGGTACTGCATTAAAGCATAGGCCTAAAGTTTAGAAAAAGAAGTTCAATATTAGAATTTACTCAGTAGAATGGTTTTGGGTGAATTAACATTTCGTGTTCTACTGCAATACCATTATCAATAAAGCAAAATTAAAAATTAAAAAAAAATAAATAATAATAATTGAGTTACCTCTAATCTTCGATCCAAAATACATTTTCCGCCTTTGTCCCCATACTCTGCTTCGTAAGGAAAACTCCAATCTCGAACTAAAAACATCAGTTTCTAGAAAAAATCACATTTGAAACAAATTATATTTAGAAATCAGACATTACTAATGAAAACAATGGACAATTCCCGCATTTTTTAAAAAATTTATTCAATTCTAAATGTTTCAAAGGCCATAAAACGAATTTCTGCTCACTATGTGTTTTCATTTTTTTTAAATTTGCAACCCAAAGTTCCCCTGTTAATTATTCAACGAGAAAATGACTCATTTGGATCGAATCAAATGTGATGTTACCTCTGAAACAACTCGACTTGAAACGCAGTAGCGGAAACCAAATAGCGCCAACCGGTACGGGATATGGCAACTGTCCACCAAATACCCATGCAAAACACACACCAACTATTTGGCATAAACCTCACGATAACCATAGAAACGAAAGGATGCAGTGACGTCACAGCTATAGCGGATCGTTTTGATCGGACTGGGTTTCAGGACATTTTCTTTTCTTAATATTGAAATAACTAATTTTTTAAAGAACTTTTCTTTGAATATTTGAAATGAGAAAGAAATTCTTAAATACAAACCAATTTCACTCGTTTTTAAAAAATGCAATATACTCCATTGTTCTAGTTTTTGTACTATACTCTAAAAGGGAGCTGATACTAAGACTTAAGCTGGTCTCTTTTACAATATATATTAATTGACACTACACATGCTACAAGCTAACATACCAAATTCAGATTAATATATGAAATAATAACTTTAAACAAGACTAAAACAGAGGATAGGATGGAATTCTTAAGTTTCAGAGTTTTTAAGAAATTTACGAAACACCATGTGTGTTCAAGGAAGTATATAGGATACAAATATTTAAAATCTCAAATTTTAAGAGGATCGTTCTTAAATTTTTGGGATGCATGTATTTTGAATATTGTAATTGGATGTTTATGGAAATTTATATTAAAACAGGTCTTTGGAATTTTTAGAAATTTTTTATTTTAATAAAATTTTGGCTATGAAAACTTATTATCCACTTTATAATATTTTTTATTCTAAACAACTTTAAAAGTTTCACGAAACAAATTGTGTTTTCAATATTTGTTAATCATAGTTAGAACGAAAAGTTTCTTATTTAATCAATATTTTTAATTGTATAACTTTTTATAATTCCTAAATCAATATTCAAAAATACCAATGAAAGATATATTTAAAAAAATATATGAAAATTTTTAACACATTTAGAGCATAAGGCTCTAGAGTTATATTGATTCAAAGACCAAAAAACGGGGAAAATATCATTACCAAAAAAAAAAACCCCTAAAGATTAAGTTTTGGAATAGCATGGTTGAGAAGCAACCGTGATGGTGCTAATTATTTAATATTAAAAGTTGTAATTCAGGTAGAGTTTAACTTTTAATTAGTTTAAATTCAGATCGATTAATGTTTTTTAAAACTGTAAATGTGTCAAATCAAGTGTCATCCTTAAACATCATGTGTGCAAGATGTTTATGTGACAGTGACTACTAATTTCAAATTAGCAAAATTTGATAATTACCAAATTCTTGTCGACAGTCCATCAAGATAGTTTATCCCTATTTCACTATTCTTAAGAATTGATCAAGTATACTATTTGAATAAAATGGATTTACTCAATGTCTTCACTAGTTTACAGTAACCTTTTCAATCCATAACTAGTTTTCAATTGTTTATAATAAAGCCTTTGTCTTTTCAATTTAATTTTGGTTATAATATTGAGTTTTGATTTATAATAATAAACCTATAAGTCTGCATGTCAACCCTTCTGTAGAAAGCTACACAGCTAATAGGGGAAAGTGCAATTTATAGCAAAGGACGAAATTGGTTAATTTTGGAAAATATGATTTGCCTTATGAAGAAAGTACTGCTAAATATGCATTAACCTACGAGACATAGAATGACGCCTCAGAGACGTCATTCATTTCATGTGCCGTTGTAGACTTTGATGTATCCGAGACATCAAGAACTGTCTTCGGTGAACACCGGGCAGTATATTATTAGATTATCTGTTTCGGTCATGCATCGATGCTGTTTTGTTTAGACTGTTGAAGATGCTTTCCCTGTCTCAACAGTATCGATAAAAAAAAATCGCATAGGCAAATAAGTAAACAGAAGCACAATGAAAATGGTAGTCAGTATAGCAGTGATCTCTAAACTAATCCCTGTATATTCACTGCATAAATTTAAAACTATAAATGAGAACATCTCCATATTGCATTTTCTTGATTTATTTGAAGACAGAAGACAATCACGATAAAAAACAGGAAATTAATTAAGTACTTGTTTACAATAAATCCATGCTGGCTTAATGTTCTGGTTGGGGTCACATCATGATCTAATCTGAAGTTATGTTTCGGCACAAGTCAATTGTATTTGTATGTCAAGGGGTTAAATGGCTAGATGAACCAAATGCAAATTGAAGCAAATATGTAATAACAAACATATTTCTTATTAATAATGTAAATGAATTTAAGTACAAAACATGATAAAAAAAATAAACAGGGATTACCTGAAATGGTTTGTCATCATTTCCCTCCATAGCTAATCTTCCGTACTCAGTGAACAACTGAAAATTTAAAATTCATATGTTCTATTGCTATGCATAACACAAAAGGGGAAGAAATACATAAACAGTTATTTCAACAGCACGTAAATTTATTAATATAAAGAGGTGTACTACCGAAAAGAGATTTTTTTTAATAGCTTAAACATTTATTATATTATATAAAAAAAATTTATAATAATTTTTTATAGCCAATGAAAGAGCCAGATGAGCCATGAAGACACCAGAACCCTTAACAATAGGTCATGCAAATTTATGAAGTATTAAATTTTTTACACTTCTTAGACGAACACCAAATAAAAAATGCCAAATTACAGAAATAATTCATCCAAACTAAAAAATTTCAAATCATTTATAATTCCTACAACAAACTGTTATAGGGTTGCTATGGTAACCCTATTACAAACTATAACATTTAGGCTTTTTGTCAACTGGTATCCATCTATCAGAAGAGTACCTTATATTCAGTTAGATATATTTTGACTTAATATCCCATTTAGCGGGAATAATATAAAGTATGCAAAATTTCACATTTTTAAGACATGAATATCATAAATTTCAACTTGCTCATAAAAATTCTGCGGCAACAATTTTTTTTATTATCAATTATAATATGATCACAGAGAGTTTTTCGTACAATTTATTTTAAATTTTCAAAATTTTAAACTTTTTAATAATTTTGCAGATATGCAAATTAAATCTAAGGCATGATTTAAATGTTTGAAGAAAAATAAATAATAAAGTATTTTTAATTTTTGGTCCTTAGCTAGATATTATATTTTACACACCTGAACTTAATTGAAACTTTTTTTTGAAAAGTTCAAAAACAAGGATAAAGATATGCTAATAAAAGATCATCAAAATACAATGTACTATTTACAATTGTTCAGTTGGTGTATTGTACAAAATTAGTTCAGGACATCTAAAGAATCCAAAAGAATTATTACAATCTATACATAGTCCACATTAAGAACAATGTACTTTTTAAAACAAAAAACTTAAGCAAAAACCACAAAAATTCAAACCAAACTGTACTTAGCAGTTAATAAGAGCTGATTTTATTTTTAGACTAAAAAGAGCAAACAAATAAAAAATAATCTAAACTCTTCTTCGACACAAGCACGAGTTATTTACCTCCAAATGCTGCAGATCGTCTTCTTGAATGTTTTGCGAGAGATTGTACACCTAAAAAAAGCACATTACAAATTATTTATTTAACTTGAATCCGTTTAAAAATAAAACTACACAGTGCATTCTCTTACCTGGATGGAGCTCAACATAGTGCTAAGTGCAAATACAGTTGCACACTCTTTAACCGTAGAGGTACTGTCAAAGGCCCCTTGGGTATCCATCAGAAGAACAGCAATCTGAAATTGAAAACAAACTTTATCTCTACTAGTGGACAGATCTATTAGACACCACCGATTACGCTGCAGGATGGATCCTTCCAAAGATACAGTTCCGGGTGAATTGCAACTTTTATTGTAATATTGACAACCTGCACACAGAGTTTTGTATTAAAATTTAAATAGAAATCAATAACAATAATATAACCCACAAAAACAGTTTTTAAAAAATTCTTTATATGCATTGTCAATTTTAATAATTCATTAATAGAAAGCCGATATAAAAACATTTTTATCAGAAAAATGTGCTGCAAACTGTGATTTAATAAAAATGAATGTGAACGTCTTCCAGATAATTTATTTATTCTGAATAAAGTAATTTTATTATTTATTAAAAAAAAAAAATTGTTAACTGGTCGTATTTTAATGCGATTGAATGACGGCAAATTGATTTATTAGTATTCCGTAAAAGCGTCTTTTTAGTGACAGCAACAGCCCCAAAATTAATAGAATGCATTGTCATCGACATTGAATCTATCTGCTAAGTTTCAGTCTGATTGGATGGCAGCAAGGGGGCTAATTAGGCCTCCACAGATTCTGCTTTCATCGACGAACATACAAAAGCAAATTTAATATAAAGGATTTAAAAAGAAAATAAGTGCTTTTAATTTTAAAATTTAATCAAAATTTTACCTTTCTAACCACAGATACTATAAGAGTTTTAAAGAAACGGCCACACATTGTTCCAATCAGGTCGTAATAAAACCAGTTCACTCATCGTATTAACATATTCAATGAGCCCAATGTCTCAATATATAGATGCAAAAACTTTAAATATAATGTCTTTAAATGCATAACTATAGGGGGTGTGGTAAGTTTTCTAAAAATATTAGGTAGGAATTTCAGGGATAATTAAAAATAAAAATTCATAAGGGATGATTCCTAAAATTTCAAGAAGATTTTAAGGATAATATCTAAAAGGTTTAGGGGTAATTCCATAAAATTTTAGAATAAAAAAAATAAATAAAAAAACCACTAGGGATAGTACTTTTAAAGCTCACATAGGCTCCAAACACATTCTTTTAAAGCATGTTTCAGTACCCGTAAAAAACAGCCAATTTTCAAAAAATTGAACGGCAAACAACTTTTCAACAGAACCACCATTATTACAATCAAAAAATTATAATACTTTTTAATTAAATCCACTAATTTAATTTGATAGCAACATTCAAAGTGCTTCAAAAAGAATATTATTTTAACTTTAAAACTTAAACTAACATGAGTGTGTGCTACAATTTAAAATTATTAATCAATAATTAAAATTTAAGAAAAGTGTCTCTCCTCTGGAAGAATATCTGGGTTATTTCGTGGGTTTCAGAAAAGAAAAAGAAAATTGAGGAATTTTTGGATTTTTAAGGAATTATAGAAACATTTAAGTACAATTTTAGGAGTTTTAGGGAGAAATTAAAATTTCAGGAATATTAGGTATTTTAGGATGAATGTGACCCTTGTAAATATAGGGTCTTATCTTATAATTCTCAGTCTTTAGCAAGAAATATACAAAAGAAATCATAAGGGAATTACTGGTCTGCCATGCTAATTTCCAGGATCTTGAAACCAACAAATGAGTTTTTCTATGCGTCACGTTTCATAGTTAATTTAAAACCCTTATGATATGCAATATTTATTCCAACTCCCAGTGGATGCACTGAGTTTTCTAAAAAATTAGGTAGGAATTGTAAGGATAATTAAAAAAATTCCAGGAACATTTTAAGGATAACTCCTAAAAATTTTAGGGGTAATTTCAAAAATTTAAGGATATTTCTTTTAAAACTGACATAGGCTTTTAACACAGACACATTCTTTTAAAGGCATGTTTCAAGACAGGCAAAAAACTGCCAATCTTCAAAAAATTGAACGTCAAACTTTTTAGCAAAACAACAGTAATATAATCAAATTGAAAGAATTATGCTATTTTTTAATTAAATCCAGTTATTTAATTTTTAAGCAACATCCAAAGTACTTCAAAAAGAATATTACTTCAACTTTAAAACTTAAACTAGCACGAGTTTGATTACAATTTAAAACTGTGTGTCAATAACTAAAATTTCAATAATTAAAATTTCGGAAAAGATTTTTACCTCTGAAGGAATATGTTGGGGTTTTTTGCAGGTTTTGGAGGACAATAGGAGAATTAGAGGTTTTTAATTTTTTTTAGGAATCATCGAAAAATACAAGAATCAATTTAGGAAGAAACCAAAATTTAAGGAGTATTGGGGAATTTAAGATGAATGCGACCCCTGAATTCCTCATTTCAAAACAAAGATATACTAAAAATTTTAACACAGAGTAAATCTTTCAAGAAAAACCAATAATTTAACTAAATAGTACAAATAATTCAAAATTTACTTTGGATCAGGGATCGAATTAACTTTTTAAATCAGGTGCAGAAGTGCACACAAGTCTTGCAAATTAAGGTGCACTAAATATCAATTAGATGTACAAGTTAACAAACAGAATAGAATAACATTAAAAATGGGTAAAATGTAAGTACAACAATTATATTTCAGCAAGTAAGCTAAAGAAATACGTCTCAAAATAACAGAACATTTGTTCGTATTAAACAAAAAAGTACAATTTAAAAAAAAAATCACAATAAAGTTAGTGTGGTTTTGAATAGTTAGATGCACTACGTCCATCCAAGGTATAAACTTATGTGCATGAATGAAATTTTATGAACACAGTGTCCACGCACCCACCAATATTGAACCCTACTTTGGATTAAAAGACCATTTCAAAACTACAATCAAAGTAAACATAATTAAATCAATCAATTCTCAAAAATGTGAAACCTTCGCTTGACTTCAACTTTTCAAAGTGCAAAACAGCTTTTTGAACTCTAAATGTAAAGTTTATAATTTGAATCAAGAGATGACCAACATACTTCTTCACCAGAAGGTAAGGTAATAGGGAAAACCTTATTCCATATGAGTATTCCAGTAGTATCTCGTTCAGACCCTCCTCGCCATGAAAAACCTTTCAAAGGCTTATCCTCCTCGCCTAGCCACTCCGGATTTCCCTGAAACATTCAGAAGAATTATTAAGGTCCATTGGTCTGGTAACTTGGGTTGATAAAAAATATATTTTTTTCTTACTTATTTCGAAAGTAAAATATGTTGAGTACATTATAAAATTTTAGATCGAAATTAAAAATATTTGAGAGCGCCTCGGTTGTTGTTGAGCATCTGTTCTTGAAACTTTAATGCATTTATCTCAAAACAATGTACTTTTAGTCGGCACGGGTGAGAGAAAAAAATTCCATCAAACCGATTGCTATGAAATCTTAATATTTTATTCTACACATCAGTAGTTTACGTAGAGACTAAAAAAAATTTTCCCCATACCTAACTTTCCCTTTTAGAGCCTAATTTCTGCTTGAAAAAAATTACTCCAGGGTTGCCACTCAAGATGCAAAACAAAATTCTCTGATTTTTCCAGGTTTTCCAGACAATTTTTCCTGATTTTCCAGGTTTCATTTCAAGCCGAAATAAACAAAAAAATTTGCATACAACTGCAGTAAAAATTGTAATTTTAAAGAAGAATTATATAGAAAAACTTTTACAATATTTTAATGGGCATTTTTATCGTTAATCAAAATTTTGGCAAAAAAAAAAGCGAAAATCCACTTTTTGGAGGAACTGTAAAATATTTACGATTTGTGCTACCAAACACTGATGTACTTGCACACGAAGATAAATTGATTCGATGAAAAAAGTAGTAAACAGTGCATCTCTCTTTATTTTTCCCAGAGGTGAAAACAGTCAAAATATAAAAAAAGAAGAAAATATACATCCACCGTTATTTTGAACAACAAAAATAACTGAATAAGAATATATTTGTCTACTAACATGTGTACAGAACCATGGCGCAGCTAGAAATTTTTTCTGAGGGTTGTTTTATCCAAGTTTAGTCTGATAAAACCCTAAAAAGTCCATTAAAAATAATAAAATTGCAGAAAAAGTGAATATTTTCAGAAAAAAAAAATTGTTGAAAAGCGTTTTTCAGTTAATTTGCTTTCAGCAGGTGCTTTTTACACATTTTTACAAGAAATTATCCTATGAAATATCAAATTTTCAGAATGCAGGATGTGCATTCTGAAAAAAAAATAAAAAATTATTGAACTTCTTGGAAGAAAGCTCGAATTTGATAGAAATTCCCCGACTTTTCCAGAAAATATTACATTTTTAAGTTTTCCCAGACAATTCCAAGTTTTTCCTGTTTTCCAGGTAAGTGGCAACCCTGTCAATCTTATTTTTTGAAGTCAGCCATTTTGTTATTTTTTAACAAAATTTAATAATCCTAGTTCCAACGAGAACGACATTTCTATAGATTAATAATCAATTCGTTTTTTTAAGGCGTCTACTTTGATCAATAATAATAATAAAACATAAAATTAAGTCAAAAATAATAATTTTTTTCGTATTCATTAGATGTCAATAGTAACGTAATAAAAAACGAAACCATTGAATTTTATTTTCCCATAAAAAAAAACAATTCCCGATAAAGATGTAAAAAAATTTGCAAGTTACCAGACTACTACCTTAAAGACAAGAAAGTTGTAAGGCACTAGTTAAAAAATGATGAATATAACAAACACTTTAATATACGCAATATATTTATTCAAAATTCAATTTTTAATGTTATGCAAATAAAAAATATTTTTGATACATATATGAAATGATAAATATTTGACAAAAAGGCTATTGAAAAACTACATTACAGATGAATGCAACAGATAAATTAAGTGCATCCTCCAAATCTTTACTGGCAACAGAATCAGCGCCATTATAGATTCGGGAGTTACCATTGATCAAATTGATTATCATCCTATTCCTTAACCTGCGTTGATTATGCTGTCAGAGTTCGCTTGGTGTTTGCATCTAATTTTAAATAATAAAAACATCCCTAATAGCAAAATGTGAGGCGAAATATGTTTCAAAATTAATTTATTAAAAAATGTACGTATTCACATCAACATATCTTTTATTTATTCTTATAAAAACAATTTTGGCAACAAGTAAGAGTCTCCTCAATGATAGGTAATGATAGTTAACTTGCAGCATTACAGAGCGAGTCAGTCAGTGATCAGGGTAGGCTATATACCTATTAATTCGATTAAATCTAATAAGATAAGTGCTAGGAAATTTATTTACTGGTAAATAAAAACGGTAAAATCTTAGATGGGCCCACCTCTTGGCGACTTATTTCAAATCTCGCCAAGTTGACTACTAATTGAATATTTGTTATTATTTTTCAATTAAAAAATGATACTTCAAGGCCAGAAATAATAATATTTTATAAAAAAATGAAGACTTACTATAAATGTGTTTGCTAACTCTTTGCCGGAGGAGGGTACGTGTTAATGATTTGCCGAATAAAGAATCTCGTAAAATCATAAAAACCTTCTCACAAGAGACCAGAAGCATAAATGACGGAAAAAATTGAATACATATTAATTAGCCAATCGGGTTTCAGAATTTCAGTGCACATTTCGAATAGTTTTGGTTCCGAAATGCCGTTGCGATCGGACGTTTAAACAGGGTAAGATTCAACTCCGTAAGATTCTAGACTGTTCTCCTCCATAAACCGTCTAGGATGCCACATTGGCGACGTTATCCAAAAGATAGTTAGTTTGGCGAGAATTCCAAAAGATGCCAAGAGATGGGCTGTGCTAAGATCCACCCATAAAAACTATTAATTTATTTATTTCGAAATGGTTTTGACAAAACTGCACTGGCAATAGATAGAGTTAAAATGACACGAACCAAATTCTCCAACACAACATTTTGGGTCAATCTTGGAATTGACGACTTTTTGAAAAGGTGGAATAAATTATTGCTGAAACCTAATACACTTGGTATGCTTCTGTAAGCTGAATACCAATTAGCACCAGGCCTAAATGTTTATGGTTTGTTACAGGAATTATGAAAAAGTTGTTAGTTTGGATAAGTTAGGTCTGCAATACAGCAGTTTTTAACTGGTACCTGGCTAACAGAATAGTACCATAAACTTTAATGGAAATATAAGAAAATATACCTGTGCTTGAAGGTAACGTAGGAGGAAGTTTAGCAGAAAGGATTTCCCTTTGCGAAAAGCACCAGCGACGGAAACAACCACAATTTTCTTATCTTTTATGTCACTTTTCATCAATACTGAATTCAAAACATCTTCTTTAAGCTCAAACGAGTGATCTTCAGCAGTCACAATTGTCACAGCTTCACCCAAGTCTTGCTCCAAGTTTTCCATCTTTCCAAGAGTTATGCTAATAGGAAAGAAAAGTCATTCATTATCAATCTTTGCAAAAAGAAATTTTAAAAATACATTCATTTTTATTTCTAAGCGGTGCACTGAATTGTTTGAAGGAAAGTCATTTTTGTATTTACTTCCTTCACTACAAAGTGACTGCAAAACTTGAAAAAACCTCTATGTTTGAAAGTTTAGAATCAAGAAGTTTTTCAATTAAAAATTAGTTCCAGATTCGGATTGCTTTTGCAATACCGATATTAAAATTCAAATTACCCAAAAAATGCTACAGCTGCATTAGCATCTGATGTTATCACGAACAATAGCTAGGGGAAGCAGGAAAAAGCAATTGAAATTTAATACGAATAAAAAAAAAAACATCTATCCAAAACAAATTAAATTTCCGCCAGGGGATTAAAGAGTAATATTTGATTTTCAAACTTTTATTCGTTTTTAATAATAGTAATAAAAAAAAAGCAATATCGGATAATAAACACAATTACACACAAATACCTCACGTGCGTTTGTTTGACTCCGTCAGCACATCAGTCATACGTCACTTTTCCCCTTTTGTACCGAAACGAAAGTATGGTACTCAAACAAATGCTTACAAAACGAAAATGTAGAGTTGCAGGATCGGAGAGGAGAATTTGAAACACAAATTAGAGGAACAAATCCAACAAAAGATTTTCACCTTGATAATAATTCAAAAACAATTTTGTTCTCTTTTTCCGTCAAGTCAATAGAGCAAAGTCTCAACTCATGCTGTGTTGAGTTGAGAATGTCAATTTCATCTCTTGTTTACAGTTATTTTAATTTTGTTTATATATGTAAATATATAGTTAAGGTACTTAAAATCAAACACTTGATCTTTCCAAAAAATGTGAATCAATTAATTATTAATTCGATCTATAATAACGTATTTCTTAATTTTTTGACTTTGAACATGAAAGGAAATCCAAAGCACTTTCAATGAACTTGAAACTAAAATTATGTCCTTATGTTTATGAAAACGGAGTTTCATAAGCATTAAAAAGTAAAATATTTCATTTATTAAGGACATACAATTCAAATAGATCAAATTAAAACTTAAAAATAAAAACAAGTCGTTAACTGCATTTCTGAATTTACCGCAGGAGAGGGGAAGAGTGAGGACGGAATTTACAGATTCTAGGAAGTATTTTGTTTGAGGAGCAACCGGAAGACTACGGAAGTACACGGGAAGTACGTCATAGAGCAATATCTGTTTCTGCTACAAAGAAGCTAAGAAAAAGGCGGGAATTGAATACGGCGGTTGTGTTGTTTTGACGAAACGTATCCATCTCATCCAGAACAATTTGGATACAATATATAAGTGAGTGAAATATTCAATTACATCTTGTTTATAATGCATTGAAACTGTCCCGTTCTGATTTTTAAAGTGCGTAGTTACGCAATTTTGTTAGTTTGTACATTAACTGAAACTTCTATATTGAATTGGAACTGATTCACTTTAAATTTCTTCGTATCATAATTCTTTAATCTCACTCTCTAAACAGTTTTATAACAACTTTAAATAGTAATCTAACAGAATTTTAGGTCACTTAATACTTAAGTTTCAGAGTGTATATACAATTTGATTGAAAAAATAACTAGTTTGATATTTTACCAGACATTTTCAAACAACTTTTATGACAGTACCCATAATCAATGTGTATATCTTACTGCTCTCCACATTTTAAAAACACATTCCTTAAACTTATTCCCCACTCTTACCTTAAAGTCAATGAAGGTTTTTTCAACCAGTAGTTTCTAGGTGTAGCCACATGGTTTGCTATCTTCGAATGCTAATTCATAAATCTCGCTCTCTGCACAGATTTATAGTAACCATACATATTTTTCAGTTGTATTTCAGCTTCAATCAATCGAGTAGGCAGTTGGAATGTAATTAGCGTCAATGATTTCTATGATTACCAACTCGCCCATGTATAGAACTAGAGAGGATACATTTTTTCTGGATGAGGTAAGAATGCTAAAGCTTCACAGTTGCTGGCTCATTCATAAATCGGTCTATTCATATTTAATGTGGAAATATTGTCAAGTGAATATGGTGCCAGTTCCTAGATGATAGAGTTTCGTACTATTAGCAAACCTATTTCTTGTGGGTTTTCAGTTGTTGTGTAGTACAGTCAACTCGCGATAACCTGAAGTTCAAAGGACTGGCCAAATTCTTCGAGTTATTGGAATTCACTTGGATGTTTTTTTTATATTCAAGGCATATTCTTGGGACCGAATGAAAACTTCGAAATAAACGAATATTCGACTTATGAGACTTCGATTTATAGTGAGTTAACTGTATGAACAGCCTTTTTGAATATCCCACCATGTTATAAATTTTGAATTGGGCACCATATTGAATTGGCCATGTTTAGGCCTTGACACCAACTTATCAAAATAGCACCAACCCTTCTACTTAAACTAAGAATTTACCCATTAATTGATTGCTTAAACCTATTTAATTAAATGGAAGGCTTGGGATTAATTAAAATTTGCAAATAAATTTATTGTTTAAGTTGTTAAGAAATGTCTAGTTATGTAAACAGTAGGTGGGTACTCTTCCTTTAGATAGGTATCGGATAAAAATCGCCAAATTGCAGCAATATCTCATTCAAACTTGTAATATTCGAATCATTTATATATTTCCTATAACAAACCGTTATAGGGTTGCTATAACAAACAGTTATAGGGTTGCTATAACAAACAGTTATAGGGTTGCTATAACAAACAGTTATAGGGTTGCTATAACAAACAATGAATATATTCATTGTTTGTTATAGCAACCCTATAACATTTTGCATCATGTAAACATTTAAACTTGGTACCAACTGGTACCCGTCTAACGGAAGAGTACCCAGTAAGTGTTTGATTAAATTTTCTGTATTAATTTAAAAAAGAATCTAATATTTTATAATTTAAACTATTAACTTTGTAAACAAAATCATGCCAATTTTCAAAAAGCTCCTATTGTATTGTAGCATTAAAAATAGATTTCCTTTTATTGTGGTAGAGCTGTAATATTAGTGTTTACCAAGTGATTTTGTATTTTATTGATATTTAATTGTTTGAGAAATAAAAATTTTATATTGACAAAGTGGCAAAATATTTCATAATTTAAAACCACAATAATATATTCAATGCATGTATTTATATTGCAGAAAATTTGGTTCACCAGTGCAGTCACCCTTATCTCCATTTTATTGCAGCTTGTGTTTCTTAAGCTAGTTGGCAATTAAAGTGAGAAGAATTTCTGGTGCTCTACACAGAAGATCCTGTAAGTTATTTCAGATTCAATTTTAACTTAAAGCGTTGTATTTTTATCCACCAAAAAATTGCTCTTTACAAATGAATCGTTCATTTGGAAAAACAAGTCACTGCTGGCAACTTTGGAAAATCATGAGAAATTAATATTTCTGAATTGGATTTTAGTATTAATTATAAAAATAAGTTATGTAGTGGTAATTTTTTTTTCACTTAAATTTAAACAAAAGTGAATCCGAAATGGCAAAAAACACTGAGTCAAAAGTATGGCGAACCCAGAACAACAACTGAGGTGAAAATCAATCCTGCTCTAGTATTGAAAGCTGATGTTTAGATATGTTGAAGTGAACTGCCAAAACCATTAGGTTATGGTTGCGATGCATGCTATTGCAATTTAAGCATTTCGCTTTTGAACTCTGTTAAAAACAAACATCGCAGGAAAAAGTTAAACAAATTTGCAAGTTTAACAGCTAGAATTCTAAAGGAATAAAGTTGCAAGTATATATGGTTATATTTCTGTAACTACATATGTATATCTGTAGGGAATATATTTTACTGATTTATTCCATTTGAAACTTTATTGTTCAATGACAATAGACTTCAAAGCCTAAATGCCTGTTTTTTCTTGGCCCCAAGCAAATAGAAATCAATCTTGATCAGAAGTAATTACTATCCACTTCCTACATAATGTATTAAATTGCTTAAATGAAATGCTTTGACTATTACCGGTTTGCAAAATTATAATTTCCAAAAAATATAGAAAGAGTGTTGCGCAAGGGTAGTACAGTTGCATTTATGTGTCCTATCCAGGGCACTTTGGAACATAGTGTTAACCTGTTAAAATAATTTATGATAAATTAAAATTTTGCATTATATTGCTATGTGTTTATCATCTAGAAGTGAAAGAAATTTGTGAAATATTGTTTTTGATAAGTTTGGATTTTGCTGCACCAACTAAAAGTGACTTGTAATCCAGTAGATGGAATCCAAAATTATTGTAAATAACCAGGTTACCAATTTTCTGTACATTTTGCATTCGTGTAAGATTTTACATTGGAAAGTTATATTTTATTCGAATTCAATTATTTTTCAGGGGTTCAAAAATTGAAAGATTTATGTGTATGAAAGAATAAACTTTAAAATTACATCTAAATTCTAATAAAAAAATATCTATAAAAGTATTGTTACAATGATTTATATTTCCTAAGCACTCATGTAGAATAATAAATGAAGTGTAATTATTTCACTAAAATATGTTTATTTTGCATTCGAAGTGTGTGTTAAGAACTTATTTTAGTGCAATAGTTTTATTCATATTTTTGGAATGTAATTTTTTTTACTTATTTTTATGCTAAGCATTTGACTCATTGAATGTATTGAAGCTGTTTACTTTAGCTAAAAAACAATTATTTTTACAGAACTTGAAATCAATTCCAGCTTTCAATGTGCAACAGTGTGTAAAGAAAAAGTGCATATGATCAGGTATACATATATTTTTTCTCCTAAATTGTAGATTTCTCAGCTCTTTTATATTATGTTATTTATGGTATTGTTTTAGTTTGACTCTAATTATTTTACTTGACCTCTTTACTGAAAATTAAAGAATCATCATAAAACGTTTGAAATGAAATAATAAAATGTCCAACAAGTAAAACCATATTTTTGACGTAAAGAAATATATTCTTATTTGTCAATAGCAAAATAAATGCATTATTTTTTGCTTTAAAATCTCTTAATATGTTCTAATCATTGTAAAAATTTCAGTAAACAAAAGTATTTTATTTTTAAATAAAAGAATTTAAAATAGTTTTTTTTGGGGGGGAGGGGGGATATATTTTATTTATATCCTTCACATCCCAAGTGTTAGTCTTACTTTGGGATTTTACTACAACTTTACATTTTTAAAGATAGTTACATTCTGTTAGAATCAGGTTTTTTAATGTGTGTCCAAACTAAAGTTACATAGAATAATCTGAAGTTGCAGTTAATGACATTTAATCAGTTTTTGTCAAACATAATACAGATCAGTGGAAACACTAATTTCAGTACATTGAACGTAGTTTAAAAAAAAAAAAAAATGGGAAACTTAATCAAATTATATTCACCTGTTTGTCAACATAGTATAATTGTTTAAAGTTTTGATTTTTTTAAGCCATTCTATGTTTATTGTATACTGTGTTTCATAGTAACTTAATGTGAGAATTTTAATAATTTCTTTCAGATTCTGTGCTAGAACTTCAAATAGACTGCTGTGGCTGACGATACTATTTGATATGTTTGAATGATTTACAATATCTGTTAAATTTTTAATTGTATTAATTGATAATGAATTATTTTATGATGATACCAATCTTTGTGTTGTTAGTAAATAAAGCATTCATTTTATTCATGTTTTTTATTGAAATAAATGGACTTTACTAAAAGTTATTATAGTTCTGTAATTGTATTCGTTGATTGATTTTTAGGTCAGTTTCTTTTATGCTGAAAGTTCTAAATTTAAATTTTTGAATCTTGATTTTTTTCAGAGATGCTGCAGTTCAGCGGAAAATCTAATTTCAGTTCTTTAGAACAAAATTTTAGGTTTTTTTTAATGTAATAAGAAAATTAGGTTTAATTAGATTAACCTGTTTGCCTATATAATTTAATTGTTTAAAGTTGTTTGACTTCTGGCATTTTCTTTAAAAAAATGAGTTTTTTTTACAGGTTTTCATGTAAGTTCTGTTTTTTTTATTGGGGGGGGGGGGGTGGCAGCTGTTCCATGTCTGTTTTTGTGGGAACAAAATTGATTGTATCACCTTTTTTATACACAAGGTTTGTGTATTATTCAAAAAAAAAATTCAAGTAATACATTAATTTTGTCTTGCTATTCATTATATTGATCTTGTAATTCAATTTTTAAACTGTAATAATTCAAAAATTTAAATTATTTCTTACAATGACAGCAAATTTAATTCACTGATTTCCTTTAACTTGTACAAATGCATAGAAGTAGTATGTATGTAGTGAGAAAAATGTGCAGTTTTTTTTTTATGTAACCGGAAGCTAAAGTAAATACAGTTTTTCTAAATCCGTTATATATATGTATTTTTCAAAAGGTTGGCTTAATTCAGTGTTACTTTGTTCTTTTGTAAAAATTACAAGAATTCTGCAATATACATTAACAGGAATTTTCAGGAGAAAACTGGTATTAAAGCCTACAGTTAGCTTTCATAAATTAGAGGTTTACAACCAGGTTTTTAGAAATCTGTTTGTTTACACTTATGATCCTTTCTTAGAAAGTAATTTTATCCAATTAAATGTCCCAAAATTCAACTACCATTAAAGTCAATCATTGTAAAAGGAGAATTTTTTGCAGAAGAATAAAAATGTGCATTTTAAAACGCAATTTAGATTTGGGACCTTTTAAATAAGGATATACTTTATATGATGTTATTAATTAAAAAATATTATGACTATATGGTGGTTTTACATAGTGGCTAACACAATATTTGTTTCAATTGCTTGCCACTGGTTCAACCTGAAAATATGGATACCCCCATGGATTTTGCAGAATACTCGGCTAACAAATGCGGGGCTTTCACTGATCCAGTAAATCTCGCAACAGCAGAAGGCTGTGTAGATCTCACTCAAAAAGACAACCAACCAATACCTAATTAAAGTAGGTGCAGCACTGTCACAATTAGCTTAGCTCTTGTGCCATACAAACTCAAACCCACTGAATTAAAAACTTTTCTTACAGTAAAGTTTTTTTTTATGTTATTTGTACCAAAATAAATGGAAAGCTGCTATTCTAAATTTAATAATTTGTGTTCATATAATTTTAATTGGTTAAAATTTACTTCCTTTTAATTTTGTAAAAATGTTAGATATATTATTGAAATTAATTTCATGTTCAAATGCATTTATAGTAAATTCTCGATAATGTTTCCCTCACAGGTTTCATTCTGTGAATTTTTAATATTGTAAATTTCAAGAAGGAAGGCACATTCATGACGATGCATATTGTGAACTTCAGTACCTTTGGTCAGTGGCAAAATAATGTATGTTTAAGTCCCACCGCCAAAAAATGCCCCCCCCCCCCCCCCTTTTTATTTTCCAAAATTTTTTATGAAGTATAAGAATTAATTTTTTTTTTCAATGGGGTTGCAAGTGAAACAATGTGAAATTGAGTCTCCCAAAATATCAAGCATCCCTTTTTCACTTTACGAGCACACATAAAAATTTGGGGTGTGGAACGTCTTGCAACTTTCAATTACTCTAAAAAATTCGTCATTGCAATAAAATTTGTAGTGTTATACACCATTTTCATATTTTCACTCATTTTAATAAAAATGGCCAGTTTGCCGATACATTTGGTAATAATTTTTACAATGGCAAACGAATATCAGCCATGATGGAGAAATTTCGATGTTTATTCGATAGACATTGCATTGTCCTTATGCGTGAAACAGAAAAAAAGTCAATTGTTGATGGACGATGCTCAAGAGCAGAGAGCTCTGTATTAAAGGCACTCGTTTTCAACTTTTTATCGCATTTCAACTGAAATTTCTAAGGTAGAGACGATTAGAACATCTTAACAAGCATTGGCACAAAGATTTTAATCAAAATTGTTAAAACCGTTTTTGAGCAATTATGGAAAAACATGATATTTTATGATTTCAATCTTATGCGCATGTACAATTTTTGATGAAAACCTTAATGGTAGATCCCATGGCCACCACCAACCTGCACTCCAAATTTGAACATCGGGAGTTATGCTGACCACGTACACAAAAACATACATTTCTTCTAGGCCACTTTTTTT
Organism: Linyphia triangularis; assembly: GCA_963978545.1. Classification (NCBI taxonomy): domain Eukaryota; kingdom Metazoa; phylum Arthropoda; class Arachnida; order Araneae; family Linyphiidae; genus Linyphia; species Linyphia triangularis. The sequence goes on from OZ021728.1 coordinate 11,652,041, forward strand.
AAATCTGTTCCAAAAGATGGAGAAATGCGGGAAAAAAAATCATTTTTTTTTTCACCTAATGCCATACTTTCATTACCCGATATACACATATGAATACTTGAAAGTAAAAACTAGCAGGATAGCCATCTCATACTGAAAACTTTTTTCAAGATATCTGCAGTTGCTTACTCTTCATTGCGAAATTTCTATCATCCGATAAAACCTCCATTGACTTTGTTTGCAATTAACTGTTGTCAGAGAATTTAAGGAATTTCAATTTATAAGAAATTTCATTTGCTCATCATATTTCCAAAAGGGATAGCTGGGGAGTTTTTTTTTTATTCATCACATTTTAAAGTATATTTTTACAATTTTTATTGAAATAACAAATTGTGAAATATAATTTGGACATTTTAGTTATTATCCTTTTTTTTAAAAAAAATTCTTATTGTAGTAGTTTTATGCATGGACTCTTAAGTTTATTTCCAAGGTGGTGCAGATCACAATTGAAGGATGTGCAAGGCTGCAAGTTTTTATCCAAACCTTAATTTTAACAATTACTTGAATTTAAATTAACCTCCCTGATAGCTTCTTTAAGTGTTGTGAGCGTATATCACTTTACACTTGTTATAATTCACAGCATTTTTTAAAAAAAAATTTGTATAGTCCAATTTGTGCAGTCAATAGGAATATAAAATAGTATTTTTGCAATTTTAAGAGAATATAGACTTGTTTTACAGATAATTAGCAGTTTGCTAATTTTCGTGGAGTCTAAATAAATATCACATTCTATTTGTTTATGATTAAAATACGCACAATATAATTTTGAAAACAAAATAAATCAAGCCTTAGAACCAGTGGCGAATCCAGGATTTTCCTGAGGGGGGGGGGGGGGCGCAACAATTTGCTGTGCCCTAGTCAGGACGAAATTAAATATTTAAAAAAAGTTTGAAAAAAAAAATCAAAATCTAAGCAGTATTCAAAAAATATGTTTCAAGATCATCCATATCCATTGATTGACCCCCCTCCTCATTCGTCACATCTCCGACTTGATAGCTTAGCGTAGGGTGGTTAACACTGTCCTTTTGTTTTTTCATTTACTATTTTATTTAGTAAAAAAATTGTATTAAAAATGTACCGTACATATTGAACATTTTAGCGAGCTACTTTTCCGGAGGTATCGACGATTATACTGAAGCAATTCCAAAATGAAAGCGGGAACTTGCTACTTTTATTTGTGACTAACTAACTACGTATAAACCTTACATTATACTTACATCAAACTGGGAAATCAGTAATTGTACATCAAAATTTAACATTCATAAAATATTTATGCAGTGAGCTTAATAAGTAAAAATACGTAGTTTTACTGGATAATTCATAGCTACTCGAGTAATCTAAAGTATGTAGGGAAAAATTGTTTTCCAAAGAGAATGTTTTACTAATAATTATAAGCAATATTTTTAATAAGGCAATAAAAACAAATACAATTTAATTATTGATCAGTTATTACAAAATAAATTCCAGTTTCGAAGTCTCTATTGCCAATAGTAGTATACTTACACATAAAAAAAAGTATAATGATAAAATTAAATGAAAAAGTCCAATGATAAAATTTGACATTATATAATATCGTAAAACAAGACCCCCCCCCCCCCCCGAAATAATCACTGAAAAAAAGTAGATCTTCCTGCTTCCAGTGGGCACCCACCGAGTACTGCTACTTTACACAGATAATACTTTTTACAAAACTGTTTGAAAGTCTATTTCTTGTAAAAACTTGTCATACACCTTTCCACTGTGGTGTTGCAAAGGAGGATTTTTAATTTGATGGCAACAAACATGGCGCTTATTTAGAAGCCCGAGCTAGAACTGGACGAGTTCTTATGCAGTTTATAAACAACCTTTCTCTTCCTTTCTATCAAAACTTTAAAGTTTAGCCAATTACCATGTCCAGCTGAATGAAGGTGACAATTTCCGAGGAGGGAGGGTAGCCCAAATAGTCAGTTATTGCCCCCCCTCCCCCCCTGTTTGGCGTTGAAAATTACGCATGTGAGAGTAAAAATCTTTTCCTCCCAGCCAACAGAAAAAGGTATCTTTGGTCCTGAAGGACGGGAAGAATATTTATTGATAATTCGATCCCAGAATACTTTTAACAGAAAGAGATGTGTTTTGAAGTGTCATGAAATGTCTTCAAGATCAAGGGGGTGGAGGTTTGAATGCTTGAACAATCTTTCAACGTCCGTTTGAATGAGAAGTTAAGAATTAAGGCTTTAAAAAGAACCTCTTGATCCAAAAATAAGCTTCCCCCCCCCCCCCCGGAAATTAGATGAAGGTCGAAATATGTTTGTTGTGTGAACTTATTTAAAAAGATATATATATATATATATATATATAGGGTGCGCGCCCCCTGGCTGGATCCGCCATTGCATAGAACAACACCATCAGTTTAATTTAAAGACGTGTTCTTTAGATTTTCAATAGATTTCGTTAAAAAAAATTTAGATTTTCCATGATTTAAATTATCAAGTCTTTTTTCTTTCAATTACCCATATATATACATATGGGTAATGAAAGTATAGTATTCGGTAAAAAAAAATTACGATTTTTTTTTGTTTTTGCATTTTTCCAAGTTTGGGAATTTCTTGATTTCAAAAAAGTGATCGAGAAATATTGTCTGTCTCTGTGGTCAGCATAACTCCTGAATAAATTGACCAACGATGTTTAAATTTGGTGTATTGATTGGTGGCGGCCATGGGACCTAACTTTAAGGTTTTCGTCAAAATCGCGCATGCTCATAAGGTAGCTGCCATCGAAAGAAACATGTTTTTCAATGATTGCTAAAAATAGGCTCTAACAATTTTGATCGAAATCGCTGTGGTAATGCCTCTTATGGGGTTCTAAACATCCCGCATCTCTGAAATTGCAGTAAAAATGCTTTAAAGGCGTAAAAAGTTGAAAAACGAATGCTTTTAACACAGAGTTCTCTTTCTTTGAGCATATAGCTCATAAACGACCATTTTTTTCTCTTCTCCTCAGTTCCACTTATAAGCAGGCCCTGATCATTGCCTAGGCCCACAAGGCCCGGGACTTGGGCCCATGATTTTAGGGGGCCCCAAAAATGTCTGTAAACCCTATAACTTTTGTTTCATAAAAGCTATGTGAATATCTTTTATAATATGTATAAACAATTTTTTACATGAAAATCCTTTTGTGTAGATAGATCTTGAACCGTCTTTAGTATCCCAGAGTGTATTTATTCAAATAAACCAAAATATCATTCATAAGCGTAAAATACAAGCTTTCTCAAAGGATTGAGAAAAAAAAAGGGAGGGAGGAAAAAAGAGGATGCCTTGACAAATTTATTGTGAGATCAGCAGATATCGACTCTGATTGGTTGATTGGTTTATACGCTCAGCGATCTATGTTTATGCTCAATGACTGCTAATCAGTCCGGGATCTACAGCTTAACGTGGATTCCGAACCACAACGAACATCCATGTCTGATGTCAACTCTGAAGTTGAGAATAATGCTGCAGATTTTGTTGTCACGGATATTACTACACATTGTGATATTGAAATACAATGCAATACATAACAAAGTTTTTCTTCTTTTGATTTATAAATTTGATTGTTTGAAATACGTTTCTTTATTTGTGATGAAAAAAAAAAAATTCGAAAACAATATATTCATCAACTTTTTATATATTTAGTGTTAATTCATTTGACTTTGCGTCAAGCTTTTTTTCAATAAATCATGCGTCTGAAAAAGGGGCCCCCAAATGTTTCCGGGCCTTGGGCCCCAACTTGTCATGATCAGGCCCTGCTTATAACAAAGGATAATTTAAGAATTATCAAAAAGTATATAGCCATAATCACCATTTTGGCGGAAGTTTTCCTTTTTAGAGACCCAGATAAGAATTATTACAAAAAATATCACCAAACTGACTATTTTTTCTAAATGAATGCTGAAAATATACAAACGGTAAATAACACAAATTCACGTCAGTATTATAGTGTAACTGAAAGTTGTGCGATGTTTCACACCACTAGTTTACTTTGTAATTTGTTGATTTATCCTTTTTGCCAATTTATAACAGAGTGGCCTATTTATCTCCTTTACAATAAGATATGACGTCAAATAAGACAATTTAATTATTTTTGCCTTTCCCTTTTTCATATTTCATGTGTTTCGGAACATCTCAACTCCACTAATGGCATTCTTTTGCTTTGTTGTTATGGATAGTACTATTCTCTTATATGACGTACTTCTCGTGTACTTCCGTAGTCTTCCGGTTGCTCCTTTTCTTCCTAGAATGTAGCGCGTCCGAGTGAGGACAGTGTTTATGACGTCATGTACATATTTCGAGACGAAAGAGAAATAATGAAATGTATATTTGTATGGATTGCAAAAAATGTCTTATGAGCGCGCATTGTAATATCGGATGCAAAATCAGCGATGGCGAATTTAATATAAACGCGTCGAGCCGCAAAAAATATATCGGAGCAGAACGACCTTGGAACTAGATTTGGTTCTAATGTTGATGCACATCAACAAGACTTCATGGAGGGAAGCATTTGTTTTCATTCAAGTTTTGTTGGTTTTTCTTTTCTCGCAGCGCAATCAATTGATCTAAAGGTAAATCAATGCATTTCTATTCTCGTATTTATTTTCCTATGGTATCACTTTCGTTTAATTTGTATTTAAACTGCAATACTTTGAAGAAGATTGATGTGAATAGAAAGTAATGTGATAGTTTGTGCATGATTATTTTGCGCTTGATTCGAAATCGGGGATTGAAATTCGTTACTTGTCTTCAATTTCTGCGATTTTTTCCCCCGAAATTGAAATTTCCAGCAAAGACATTCAGCAATTTTTTAGAGGAAAAATAATCACTTTAAACATATATCTTCAAGAAGCAAATGTTCTCAAACTACTGTTTTTTATTTTTTCAAAGTCATTTTTCATGCATCTTCATTATATTAAAGTTACAGGTGTCTGGTTATTTTGAAACTTTGTTTAAAAAAACATCAAAAGAGAGCAACAAATACTGTATTGGATCCTAATACAAGTATTTATATCTTGCTGGCCCATGTATACATTAATAGCAATATCTTTCTCAAATTAAGCTTACCCTAGCTAAACCACTGACCTTTTCTCAGACATCTCTTGCACTCGTGCTCGCCTAGCCTTCACTCATTTTTCTTCTCTTATATAACTTCATAGGTTTAAAGCATCACACTCGTTACTTATTAATTCAGCTTTCATACTCCATTTCAACATTGTTCGTTTGTCATTCACGTTCTTGCGTACACTTAAATTTTTTTAACAAAAATTCCCAATTAACAATATTGGAAGTCACTCCAGGTTTTTTTTTACAGATTCCTATAAAAGATTTTAATTTTGTGGGAAAAAATTAATTTTGTGAAAATTTTCGAATTTCATATATTTTTGAGGAACTTTCAGGCAATAATAAAAACAATTTTAATGTTGATTAGATAATTACAATTATATAGAATGATATATTTCAACTCCTAGATGATTTAAATACTATCTCAATAATACATGCACATGTTTTGCATGCATGAAATTTTGTGGAACGTCCGTTTGTTGAACTTAAATTTTGTGAAGGGTCCGTTTTTCAGACATGGAATTTTGCTAAGAGTCAGTCAACGGACCCAAATTTCCTTTTGCATAAACCCTTGAATATCATAAATAACACAAGGGGCAATCAAAAAAAATCTTGCGGGAGGGGTTTTCAATCAAACTTTAAATTTGTTCTATATTTTTTTATGTAAAAAAAAATAACTTTTAATGCTGTACTTTTTCATCCCATATTTGTCGAATGCCGTCAATATTTTTGCAGTTTAATCTGTAGCCTAGCTACTTATGAAAAAATATTAAAATGGTTTTTATCCAGTTTTCCTGGTATACAAAACAAATCAACATAAGACATTTTTATCTAGTTCCTATATTATCCATATTTTCTGTATTATAAATTAATATATTTTCTTGTTTAAATTCAATGAGACAAGGAGTGATATTTTAAATAAACGGATACACTTTATATCAGGCTGATTTTATTACATATTTATAGCACTTTAAAGACAAGAAGCATGTAGCATTGCAACACTAATACATATTTGGAAAAATATCTATATTTTTATACTATATTTTATATTATATCTATATTTTGGTTTAAACGACACTTCATATTAGCCTTAAGCAACCCAAAAGTAATGTAATAATGATTTTTTGATGCTAGTAGATTATTTACATATCAGTTGTTTATTTCAAAGTTCTTGGACCTATAGTTATTTTAGTGCAATATGATAGAAAAACATTGCATGGCAAAGCTACATTGAAAATGTATTATTTTGAATTTATTTATTACTGTTAAGTAGGGGTGCATGCAAAAGGAAATTTGGGTTCGTTTAAGGACCCTTCACAAAATTCTATGTCCAAAAAACGGACCCTTCAAAAAATTCCATAACCAACTACAGGACCCTTCACAAAATTCCATGTAAAAAAACAACAGAACCTTCATAATATTTCTAGTTTGAAAATGGACTAATTACAAAATCGCAAAGTTTATTTTATGCCAAAAGGAGAATACAGCCCTCTTGCCCACATGTTGGTTTCAAGGAAATGACATTATGAACGCCAAACCATATGCTCAAAATATATAAAATGTGACAAATATATTTAAAAAAAAATTAACAAAAATAGAACCATGTAAATAAAACCTGGATAAACCCCTGTTAAGTGTTTCTTACTCAATCATAACAATACACCGGATTGTTAGGAGGGGAGGGGTTCCGACCTTAAAACTTCCCTTTGGTTGCACACCTGACATAACACATTTCACCTTACTGTCATTTGCTCTCAGTCATTTAAAAATATACTTCAAATCATTTTCAAAACAAAAAAACAGCTGAGATTTATTGTACGGTCTCCCTTGGGTGGTTTTTCACATTTGGCGATAAAAGTACCAAAATGGCAACCCGTCACCAAATCCAATTTTTGGCTACCATATTGAAGGAAATTGGTTTTCAACACGAGAATCATTTTTCACCCTGGAGTTTTCATTAGATCATACTCATCCGAAAAGCCGCCAAAATGACAACTTTTGGGCTAGTTTTCTTAAATGTCGCCAAAAGGGACCATAGAGTAACTATTTACTCAAGAGACCATGCGAAAAATGAAAGCACTGTGCAACACCAGATGTAAACAAGAGCAATAAGTAATAAGTATTCTGTTACTTTAATGGAAAATAAATGGAGATGAATAGAATTTTGCCAAATCCGAATAGAAAATAGTCTAATCTTGAGGTACCTCACCTAATTTAGCGAAATGCGCTAATAAATCCTTAAAAACTCTTTATTCATCTTTTTATTTATCTATATATTTAATAGGCAATACGTTTTTTGGGGTTAGTCCGTCCGCCTAAACTACTCAACCAATTTCAATGATCAAGGTGTCATTTTAAAGGAAATAAGCTGTAGATTTGCCAAAACGTGCCAAAATAATTTATTAACACTTTATTAATTAGTTAAATTTCAATATTTTTCATCATTAAGCTACTACAAAGCCTCAATGATTTTGAATATAAGAATGGCAACATCCTTAAGTAAACAAACCCGCTGCTCGGGGGTTCAACCAACCAACCAACCGTTGCTAATTTTAAAGCTATCCTTACTTATGTAAACAACAAACCCGTTGCTAATTTTAAAGCTCTTTTTAAACTCTTCGTTTCAAAGTAGATTTTTTCTGTTTTTCTGAAGCATTTTTGTATTAGAGTAATTATTATTTTGAAGTATTTCTATCCAGAAAATGCCTCGCGTTGGACGTCGTTCTCTAACGGGGCGACTTATCAGAATAAATAAAAGATATTGGGACTTCAATGTAAGGGCATAACTAATGAAGTTTTAAATCAGAATGTTGGCGGATAGTATATTTAACTTTCTATTATGAAACTTGCAATTTGGGTGTTTTCTCTATTAGGCCTTACATTAAAGTTATAAAAATTTGGTTACATTTTTTATGGCTGGCAAACCTATTCGAGCCCAGCAAGATGTTTTAACCACAAATCCGAGCGCAGCGAGGTGTTTGGGGGTTGGCGAGCGTTAGCGAGCAGGGGGCGAAGCCCCCTAGTTCATCTTTTTATTCTGTTAAGGTCAATTTTCTGCCTATTTATTATTTTTAAATTTATCGTCCATTTTTAAATTTCTTTTATTTCCTTTCGCAGACGCAAATGACCCAACAATCCCTAGATGCAAATGTTGGGCAGTTCCCCTTGAGTGTCCTTCCAGAAGGCACTTCCTTCTTTATCAAAAGATGTTCTGGTACAGTATAGCAATTGCACCAGAAAATTACCAATGTAACTAATATAATGATGCACACATTTACACTATGACTTTTAACATGTTTTTGATGGGTTCTTAAATCAAAGTGTCCTTCTTAAAAACTTCTTATTTTTTTAGTTTGGAAAAATGTAACCCATAAAAACTAAACTTTTAATGTAAGTCCTTTACATGCATTGCCAATTTTTATATTCATTACCACAACGCCGATTCTGTAAACAGCGTGTGCTCAGTGTTTGCATCTAGTTTTGAATATCAAAAACATTTCTATCCGCAAAATGTGCGGGAAACTATGTTTTAAAATTTCTTTATTAAAACTAACATGAATTTATGCACTCATATCCAAGTATTATTTATTCTGATTTAAAAAATGTATTATTTATTTATTAAAAAAAATTTGCCGACAGGAAAGAGTTTCTAACGAGAACTATTTTACAAAGAGACTATTTTAACACGATTGGGTGATGGCAAGTTGGTTTATTAGATTCCGTAAAAGCTACCTTTTAGTGACCGTCACAGCCCCAAAATTTTATAGAATGCATTGTCACCAACATCAAATCTATCTGCCAAGTTTCGGCCCGATTGGATGGCGGCAAAAGGGTTAATTGGGCCTCTGCAGATTCCACCGCCATCAACACACAAAATCGAATATAATATAAAGGATTTAAAAATAGTGAGAACCCTAGTTTAGCTTGAGACCAGCTAAGGAACAAAGATTAACCTTGGTTTCTTGCACTGAATCGTTATGCATTTTGAAAGTACAGAATATTTATGTACAAAATTTAAACAGTTTTCATAGTTAAATTATATTGCATATAGTACTAATGCAAAACTAATTTTTTTAAGTAAGAAGTAACCTTTTTTCTTTTACGAATTATGCAATTAAGGTTTGGTCCGTTAGATGCAAAATTATTTTTACAAACTATGTATTGACTATAAAAGTTAATCTTTCTTGCTTATTTTGAATTGCATATTAAGAATTACTTTTATATTTATTTAATGGGATAAATCTCTCAAAAGTTATGTAATTGTTTAGTAAAAACATGCTAAAACTTAATAAAATAATACTTTTTGAAATTTATCTAAATCTCAAAAAAACTCATCAGAACGCGTTCTTTTAGTGTGTTGCCACAGGAAAAGAAAATAGTTAAGCAGGTGTTGCAAGATTCCCACAGTCATTAAAAGTGCTTAATATTTTTGAACTTGTATTCAAGGCCTTAAAGGTCCTTAATTATTTTGCAGATGTTGTGTGTCCGACAGCAAAGTTTATAAAAACACAACTCAGACTTGCTATCCCCGCGTTCTGTAGTATTTTTTTAATTTCTGTAACTTTTTAAGTAACATATACTTTATTTAAAAATTTATATATAGACGTAATGACAGAAAACAATTTTTTAAAGGTCCTTAAAAAACATTATTTAGGTCCTTAAAAGTCTTTGATTTTCATTCTGTGATTTGAGTGGGAACCCTGTGTTGTCAAATTGTAATTTGAATACTTCAATCAATGTATACAAAATATAGCTCGGTGCTTAAGAATCATTGGTTTTTACTCTAGTTCTCATGTTATGTGGAATTCTTCTCTTAAAATCCATTTCACACTTTTTATAAACTGCAACAGTTGAAATACATACACTCATGAGCTTTAGAAACGGGCAAATTTTGGCTCTTCGACTCGTTTTGGCGTTTCATTTCGTTGACGCTACTTGGAGCTTTTTGATTCGAACCTTTGGCAACCCCATCTATTGAGGAATTAACTTCGTTTCGATCACACACAAGTCATGGAGAGCTCTTTCTCTTTTTTCTATTATATCACTTCAGATGCGCAAGCATGTGCTTGAATTTCTAGAGCCAACTGGTGGCTACCAATAGACTCAAAACTCGCTAAATATTGAATTTATGTGGAGAAATAAATATTAGAAAATCAACAAACTTTTATTTGACACAGTCCATTAACATCACATTTCTATGAAACCAGGCATAAACAACTGATATTTACTTATTCCTGTCAAAGGGTAATTATGTTTGACCTAAAAAACATTAATCTCATTAAAAGCGTTTATAAGAAAATATTTAAATTTTGTGATACAGCTTCATTATATTTGAATTTAGAAAAATTACTCATTATAAAATAAACTGAAGGATAGAAAACTCATTAGAATACATATGCAAGCGAGTATAGTCGCATAAAATATTATTATTTATTGTCTTTATTCTCCCACTATATAGCAAAACAGGGATCAGATTTTTCCGCCTTTTGATTTCTGCTTTTTTTTTTGTTCATTTATGTAAAACATTTCACTCCTCCCGTTATTGAACAAGATCACATGAGATGTCATGTGATCACCTCAGTGTTTTGGGTGTAAAGCAATATGTTTTTGATTCTAAAAAATCTCTTTCTTTTGATTTATATTTACTGAATTAAAAATAATTGAGTTATTAATTATTATTGTGTAATATTTTTGTCATGTTGCACTCTTTTATTTTCAATTTCTTATAACATCTTTCGCGTATAAATTGTGATACAAATTTCTTGCTCGCTTATGGTTTCACTCTTTGTGCTTTTTTGCCAATTTCATCTCTGAAAATATTCATTTTTTTTTTATTTTTTTTTTTTAAATTTAAAAGGTTTTCTTTATTTTATACAACAATTAGAATTGATATCCTCACATAAACAGAATCATACCATTTTAGTTTACACGTTATACTATATTTGTTAGTGTTATTTGGAAAATATTTCTAAACATACACATTTTGTGCTAATTTCTAATTTTAAAAAAAAAACATGCACTTTTAGTCTATGTGAACCTAACATCTAACACTGGCGAATTTTACTTCACCAAGATAATGTGAAGACCAAGATAATGCTTCAATTTCATTGACCTGGCTCACTACCACTCTTGCAAAGCTGGCAATCTTTTTAGGCTTGCCAAAAAAACAACAAAAAAACATCGACTTCACTGCTACTCCTCTGTCTACATGTTATCTAATAAGAATTTAAGGAAAGGCAATGCAGATATGAAATTATAACAATTGGAGCATTTCTCTAATATTATAAAACAATTTGAAATGTTAGTAAAAGTTTTCACTTTCAATTACCCATATGTATACATGAAGTAGTAAAAGTATAGTTATTTGAACAAAATATATATATATATATATATTTTTTTTTTTTTTTTTTTTTAATATTTCTTCACGTTTTGTAAAATCCTGATCTCAAAAGTTATCTAGAAATAATGTCTGTCTGTGTGTACATGGTCAGCATAACTCCCAAACAAATTGGCCTACGATGTTCAAATTCGGTGTGAGGGTTGGTGATGGCACAAAGACCTGCCATTTTAGTTTTTGTCAAAATCGTGCATATAATGTATCTGCCATTGAAAAAGATTTTTTCAATGATTGCTAAAGTGGCTCTAACAATTTTGATCAAAATCGCTGTGGTATCGCTCTTAATATGTTCTAAACATCCCCACATTCGAAATTTTACTAAAAATGCTTTAAAGGTGTAAAAAGTTTAAAAACGAATGCCTTCAATGCAGAGTTCTCTTTGCTTGAACATAGCTCATCAATGATTGTTTTTTCTCCTCTCCTTAGTTTCACTTATAAGAAAGGATAATATAAGAATTATCGTAAAGTATACCGCCAGAAACACCATTTTGGCAAAGTTTTTTTCTAAAAACCCATCTAAGAATTATCGCAAAAAATATCGCCGAACTAAGCCATTTTTTCTAAGCAAATGAAGAAAATATGAAAACGATAAATGACACAAATCCTCATCAGTAATATAGTGTAATTGAAAGTTGTGCGATGTTCCACAACCCTAGTTTCTTAACAGTCTGGAAAAGTTTTGGAAATTAAATTAAATTTTTTTTTTTATTCATTTGGTTCAAGGAAAATTATTTAGGAAAAATCCCAAAAAATTAACAATCAACAACAAGTTGCAATATTTCTTTAAAAATTCTAGGAATTTTTTAGAGAAAATGATTGCAATTTTTAACTGAAAAAACACAAATCTAGTGAAATAAAACATCACAAATTTAATCAAGTTTCAAAATAAAGTACTAGTTGATAACTAAAATCCAATAAAAATTTTAAATTTTTGTACATATTTTTGATAAACTTCACAAATAAATACTTATCCTTACGCTTAAATGTGGAGTATTTGGAGGTGGGACTATTTGAATATGGTCAGCCCTGTATCATCTTGAAATTGCCAGATTGAGCTTGTCCAAACCAATTGAACTATGCTTTTCCCTCTAGACATAAAAGTTCACAACAGTTGTTTTACAATACACTTAAGAATCTTCAAAAATGTGATTGTCATGGGTGATGCAACAAAACGATCCCACATCTAAATTGAACTAAAAATAATAGTTACAAAATTTGTTCGGAAACATTATAGAAATATGACACTTTTTTACAATCAATTACCCATACGTATATATAATGTAATAAAAGTATAGGATTTGGTCAAAAAAAATTTTTTTTTTTTTTTTTTTTTGCATTTCTCTGCATTTTGGAACATCCCGATTTTAAAAAATGAACTAAAAAAAATGTCTGTCTGTGGTCAGCATAACTCCCAAACAATTTTAACTACAATGTTCAAATTTGGTGTGCAGGTTGGTGATGGCACAGGGACCTACCATTAAGGTTTTTGTCAAAATCGTGCATGCACATAAAGTAGTTGCCTTTGAAAAAGTCATGTTTTTCAGTAATTGCTAAAAAAAAGGACTCTAACTAGTTTTCTAAAATCGCTGTGGCAATGCCTCTTAAGGTGTTCTAAATTCCGTTACCTCCAAAATTCCGTTAAAAATGCTTTAATGGCGTTAAAAGTTGAAAAATGAAGGCCTTTAACACAGAGATCTATTTCCTTAAGCATACTCTAGACCACGAGGTTGCGGGTTCGAGTCCCGTGTTAGGCATGAGTGTTTGTAAATGTATGTTGGCTTGTCTAATGCCGAATGTTTCGGCGCATTATAACCCTCGTGTTGCTGACGGTGCCAGATAATCTGACAACAACCAACCAACTTTGAGCATACCTCATCAACGATCATTTTTTCTCCTTTCCTCAGTTTCACTTATAAGAAGGATAATGAATTATTGAAAAGTATATAGTCAAAATTATCTATTTAGAAAAGTTTTTTTTTATTATTATTATTTTTTTTTTAATTTTATTTAGACCCCTACAAGAATTATGGTAAAAAATATCGCCAAACTGGCAATTTTTTCTAAATGAATGATAAAAATGTTAAATGACACTATTTGACATCAGTGTTATAGTGTAATTTAAAGTTGTGCGATGTTCCACACCCATAGTTTACAATGTTTGGTTCAAAATCTCTAGAAGAAAATTATCAACTTAGCTTGTTTGCATGATCATACATTTTCTACACCACTAGTCAACATTGTGAAAAGTCAAGTCAGGTTATCAGGATTCGGTCAAAGGATCAAGTTAAAAATCCTCCAGTTGATTGCAAATGAATGTGCGGCCAATCAATTAAGCTTGTGTGCATACACAACCTTGACAACAAATTCTTTCCACAGTTGTCCATATATCTTTTTGTCTTATAGGTCCCCCATCAAGCAAACCCTCACTGGCATTGGACCCACCTCCACAGAGTGCAGAAGCATGTCTTAGACTCCATGATGTAGGATGTCTTCAGGTGGATTTCAGACAGTACTGATCTCTGCTCCCCAAGAGAAGGTGGAACCCTCCATGCTGCTCAAGAGAGAGCCAGACAGCCCCCCTGGCTACACCATCGAGCAGCAGACGGCACTGCAGGGAATCGATGCCGACTACAACTCAAACTCTTTCAATTTCTCATACGGTGAGTTGCATCACCGTGTCAGAAGTAGGGCTGGCCGATTTAGAGATTTCTTAAATCGATTTATCATCAGTCTAACATCGAGATTTAGTGATAAATCGATTTAACACCCTTGTAGAATATGTCCCTATCTTGAGGCCCCCTTCTCCCGTTACACACACCCATAATTACACTTTCTTTTTTATCAAAATAATTTACAAGAAGCGGAATAATGCTTAAATATGATTGGTTGTAGCTGTTAGTTTCAGAAAAAACATGATTTTAAAGGATATATATTTTTTTTTTTTTAAAAGATGCAAATGGATTTGAAATATCTAATGTTTAATCTCGGGAGATCGTTCGGATATCGGCAAATTAATTCCAAACTAGTAGTAATAATATTTCGAAATATGAACATTCTCCAAAAGTTATTTATTCACACAAAAAATGCATTACATGTAAACTAAAATCTAATGTACTAGGATTGAAAATTTCAACTTTATTAGATTGAGCAATTAAGTGTGCGTCACCTTGAATTAACTTCCTCGTAAATTGGAAATGGTGACGATTTAGCAAGCAGAACGCATGCGCTGCTTAACCCACTGACGGTCATGCACATATATATACGTCATTTGACCCCCAGTTTTTCCAGCAATACACAACATTTTTAAATTTATAAATAAAATTTAAAATAAGATATTTTTTTAATATTTTTATTTGGATGATAGTTTATAACCTATCTTAAACAAAATAAATTAAAATAATTTTAAAACATTATGTATTTGAATTAGAAATATAATTTTAAAATTATTACAGGGAAAACAACTGTAGAATTTTGCCCATTCCCATGACTGTCAGTGAGTTAAATCGAATTCTGAAGCGCGGATGTCGACGTTGTATCGATGTCGTGCGTTACATCGGAATTTCGATATTTCTCAAACGATGTTAGCTCTAAATCACATCATTGATATTAGTACTAAATCAATATTTGCGTTACATCGATTTAAAGCCTAGCCCTAGTCAGAAGCATGGCTACATAGTCGCAGAAAAATAAGCAGTACTTGCAGGAAGAAATGTATTAAACAGCATTTAATCCTTTCTGCAAAGTATAATTTTTTTTTCTAAAGAATCTCCTGAAGTTATAATTTTGATTATGTCCTGCCTACTACTAAATTGAAAAGTATGATATGTAAAATGATTTGTCTGCAGCCATCATGTAAATAATTTTTAATGTTCTGGGAAATTTGTGGTAATTCTAACACAGATACAAATTTTAAGACCAATAACAGGCTCAAGGCCCAACAGGGTTGGTCAAATGAAAATATATATATATATACGTATTTATAAATAGAATTTGCGTAACACAAAATAGAGATATTGATGAATAACATAATAGAAGATACAGAATTTGTAGAATTACAATATAGAAACACCTAAATTACATATTGCATAATATTCTAAGATAATTTTAACGAAATATAGTAATTCAAAAAGTTACAGGATCGTACATAATACAATTCACAAAGTTGATGCAGCGTTTGACAATCATACTGGAAAAATACAATACATAATGCAGGCTGACATAGTTTATAGAATCCATAGTTTATAGTCCATCCAACAAAACAACAAACCAACTGAATCCAACAAAACTATCAGGCAAATGCTTAATACACCTCGAAAATGATTGAGTAAATACTGGCAACACTAAGAAAACTATCATGCCAATGACGAAGAAGTAAAACCTGATAATTTACGATATTCCAAAAATCTCAATAAAACGGTGGCAATAGACACAGGCAAAATGATCTCAACCAGTTTTGCTGGTGACAAAAAAAAAAAAAAAAAAAAAAAGAATCCTGATTAGAAGTGCAGACGACATAGTGTTAATCTACGTTTTGTATCATTTTACGCATGAGATTACCTTTTTTCTCTATTTTGTGCAAGAAGGCATGGTAAAAAGCCAGCTAAATATACTTAAATAAGGAACGTAAGAATTTGTGAAATGCCCCCTTCAATCTACCTACTAATGATTCACGTGTTATCAGCAGCCATTCAAGGACTTCAGTCAGTCACTGGTCTGTGCGAAGCACGTTTAAACATGAATGTGCATGCTTAACTGGCGATTTCGAAAGGGGTGATCCGTTTATTAAATTCCGTTGGAAAATGAGTGCATTTTTTCAGATTTTCAAAGGAAAAGGGCAGGAAGGTAATGCCGCCCTTTGAAAAACAAGACGATCGCTGATTTTATAAAATGGATGATTATTTAAAAAAATTTAACCATGATGTGCCGATGTGTGAATTCACGCATGAGATAATTCTAAGAGGGGAAAATTGATTTTCAATGTGTGTTCACGCATTTTGGCAAACTCTGCTATTTACTGTATAAAAATATTGGTCAAGAGATCATTTAAAATTACTTTTAATGGCCTTCCTTAACTAAAAAAATACCTGTTCTCTTTCCAGACGGGAGCTTCTCCCTGTCCCCCCACCAAGACATGAAAGATCTGGAGAAGGGCGAAACTGGTGGTGTCAGCAGCCAGCCCCTGAGCAATTCTGGCTCCAGTGCCCCCAGCCCAAAGTCCTCCTTCCTGGCCATCAGGGAGGCCAAGAACGACAAGATGATCTCCGGGTTTGATGGACGGACAGACGGTTTGTCCCCACTGTCCGTCATCGCAGTGTCTGCCTACCAGGATGCCGGGAACCCGTCCCCCAATGTGCACAGCAGTATGCTATCCTCCAGGTGGGTTTTGTCTTGTTGGTGATTTAAGGTTTCAAAGATATCGTAATCTGACTTCACTCACATCCACCTCCTAGAAAGAGGAAACAAATTTACAACTATGTTTGATCCTACTGCCTTTTTAGTGGCACCTGTATGAATTTCCGGTCGTTAAGTTTTTACTTACTTAGTTCTCGTTGTGTACTGTGGTACATAAGGCCTTCAGCTTCTTATAAACTCTGACAATTTGATATAGAAACCCTTGCTTCTAACCAATTTGTCCATCGAGCTAAATTCCTTTTATCTTCCACCATTTTTCTCCAACTCAATTTGGGCCTGCTCCTTTTTCCAACGGAAGTCCATGTCAGTGCCACTGCGGGAATTTGCAGTTCTTTGCCTACTTCTTTTTTTTATGTAACATGCTAAAGGTTGTTGCTTTCTTTGTCTAAAGATTAATGTTAGATTTTGTTTGACCAAAATATTCTCATGATTTTTCGTAAGCATCTGTATTACCAGCTATTTAACTTTTTTGTGCAGTTGTTAGTTTCCTCATTTCTATTCCATATAAAAGTATACTTTTTACTAAAGAGTTAAATCTATTAATTTTGGTTTTTTACATTAGATTACTTGATTGCTTTATTTTAGTTAATTTTTTAAACAATTTTGTGCCAACCTAATGGCTGTGTGGTTAGCGCTGTGGCCTTGCATGCCAAAGGTTCGAATCTTGGGTAGGCATGGATGTTTGTTTGTGGTTCGGAATCCACGTTAAGCTGTAGGTCCAGGCCTGATTAGCAGTTATTGTGCACAAAAATGGGTCATTGAGTGTACAAACCTAAACCTAACCTAAACAATTTCGTGTTTTGAGAAAGACTTAAAAAGTTCTCTAACAAACCATCAAGTTCATTATTTGAAACACTCTTTCATAATAATGAGATATGTAATGAAACCAGAGAATAAGTGAATTTTGATTCCTACCATTAATTAGCATAGTGTAATAAAAGTTTAAAGGCATTTAAATATCTAAATGATTATTATGTATGCTCCATTCATGTTTTTTCTGGAATTCTGGTTGAACTTTTAGGTATTAAACACATGCCATTTCAGGTAAAATGAAGGATAAATTAAAAGTATTCTGAAGAAAATTAATTACCTCTGAATTAAAAAGAATCTCTAAATAGCCTCTTACTGCTAAAATTGCTGTCAGAAGAGAATATCAATTATTCAACCAACAGTTGCATACACAGCACCATTTAATTATATGAACCAGATTCTTATACCTATGTATTATAGAGACATAGATTAAATATATATAGCAGGCTTGTAGAGTAAGTTTTAAAAAGTCAGTTATGTTAGGGATACAAACTTTCATGACATGTTAGGAGTATGTAAAAATTGGAATCGGATATGATTTTTTCAATACATGCTTAGTTGTAACATGCATTCATTGTTGCAACAGCTTTTTCTACAGCCTGCTGGCTGCAACAGAAAAGAAAATTCTGGTGGGTAATTTTGTTTACATATTTTTATCTTATCCATTAAGAATTTAATGGATGATTATTTGAAATGGCATATGATTTCTATCTAGAATTTCCAGCCTGTGTTCCAAATCGACTGGAGGTGTGTTGAATGCCAGAGTAAACCATCTTACAATTTGATGTTTGTTGTTTCTACTCCCTTTTTTTTTTCTTCTTCGAAACCATTCATGCGCCAGAACAGACCAAATGTTATTGAATCCAATGATCAACTTTAAAACTGTGCAGCCCAATTCGGGATCTCGCAACCAGGAGGTTGTTAGTTCGATCCTGTTTTGGTGCTCACAATCCTGATGGTGGCAAGTTCAGGGCCTGGAAGAGACTAAAGACCGCCATGTTCGCTAATGGTGACTGGGGCACATTGAGCCAGTCGTAGTTGCAAAGTCCTCCAAGTTCCCATACAGATCAATACCTCTGGGGGTTTCAAAGCCAAATCTTCTGCTGGAATCTTCTGCTTGATAGTGCCTCTACATTAAGAAGTTCCACATACGATCGGTAGTGCTGCCATCTACTGGGTAGTTACCCGAAAAGAAGGAGAAATGAACTCTTTGGTGGTTATAAGTAAACTAGTGTACTTCCTCTCACAAACGAGTGTGTGCTAACATCTTGTGCAGTACGGCCTACTAGCGACCTTCAGGAAATGGTGTTGGTACAAAATGCTTGAAAAAGCAAAGGTGCTTTAGTCCCTATTGGTCTTGACAAAAGAAGGAGAGAAGAATAATCAACTTGGTTGGCCCTTAGATAAACCACAATGGGTCTGTTTCTGGCATAAATGCTTTTGGAAAGAAAAGTGTAGAGAAATGGCAAAAATGAAATTGTGGAATGGGCTATTCGGGCACTCAATGCCTCATACACAATTCATTTGGATATTTTCGTTTATTTAGATTACTACGACTACATGGCTACTACATGTTTTTTAATGGTAGAGGAATTTGACTACATCTCTTGTTGTGTTACATTGGTTATCATGAAAGAGTCGTTCAAATCGCTGACTTGAAAACTTTTAGTTTAAATCCCAGTCAAATACAGAATCCTTATATTCTGAGTTAATTTTAATTCGTTGATATCTCCTACATAAAATTTTGCTATTATACATCTGCAAGAAATTTCTATTGCAAAAATAAGACAGTTTTAGTTTTAGCATATGCGATTAGAATAAAAGTTGTATATTCATTGAAAGTGACAAATTTTTTGTTATTCCTTTTAAAGTAAAACTTAATTTGTTCTCTAAAGAAAAATAGCAATACCTCTCTTGATTTACCAAATATAAAACATTTTGAAGGCTATTTTACCACAACTGCTGTCATGTCTAATTATTCTTAGCATATGAGCTAGTATAGTGATGACCCCAATTATTATTCATTCAGGGTTCCCATGGTCATTAAAAGTGTTCAATATTTTTTAATTTGTTTTCCATGCCTTAAAAGTACTTGAAAACGCTTAAAAGTACTTAAAAATGATTAGGTCTTTAAAAAGTCCTTAATTTTTGTCACTTATTAGACCAAAATTTTCTGGTATATTTTTATTATGCATGCATTAACTTGTACATTGTTTAGTTTGTATTTGCTGATTAGTGGAGTAGAAATCGAATGATTTTAGTTACACTCTGTGAGACGAACATTAGTGTTTACGTTTTGCAAGCCAAAAGATCAAGGAGCATCATCAAAGTCTATTTATAAGACAAAATACAAATTAAAAACTTGATGCATGAAAATAAATTTTAGAAGGTCCTTAAAAATATTTTTTAGGTCCTCAAAAGACTTGGAAAAGTCATTGATTTTCACTCTATAATTTCAGTGGAAACCCTGTCATTTCTCCAGACCTTTAGCATGCTAAGCGAATGTTCTGCATTCAAAAGTTGGCGTTGGTGAACGTGAGATAGAAGTATTGCACTATTTTTATTCACATTGTGTTTGCAGGACCACCCATGTGCTGAGGTTTCATCCTGGAGGTCAGCACGACACCATGCTGAGCGCGTTGAACTACACGGACTCCGACCTGAGTGGGTTTGACTCGGGTGGGAACGCGTTCGGGACGCTGGACGGGCTGCTGGGGTCGAGTGGGACGGCAGGCATGCTGCTGGACCAGGAGGCGGCGTGCTACATGGAGACTGACCTGTCCCCGCAGGCTTACAGCGGAGACACGTTCGCAGTCAGGGAGAACTCGCCACTGGCCGGCATGACTGACAGCGTCAAGACAGGTGAGTTGTTTTGAGTCTGCACTGGTGTGCATTTAAGATTGTTAAGAAAGAGGAATTATTTTTTGGGAGTGCATCAGTTAGATATTGCATTCAAATGCTGTAAGATAGAAACTTTCTTAGGTTTCCTCAACGTGCTTAAATTGTATTTTTCTCTTTTCTACTGTGCTGCCATCTACTGTGTATTATTGCAACTTTCCAACATTTTTTTCCTCTTTGTGATTTTCTTTGACTTTGATTGTTTAAACAAATGATACTATGTGGGATTGCAAATAAACTTTTTCCAAACACAATCTCAAATTGAGAGTTTTACCAATTAATTAAATTTTTAGGTATTTTAATCAAAAGAATGTTAGTGAATTTTGTTTTCAATATATTATTATTGACAATTTTATTTCTGATTAAAAAGAAATTTAAATGTATAAAAAAAAATTATATTCTACTTAATTCCTAAGGATAAATTATTATCAGTCAATGCATGGTTTTCTTTTAGCTTTAAACGGTTTTTTAACCCACTTCTTCTAGTTTTAAAACTTGGTATCATGTTCAATTGTTTTGCTACATTGAAATGGATTTTTTTTATGTTCTTGCAATGCTGATGAACTCTAGACCATTGCAGAATATAAAAGCTTAAAAAATTAAACTTCATTTATCAGTAGACAGTATAAAAATTGCTAAGTACCCAAAAATTCAACACCAGAAAGTAGCAAATTAGATTCAGAATTGATATTAAACATTTTATAAGCTTCTACTATCAATTATGACCTTCTTCAAAGAGAATTTTATTTTATTAAAGTCATTCTATGTTTAAAAAAAAATAATTAAAAATTTGTTTGGCAAATAGAATGTTCCCTACTTCATATTAGCATTATTTAAAAATTGGAACTTTTTTAGAGAAGTACAAGTTTCAATTTAAGATAGTTTGTCCCTTTGATAATTAATTCAACATTTAATTATTAGCATAATAATTAGACAATTATTTTATTACTAGGACAAGGGATGGCAGAAGTATTCTGTTTGTATTTTCATTGTAAAATATAAATTTTAAACCCTTTTGTTTCATTCTACTTTCAAATAAAAGTGATTGAGTGCATTTCACTCTTTCTGCCCCTCGAATGTTAAAATTATAATGTAATTAAATTTCATCAAACCACCTTTTGTTGCAAATGATGGATTTAGCGGCATGGACCTAATGCTTAACTTTTTTTGTCAAAAATATCTGCTAAAGTATTGCTTTGAACCTATGAATTTTTATACCATATTTAAAAGGTGTTTTTACACATGCTAGCTTTTAAACACTTTTAGAAAAAAAATTTATCAAAAAACAAAGTGACCACAAAACCTGGCAAAATCGTGGTTTATCGGAGGAATTCATTGGAAGTTTAATGTTACATAATAATTTAAACTTTTCCTTAGAGTCAAAATTGTTTTTAAAAAATTTATTTATTATCTCGTTAGCATACATTTCCTATTTAATCAGGGTGTATACATATCTGGAAAAGTCATGGAAATTTGGAAAAAAAGTTTGCTTATGGTTCGTACGTTTTTAAAAAACCTTGATAAGTGCTTGAAAAAAAGTCTTTCATTTTCAAGTGCTTGAAAACCTTGAATTCTGTAAAAATATGTTTAAAGTGCTTGAATTTCATTTTATTTTCTGAAAATATAGCGCCTTAAAAAAATTTTGGTCGACAAAGTGAGCAAAATCTTTTGAATTTAGTTAAGCCAATCAGCAACTAGGAAAACATAGCTGTTGAATATAGAACTTTGTGGCCACCCTGAAATTTTTTTTATTTTCCCCTCAAATTTTGCTAATGATGTTTTATTACTGTTATTATACCTAATTTAAAAATTCATATGTTTTAAAACAATACTTCGGAAGATATTGTGAAAAAAAAAAGTAAGCATTAGGTTCCAGGCTGACGACCCCTCTTAAGTTTAACAGGGTTTGCCCAGTTCTTATAAGTCTTTAAGAACAACTTATTTTTGGTAGCTCCTTATAAAAGGGTCCTTAGAGTCCTTGTTTTTCATCTTGGGTTCTTAACTTTCGATTTTGTTTTCTTATGACTTTTTTTAGCTATCCCAAATTGATATTTACATTTCTCCCTTCTACAGTTTGGAACGCTCTTTTATTGGGCTCTTTTATCTTCCAAGTTGCTTGGAATCACCTTATTTTCTTCTTTCATCCTAATTTTTTCAGGGTTCCTAAGGTCATTAGAAGTGCTTAATATTTTTTAACTTGTTTTCAAGGCCTTAAAAATGATTAAAGATGCTTGAAAGTAATTGAAAATACTTAGAGATCCTTAAAAGTCCTTAATTTTTGTGGATGTTGTGTGCTCCACTGCAAAATTTTTAAAAATTCAATTCGGACTTGCTATCCCTGCGAGACTGCCTCTTATCCGCACTGTATGGGAATTCTCTGACTTATTTGTATTATGCATGCACCAACTTGTAACTTTTTTGGTAGAATATACTTGATTAAAGATTTATAAATAGACATGATGCCTGAAAACAAATTTTCAAAGGTCCTTAAAAACATTATTTAGGTCCTTAAAAGTCATTTATTTTCATTCTGTGATTTGAGTGGGAACACTGTTTTTTAGGGTCCCCACAATCATTAAGTATGCTTAATACTTTTAATTGTTTTTCCAGGCCTTAAAAGTACTTGAAATTGCATATAGGTCCTTAAAAGTCCTTAATTTTTGCCACTTATCTGCACCGCACTAAATATTTTTTTTTACATTTGTATTAAGCATGCATCACCTTGTACCTACATTGTTTGGTTCATATTTGTTGATTGGTGGAGTAAAAATTAAATGGTTTCAGTTACAATTCAATAATATGGTTGTGACAAACGTGGGAGATTAGGAATTATGTTTTGCAAGCCACAAAATCAAAGACAATCCTTAAAGTTTGTTTATAAGACAAAATGCAAATTGTGCATGAAAGATTTTACTATTAACGCTTTGGACAAAGCAGCTGTAATGTCACATTAAAGACTTGATGCTTGAAAACAAATTTGCGAAGGTCCTTAAAAATATTATTTAGGTCATTGATTTTCAGTCTCTGATTTCGGTGGGAATCCTGTTTTTACTTCAAGCTTGGATGAACTTTTGTTAGACATAGAAAAAAAAGTTGCCCTAGCTATGCATAAAATTCTATTCAAATATTTCTTATAATTATTATAAGAAAACAATGAATTTTTTTTGCTACAAATTTATAAAAGGTCCTTAAAAAAATCAAAAGGTCATCAAAAAGTCCTTAAAAACAACTTATTTTTCACTTTTCAAAAGCTGTATAGACCTTGATTTATAAATCTGTACGGTACTTATCTGTTGTTCTGTCAACCTAATTATGACCAAAACGAAACTGTTGCCAAAAGCCAGCATTAGCACCAATAATGGATAATAGTCATTCCAGCTAACTGTGCAAACCTTAACGACTGAAGCCCTCTTTTTTTGCTTTGGTTAAACACAGTGCTTTCTGATTACATTTCAGTTTTGTCGAAAGTGGTTGACGGAATAATACGCAAGTGCTGACTTAGCGTTTTAACACCAACAATACTTGTCTCCATCATATTAATAATTACCAATCTTCCAGAAATAAAGAATAAAATCGCTGAAAATACAAATGCCACTCTAGCGGTGGACAAGCTGAAAGTGAAAGCGGCTCGACCGGTGAAAGCCACGTCGCCGAGTCGTCCTGGAACTCAGCCGTGTCCCACCTGTGGCAAAGTGTTCAGCAACTCGAGTGCCCTCACGAAGCACAAGTTGACGCACAGTGACGAACGAAAATATGTGTGCCAGTTATGTGCCAAAGCTTTTAAAAGACAAGATCATCTGTGAGTATGCTTCTATTTAACTTCTGGTAATGTTTATTCGATTTTCATCTGTGATTTTCTAACTTTTATTCTTGTCATGTCTTAAGCTACATATAAAAAACATTTTATCTTTTTATTGTAAATAATTATTTTAAATCTAACCTGCAAAAACAAATTTTTTAATAAACTAATTTTTAACTTTTATGTACAGTTGCAACTCATTTCAATGATTTTGAGCTCAGAGTTTTTATAGTGTTTGACCACTACAAAGAAAACTTTCATTCCATCCCTTTAGCTAACTCTTTTTGTTTTGCCTCCGAAACTCGATAGAATGCATTGTCTTCCACAGAGAGCTTATTTGCCAAATTCCCCCCCCCCCCCCCACAAACCGAATTAAAGTTAATAATATAAAAGATCATAGATACCCAAGAGAAAAGTATCGATGAGTATCTGCCTCATGACAGTAAATACTACTGCATTGGTAAATGAAAAAAATTTTAGTTTTATTTAATTTATAGTACAAGAAAAGTGTAAATATTTAATCTAATTAAACATTGGTTTTAAATTTGGAGAAAGATGTCTATTTTATTGGCTTTAAATGTCAATTTTCGGCTTGAATCACCTCAATTTCAGATCGACGAGTGTTTTTTCTCTAGCAACCAGACTATCTGGCAAGAGCTATTCTTCTGGTAAATTAACAGTTACCGACACTGCAATCCCAGTAGCAGAAACTTATCTGCCAGTCTGCGACTCTAATTTGGATATTATAAAATAATCAGCAGTGTAATTATTATTATTATTATTTTTTTAAGTAGTTTGCATAAGTAGTAGTTTTAGACAAGCACCTTATATATAATTTTGTCAAAAAATCCTGAAACATAGAAATTAAACAAATTAATTAAATATTAAACCTGAAATATTTAATATTATTGTACATTAATTTCATATTTTAAGAAAATAGTCATATATTTTCAGTAAAATTAAACATTTTAAAATGATCAAAGACTGTTTTGGTTAAATAATGTACAGGTATAAATATATAATTTTAAAGAAGCATTAGTAAACTATGCATTGCTTTTAATAAAATAAAACATTCAAAAAATGAAAGATTGTTTTGGATAAGTGCACACATGTATATAATTCTAATACAACATGTATATAATTCTAATTTTAGCTTAAAACAATCAGCTTTATTAATAATTTTGATGAGAACACATAATTTTTTTCTGCTTTTTGAAAATGGCTTTCAAAGGTTGTTGTCAGTTTTGTAAATAATCTACAGGCTGCTGAATAATCTGTGATGTGTGTCTCCGGATCGCCTTTTCTGCTACTACAGCCAACTAAATTCACAGTTTGTTCAAGTCCAATTGTTCTATATTAGCATAGTGACCACAGAACCTGGAAATCAGAGAGGGAATTTTTTTAAATTTTGAGAAAATCAGGACGTTTTTCTATTGCTTTGAAGTTATGTTTCCCCATTCATTTGGATGCTATTAGAAGTTTCATGTTACGGTATAATTTAAACTTTTCATTACTGACAAAACTGTTTAAAAAAAAGTGGCGTATTATCGCTTTGGCATACATGTTCTATTTGATCTACACATCTGGAAAAATTGGGATATTTGAAATAAAGTTTACAGTAAACTCGGGGAATTTTTTAGAAATCTACAGGGTTTCCGCACATATGGAAAGTCAGGAAATTTCATGAAAAGTCATGAATTTGAACACTGGGTAAATTTTGTCATGGAAAGTCATGATTTTGAGCAAAAAAATAGCTACAAGTCATGGAAAAATACAGTGAGTTTCATGGATTTCTAAACATTTCAAGAAAAATCACGTAACTGTGACCTCATAAACGCCATGATCGCTATTCAGCTCATCAAAAATTCACCTATGTGTTATTTACGTTTTAACAGAAACAATGGCCACAATTAAAAACCACAGCCAATGAAAACATTTCTGAACTCCAAATTTTTGACATCACACGAGTAAAATCTCATAGGTATAAAAAAAAATCATAATGTGAGAATTGAAATGAGTATATGAGTAACATGAGAACAGTTTTGATAAACTTGTGTTTACATAGCTGTGATTTTTTTCCCGTCTTTCTTTTGCTTTGCATTGTTGATATCAAAGCATTTGATTTTTGCTGATATAATTTATTATTATTGACTTATTATTAAAAAAATATTTGAAGAAAGAATAAAGATTGATTAGCTTTTTTAACACTGAAATATCAAAGAATAGGAAATTATTTTTCCCTTTTTTCTTCTGATTTGGATGTTACTGAAACAAAGATTTTTTATTCAATTTAAAATAAAACTTTATAAAAATCATTTTATGGTAAATTCATTTACTTACTATGTTCGTGTTAGTAAACTTCATATGGGCTATTATTATTATTATTTTTTGTTATTTCATTTCTTAAGTCGTGGAAAATTATTTGCTTCAGTCTTGGAAAATCATGGATTTGTGACATTTTATTTTGGCAGAAACCCTGAACCTATCAGAAAACTTTTTTTCTGAATTTTGTGCCATCTTGATTGAACAAGTTTTACTTCATATTATTAATTCATATTTGAATTAAACCTTATTGAATTCTTCACAAATTAAATAAATCCCCCAAACTTCCCCTAGGAATGGCCACATGCTTACCCACAGAAACAAGAAGCCCTTTGAGTGTGACGCAGAAGGCTGCGGCAAAAGCTACTGCGACGCTCGTTCCCTGCGACGCCACAAAGAGAACCACCATTCCACTGCATCCTCATCATCCCTCAGTAATCAAGCGTCTGTGATACCAGGCCTCGCCCAACTGGGTTTCAACTCCCTGCAGACATCGTTTCCAGCCAGTGTCATTACCAGCGCTGCCGGGACCGCCTTCAGCGAGGCCAACCGAATACAGTACGCGCCTCCGCCGAACACCTCGGCCAGCCGGCCTAGTGCCCCCTCCACGAGCGAGAGCGTATCCAGGACGACATCCGCCTCGTCCCATCTCCAGTTTCTCACATTCCAGCAGGGGCATTCCGTGGTAAGAGAACATGATTTCATTGAACCTGTGAGAAAAAACCCGATATTCCTCCAGAAGAGAAAAGTTGTTTAATTAAGTTTTCATGTTTGTCAAAATAGTATAATTGTTGTTTTGCTAAAAAGCTATTTGCCATTCAATTTTTTGAAAATTTGCATTATTTGGAAAGAATATATGTGTTAGGAGCCTATGTCAGCTTCAAAAGTAATATCCCTAAATGTTTTGAACTGTCCCTAAAATTTTTGGGAATTGTCCCTGAAATTTTTGGAAGTATCCCTAAAATTCCTTCCTAAATTTTTTTGAAAAATTATTGCACTCCCTGAAAAACCCGAATTAACTAAGGAAGACGCTTTCTAACTGAGCACTATAGTCAAAATGCGTTTTAACTGATTTTTTCAGTTAAAACCCATTCTCCCTGAGCGCTCTAGTTTAAACACATATTAACATAACTAAATCAGTTCAAACACATTTTGACTATATCACTCAGTTAAAACCCATTCTCCCTGAGCGCTCTAGTTTAAATACATATTAACATAACTAAATCAGTTCAAACACATTTTGACTATATCACTCAGTTAAAACACGTTTTCTCTGATAAGATTGAGTTTTGGCTGATTTCAGATTTTCACTGTAACATATCAATCTGAACTTTCCTACCTTCGTCAGTGTAAAACATTAAAACTTTTCTCCCCCTCCCAGCAGTCCCCCTCCTCCTCGAAAGGGCAGCAGCAGTCAGCGTCTTCCCCCAAGAGCGGCTCGCAGGGGCAGTCGGAAGGCGGGCTGTCCTCGTGGCAGCCGCAGACAATCAACACGGGAGCGTTACTTCTCGCTCAGAACTTTGGAGCTCAGTCACAGCTGATAGGCAGGAGCTTCGAGCAGCAGGAACAGGGGAATTCGTCTGGTTCTGAGATGTCGCAAACGCAACAGAAAGTGAGTTTTGTCTTTTGAAAGATTCTTATTGATGTCTCGAATTTGAATGAAAATTAAGTCTAGTGATTTCTTTTGTTGTGGAAATAACAATTTTGAATACAACATCCTATGGAATGATGTAGTTGTGCAAGATAGAAATATGTTTTTTGATCAATATCTTTCGCTTTTTTACATCCTTATAGCTGAGTTTATAAAACAAAGACTTGCTTAACTGGCAAGGGTGAAAGCACAGATCAACTGTATTTATGTCTCAGATTTATGAAAAAGCTGTTACAGCTTTTTTAATTTTTTTTGCTGTAGAAGTCAACATTTTGAATACAGCATATTAAAGAATGGTGTAGCTATGTGAAATGAGGGTTAATGTTTTAAAGAGAAATATGATAAAAAATTTAAAATCTTCTATTTTTATCATTTAAAATCTTCTACTTTAAAGTGATGCACTTTGAACATTTTTAAGTAAATATATTTTAAATACTGCGATTGGATTTACTATTTAATATGTTAAAGATTTGTGTAAAAAAAAATGTTTTTGATATTAAAACTTATTATTTAATTTACAATTTTTTATACTAAATTAAATTATCTTCTTAATTTTTCTTGATCATTATTAGAATTTTTTTTAATCAACCAATTAACACAACCTTAATATAGTTTAAAGTGTGTAATAAAGGGCAACCTACTAGATTCCAATGCATTCATGCAATAATTAATTTTTAATCTTGATATATTTATAAAAAGTAGGTATTGTTAATTACAGTAAATATCTGAAATCCTAACCTTTTCCCACTTTTTTTTTATTTTTTTTTATTTTTTTAACACACTGACGGTCATGGGAATGGGCGAAATTCCTCAGTTGTTTTCCCTGCAATAATTTTTAAATTATATTTCTAATTAAAATACATAATTTTTTTTAATTATGTTTTATTTATTTTGTTTTAGATAGGTTATAGACTATAATCCTAACAAAAATATCTAAAAAATATTTTATTTTAAATTTTATTTATAAATTTAAAAATGTTGTGTATTGCTGGAAAAACTGGGGATCCAATGACGTATATATACGTGCATGACCGTCAATGGGTTAAAGTGATGTCAGCAAAAATGAAGTAGTTGGGAATAATATTCTTGTTGACTAGTTAGTTGAAGTATTATTCACTGTAATTAAAGGACAAGAGCAGAAAGACTTGATTTCGGAATCAGAATAATATTGATTCACCAAGTACGAGGAAAGTTGATCAAAAACCAAAACTCTTAAAACAACTAACCTTTAAACTTTCAAGGTTTTTCGTAGTTTGTTTCATTTATGTATTTTATTTTATTGATTTTGTGTATGAATAATGAATTGAATTTTTTATGAAAATCCAGAATTTTCCGGAAATGGCAAAGTCTCAGCCATTCCGAATTTGAGATACTCTACTGTGCTTTCAAAACAAAATTATATGAAAAAATAGCTTTTTGAGTCATATTTAAAATTATCAAGTGATGGTGTATCATTTGCAGTTACAATTCTAAGGGAATTACTAATTGAGCTATAACTGATGCAATTAGATAGTAGGTATTTAAATTTTACTTAATCAATTAGATGTTATCAAATGAAGAAATTTGTTTATGCAGATATGTTAGTTTTCTAACTCTTGTTAAATGTGAAGAAAAAAAAATGTGTCAAATTAAAAAAATTAAGAAACATTTTCCAATGTGTACCTTACATTTTTCAAATGCAGGATCTTTTGGAAAGAACTTCCTCACTTGAAAATTATATAACTGTGAAACAGTAAAAGATGAAAAAGTAGAAAGAATAGAATTTTAAGTGGAAGTCTAGTAAGGATCATTTCCTATACTTGCTATGTTACAATCTTCTATACTAAACTTCAACTTAACTTGACACCACTAGACGGTAGATCGTCACAGTGCTCATAGGCAATTTATCCATTTTGGCGGCTTGAAAGCATAATGCTCGCCAAACCATATAGCCTTTTGTTCGACAAACGGGATGGGCAGGAATACTGTATCACTCCATTCCCTTTTCATTCTTCTCCCGTCCCACAAGAAAAAATCACGCTAAGAAACTCAGCCCAGCAACCCTGTAGAGAACAAAAGTCTATGAGGTTTGGCGAAAATTATGTGTTCACTCCGCTAAAATGGATTAATTGCCCATGAGCATGGTTAAGATCTATCGTCTAGTGACGTTAAGTTGGAGTTTAGTATAGACCAGTGCATTTAGTAACTACGTTCCATAAAACCTTGAAATTGGGTGGGTAGGTACGAAAAAGATCACTTAATGAGATGACATAAATTAAAAACTAGAAAATAGCGTCCAATATATTTTGTTTTATATTTGAAATCCTTACATCAATGTGTATGCAATGGCTCTATCTGGTTTTGTCTTTTGCTATTTTAATTATCAATTATAATAGATAGAGATTAAATGAAAGCAATTTATGTCATTTCATAAAGTGATCTTTTTCATGCCTACTCGTCAATTTCAAAGATTTATAAAAAGTAGTTTCTAAATGCACTGGGCTAGAAGATTGTAACATAGCGAGTATGAGGTTTGATCCTTTCTACGGCTTCTTCTTAAACACACTGGCTTGCAAAATTAGCAACAGTATTGAAATGTGACAACAAATTGCTGCAAAATCAGAATATAACGAAAAATGAGTTAATCATTTCCTTCATGAAAAAAGGACAATTTTCTTGGATAATGCATCCCAAATGGTCACTTTTGCAAAATACAGTAGTTTTGCAAGACATGCAGATAGCTTTTCAATAACCCATCTTCACCAGGTTTTTTTTTTTTTTTTTTTTTTTTTTTTTTTTAATGACAAATCTGCCCAAATGCACATCACCCCATCAATAAACCATTTGCAGCCATCGCCATCATCAAATATACTATCTGAAAACCTGTGTATTGAAAATTCAATACCTGTCCATCCAGCATACCATCTGTCGTTTTTCGTCTCTATCTCTTACACAGTTATGTCCTATCAAAGGCAGTAATTATGATTAACAAATCAAAATTAACATCTCAAAGTTAGTGATTCTGTTAAGGATTGTACTTAACCCACTGACAGTCCAAGGAATGGACGAAGTTCTACAGTTTTTTTCCCGGCAATAATTTTTCAATTATATTTCAAATTCAATTATATAGTTTTTTTTAATTTTTTTTTTTTTTTTATTTATTTATTTTGTTTTAGATAGATTATAAACTACCATTCTAATAAAAATATTTAATTATTTAAAATTTTATTTATAAATTTAAAAATGTTGTGTATTGCTGGAAAAACTGGGGATCAAATAACGCACATATTCGTGCATGACCGTCATTGGGTTAACACTGTTCCCTTTTCTCAGAGCGACGCCCTAACTCAAGACCAAACCAACCAACTAGAACAAGCCTGCTTTGAGGTGGTGGATTCCTCCACCGGTGCCAAGCAGCTGGTGGCCCTCACCTCCCAAGGTATCCAGTTCGAGTCCAGCCAAGGCACAGTAGTCCGGCTCCAGGACGGGGATTCCGTCTTTTCCCGTGCCGCGATGCAGATAGTCAAAATGGAGCCCCCGGACAGCACCCCCACTACTCCGACTACCAAAGAGCCAGCAAGCTCTCAGCTGTCCAGTCCATTACTGCAGCAGCTGCTCAATCAGCAGTCACAGGAAGTCACTAACTCGCGGGCAGAGCACCCATTCATGTCGATGGCTGACCAGCACAAACAAGTGTCTTCTCAGCAGTCTTCTGTGCTGATGTCTGCTTGGTCACAGGTATAGGAGTGTTTGCTAATTGGTATATAAGGAAAGGTTTGCTAATTGGTATGTAAGGAAAGGTTTGCTAATTGTTATGTATAGTCAGGCACATAATTAGGAGACTCGATCAGAAAAGGTTTAAGATGCTGGTTGTGCTGGTACGAGAATGGCTAGGATGCTGGTTGTGCTGGCTATTTGGCACATACACTTTCAAAATAGAAGACTGTTAACTCGGTGTGTTATTGGCCCGTTGGATGAATTACTGAGGATGTCCGAGGGAAGTACGGTGATATAGTCAAAGTTCATTAAAGTTTAGGCAGGGTATAGGTGGTTTTATTGGCCTGTACAATGCGTTTGCGTTTTTGGTTCGTAAAAATGTTTCGTTTGTATCAATGAAATGGCTTTAGTAAGCCGACAACAATTTCCTGTTTTGAAACAACTTTGCTTTTAAGAAAATAGCGAGTTCGGTATGGCTGAGCTCCCAATTTTGTGGAGATGGGTGTACAGGCAAGTGACGAGAAGGGGAATTGGTCTCTTTGTTTATTAATCATATTGACAGAGCTTATTGCACGCGTGTATCGTACGCGGCAGATCTAAAGGAAGTGTGTTATTTTAACGAGTTATTGAGTGCTCCTTCTCGCCAGAGGGCGTTGCTACTATGAGAGGGGAGAATGACTCTTGGTTCCCACATATATATAGATATATGTATCAAAATCTGTCAAAATGCTGTTGAAAAGTATTTAAAAAATATTCTTTTAATTTTGAAAGTCCTCCACTAATTAAACATCCAAAATTCCTCCTATCTGATGATTTTGAGCCTAATGCCTGATCAGCCTTGCTGCTGCCACAGGTATTTGACTGCTGTGCAGTATGAGTAATAACAAATAAAAAATCACTGTTGCAAAATTGTTTAATTCAGGAAAAGTAAGGGAGTTTTTCAAATTTAAGAATTAGCTTCTTGTTAATTCTACTATCATTGTTGTTCCCCTTCACAACACTAATATTTTAAATTTGAGACGGAGAAAGTAAATGTTGAGTCGGGTATGAATGTACTTGTTACGATTCACTATTACTACTCTGAACTGCGCCAAAGCACCCATTTTTTAGACAAAATTGCTTCACTTGAACAATTTTGCCATTGAAAAAAACACGTTTTGAAAAAAGTTCACTAGTTCAGTGATACTTCTAAATAAAAATAACAACAAATGGTGCCATTTAATATTTTATTATTAATTTTTTTTTTTTTTAATTACTTGCCAAATTAGAAAGGGAAAATAATGTTATAAGCTGTTTTTAAAAAGTGGTAAAATCATACATTTAATCAAATGTTTTACTCCAAAATTGTGAAATATTGCTCGAGATTGATTAATTGCCTTAAATCCATGATGCACTGCATCAATTTTAAATTTTTTCAACTGCAGCACCAAGCTAACCAAGCACTGTCCTTGAATTATATGCTGCTAGCCATGAGTAGATATGTATTGCAACAACACAGTTTGCCTTTTCTCATCGCAGTCACCATGTATCCAGCATCAGGAAAATTAGCAATTCCTCAAATGTTAGATTTCTTAAAAATTGTTATTACCTTTTAAGATTGAAAATATTGTTTTATTATTAAATCATAGACCTTTTATCCAACTTTTTTCATTTGATTTTTTAGGTGCCATTTGCGGGAACTACTACCGTATCCACCTCACGCTTTAGGTAAGTTAAAACTTAATTTTTAACTCAGCTACATAATCGCCTTTTTGTGTATTTGAATCGCTTGATGTTCAAAGGAAACTTCTCCATTTTCCCCATTAGAATTTTTTTTTGCTATTCTTTTTTTATAAATATTAAGTTGGCAAAAATACTATTAATTTATTACTATTGACTTATTCCTTCTTCAAATATTTCTTTATTATTAAAGATCAAAAAATGGAAAATTATTTTTCTCTTCTGATTTGGAAGTTACTGAAGCAAGATTTTTTACTTAATTTGAGAAAAAAACTTTATAGAAATCATTTTATGGTGCATTGATTTACTTACTTTGTTTTAGTAAAATTCATATTGGTTATTATTATTTTTTTTTTATTTGATTTCTTGAGTATTTAGGACATTTTATTTGGGCAGAAACCCTGTTTATAGCAATATTTTGACTAATTGGTCACAAAAGTAATATACATGGTTTGTAGAGCAGAGATAAGCTAATGATCCCTCTTAACATAATATCTTGCTTCTGACAGTAATTAGTAAAAAGCATAAATATAATATTTATTTTAATATTTCAGCAACCAGGATCCAAAGCCAGTTGAATGTAGCTTGTGCCAAAGAAAATTCAAAAACATTCCTGCTCTAAATGGCCATATGAGGCTTCATGGTGGTTACTTTAAGAAGGTTTGTTACTCCTATTATTAATTGTAGAAGAAGCCAATCTTGTAGCATTTAATGAAAATATCTGAATCGCTAACATGGGCAACTGATTTTTGCAATCGTTATCTAAAATATAACTTTTATAATTATTTTTTTCTAGAATATTTTATTGTGCTTAAAAAATCGTTTCTTTTTAAAATGCAGTGTTTATAGAAATTAAAAACATTTATTGAAGATTTTTTTATTTTTTTATATTGAAGTCTTTGTCTTTTGTTGTATTCAGGCATGGCACAGTTCAGCAGAAACACTGATTTCAACTTTTTTGATCAAAATATTAGTTCTTTGAATGTAACTAAAAAAATGTTGGAAAACTGAATTTTATTATATTTACCTGTTTGTCATTATAGTATAATTGTTTAAAGATGCTTGCAGGGTGGTTACAGAACCTGGAAATCAGCAAAATGTCCGGGAATTTCACTTTTCTGGAAATGTCAGGGAATTTCATAAAATTACCAAGTCCATCTAAAAAGCCCTCAATATCTGGCTACTTGGCCGATTTGAAAGAATGACGATTCCGAACTTTTTCTACTCTCTGCAACTAATCCAAACCATCGATATCCCGTCCACAACCGCCTGTTGATGTTCCGCCTTTTTTTATTTTATTATTATTATCTGGGATCATTATGCCTGGAACAATTATTTCTGTTAGATTTCTGATGATCCCATAACTTAGCAGCGCAGCTATCATGCTATGAACAGGAAACAGTATGTGACATATACTACTAAAGAAAATAACATGTTTTATTTGTGTTATTTTTTAAATTATAAAGAAAGTATTGTACTGGTTTTGCTTTACCTTGAAGTTAGCAAGTATGGCTGAAGTTGGGGAATTTTGTATTTTTTAATTAATGTTTTCTATTCTTTTTCATCTAAAGATGTTTTGATTTTTACCATAAATTTATTATGGTGCAATTATACTTTGACTATTTAGAATCAAATTTGCTTATTAAATTTTTGTTTTGTTTTTTCAAATTCTCCATTATTTGATTTTTTGAATTATAGCTCACATCAGGGAATTTTTGAAGAAATCTTCTGGAAATCAGGGAAATGTCAGGGAATTTTATTTCTCAAATTCTGTAGCCGCCCTGTGCTTGGCTTCTGAAATTTTTTGCAAACTTTTTTAGCTGGTTTTCATATCATTCTTGCGATCTCGCTTGGGGAGCTGTACCATATTGGTTTATTGTTCTCAAATATTTCTCTGCTTTACGGCAGAATAACAGCACCCTGGCCTTTACTCTGATGCAAGAAGCTCTAGTCCTAAGTAAAATGTGGTTCTGAACCCATAGGTAAACTGTAGCTTCTGGCCCACATAGCCATTATTGTTAATCTATATATATATATATAAAAGTGAGTTGTTTGTACATCTGAACCTTATACAAATCCACAGTTTTGCACCTAGAGGTATGAAATTCGGTACATAGAAGCTTTAGAACATGGAGATTGTCGAGAGCGACTTTTAAATTTGATTAAAAGTTGCTTTTGTTAAAATTTAATGACATGAAAAATCTTAGAATGGCAACAATATTTTTTATTACATTAGAATAAAACTAAAAGTAATTTTAATATGTACCCCTTATTTTTCTGATTATTTTTATGTATTACAATCGTCTGCCCGATAAACAGTTCGATTATTATTATGATTTTCCATATATTTTTTTGTAATTCAATGCTCTGCGCATGCTCAGTTTTAACATAATGCTAATAATCTGAATGTAAACAACTTATTGAAATTCACTGAAAACCTTCAAGTCATTACAACATTTTTTATTTTTTTTAATAATATTATATACTTATATATTATATTAATTTATATATATATATAATATGAATAAATATAAATATTTATTCATTTTCTTTAAACAGAATATCAAAATTCCTTCTTTTGATTGTTTACATTTTTTACATGGTGATTTTGCAATGTGTTATCCAAGTTCCATATATTTAATCTAGATTTGCACGGTTTTAACCTATGCACATGCCAGGACCGTAGCCAGCCAAAGTTTGTAGGACGGGCAAAAATTTTCCCAGGAGGGGCAGAAATATAAATTATTTAATTGGTTTTCAATTAATTTTTACAATTGATTACGCGCAAAAGAATATTTATCAGAGCACTTTATGAAGTACATATACCATCAAATATTTAAAAAAAAGAAACATTGTTAATGTATTTTTGATGTAATGTTATTTTTTTTAATTCTTTTAAAAGACTCTACACCAGAAACATTTTTGATAAAAACAAAACTTTCAATTTTTTACAAATCAAACAATCAAAAATTTAAAGTATATTTAATACAATTCTATTCCTTTAAAATATTCTATGCTTGTCCATCTCTTAATTTTTCACACATTTCAACTTAAGAATATCTACTTTAAAAATAATTACAAATATAAAAATTAGTACAAGTTACTTTTACATAAAAAGTTTTTTCGAAGTTCCGTTCTTACATTTCTATTTAAAAATATATATTATTAAACAAATTACATTTTCCTATCATTGGTCTTGTGGAACAGCTACATAACTCTTTAACAAAGTTGTCATTTAAGAAATTCTTTCAGCATTAAAAAGTTATTTACATTTTTATATAAAACTTATTAACTAAACTTATTAACTAATATATATATATATTCCTTTATTTTCTCCTATCATTTTCAATACTCTGAAAAATTTATCAGAAACTATTATAATATAAAAACCCTTTTTCTATTTCTTTGCATATATTATAAATTATAATATAAAATAATAGATATTCATTTTCCTATTCTTGGTCTTACATTAAACATTTTGAAACTTTTTAAAATACATGGGATAAAAAAATCTAAAATAAAATGATAAATGTTAGTATAATTGCAATTTCCTATCTTTACACATATTAAACAATTTCAAAACTCTATTTCTACTTCAAATGCCAAAAACACTAGATTTGCCATCCTTTCGTGGCCCATTGACATTCTTTGGGGACGATTTATGGCTGTCAAAGTAGAAAAGGTAAATTCGCAAATTGCTGTGCTACAACCGAAGGTATCTACAGCAGCAAAAGGTTCGTTTCTATTCAATCATAGATATAAAGGTTTACCAAGTAAAAACAAATGATTGGGATAAAATTTTCCAGGTTGGGCAAAGCCCGACCTCGCCCCCTCTGGCTACAGGCCTGGCACATGCATGCACAGTTTTAATTTTAATGCTAATAATCTGAATGAAAACAACTTATTGAAATTCACTGAAAACTTTCATGTCATTACAACATTTTATTTTTTTTATTTCGAGGTAAATATTTATTGATTTTCCTTTAAACAGAATATCAAAATTCCTTCTATTGATTGTTTTAATTTTTTGCATAGTGATTTTGCAGTGTGTTATCCAAGTTTCGTATGTTTAATCTAGATTTGAATAAATTTTTTGTCTCATAAATGTTTTATTATTTACACCATGCCATTTTGGTCAGGATTATGAGGCAGTTGGTGAGTGGCCGGGCATGAAACTACTCTGTACAATTTTTTTTCGAAGAATGCAAAACTTTTTAGGTTCAGATGTTCTATAGGACATTTCTGTAGTGCAATTTTGTTTGGTTCTTAACAAATAAATGCGGTTTCTCGCAACGATTTTTATTTTCAGTTATATTTTAATTTTATAATTATTTATATTTTAACTTAATTTGGTACTAATCCATTTGCTGGGTAGCAGCCAAAAAAATCGCCAAAAAGAAGGCTTAATAATCCAAACAAACAACTTTAAAATAATGTTTAATTTTTATATTTAGAATTGGTGATACATTTACACTTATGCGCCATTTATATGGGAAAACATTTAGGCTTAGCGCCAACTGGTAACCACCTAACGAAAAAGTACTCTTAATATTTATATTTTAACTTAATTTTATTATTATTTATGTTTTAGTTACCGTGTTTTTGATTTTTGCGATTTTTTTTCTCTAGTCGTTAAATGAAAGAAATCGCCAAATGTCCTTTACTACATTTGTTCCACTTTTTCTTAAATGTAGGTCCCCTGCAGAGCGGGGCCACACAGCTAGTGCTATTATAATTCATAGTGATGATTATTGAACATAGTGCACTAACCACACTTTTAATTTCTCCTCTGAGGTATTAAATGTAACAAGTTAAACATTTTGCCTTTTACTGTTATTCCAAACCTAAAACTATTTTTTACAAATTGTGTCAGTAAAACCTTTATGCTCTAGGAGAATGACGCCAAAAAGAACGAGAAAAAGAACAATGCATCCCACACCCCACTCCAGACAGCGAGCACAAACGTCCGGGCTCTCATCGAAGAAAAGATCAACCAGAAAAGGAACTTCCTTGCACCTACGACCTTACCGAACAATGCCCACCCTCCTCCCCAGTCCTTCGACTTTCGTCTCAACCAGCTTACATCCAACCAACAGCAGAGCCCCAACTTCATCGTCCATCACTCGCCCATTGCCAGCCCTGTAGTCCAGGACACACCAGTCTTCAACCACTTCCCCAACCCTAGTCAAACCTCATCCTCTGATCTCCATTCTACCGATCTCCATTCCACTGATCTCCACCCCTCTGATCTCCACTCCACTGATCTTCACCCCTCTGATCTCCGCTCCTCCGATCTCCACTCATCTAATCTCCACCCCTCCAACATCCACTCCCCCAGTCTCCATTCCTCGGATCTCCACCCCTCCGACATCCAGTCGCTGAGCGATCTCAACCAGGAGGCATGTGACATCCTGAAGAAGCTGGACCTGAAATCGGAGCAATTCCGAGTGCCCCATCCTCCCCAGACCGAGAAGCACAGGCGGCACTCCGACTCCGACCACTTCATCATCCCGAAGCGACCTTGCACGACTTTCACCAGCAGCGCACTGGCCGACCTCCTAAGGAATCGGGTGGTGGCCAAACGTGCGTGCAGGACGGGCTCGGACCCAGGCGAGCCGCTCAACTTGGACGCAGCATTTTCCGAGCTCGCCGACTCACTGGTGGACCTCCCCAAGTTCCTGCCGACGACGTCGCTGGATGACTCTGATGCACAGGACCACAAGAAGTTTGCTGTGGATGACTCGGTGAAAGAGCATTCTCTGGTAACTAGAGTTACATTGTGATAAGTTTACTGTAATTGGCTGATTAGCAAGGACTTAAAAAATTGTTATGTTGAATGATTGTCTTAGTATCAGTGGTTCCACTGATACTTGAAAGTTCTTAAAATCTTATTTTTATGAACCCAGTCCTAAAAAATTCCTTATTTTTCCATAGAACTATTGACAAAATATAATTTTCTGCTTATTTAATCTTTAAATATATATTGTCCATTTCTAAACCGCTTTGTTTCCTTCCATTCAAGATGTAAATGCTGAGCAATTTCCCCTTGGAGACCTTCCGGAAGGTTACTTATGTATTTTAATGAAGTTCTGAAACAGTATAGGCCTTGCTCGAGAAAATCTCCAGTACAAATAACCTTAGTGATGCACACATTGCATTACTAAGTTTAACATGTTTTAATAGGTCCTTATAAATTTGTGGTTCTTTAAAAAATCCTTAAGAAATTTTTTTATATAAATATTTTAGCTTGGATAAAGAATGAGAATCCTTAATTTGCACATGCATTTGCTTTTTTACTTTCAGTTACCCATATGTATACATAGAGTAATTAAAGTGCAGCATTAAGTCTTTTTTTTCTTCTTCCCCCCCCCCCCCCCTTATTTCTTCCTGTTTTGGAACATCCTGATTTCAAAAAAGTGATCTACAAAAAATGTCTTTTCTGTGCGTACGTGGTCAGCATAACTCCCGAACAAATTGACCTACGATGTTCAAATTTGTTGTGCGGGTTGGTGGTGGCCATGGGACTCACTAGCGAGTGCTGTTAGGTTTTTTTTAGCAGGTGTAACTTAAGAATGCTATTCCCGGAAAATATGGCTAAAGCACAGTGCATATGAAAAATGGATTGCAACAACGTCAAAGTCTGTTCATGAGACAAAATACAAATTATACATGAAAGAGTTTGGTATTAGAGCTTTTGCCGAAACAGCTGTAAAGTCCCACATTCAAGACATGATGCCTGAAAGCAAATTTTCGAAGGTCCTGTAAAAAATATTATTTAGGTCCTTAAAAGTCATCGATTCCAGTGGGAATATTGCTGACGTAAGCATTTTTTTAAAATTCCCCTTCTTCCTCATCTAGCATGGAATGTCACTGAATCTAGACTCCATCATGCCGGAGGATGGATCGGCGCTCCCCGTCCTCTCCGCCGAGGACATCCCGGAGGCGCAGACCTACCTTCCTGAACTGGACCCTCAGTGCCAAGGGGTGTTCTTCGATGGTCCGCACTCCACGGACCTCCCCGAGATATCTGTGAGCGAACTGGAGATGATGCAGTTTGCTTCCATTGTCACATCAACGGCGGCCTTGCCCACCGACTTAAGGCCGGTCAATGGGAAGGGGAGGACGGGAGAGGACAGCAATGACGACGACGTATTCCTGAGCCCCACTAGTCTTCCAACGAGCCCA
Organism: Linyphia triangularis; assembly: GCA_963978545.1. Classification (NCBI taxonomy): domain Eukaryota; kingdom Metazoa; phylum Arthropoda; class Arachnida; order Araneae; family Linyphiidae; genus Linyphia; species Linyphia triangularis. Next base: position 11,693,041 of record OZ021728.1, read on the forward strand.
CTTAAGCACAAGAAGAAGCGCAGGCCAGAGGTGAGCTATGTTTTGTTGTTAGTAAGTGACTAGCATAATAGCCGTTTGTATGATTTTGAGGTATTTTTTATGCTGGTTGCAGAGATGTCAACTTTTGTACAGATATTTACTTCTTTTTACTGTTACATTACGATTAATGAATACAAAAGGTACAATAAAGATTATTACATCATCGTAACACTTGTCGAAAACAACATCTTTCTCTGCAATAGCATAAGTATTGATGGGTTTCAAGAGTATTGGCAAAAAATTGAGAAAGGATATTTTGCTTGAATCTTTTCCATAGGTTTCAAAGAACGTCCGTCAAACCTGTGAAAAATAAGTGGTTATTTAGTGTATTTGTTATTCAGTGGTAAAAAAAATTGGATTCTCATTGCGAATCAGAATATCTTGAGTACTATAAATATCCTTTGTATTAATGAGGAACTTGCACATGTGAGGAAAGTGAATATTTTTTGCATTTTCTAGTGTTATCCAATGAATATATTTGAGCAGTGCAATTATTTTTTATCTTTACGCTTTCAATTAATCAAAAACCGAGTTTGAAATTAGCCGAAATCAAAGCAAAGGTCACCTGACCAAAAACGCATTAAAAAAACGTGACGTGGTTACGCAGAGATAAAGTCGCAAAACGAAGGAGAAACCTCACTCTAAAACAGGGTTTAGACTGGTTCATTATCTGCGCTTTGACGTTCACGCAAAAGTGGCTTTTTCCCGCCAAATCGCAAAGTGAAAAACTAAATATTTTTTAAACTATCTATCCAAGCTCAAATTTTTGAATAAATGGTATTGTTTTTCAAGATATTTTCTCTACTTTTATTTAAAAATAAAACCAAAAAACGTGAAAGTTCCTCATTGCCATAACAGTAAACTTAAAAAAAAAAAAAACGTTAGAGCAAATTTGTGTTTTTTAGTGTTCCCACTATCATTAAAAGTGCTTAAAATTTTTGAACTTGTTTTCAATTCCTAGAAAATGCTTAGAGGTCCTTAAAAGTCCTAAATTTCTGCAGATGTTGTGTGCCCAACTGCAGAATTTATAAAAATACAACTCAAACTTGCTATCCCCGTGTGACCGCCTCTTATCTGCCCCGTATCGGAATTCTCTGACATATTTGTATTACGCATGCGCCAACTTCTACCTTTTTTGATAGAATGTACTTTGTTAGGAATTTTTATTTTGACATGATGCCTGAGGTCCTTAAAAGTCATTGATTTTTATTTTGTGATTTGAGTGGGAACCCTGTTCAGAACAAATGAATGTCTCTAATTATGTTTCCAATTTTCGTGAGCATAGCTGCACTTTGCAAGTGGACTACTCATATATTATTTCCAAATCTAAAGCTACATTACAATTATGTATTTTTAGTTAATTAATCAAAAGTCTTTAAAAATGCATTCTCGTTATGAATTTCTTAATAGCTTGGTAATTTGTCCACTATTTCCAGAAAAAAAACTGATACCGCTAGACCTTAGACTTTGTAAAACCATCACCTTTTTTGCTAGTATTAAAAACAAAACTCTCATAATATTATCTCTTATAAATCCCTAATGCAAATTCTTCATTCTTACAACTCTCTTTGCAGCCCATCTACATCCCTCCCTATGTGAATACATCCCACTTCCACCACAGCAGTCGTCTGCGGTCTCCCCGCCTTCCCAACAACAAAAGCCTCTCGCCACCCCCTTACACTCCTCCTCCAATGCTCAGTCCTGTACGCAGCGGGTCTGGGCTCTTCTGGCACATACTCAGTGGGTCGGCGGGAAGTCTCACCCCAAAGTCCGCCGTAACGCCCGCCACACCCAGCTTTGGATTGGGACGAAAAGGTAAATTCAAAAATACAAATCTGCTTAGCAGACGTTTGGTTTAAGTTTTTTTTTTTTTTTTTTAAATCTTAATTTTCCTTTTATGAATATATATTTTACTATTATATTATTTCTATAGATTATCCATAAAAAAAAGTCTTTAAACCAGTTGGTTTTGATAAAATTCTGTTATCAGCCGAGTTATGAGTTGGAGACTATTATCTTAGCTAAGCTAAAGAGGAAAAAATGGCTTGTTTCTTGTAACCCTACCTTCTCTAAAATTACAGTACAAAAATTTCAACCTGGAAGGTTTTTTTCAGACTTTAAAAAAAAAAATATTATTTGAAAAAAAAACGTTTCTTTAACCCATTGATGGTCATGGAAATGGGCGAAATTCTACAGTTGTTTTCCTTGAAATAGTTTTTAAATTATATTTCTAATTCAAGTACATAATTTTTTATAATTATTTTTTATTTATTTTGTTTTAGATAGGTTATAAAATATCATCCTAATAAAAATATTTTTAAAAAAATTATTTTAAATGTTATTTATAAATTTAAAAATGTTGTGTATTGCTGGAAAAACTTTGAATCAAATGACATATATATATATGCGTGCATGAACATCAATGGGTTAAGCAATTAATTGATTTTGTGTAATGAGCAGTTAAACCTAAAGTAAAATTATAAATGCTCACTAAAATATCCATTTTCAGTAAATGCATCGATATTTATACAGGATATTAACCCAGAAAAATAAATATACCCAAGTATTTTACATCACTGATCAATTTTATATTTTGCACATTATTGCTCCGCTAATATTTATTTTTAAGTATTTGCTTTAAATATTTAACAAAGAAATTTTTTTCTACCTACATACACTGATATTTTGTCCATGTTACAGGGAACAAACCTTTATCATTATTATTTCCTTTTTTTAACTTGTGGAAACCCATATTTATGTGGGTGATCCATAACTTATGAAATCTGTATTTTCTATTTAGTACCTATAAAAAATATGGCTTTTCTAATATCTGTCAAAATATTGTTGGAAACATTTGAAATTTTGCTTTAGATATAAAGAAAATGACAGCAGCCAAATTTGATTGAAAAATTAATTGTTGTCATTTTTCCAGAGTGAGGTATGGTTTTTTTATATAAAAAAAAAACAACCTTTTTTTATTATTAAAACTATGCTTTTGAGTACACTTTCTTTTTCTTATCAAGGACTATGGGGACTAAGGCACCTTGGCTTCTTTTAAGCATTTTGTACCAACCCCATATCCAGTACAGATTGGTAGTGGGCAGTACTGCACAGGATGTAAGCACACACTTGCTCGTGAGAGGGAATGTGCAAGTCTACCTGTAACCACCGAAGAGTTCATTTCTACCTCTTTTCGGTAGCTACTCGGTAGATGGCAGCACTACCGACCATATGTAGAACTTATTAATTTACCAAGCAAAAGATTGCAGCAGAAGACTTGGTTTAACATAAACGTTTTTAACCATAGCATTTATACTCAAAAGAATTACACTCATATCAATATAAAAATTCACACTCAGAGCAATGTATAAATTCACATTCATATCAATATAAGTACTCCCACTCATATAAATATAAAAAAATTGCCCTAGACAAGGAGAATTGTTGGATTTTTTAATATTTATGGAAATGTTAGTGAGTGAAACTTTCAAATTATTTTTGATTGAATCCTGGATCATGTGGTAAGCATGGCTAACAAGTGGACCAATGAAATTGTTTTCAATGATTACAACTTAAGTGGCTGTGACTGGTAGCTTGCTTAAAAATGTTTAAGAATGCTTAAGAGAACTTACACAACTATAGATTGGATTACTCAACTTAACTTCTTTGTTCATTTCAGCCAGTATCAGTGAAAGTATTTCTGAAACGGAAGAAGAATATGAAGAAGTTCCAGAGTCAGATTCAGTCCCGTAAGTTCACTCTCTTGTTACATTTTAATTTCTTTCATATAAACCAGTGTTTTATACTTTCGACCCTAATTCTTCATTATTTCTGAAACTTATTACTTTAAAAACAGCTATTTTATACTAAGTATGGCATAAATATACCTATACTTACTGTAAAATTAAAAGAATAGACAATTGAAACATGAGTAATATGCATGCTCAAAAATATCAGTCTGTCATTTGCAATCTGAGAGTGTTTCCTAGTTTCTTTAATCATATGTTTATTCCCTAATTTCTTAAGAATACTTAGACCCATATAACTTACCCAATAGGAAAAGTAAATCTATTCTCTAATAACTCTAATCTAAACTCAGAAATATTTATGCCCATTAAGGCTGAAAGAGTTAAGAAAGTTATTTAGCGTTTTGCTAAAATAGCACCCACAGCTTTATCCCTGATGTAAACACTGTTAAAACTTTTCATGTAAACATTGTTATTATTTCAGGCATGTAAACATCGGATCCAACTATCAAGCCAAGATCCCACCATTTAACCGTAAGTTGATTCTTCTGTATTAGTTTACTTTAGCTAGATACTTTTTAACCTCACAGTAAACATTGTTGAAAACTATATCAATCAAATCTAAGAAATCACTTTTTAATAATATTTTAAAGAATTAATGTTGCTCAATAATTTGAAACTGTAATTATATATCTTCAAGATGATGTTACATCCTAACTATGGGTTGTCTAAATGTGTTTTATTTGTAAGTAGTCTCAAAGATGAACAGAAGTAAGAAGGCTCTTGGTGTTAATTAAAATATATATTTAGTACTCTTATTTTGTGCATGGCTATCGGATATCCAACAGAATTCTTAATTCCTATACAAGCAAATTTATTTATGTAGAAACGGAAGAACAAATGGCAAAAGAATCATAAAGTAAAAATATAATAGTACTAGTTCACATTGGTGCAAAAGCAGCTCAATTGTAGAACTTATAACCAGTAATATAGACTAAAGTAAAGTATCAAAAATTGAAACTGGAGGCTCCGACTGGTTTCTCATCAGGGGGGTTCAACCAGCCAGAAACCCCCAGGAGGTGTTTTTCACCCCAAGAGTTACATTTTGTGCCTTTTTGGCCATACTCTTTCTGAAACGCCTCCTGGGGGCTTACGGCTGGTTGAACCCCCTGATGAGAAACCAGTTGGAGCCTCCAGTTTCTTTTCTTTGTCTATATTACTTGTTTATCTTATCTTATGTATTACTTTTGAACAGTATTTTATTATTATTTTTGATGATCCATTTTTCTTCCTTCATACAAAACCAATATTAGGAATTGATATCCCATTTGAAAGTATAAAACCTTTGCTTTAGAGATGAATAGTTTATTTTCAAGTGCACATTTCGTTATTTGTTAAAAATCGGAGATAGTTCAAAAAGAACAACAAGGAAACCTAAAGAAATTTATATCTCTCAGCATTAGAATATAATACCCAACTCTGATTAACTTTAAAAAAAATCATTCCTCTTAGTTATATCAAATAAGCAGGCTATATACACCAGCTCATATGAACTTTTATTTAGTTGAATATTTTCTCTTTACTTAACCTTTTTAAGAACATTATTTAAAAGAGTTCTATTTCATTGCAGCTCATTTCAAGGATGCTTTGATGGTGAAACATAAGGCAGACAAAGTCTGGGACCCTTCGACAATGGACTCTTTGACAGATGAGGAAGGTAATATAAAATAAGTCTTTGAACTTGCAAACCTGCTGAAAGAAATGGAGTTCATGCATGATATTATTTGGAGTTTTTCTTGTCATAATCCTATCAACCAAATCTCTTGTCCAATTACAACAACACTTTAAAAATTATTTCAAATTTCATTAGCCAATTTAAAACTTTCTCTGTAGTAGAACTGCAACAGAGCTCTTAAGAAATTTTGCATATATACCATCAACCAAGACAACTTTGCCAAGTAGAAAAAAAATAGGAGGTTTCCCCCCCCCCCCCCCTCCCCCAAGTAAGCTCCTGTACCAATCAGAAGTTATCTGTGAGTCTGCTCTTTAAATTTTACTATAGATGAAAAACAAAAGATACTATTTAAGAACAGTTGCTGTTTAAATTAAAACCTTGTCACTTTATTTATTACTTTTATTTTATTATTTTTTAGAATACAAGTTATGGTTTAATAATAAGTTGATATAACGGTTTGTAAAAGGAGTCAAGTGAAAGCTATGAAGAAAAAGACATAATTGATGAATTAAGAGTTGCACTTTTCCTTTTCATATAAGGGGCACATAATTGCCTGGGAGTATAGCACATCTGTGTAGTCAATCCTTTCTTTCACTCCAAAGTTTTATAAGATCATGTTTTAGACTTTTTAGCGGATATATCCCACTTAAAATATAAAATCTTTCTTTTTTTCCCCCCGAAAATCAAGTTTTAAATCCAAATGAAAATACAACTTCATTTTTCTCATGTATAATATATTCCCTAATCCACACATTTACCTATATATTCACAAGGAATAGGTACAATTCAAATATCTTTCCTTACTTAGATTTTTTATTCTTTCATAGTATAAATTTATCAATCAACAGCACACTTCAATCCGATTGGCAAATAATTTTTAAATTACATGTTTAAATATTACCATGCATATTTAAACATGTAATTTAATTATATTATTAACAGGGTTCCTGTACATATGGAAATGTCATGAAAAGTCATGATTTTGATCAAAAAACAACCACAAGTCATGGAAAAACAGTGAATTTCATTCATTCCTAAACATTTTTAATAAAATCATGTAGCTACGACGTCATAAATGCCATAATCGCTATTCATCTTTTTAATAATTCTTCTACGTTTTTATTTATGTTTTGACAGACACAACGGTCAAAGTTGAAAACTGCGACCAATGAAAACCTTTGTGATCTCCAAACTTGTGACACACGAGTAAGTTCTCATAGATGGAAAAAATGCGTAATATGAGAAGTGAAATTAACTGATTTGATAAGCTTGTGTTTTACATTTTGTCTTCTTTCTCAACACAGTGCACTACAGTTTTACATTGTTGATATCAAAACATTTGATTTTGATGACATAATTTATTGTTATTGTCTTATTCCTTCTTCAAAAATATTCTTATTATTAAAGATTTCTTTAACACTGGAATATCAAAAAAACGAAACAAAATTTCTCCCTTTTTCCTGATTTCGGAGGATTTTCGTTACTGAAACAAGGATTTTTTACCTAATAAACAATAAAACTTATAATAAATCATTTTATGGTACAATAATTTACTTACTATGTTCGTTTTAGTAAAATTCATGTAGATTCGATTTTTTTTTTTCTTCTTTTTTCCTTTTTTTTTTTTTTCCGCGATGAGTCATGAAAAGTCATAGAATCGCGACATTTTACTTTGGCAGTAACCCTGTATATAGCTTATTCTAAAGGTGTTTCAAATCTTAAGATGAGCCAGTGACTCAACCCAATGTAACTTATTTATGATTTCTCTTGTAGTTGAAATGTATTTGGAGTTGTCTTGTTGTGCGTTGGTTCCAGGAGGAGGAAGAAATAAAGAATATGCACTGCATTTGCTGCAGATCTGTAAAGGAAACATTAAGGTGAGGACTCATTTTTTAACACAGTGATTTTTATCAAGAGTCTCTTTTTCACACAATGATTTCCATAAGAAGTCCTTTTCCCGCCCTGTAATTTTTATAAATAGTCCTTTTCTTACACATTGATTTCCATAAAAAGTCCTTTTTCTCATAGTGATGTTCGCATATTTTGTTATTATTTAAATTTAGTGAAGTATCGGTAAAAGGCCAAACTTTTTTTAAAAACAGTACTTTGAATCATTTCTGTGTAAAAGGGCCCTAGTAAAGGGTGCATTCTTTTATATAACAATTCTTACATATGTAGAAAATATCTTGCAAGTCCTAGTATAAAATTACTTTAATCATGAAAAAAATATATATATAATATTTTACTTTATAATTATTTAAATGTACCTCTATATTTTTTTGTTTTTTAAATTCTGCACATTAAATATTAAATTTATTTTATAAAATTTCTTATTTTTATAAGTAAGATTATAATTAGTTATTTTTAATTTTCATATAATGTTATATTCTTTATTTCAGATAAAATCAGTTCAAATTCATAAAACCCTATGCATTATAATATACATTAAATCAAAAGGGGTGAAATCCGTTAATTAAAATGTTGCAAACTTTGCAAACAAATTTTAATGTTCCTATAATTATTCTCACTTGATCCAAGTAAAAGTTTGACTTCAATTTTTAACTAAGAAATGATTATTAGATTTTTACAAAAATTCTGTGTTAAATCACAGAATTCTTGTAAAAGGGTTCTCAAAGTGTATTTTACACTGCCACAGCGTTTTGATTATTACGAATTTCATCTTCTACTAGAAGATATGCCTAGAAACAGGAAAAATTTAAATTTTTAGATAAATTCTCCGGTGAGATTATTCTAATCTATAGAAATTTTGGAGCCAAAACATTTTCTTTGCCCTTGGAAAATTCTATAGTCGGTTTGTTAAGTTTAAATCATTAAGCTATGAGACTGTATTTTTTTTTTTTTTTTTTTTTTTTTTTAATCTCCTATTTAATTCTAATGTCTATTTGTTATAGGATGCTATTCTAAGCCTGATGGATTTTAAACCTAAGCTGCCACCACATCATCCACTGCTGACATTTCAATACTCGGGTAATTGCATAATTCCACATTTACTAGGTTCAATATTTAACAGTATGATATTTATACAGTAAAGTATCTCAAGTACAGAATCGCTGGGACTTCGGCAATTCCAGATTTTGTAAAATTCCCAATTTTAAAACATATTATTATTCATACACAAAATCAATGGAATAAAATATTTAAATGGAATTAACGAAAAATAACCTTATATAACTTAATGTGCTTTTGAAAAAAAATTGTTTTAAATTATCCATTTTAATAGTTTTGGCTTTTGACCAAATTTTCTCTTATTTTGAGAATCGCCATTATTTCTGATTCTAAATTGGTCCTTTGCTTTAGTCCTTTAATTTCAATGACTTATACTTCAACTAACTCGTCCTTGGGAATTTTATCTTGACCTACTTCATTTTAGCTGTCATCCCTTTCAGATACAAACAAACTTCTGTAAAAAAAAGAAGTTGCGAAAAACGTCCGAATTTTGGATGCCTGGATTTCGGATATTTTTCTATACTAATTTCATTCCTGGGTTGTTATTTAATATGAATTGTACTGCAACAAATTATATATTTTTTTAGTTTGGTGAGCAGATAGATTCTAAATACGATTAGTTATGATGGTGTTAATTATTAATTTAATGCCATTAGATTCTAGTAGAATTGAAGTTTTGTTTTTCCTTGTAGAAAATGACCAGTGGAGTCTGGAGGAGATAGAAGCTTATCATCAAGGTTTACTCAAATGTGATAAAGATTTCTTCAGCATTGCCAAAGAGGTGAGTTGTTTCAGCCATTGTTGTGCTGGCCAATCACAAGTTTAGTGAACGTTGTGTTGTCAATCACACAAGGTTCATACGGTCCTTAAAAACAATATAATTTCTAAGGATTAATTTTAGTATGCATTAAAGTTATTTTTTATTTCAATTTCTCCCCATGTTATAAACCACGAAGAAAATTTGAAGTCCTTCAAAAAGTTTACGAAGTGCTCGGAAAGTCCTTATTTTTCAGAGTGGTCACAGAACCTGGAAATCAGGGAAATGTTAGGGAACTTCCTGATTCTGGAAAAAATCGAACTTTTTTAAATTTCACGAAAATCAGGGAAATTTTCTTTCTTCTGAAGGCACGTTTCCCCATTAATCCATATTTTAGTGCCATTTTATTTGGAGAGTTGTGGCGAGAATCGTTAGAAATTTAATGTTACAGAATAATATACACTTTTCATTGCCGTCAAATTATTTTTTTAAAAATGGGCATATTATCTTTTTAGCATACAAGTTCTATTTGATCACCCATTTGAAGGGACAATTTGAGCAAAAATTTTATGTAAAATCAGGCAATTTTTTAGAAATTTATCGGGGAACTTTTTTCCTAGATTTTGTGGTAACCCTGTTTTTTTCTTTTGTAAATCTGTAAACGTGATCTATTGATGTTGTGCTATTGTGAGGACAGAGTGTTCCGAAATATACCTACCACGATCAAATGTCATTTTTTGGGGGGGGGGGGGGTACGGCTTTTTCTCGGAACATGTTTGTTTCTATATTTTGAACCAGTGTTCCCGATTCAGACGTTGACATTTGAACGATACAAAGTTCTCGAGAATCGTTTCATTCCTGTTTTTCAAGGTGGCTTTGGTCTTTTTTAATTTTTTTAACACTAAAGTAAAATTATTTCAGATTTATAGATTATTTTTTATATGAATAAATATTTATATCGTAATTAATTACTACGATGTTCCAGATTTTAATGCTAATTCTTATATAATATAGTTCAAGGAATTTTTTAGAAAAAAATTGTGTAAATTATTTTTTTTTTTTTTTTTTTTTCTTTTGAAAATTGAAAAAGAATTTTAAATTTTTTAGGGAAATATTCTTCTTTCATATAAATTCAAATAAGAGACATGTATTTTTTTTTTATTTAAAAATATTACAATAATAAAATAAAAAGTTTAGATGATAGTGTATCTCCTTGACGATGTGCTATGGTAGTTGCTGCTATAGTGTGAGTGTCATAATATTGTACTGTTGTTTGTCAGATTCCTGGCAAGAGCGTGAAGCAGTGTATCCAGTTCTACTACCTGTGGAAGAAAGTGTGCCCTGATGAGTACAAGCGCATTCGTTTTATCCGCAGAAGGAAAGAGCAGGAGAGCCTCATGTACAACCTGCGTTCCAAGGAGGACATAGCTGCTGTGGAGGACAAGAGACAGAGGAGGAATAACTCTCCTAGCAGGGCACGCAGAAATGAAGTGAGTCCTCCACCGATACTTTCCAGACAGGGATCGTTGCATAACAGAGTGGTCTAGAAATCGGGGGAAATGTCAGGGAGCTTTCTGATTCTGGAAAAAATCCGAATTTTTTAAAAAAAATTCATGAAAGTTGGGGAAAGGATGTTCTATCGTTGTTTAAGGCATGTTTTTCTGTTCATCCATATTTTGGCGCCATTTATCCAGAGAATTGTGGTAACCGTCAGAAGTTTAATATTACGGAATAATTTAAACTTTTCATTCATGCCAAAACTAATGTTTTTTAAATTGTCCTATTATCTCTTTAGCATACATGTTCTATTTGATCAGAGTGTCAACTAGGATGGTTCGGGAATTTTTTTTTTTTAAACGCATGAGGTGAAAAAAAGTTGATACACATCTTGATAAGAAAAACTAAAAAAATAATATCTTCCAATTGCGCATTCACCTCAAAGTTTGGAGAAAATACAAAAAATAACTAGTTTTCTGAAATTTTTTTAAATTTCTAAACATTATATATTTGAAAGGCAATAGTTTGCAATATGTAATGAAAGGGTGGTATAACACAGAAAAACACTATTGTATGCTTTTTTTTTTTTTTTTTTCCTTTTTTTTTTTTTTTTTTTTTTACTTTGTACCTTTCTCGAGATTTTTTTTAGGAAATTTTTGGATATCGTCCATTCTGCATGCCTTTTTGACGCATTCTTGATTGGAAATCTCATGCATTTTTATTATGCCCCATAAATAAAGTTAACACACCTTAACTTTCAAAAAATGACTGAAAATCCTGATTCCCGTTGATATTTTAAAACCCAAGAAAATTTATACAATTATTTGGGATTGCAGGACATCACAGAAAAGCAACACACTATCGTCAACGGATCCGGCTCCACTTCAAGCAAACTCTCCGAAGTGAAGACCACGATCTCAACCTCTGCTCCCACAACTACTTACAATGGCTCCGGCCTAAGCTCCACATACGACTTCACCATAGAACCCCTGGAGGAGTTCCCTTGCAAGATATGTGGCAAGTAAGTGAACGGGAAAATATGCCAGACTGTAATTATGGAATATATGGTTTTGCATCCATGCACGATTTTACGGAGATTGTATAGAAACATAATGAGTTCTATTTGCTTTTGCGAGTTTGTGTATAGTAGTTAGCTTCGCTAAAAGTTACACTGATCCAAGGCCCGCTGTTGCCAAGAATCGCTCTGCTAAGATGGGAGACATCTCCAATATTTATGTCGTTGCGATGTTCCTTTTTGGCGAGTGTTATGCCGATATAATAACCACTATTTTGAAGGTTTGTGCCTCAATAGTTATCGCCATCGCTGGGATTTATGTGGTTGTGATAGTCAATTTCATAGAGTGTTACGCTGATAGTGTAATCGTCTCTATTGCATAAATTTCCAGATTTTTACCAATATATTGGGCACTAACTCCCATATTTACGTTGGTATAATGGTCATTTTTGCGGATCGTTACTTTGATGTAATTACCGAGATTTGCGCTGATAAGGGTGCCTATATTTGCATTGGAGTAGTAGTAATTTTCACCTATGTTCAAACCCTTTTAATAGCAGCTATCGGTGTGAATTGCGATGCCATTTTGATGTCGTTTGCCGTTATGTCCATGATTAGTGTGAAGAACGCTTTTGCCGTTTGGTTTGTGTTTATACAAAATGATTATAATTTTAATATAAGATACAATAATTTTAAATATTTCCGTTTTAATATTTAATTTATTTTGCCAAATTTCTATGTTTATGTAAAGCAGGAATTTTTTATAAAATTGACAAATAAGGTGCTTATGTATTTTATGCAAACTTTAAAAAAAAAAATTACCATGCTGATTATTTTCTAATGCACAAATTCATTGGACAAAAGAGCCAAAGGTCTGCAATACTATAATTAAGGTTTGTTTTCGGAGCCAAATTTTGTTTCAAAAACCATGTTTTTAGAAGTGGATTTAAACTAGTTATTTGCATTAAATGTAACCAGATATCCTAATAGTAATAATCTTATTCAGTAACAAATTGGCATAGCATCCATGTGAATAAAGGGTTGTGATTGTCAAACCACAATTCTAAGCTTACCTGTGTATTGTGATGTGTTTTTCAGCTTATATGATTGTGGAGCAATAGCCATTTATTGCAACAAAAACCATCAATTTCATGCCATGCATTAGTTCTTTTCTGCTCCCAAACTCTGATAGAATGGATGTCAATAGACAATGAGTCTGATCTGGCAAGTTTTAGCTCGATTGGATGAAGGCAGTTGGGCTAATCAGCCCTCTGCAAATTTGCCTGACAAAAACAGTCGGAAGTTAATTTAAAGGATTTAAAAATGCAAAGTTTTTCACAAAAAAATATATATATATTTTACTCGGAACTAGTTAGTAGGCTGAGGTGACAATATCACAGTGTTGTGACTCTCAAATAACATTTGAAAAGTTAAATTAATCAAGAAAAGTTCCAGTTCACAGTGACAGCATTGCAATAAGAATAATTCAGTTAAATAATTTAATAAGAATAATTCTGAATATGCAGAGTGTTTCAGAAGGGATCCCCTAACTTTGAAATGACGTAACTGTGAGAGACGGGGGAAAAAAAAGACAAGTGTAATGGTGGATAGACAGGTATAGAAATTTAAATACATTGCTTTGCATAATTAATTACATTATTCAAATGTGGTAACAAGTGGTTGTGAAATCGGAAATATATTGTGGGATGAGTTTATCGTTTCCCTCATGATTTCATATCTTGTGCTGCTGGTGGGCCGCAGTAATATCTGTCGCGGGCCGTATTTGGCACTTCGGCCGCGTATTGGCTGACGCTGCTTTAAAGTATTGTGCAGCCCTAATGGTCCTTTTTACAGAAAGCAGTAGTTTTGCAAGACACATGGACAGGTTTTCAGCACCCTGTATGCCATTTTGTTTATTGACAAATTTGTCCAAATGAAAGTAATCCTCATAAGTAATGCAGCCGTCGTCAATTTACTCCCATCAATCTATTTCGCAAACCGGTGTATTTAAAGTTCTCTACCTGTCTCGTCCAACATACCACTGGTCACTTCATTCTGTCTTGCAGTTATGTTATTTTAACCCTTTTAGTGCTGTGTGAAAACGGATACCTGTGCGAAGATAACCAAAGGAATTTGAAAAATTTACTAGGGATTGGAAAAATGCTCATAAAAACCAAACTAAAAATTATATTTAAGAAATTAAAAATGCAGCATATTGTGGCAGCCCTGGGGCTGGTTCTAATCCACTCTGCTCAGCCTATAGTGGATTCCTAGCTTGAAAGAAAGATTTTAGTCTCGCCATGCTGATACATGATGTGACACGTGAGCAATCTGATAACTATCATAAAAAGAATCCGATTACGGTTCCAAGAAACTATCCTGTGTCGAGATTCTATCTTATCGCTCCAGCATGTACAGTGCTTCTGCACCAACCAGCAGTAAACATAACAGAAAATTCTAATCAATAATTTTTATAATTGCAATGCAAAGAACTTGAACCATTTAAAGTTTTATAAAGTTATTTTGAAATGCAGAACTCTTGTAATGCGTAATAGGCTCCAACGCTTGCGCAACGATATATCATCGTTGGCACTTTTCGCAAGTGTAGCGAACAACGATATATCGTCATTCAGCACTAAATGGATTAAATTTAGGGATTAATTTCTGAAAAACCCTGTTTAAAGCTTTTGCAATAGTTTGAATTACAAAATCTCATTCTTCTCATTTATCTTTGCAGAGTTTTCAGTAAGGTGAAAAGTCGTAGTGCCCACATGAAAAGCCACAGACAGACGGACAATGATAAGAAACACAGGTACGAGAGTTGAATTGGAAAGTCGAATCTTATCAATCTGTATCCAGAATCCTGGAAAAAAAACTTGGCTCGTCACCTGGTGTGGCGACCAAATTTTGAATATTTGCTCATTTTGTATCTTTGCCGAGATTTTAAAAGTAATGCGGGTCTGGGGCTGTGCTCAGATCAAAAACAAACATGCCTTCTTTCGCCTCAAGACCTTTGTTTAGTCTATGACGTGTATTTTGTTACAGAAATGGAGTTTTTGAGTATTTATGCAACTTTTTAATGATTCATCCCCCTCCTCACTTATGATGCAACTCATAACATATAGAACCAGTGCTGAAAGTATATTTTTTTCCTCGTGCGAAACTTATTAAGGAGAATCACCATGTTTTGTTGACCTACACCGCTAATTCTTAAGTTTTTCGATCGCAATGTCTGCCCAGGCATTGCTTCAAAAGATAAGGTTACAAATTATTGACTAGTTAAGACATTGATAAGATAATTGACTAGTTTGAAGCAGTGTTTAAGCTGGGGTACAAAATTCCTTTAGCAGAAAAGCTAAAGTCACTATTTTCAGTTTAGCAAAATGCTAAAATGATGATGAATCCCATCACTCCTCTTTTGTTAATTGGAGTTGGTACCCTTTATACCATTAATGTTAATTTGGCATATTTCATACACCTTTTTCTCAAAAAGTATTTGACATAGAAGCTTAATTTTTTTTTTTTAGTGCATTTAGCAGACACTTGTTATTATACTGAAGTTGGCTTTTGATCGTGATTCATTTACTTTTTTTTTTTTTTAAATGAATTTTCAGTTTTTTGGCCAAAAAAAGCCAAAACAAAAAAATGTTTTTAAAATAACAAAATCTCACTTCAGTATGCATAAAAGGAATATGTGGTAAAAATTTTAGGAAGATTGTTTGCGCTGTTTCTGAGGAAAAGGTACATGAATAATGAAAAATGTAGTTTTGAGAAAAATGCATTTTAAGAAAACTTTACTTACACTAATAGTTACCAATTTTGTCTTTAAAAAGTTATTAAAAATACTTCTAGTTAAGGTATTATTACAAATGAGGTATCCTTTTAAAGGGGAGAATTTAATTTTTGATAAGCAATAATAAACTCAAAATGGATTATAAATGTTTGGATACCAACTCCCACATTTAATCTGAAATGTTTAAAAAAAAAAACTTTTAATTTTGAAATGATAATGAGCTTTTTATTTTGAAATAATTATGAACTTTTTATTTTAATATAATAATGAACTTTAAGTATTTATCTATTATACTTAGTTTATGTTAATTAACAAAAATAGTGATTTTGCAAATTTTGAGCCTAAATTTTTTAGCAAAAAAACTAAATTAAATTTTCTATTTTAAGCATTTTAGAAAGCTCTTTAGCATTTTGCTAAAAAAAATCAACCACAGCTTAATCAATGATTTTAAACAAAATAATGAGATATTATTACTCTCTTTTTTTTTTTTTTTTTTTTTTTTTTGAGAGTCTTGCAACTTTAGTTTTGACCAATCCTCAATGCCCTTTGACTTGAAACTTAACCTACATGACGACAATACGATATTTGTCTTATCTAAAAATCGGCTCTTATTTGCATTCTCTGTGTGACTGTGGGTCACTTCTTTAAAATGTACAAGTCAAAAACTTGAATACTAAATACTTCGCCCATAAAAGATTTCTATGTTATTATATATTGAGACTATTTCATATTTGCTGAAATGACCCAAAAGCATTTTTAATTTATTTCTGTAACCTTTCAATTTCCATAAATACACTAAACATGCTTATGAAAATTTGTATTATATTTGGCAATATTTTGGCATATGTTGTTATCAGAAATGTGTACTTTTTGGTCTTTAATAAGGTTGCGGTAATATTTTGATCGAAATTTTTTAATGGCTGACGTTTTTCGATTGGTCTTTGCAACATAACGTTCTATAGCTATGCAAAAATTATATCATAATTGTGTAAGTTGGCGTTCATGTCTTAGGGCACTTTCTTGATATTGTTATGGTGACTTGCATATGCAATTTTATTTATGCAAACCTGATTGATACCGAGCTTAATAAAAAAAATTAAAGTGAAATAACT
This sequence comes from Linyphia triangularis, assembly GCA_963978545.1. Lineage (NCBI taxonomy): Eukaryota > Metazoa > Arthropoda > Arachnida > Araneae > Linyphiidae > Linyphia > Linyphia triangularis. Next base: position 11,709,702 of record OZ021728.1, read on the forward strand.
TTTGAAGAGCAAAATTTCATCGAGTTCAAGATTTACATTAAATTGATAAATGAATTTATAAATCTATCAACTTTCAGCTCTTGTCTATAAACCTAAAAAAAGAATATTCTTACTATGTAGTAATGTTATTTTCATTTAAGAATGCAGTATTATTACATATATAATATTTGTTGACTTGCAGTAATTGTGTAGGCAAGTTTATATACTTGAACCGTCCTGATATTTTTGGTGCCAAATTTATTTCATTTTTATTATTATAATTTCTGAGATGCCATAAAATGTTTATTTTCTATATGGTTTTAGAAACTAATATTTTTCTAATCCTGTGACTCTATTTTATGATTTTAAAGCAATCTGCTGCTGCTATAAATTTGTATACATCAAATTTACTAGACACTTAATACCAATTCTTAATTTTATTCCGTTTTAAATTTTATTCCTAATAGTTTTTTTTTTTTTTTTTGCAATTTTCATGCTTTAAAAACTAATTATTAATTTATATGTTGCATTAAAGGGTCACTGGATGTTTTATAGGTATAACAGTACATAATGCATTGAATTAAGTAAAACTTGATTGCCACTACCACTGCTACTGATTTAATGAACTTAAATAAGTTAAATCCTTCCAGGTATAGTTATTTGTTCAATTTAGTTAGTTAATTTTAAAATATTTTTTTTTTTTTTTTTTATACTTCACTGTACTTTAAACTGTGGTGGCTATGACAATCTAAAGATCTTTTTATCTTTTGAAATAGTTATAGCATAGTAAACAACAGATTTATATAAATATGTATAAATAAGCCTGATACCTTTTTGAAATGAGAGTTTTCAGATGAGTACTCTTAACGTTTTGCTGTTTAAGTTTGAAGCTGTTTTCAGTTTTTTACCATAACCTCTAATGTAAATCAGTTGTAATGAGTTTAGATGTTTGTGTATTTCTTACGGCGGAATTACTAGCTGGAATGAAGGCCTCTGAACTTTTTTTTTTCAATAGTTTAAATTTTATTAATATTTATGATGCTTCTTGACATTTGTTGAAGATCTTTACTTCTTTTATACATTGAAGGTAAACATTTAAGTAAATGGGCATTTGTAAACTTTCATTTTGAGCCAAAGTATTGTCTGTATATCACAAAAATAGCTCCTGCCATAAAGTCTGTTGCTGTGAAAACGAGACTAGCTCTATTTTCCACTGGGAATTCAGGAGAGAAACGTCTAAATTTGCTGTATTGCAACCTTTTTGGAAACCGATGTCATGAATGCACATCTTTATTTTAAATAGTGAGTCTTGTTTCTGAAGCGACTGTCGTCTAGCGGGAACCATTCTCGTGAGAAACGGATAACAGATAGACTGTTGAAGCATCAATTTCATAAATGGAACCGTCTTTCAAATTGTGAGGGCTCTGCACAACATATACCCTCACACACCAACAGAAAATATTAAATACTCTGCATATATATGTATCTACCCGAATGTTCCAAGATGTGTTTCCAAAATCACCGGTGAATTTTCGACGAGTGAATGTTTGCCGTATCAAACCTAACTATGTAAATACCTGTGATCTCAAAACACCCTGTCTATTTGATTGTTTATGTGATACTTCTATTCCAAAGAGAATTCTTAAATTAAAAAGTTTTAAAAGAATTATCTATCATTAACTTGTTAAAATCGTATTTAATAAGCAAGCACAGTAAATGTATTTGATGTACAAATGATCAATTGTGAATATCCAAGTATATGTGTTGTGTTGTCTTAACTTTTAAATATATATCAATGTTTTAATGTTGCCAAAAAAAAAAACTAAAGTTTTTCAAATGCTGCATTTTTCTTACAATAATTGCCATTCCATTACTTTTTTTTTTTTTTTTTTTTTTTTTTATGATGTATTTTGCAATATTTTATAATGATTCAAAAATGAAACCTATGACTGCAAAAAAGGTCTGGTTTGTTACAGATATTCTTGTTATAAATTATTAAATAAGCGTTTTCGTAAATTTAAAACAACTTTTTTTTTACGCATGTATAACATTTTGAATCAAGTCAAAATTAATGTATGGAAATAAGTATTTTCTTTCATAATTGGCAGAAGTAATAAGTTTACAGACATAAATAATAACTTTTTTTTTTCATAATAAATTTAAAAGCTTTACCTCTACCAGTTTTCGTTTATTTGATTTTTAATGGAAACTGCACCAAGTAAAACCTAATGCTTATAATGAAAAGCAACTGCACAATTGAAAAAAGAAAAAAAAACATAATTTTATATTTTGTACGTATTCAGAAATATGAAATTTGTCTATAGTTGTTGTTTACCTGGGTTTTTTTTCTTTTTTTTTCTTACCCCCTCTTCTATTAGAAGTTGTAACAAAAATAGCTCTTTAGGGTTTTTGTTAATTATTTTAAAAAGTCATGAACGAATATCACTAGCATCTTAGAATCCACATTTTGACTGATTAACCTTTATTGTGCACAAAAATAGGTCTTTAAACGTACAAACTAACCAACTATAGTAAAATAAACGTCTTGATATATTAGTAAGAAAAATGCACTCATTTGATTGGCCTCTATGAATGTTTCCTGTTGGATGACGAGATCATCACGCAACCAACTGCCGAATAAAATTGACTTCTTTGTGCATCAAATCACTATCCACGTGTTAATTGTGCTGTTCTCAATCATCTCATCATCATTACACAATTTCTTTAGTGTTGCAAAAACTCATTTGTGTTGTATATAAGGTGAGTGGAGAAAACTATGTAATGTTTTAAATGTTACACTGTGTATGTATCGACTAAAAAAAAAGTTATTTTACTCTCGACTGCCCCCTTTTGGAGGTGCGACGTTATTTTATGTACATAAGTACTGGTACAAGTGTTCTCTTGTAAATTATGAGAAAATGAATATTATGCTGTACATAGTTGATTATGCAATTCAAATGCCTTGTTATTTTAATTCTCTTTAAAGATTTAACACTCTTTCAAAAAGAAGTTAAGCATGGACATCACTCGGAGGATTTGATGCGTATTTTTCAAAAAAAAAAAAAGCATGACTAATTTTCCACGCCTCTTCTTGAATGTTTAAACATTGGATAATTATTGTTCATCGCCAAGTTGGTTATTCAATTTCAAATTGTGCATGTTGATGCACCTGCTCATGGATGCAACTGTAAATACTTTTAAAATGTATTAAATTTTTAATTATTGTTTTCTCTTCTATATAGACTTCTTGTTTTTGAACTATATATATTAATGTTTTAATTATTCCAATATATATCAAATCACTATTAAGGAAATGGTAATCAAAGTTTTATTCATGAGCTTTAAACTTATTGTAAAAAAAAAAAAAGTGTTTGTAGCATGACTTCTTTTGTCTCCTGAAAGCATATAAATGCCTGATTAGCATGATGAGTGAATTTATTACTATTGATTTAAACCTACTTTATATATAATTCTAATAAAATGTTAAAATTTCATTGTTTGTTTTTGAGTTACTGGGAAATGTATTCTGTTGCCATTTGTTCTTATTGAAAAAAATGTTTATGCTAAATGTGATCTGTTTCATTTGTTATATTTGTATTTCCTATTTAGAGGTATCCATTAAAAATAAATTGTTAAAAAAATATGAATAGTATATATAATTTGTTTTTATTTGTACTTAATAATTATTTTTTTACCATGTTTGAGAGAAGTTTTATCTATTTAGATTGTATGAATAATAATTTGTACACATTATTATTTTAAGTAATCAATGTAAATTAAAAGTCAATATATTTCTACATTTGTGACATAAATTCAAACTAGATAGAAGATATGTTGTTTAACCTATCTATGAGTATTTATGAATTTTGTTACTTGAAATACTAACACACATTTAATAATTGCGAAAGGGGGCAAGAAATATTTGACTTTTATGGTAAGGTCAAAATTTCTTTTACTATTTCTATACCCTTATTATTTGCCTTCCAGCAATAGCCATACTTGTACCACTTGTGATCTAGATTATTCATAATAAATTTGAGACTAAACAAGTCCAAAGAACTAGTTTGATATTCAATAAAGTTTATTTTAGAATATTGGCTACGCTTTTTAGCTGTCCAATTTACAAACCTAATATCTGCAGTGTAAGTGATCCACATATACTAGGTATTTAAATTGGACAGCCGTTTCATTACTTGACCAGTTGAAAGGGCTAGCTTTGGTGCAATTATGGCTGTTACTAACTGAAGAAATTTTATTTTTTTCGAAATATTGACCTAAACTTTTATTTAAGTTACCAGGAACGAGAATTATAGACTAACACAATCTTGTGTAAGTTTAAAATAACATACTGTTTGATTCATTAATATGTTAAAAGTAAATAACTGTTTGATTCATTAATATGTTAAAAGTAACATACTGTTTGATTAATTACTATGTTAAAAATAACATTCTGTTTGATTCGTTATTATGTTAAAAGTAACGTACTGCTTTATTCACAAATATTCAAAATTGTGCATTACATTTCAATATGTATTGTACCTGACAACTGTTACTGAAACAAGGCATCTGTTGCTAAAAACACTTTAATATATTTTTTTGGAGAAATACTTGCTTGTGATTTATTGTACTCTGGAAGACTGCACCAAATAACTGTAATTATACTGTTACGTTAATCCAAATAACTGTAACAAACTGTTATGTTTGTTTGTTATTAAATGTGTCAAAATGGGGCATGTGTAAGAGTTTGGGAGGTTATTTTAAATGGATGTTGTAATATGCATGCCACTAGTATATATTTGTGATAGATGAATTATGTTTCATGCATCTGCACTATAAATAAATAATGGTTGAGGCAAGAATAAGTGAAAATAGTTTAGTGGGACAGAACATTTTTATTGAAGTTAATGTTTGCCAGTGTAAAATGAATAATTGAGTGTCAATTAATTGTTGATGGTAAGTGGGATAAAGCAAAGAAACATACAATGGAAAAATATTCATAATTTTGGTTTTTAAAATTTTTTGCAGAAAAAAATCATTTTGGTTTAAAAATTATTCGACTTCCATACCAGCCCTGCAGCTATAAAACCTTCATCTTCATATATATATGTATAAAATTTTCAATGGTAAATTTTTAAAACCAAAATTATTGTAGAGCATTTAAACTTGGAAATAAATTATAATAGAACCACAATCTAATCCAGCTCTTAAAATTTCTTAAACAAAACTTTCGTAATAGTTACTCTTAAAATTATAATACAAACAAAACGTTCAATGAAGCAGGTTATTTTGCAGTTAACTAAATTTCTAAATTAACTAATTTAAATTAAGCACTTTTTGTGTATTATTTATTTAGATTTTTATATTTTTTGCTAATATTTCCTGTCTCCATTGAATTATAAGGCAATAATTTGACAAATGACAACAATTTGAAAATGTACTGTCTCTGTGAAATTCAATTTATCATTCGGTAAAATTCAATTAATCAACAATGAGGATAATCTATAAAACAAACTAGTAAAAATTATATTTAGTTAACATTGGTAATTAAAGAATAAAGCAAGTGGGGGTGTCTGCATTCAAAAGCACTAGCTCCATTTTAGAAAAACTACTTAAAATTAGCAATCTTTTGTTGCAATTTGGTAATATTTGTCTGAAATATATATGTAGCAATGCCAATCGTATTTTCAGACAAAACGGTTCACACACATCAATACTTACTGCAAGTATTGACGTCAAATTGAGTCGAAACAATCCATTGCTATGACGTATTTTTACACTTTCTCTGTGTGAAGTTAGAATCGTAATTTAAATTAACCTAGCTCTACTTGAGCATTCAAAACCTTGTTAGAATATCAATAATAACAGCTTTACTATTTACCATGCTTAAAAGAATTTTGTTTCTTTTTTAACATGTACAAATCATGGGAAAATATAGTCAACCAAACACACCTCTTACCTATAGTGCATTTGTAACTTCAGTTTAAGAAAAGAATTTTTGTACCAAGTTCTTAAATTTTACTTTAAAATAAGGCAAAGATTGAAAACCTTAGCATTGGTTGACTTGAAATTCCCAGTTCAGCTCAATATATCTTTAACACAAACATAAAAATATTTTTTTAAATATAAGAAACTAAAATGCATAAAAACCAAAAATTATGTTAAAAATGTATCCACAACATAATAAGACTTACCATTTTTATGATTACAAGGTTTTAAATACTCAAATATTACTGAATCAATTCAAATAACAAATCTAACTTCACTATCTTACCAGATTGAGTCTTAAAATTCAGTAAACCTGGCACTTTAACACATAGTATATATACTTGACTGACAGTCCCATTTGCATCCTCAATTCAATTAATAATAATCAAACTTTTACTCTACATTCATCAATGAATATAAAAGTTATGGTTTATTTACATTTTTACAAAGAACTTTCAACTGTCTCGGAATTTCGTAATCTCGCGAAATCCTTTGGAACGTGTCACTTGTTCTTGTCCACCAAAAGAAGTTACTTAACATTGCCACATATAGTCGGACATAGACTTCCCTCATTGTGCTTCAGGACTTCCCTGATGTTTGTACTCCTTACAGAGAGGTCTTGTAGATTTCAAGTTGATATCAAAATGCTTACTGTGTAGGCATTTGTGAACTGTACTGTTTGTAAACTGTACATAACTCAGCTGTGTATGTGTTATCTTTGAGCTTTTTCTCTTGTAAGATACATTTGTGATATTAGGAAGTCTTGCCATATCATTTAGAACTGTGAATCCCAACCTTAAAGTGTCCGCGGACTACTGCATTAAGATATATTTATAACATGTACCCCTCCTCCCTCTCCTAATTCATAAAATAACTATTAATTTTTTTTTTTTTTTTTTGCAATTACTTAATCAATTTTACAAGCAAATTAATAATCGTAGAAATGAGAATCAATATCAGAAAGGGAAAACACAATAGTACAAGTCCACATTGGTGCAAAAGCAGCTCGACTGTAGAATTTATAACCAATACAATAAATAAAGTAAAAATTAGATATTGAGAGACATTCAACTAGAGGCTCCAACTGGTCTCTCATCAGGGGGTTCAACCAGCCGAAAAACCCCAGTTTCTGAAAGAGTACAGTCAAATGGGCGCAAAATGTATCTCTTGAACCCTGACTTCTCCTATCAGAATATTGAGAAATAAGAAAATGAAGTATACAATGCATTGAAATATAAAATAGTCCCAAGAACTTACCCCTTTGAAGAATACCCGATAAACCTGCATAAAAATTTTGCAGTTTATAGTAACTTCCAAAATCTGTTCCGCAGACAGTTTTTGGAGGTGGTCCGCAATTGCACAATGTGCCATTGCAAATGAACTATTTCTCACAACCGGAAGTCTTAGCTTTTAAATTAGTACAGTTAAAGCAAAGTCGATGGGGCCGCCGAAATTGTTCGTGTTAACCAAATTTCATGCGAGACAAATAAATTGATAATAAGTTTTAAGTACAGCCAACCGCTTTTACTTCGCGCTAAACAGAATTTCATGTTAAACGATTTTGGGTTAATGGGGTTTTACTATACCATTTATCGATTTTTATTTTGGATAAAGAGAGAAAAATATATCGTTATATAAAAACCACGTCCAAGAATAATATATAAGATTTAACAGATGAACACCCACACACAAAAATTAATAAATTTTACTTTCTCTTTTGAGATTACAGAATTTTTTGGCAATTCAAATTATTTTCCTAGTGTTGTAAAATTTAAAATCCTTCATGAACACTTACATTCAAAATATACTTTTCACTTTGCATACCATATTCTCTGTCAAGAATTTGAAGAAACTGCAAGCGTGTGATTTTCTTCCGCTTTTTTTTTTTTTCATTTAAATGTCATCAACATAGAGTGAAAAAATGTCAAGTTCACTTTTGGTCCCAAATTCCTTTTGTTTTTTGTGTATTCGAAAGCAGGAAAAAAAATGCCAACGATTAGTATAAGCTGCTACTTGATCACTAAAATAAATTTTTGATAAGTGAGTGATATTCATAAGTACCAAGCTCATGTAAATTAGCACTTCAAAGAGTTTTTTTCATTTTGAAAACTTTAACAAATTAGAGTTGGCACATGATTATTTTTCATCTTGGGTCCTTAGTGCTCGATTGCGAGTTTTTTTCCCCCTTCTAATTTAGAATAGCTTTAAAAAAATATTTTCGTATTTCCCCTTCTATTGGTTTGGACCAATCTTTTTTAGTGGAGCAGTTTTATCTTTTTACTGAAGTCCTTAAAAAATTAAAAATTCCTTAAAAACTAGTTATTTTTTACTTTTCAAAAGCTGTATTAATAAAGCATATCCAATTGGGTATTTTTGCTTGTGTAAACACCCTCTGCCACAATGGTAATTTCTTAACAGTTTTGACAAAAATAAATTATTTTCATCATACACACTATTTATTGTTGTCTGTGAAGTAATACCAGAAAATTTAAAAGTCTTTCTAATTTTATGGAAAAGTAGCAATTTTTTTAAATTTACTACAAAGTATTATACAATAATGTAAGCTAGGCTTTATCTGAAATGGCCCGAAAATTGTTACTTTTTCGAAACCAGCAGTTTAGAAAATGACAGCTTAGAAAATATTTGATTTCAAAGGAGGCAATAACATCACTTTGTGTCAATTTTTGATTCTTATAATGTAATGTTTTAAATTTATGTATAAGCATACAATGAGTTTTTGTTACTACAAATTTATAAGAGGTCCTAAAAAAAAATTAAAAAGTCCTTAATAACTACTTATTTTTTACTTTTGAAAAAACTGTATGAACGTTGTTACACCTTTTCACTCTTAAGCTGTCGCTCTGGCAACAGTTAGTTGCTTGATCATTTAAAAAAAATGATCAATTCCCTCATTTTTTTTAATATTTTTTTATTCAATTCTAAATGTTTCAAAAAGTTAATAAACACAAAAATTTTCTGCTCCCTGCATTGCTGCTTTTTTCTTTCTTTCCCCCCCCCCCCCCCTTCTAAATTCACAACCAAAGTTTGCTTGTTAGTTTTGCCGGGGAAAACAATACATTCGGCTCGAAGCGAAAGTGACGTCACTACATCCGAAACAACTTGGCTTGAAACACAGCAGCGGAAACTAGTTTTGCAAGTTTCTCACAATTCGCTCCAATTGGTACGGGATATAGCAATTGTCTACCAAACATTTGGCAGAAACCTCACGATAATTATAGAAATAGAATGATTGACAAAACTGGTATACTGAATCGTTTTGATCGGACAAGGTTTTCATGCATTTTCTTTTCTTAATATTTAAATAACTAATTTTTTTAACAAACTTTGTTTGAATATTTGAAAAGAAATTATTCATAAATATAAACCAATTTCACTCGTTTTTAAAAAATGTGGGAATTGTCCATTGTATTGTTGTTGAAATTTTGAGGTGTAGAAAAGTAAAAGAGGGAAAACTCAATTTCTCTAATGTTGGATCTGACTCAGTTTAATTTAAAGCATTGCATCCATCAGCAATGCAGGGGTTGCATTTCCCTAATATTCTTTAAATTTTTGTTTCTCCCTAAAATTGTACTTAAAGATTTTGATAATTCCTAATAAAAATTAAAACTTCAAAAAATCCCTAATGTTCCTCCAAAACCGGCAAAAAAAACCAGGTATTTCTCCTGAGGGAAAATATTTTTAAATTATTCAATTTTTTTTTTTTTTTAATTATTTTTGGCAAATATTGTAACATGCTTCGAAAAGAATGTCTGTGTTAGGGAGACTATGTCAGCTTTAAAAGAAATATCCCTAAATTTTTTAGAATTATCCCTAAAATTTTGAAATTGCCCCTAAAAATTTTAAGAATTATCCCTAAAATTTTTTGGAATTGCCCCTAAAACTTTTAAGAATGACCTTAAATTTTTTTTAAATTATCCCTAAAATTTTGGAATTACCCTTAAAATTTTTAAGAATTACCCTAAAATTCCTACTTTTTTTTATTTTTTTATTTAATGAACTCACTGCGCCCCCTGATAATGATAAAATCTTGATACATCCATGGACTTTTTTTTTTACTTCCTCACAGACTATGGTCCTCGGACAACGGGTTGGGAATCACTGATTTAGAAGGTCTCATTGTTTATTGCTTCTGTTTTGTTGTTGGGGATTTTATTTGGGTAGGTGCTTATAGGAAATCTCTGGTGAAGACTCAAATTGTTGGGAATGTGTAAAGAGTTTACGTTAAATTGTCATGTCCATTTTAGAAAAACATTTTAAAACAGCATACATATATATTTTTTAATTTGTTAATACATCCCTAAAAATAAAGGTTCTTACGGAAATGGAATCCCTAACTTTGAAATGGCAAAAATATGAGAGACAGAAAGAAGACACCAGTGGTATGTTGGATTGACTGGTGTGGAATTTTAAATGCACCGATTTGCAAAGTTGATTAACGGGAGTACATTTGATGAGGACTGCATTTGGTTTACCAGGAAGACCCATATGCATTCGGACGGATTTGTCAATAAATAAAAATTGTGGATCTAAGGTACTGAAAACCTGTGTGTCTTGCAAAAGGGGCCCTTTAAGATGCTCTATCTAGTGAAGAAATTGGCATTTTTAAATCCTTTATTTTAACCTCACTTTTGTATGTATGTTTGTTTGTCGACGGGAGTGAAATCTACAAAGGCCTAATTAGCCCCCGGGCTGAAACTTGGCAAATAAGTTTGATGTCGATGACAATACATTCTGTCAAATTTTATGGCTGTTACTGTCACTAAAAGGTCGTTTTTACGGAATCTAATAAACCAACTTGCTGTCATTCAATCGCATTGAACCGACCATTGTTGAAACTCTTTCCAGTTGCCAAAATTTGTTTTAATAAATAAATAATAAAATAACTTCAATCAAAATAAATAATAAAATAACTTCAATCAAAATAAATAATAAAATAACTTCAATCAAAATAAATTAATGACATTTGGATGACGTTCATTATTAATAAATAAATTTTGAAACGTAGTTTGCTGCACATTTAGCTGATAGAAATGTTTTTGATATTGGTGCTGTGTTAATGAATATAAAAATTGACAATCCATATAAAGGATTTTTTAAAAACTCTGTTTTTATGAGTTATATTTTTCATAGGGTAAAAAATAGTCATTCCATTGTATTCAGATTTTATAACACTATTGTCACATTTCAATATTGTAAATAATTTTGCAAAGCGGTGTGTTTAAAATTTTCACACCCGTCCAACCAATATGCCACTTATTTCAATGATTCACAGTTCTGTCATTTCAGAGTTACGGTTATTATCCTTTTATTACTAAATTATAATAGATAACATGATGAACAATATTTCTAAAATAATATTCTCCCTTTCCTATGCTAAAGCACTAATAACCTCCCAAAGCTGGAAATGGTTATTATCCTTTCATTACTGATAATGGATAACTCAACCCATTTTAGGCCAAGCAAAAAAATTTGAGAAAATTTGATATTGTTCTCATTGAAATAGACTTAAATTACATTCATTAAGATACAAAAAAAAAAGTTTCATACATGAAAAACAATATTTTATTTCAGAAAAAAATAGTGCATACACGCACCATTGACTAAAAAATTGAAGTTTTTTTTATGACATTTGTTTTATTTTATTTACGGAACTTGCAACTTTAATCCATAATAAAAACATGATTAATCTCAAGTGGAATAATTAAACATCATCAAAAATTCGAATTTGTCAATAACTGTTTCAATTTAAAAAAAAAAAAAAAAACTAGCATTTTTTGAAAATTTCTTAACAGAAAGTGTATATTCCAATTGAATTACTAATATTTTATAGAGATCTTCAGAACCCTTAAAAATAACAAAAAAATAAAATTAGTGAAAAATATGTCACGGTATTAATAAAAAAATATTTATTGAAACAGAAAAAATTACAAACTACTAAACATGTTTTGTTAACAACTTTCCTTAAAGTCCTTTTCAATCGTAAATGGTAATCTTACAAATATTTAGGCATTATGTAAATAGTACCCAAAAAAAATCATCATTGGTCATCTTCAAGAAGTATAGATTTTGTAAATTTCAGACATTTATATTACTTTTTGATGAATTGGCAAAATTTTAAAATAGTCGAACATTTAAAATTGACTTATTTTCTGCTTTTTCCAAGTTTCATCCAATTTCTTTTTATGGCCAATCGAATCTGTTTAATACCTGTTTACATGTTAACCCCCCCCCCCCCCACGAAATTGTGTGAAATCTTGTTTTGCCACTTTTTTTGTGTGTAACTTGTTATATGTATTTAATCAAATCTTTGACCAACAACCCCCCCCCCCCCCCATTCCCGAAAAAATCAAGTGATTGGTACAAGTCTATTTTCCAAATTTCAACCCAATTGGCAAGTGGGTTAAGTAGCTTTGGTAATTAAAAAATTACTAGGAATCTATTAAATAGTAAGACTATGCATCATCTTCTGTGGTAGGTTTGAAAAAGCCTCTTCACCAGAGATTGACTACAAAATGTGTTTTAAGTGCATAATAACTATAATAATCTGCTGAATTCTCCCTATGCATGATTTATAAATATTTCTTGTGTGCGTTCCTCAGTTACTGTATAAATGTGCATTTGAGTTTTGTCAACACAGATGTTTACTCTATTCATGTTAACAAACTTATGTTAACAACTGTTGTTATGTTAACAACTGTTCTAAGAGTTTATTTTTTGATGAGGCCACTGTGTTCTTATTTCATGAGGTATTACCATGAATTGTGAAGATAGTAAATATAGTTGAGGTGCTTCTTTATAGTTGTGCATGTGTGCATTAATGTCCGTGGTTGAACATGCACTCTATACGTCTCTCAAAGATGCTGCAGTTTTTTGTTTTGTTTTTTAACTTTCTTTTTGTTTTCACTTACAGTTTGTTTTTCTTCTTTAGTGTAGGGTTTATAAAAAGAATTATTTTATTTTAAAACATTTTATTTAAGGAACAGATAAGATCTCACAAATGGAAAAATATGTCGCTGAACATGGTGTAGCCTTGAGTTTTAGAGAATCTCCACTAGATAGTGAAAGACGGAAAAATCGCCCTAAACGTAGTCTATTAAGAAGATGATAATTATTAAGCATGACCACAGAACCTGAAAATCAGGGAAATACCCGAGAGATTTCTGATTCTGGAAAAAATCAGGGAAATATTTTAGATTTCATAAAAATCAGACATTTTTTTTGTTCTGAATGTACATTTCCCCATTCATCCATATTTTAGTGCCATTTTCCTGGACGGTTGTAGTTAGAAGTTTATGGAATAGTTTTAACTTTTCATTGCCACCCAAACTATTTTTAAAAAATTGGCATATTATTCTAGCATACATGGTCTATTTGGTCCAGGGTATCTACTCATCTAGAAAAGTTGAGGAAACTGGAAAAAAAGTTTGATCTGAAATCGGAAATTTTTTTCCTGAATTTTCTTACCACCTTGTTATTCTACATTTAAAAGTTTTTATAGCATAAAAAGTTTACATTTCCTTTAATAAGGACATAAAATTTTCAGTCAAACCTCTTTTCTCTAAAATTTATAGTACTAGATGTATCAAAAAGAACTCTCGTCTTCTCAACAGACAGCATTCAATGCGATTTCTCTTTCTTTCACATGCGGAGAGCCATCTTGTGGCAATTCCCCAAAACTCTTGATCATGCCTCGTCCAGTAGTATAACTTTCATTCACAAGTTCATCATTCCATAAATATAATGAATTAAAATCGGGTAATTCTTTTTTTAAACAACATGTATATAGTTTGAAATCTTGTTTGTAAGTTTTTTACTAAAATTCTAAAGATGTCTCTTAAATGCTCTCTCAAAGATGCTGCCATTTTAAAAAATAATAACTTTGAATGTAGTAATTTTTTTTTTCCATAAATTTATACTTTTTCAGTTTCAATATTTCGGTTTTCTTCTTTATTTTCACCTATACGTGAAAATCTTATTTGAAAGCGGGGGTTAAGCTAGGGATGCTTCTTTAACAAAAACGAACATTCTAACAACCAAAAAACATTCTTAAATGCTAAAATTATAAAATTTTATTTATCTTTTTTCCTAAAATATGCAACGATACAATTTGGTAAGATTAGTTATCTATCTACAGTAACAAAAACTGAAGGTTGAAAAATATTTTTCAAGTTGATATTTAGTATGAAATAGCTTTATACTTGAAGTTATAATGAAAAGTTCATTATTTTAGATTAAACATCAGGAGTGATGGAACTTGTAACCATTTTAACGTTTTGCTTAAAAGAAAATTGTGACTCAATATACCATTTAATATTTTTTTTTTAAAGTATGAAAAGTAGTAATTTTTAATAAATTGTTATTTAATTGACCAATAAATGCTATATATACTCATGCTAACTCATGTAAAAAAAGGACAAAAAAAGAATTTATAAAAATGAGAATTCCTTCTTACTAAGATTATTATATTACACTTAACGTTTGTTGAATTTTTATTTAATAACTAAAAATTCTTCATTTTTCTTGTTAATTATACAATTATTATACAGTTTAAAGTATTTTTGTAATTACTGTTATATAGCATGTGTCATTAATTCAATTGTAATATTAATGACATTTTTTTAGAGCTATTAAAAATAGTTCATATTTATTTTCTCTACTAAATAACTCTTTATTTTAAAATTACACTTCCCTTCATATTCAATCATTTTTAAATCCTAAAATATTAATCATATTTATACATATAAATCACTCAATGCTATATTAAATCAAAATTCATTCCATTTTTTAATCGAATATAGATGGATCAATGTTCTTTTAAATTAATTTTTTAACTAAACTCCAAGAATGAACTTAGAATTTAGAAACTCATTTAATATCGCCTATAAATGGAGCTCTTTTAGGACTTTAAAAATCCTCAGAAATAGGATAACCTTAGATTGTATCCTTCATGTTCCTCAATCAAAATCTGGGTTCGAATCCTGGATCAGGTTCGAAATCCACGTTAAGCTGTTGTTAACTACCCCATTATTATGCACAAAAATAGATCAATGAATGTTCAAGCCTACCCGAATCAGAAAATCTTGAAATGTGATTTATGCTTTGCTCAATTGCTACGGGTTTTAATTATTACGAGATTTTAATTACTTTGACAATCAAAAACCTTTTCACAGCACACAAATTAAACTGAAATCAAAATTCCGAAGCTGTCTTTCAAAAATCAAATCTCTACATCTTTGAAAGCAGCATGTATATTTTGGATGTTCAACCTTTTTGCATATGAAAATCATACAAAGGTGCATTTATTGTACATTCTTATTTCCTTTATGAAATATGTTTATTAAACTCTGTCATGCTCACACGAATCTCTGTACAAATATTTTTGTATGTGCATTTGCAGCCTTTTAATGCATGAAGGCGTTTTTATTCTTGTGTACCTCGTCTCGTCGTTTTAGATCACGTTTTCTTTTTTGTAGTGTACTCAAGTCCATATTTAATGTTTATATATGATGTTAATATAAGCGTGTCAACCTTGTATTTGTACATTTTTCTTGTACATATATAAAAGGGTCCTATTTTTCTTGTGAAATTGCAACTTTATGGATATGTGGAAAAAAAATAGTGTACAGTGTGAATTAAAATCTGACAATGTTTTGTTGTAATAAATGCCTTTTTACTGTTTCCTCCCCCCTCTCCCAAATGTGTACAGATATTAACCTGGGTGACAAATGTATTTTAATACTATAAATATCTATAACTGTTCCCTTTCATATGTGTCATAGCATGAGCATCTGTTCGTGCCCAATGTGTTATTTTTTTTTTTTTTTTTTCATTTCACTAGACTGTGTGATACAGTTCCGAATGTCATTGTCTCAGTGAATACCATTATAAGTTATATAGATTTTGTTTTGTTTCTTCATTGCATAAATTGTTTCCTGGATTGTTAGAACCTTATGATATATAGATAATTAAAATCATTGTCTCTTTTTCCTGATTATCTTTTCTTACCATGAATGAACTACACTATTGAAGTCTCAGACACAATTGCAGCGTTGAGAAACCAAGCGACCAAAAAAATTTACTTTTTCCCAAAATAACCTAAAGCATTGTATAAAATTAATTTTTAGCTTCTACACTACTCTGATCCCCCACTAGTCCCAACACGTTAAATGCTCAACCGGTTTTACTTTCCGTTTTGTTTATGCGCCACAGTCAGCTGTCAAGCGGAGCATTTGCCGATAGGCGAGCCAGAGTATAAAGAGATTTGAAGTTGTAAGGTGCTTGTTGAAAAATGATGAGTATAACAAAGACTAATTTAATTACTTGAAATATTTATTCAAAAATTGCATGTGAATTCATTCAATAATCTTCCCTGCTGTGGATTCGATTCAATATACACCTTCACTTGACTTGCAACGCTTGATTACGGCAAAGCCTCTCTACCTAAAACTAACTTTGAGAATCGCATCATTATAGCATTGTCTAAACAAACTGATGTCACCTAAATTAAACGTTGTGTTAACACGTTAAACGCCACTCTGGTGTGGCGTTTAACGTGCTAAGCTGTTCTACTGATAGACAGCACCCCGAATATACAACATTTACACAGCCGGAAGAAGTATTTAATTTCCTAATCATTTGAAAGAAACCACTTGTATTACGTTTGACATAAACATCTCAGTGTCAGCTTTACTCGCTTTGTTCCAAGTCAAGTTAGATTTATTTTGTTAAGGCAATACTACTCGACTACATACCTGCAAAACGTCTCTTTAACATTTGCAATTAAATTTTTCATCAATTTAATCAGCAGCCCAGAAGTGATAGCATTGAAAGCAGAATACTTTCTGTAATGGACAATGCAGGCGTTTTTTTTTATTCAATAGTAGATGTTTGGAAAAAGCCATAAACACAAAAATTTATGCTCTCTGCGCTTTTTTTTTTTTTTAAAATTTGACCTAAGTTTGGATGTTGGCGAGAAAACGACACATTCGGCTCTAAGCGAATGTGACGTCACTTGATCTGAAACAACTTGGCTTGAAACACAGCAGCAAAAACCAGTTTTGCAAGTTTCTCGCAAATTGCGCCAAGCGGCACAAGATATGTCAATGACCTACCAAATATACACCAATTATTTGGCAGAAACCTCACGATAACCATAGAAAGTAAAGGATGTTTTAACGTCACAGCTAAAACGTAGCGTTTTGATCAGACGAGGTTTTCGGGCAATTTTTTTTCATATAATTTTTTTAGAGAACTTGTGTTTGAATATTTAGAATTCGAAAGAAATTCTTTATAAATATAAACTGATTTCACTCATTTTTAAAAAATGCGGGAATTGTCCATTATGCTGTTTTACTTAAGTACAGGGGACTCAAAGAGCATGGTATCCTCTCAAGCATAACACTGTGATTAAGACAACACTACAAAGAACAGGTTTAGTTCATTATTCTTCCACTACGGCAGTTCAATCAATCTGCCCGCTTTGTGATTAATTAGCAAAATTTCGGAAACGGACAAGCAAACCTCAACTGTTTTGGAAAAAGGTGGTTCAGTGGGCACGATTTACACTTGGCATGTTTCCATGGATACAAAAGAAAAATTGAATGACCTTGAGTGCCCACTATTAATAATGTCAAAGTATAGTGCCTTCACAACATTCTGTGGCTCAGAAATTCAAGTTAATTACTCAAATGTTTGTGCTAATCGAAGTTGTTATAAAATTGTAATACAGTCAAACCCCGTTAACGCGAAGTCAATGGGGGCGCTGAAATTCTTTGCGTTAAACAAATTTCATGTTAAACGAGTAAATTAATGTAAAGTTTTAAGTATGGAGAACTGTTTTTACTTCGCATTAACAAAGTTTGACTGCAATTCTAAAATTTTTTAAAAAAAATAATGAAAAATCACATGTTGTTTTTTAAGTACAACCACTTCAACTAAAAAAAGTTGAGTAAATGTCACCATAGAATAAATAATTGAAATCACAAATTTGTAGTTCCGCAGTGAAAGGTTCTGCAAACAGTCTAGTACTAAGAATTCCTTTCAATTGGAAAAAAAATTCAAAATTTACATCCACTTTTAGCATTAAGTTCCATTTTCTAAAAGTCTGGTATGTGACTGGATGTCATTTAATTGCAATCTAAAGTAAAGAACTTTCTACATTATTAACTCCCTCTACCCATATTATCTGTATTTATACAAGGTGAATACTCGGGTTTCCTAAAATCTTGTCGATACTTTTTTCTAGCTTGATACTTTGATTGCAGAATTGAGGCTAGCTACCTGTAAAACAGCAAACATCTTTCGAAGGCCATTTTATTTTCGATTTTATCTATTATTGTTTAGTGTTTCTAAAAAGCACATAAAGAACAATTATTCAAAATGTTATGGAAATATATAATAGTTTTGAGCCTTCATCCACTTTTAAGATGTTGATGTTTAGAATATATGTTGAATATTTCAGATTTATCAAATAAAAGGGTTTTTGTTTGGCTCATACTGAATGTAGCAATCCAAGTTTGCTCCAGCTTTTCAGCAACCTAACAAAAGCAATGGACAATTCCCACATTTTTTATATATAATTCAATTCTAAATGTTTCAAAAATGCCATAAACACAAAAATTTCTGCTCACTGCGTTTTTTCTTTTTTTTAATTTGCAACCCAAATTTGCTTGTTAGATTTTGGCGGTAAAACAACACATTCGGCTCGAATCAAACTGTGACGTCTCCTCATCTGAAACAACTTAGCTTGAAACGCTTTTGCGGAAACCAGTTTTGCAAGTTTCTCACAAATCGTGCCAACCATTACGGGATATGGCAATTGTCTATCAAACAAACACCAACTATCATGCAGAAACCTTACAATAACCATAGAAACGGAAAGATGCGACATCACAGCTATAGCGGATCGTTTTGATGGGACAGGGTTTCGGGGCATTTTCTTTCTTAATATTTAAATAACTATATTTTATAAAGAACTTTTGTTTGAATATTTGGAATTGAAAAGAAATTCTTCCTAAATATAAACTAATTTCTCTCGTTTTAAAAAATGCAGGAATTGTCCATTATTTTATCAAAATTGAACAATATCTATGCACCTTAAATAATTCCATGGGTCAAATCTGTATAAATCAGTATTGCTCTATAAAATACACATTGAATCTTGTAAAATATTTCAATTTTGTTTACAACTTGAAAATCAGTTTCTCAATTTGAACCAAACATGAAAAATATCTTGACTTGGTAAGCAAACACATTTGTTGAGCCCCTGTATTGGCACAATTTGAAAATCAACAAGAACCTACCATGAAAAATTTCTACTTAGTAGGCAAATTAACAATAATTGAACCACTGTTTCAACAAGTTGTTTTTTTATGAAGAATTAGTAACAAGATAACTCAAACTTTTAAACAAATATGAAAGATTTCTGCAAAAGTTATCATAAAAGACCCTGTGCTAGCAAAATTATTTTCAGGGGTGGTGCAAGGTGATTAATTTTTTTTTTTTTAATCTTGATTTTTCAATTAACTATTTTAATGATATTTAATTAATAGTTACATATTAAATTTTTTTACCCTTTGAATATTTAAAATTCTATCATACTTCTATTTCCAGTGAATTATGTCACCAGTGGCGGCTCGTAGCTAGTAAAAGTGAGGGGGCCCGAATTAAATTAATGGAAAAAAAAAATTTAAATATCAAAATACATGAATTTCATGTAATTTTGTAAATGTTACTCAAATACACATACAAACAAAACTACAAGATTAATCACATAATTAAGTTATCTAAATAAATCTTAATAAAATAAATATTTCAAAAAAAGGAACTATTATAACAAAGATGGTGTTTCGTTTGAGAATGGGGAACGACACTTTGAGTTAAAAAGAATGCATTTACACCTTCATGACTTTTGAAAATTAAAAATGTTGTGGAGAATTCATAGGAAAAGAATACAAAGAATGGGTTTCAAATTATTCATTCGAACTTAAAATTAATGCATATCTATTTATTAATACTTCAGTAAGAAATACTCATTCACGGTTTGAAGCATTAGACGCCTTTAACCTTTTGTATGCAATCAGCATCCCCTTATACATAAAACATTCCACAGTCCATGCGTTGAGGATTTAAATGTGGGACTTAAGCTTCCTCAAATGATTACCAAATTAAAATGAGCTCATGTTGATGGGGAGAAGTTTAAAAGTTCAACAACCCTGAAGATTAAACTTTTTTAATGCAAGATAAATTACCAATATTTTTAACAACATACATCATTTTATGCACAATAAAGGTGGCAGATTTAGATTTTTGTAACAACTTCAGCCCATATTGTAGGAACCTAAACCTCCTTATTCATAAGGTCCTTGATAACTTCAGAAGTTAAACGAATTACATAAAATAAGTGAAAGTATAAAAACGATTCTATATTTATAAAATAAAGAAAGCCAAAATTTCGAAGTAAATGTTAGGACTGAATAAAATAAATTTAATAACACAATTAAAAATTCAGTAGAAAACACAGTGAAAAAAAATTCTGTTAAATATTACATGAATTATATATATAAAAAAAAAGCTCACAACAACAATTTCCCCCTTCATAACTTTGGAGTAAGTATTTAAATAAAGAATTTTATTTGATTTAAAAAAAAAAAAAAAAAATGAAATAAATTATTTTTAAGACATTGCTTAAAGGAGCTAATGAAAAATGTTAAAAGCTTTAAATGTGCTATATTAACAAATTTGCAATCATTTAAGTTGTTATGTTGACCAGTTAAAAATTTTGAAATTAAATTAATACTTGATTTTACAAGACTATTTGGGAAAAAAGGATGTTTCGACAATTACGCGTGACGTTTATCTTTAACAGATCTTAATGCGATGGCTTTGTTCTAGTAAAATCACTTATTTTGTGAAGAATTAAACTTTTTTACTGTCTGTATAGAAATTCTTCTGTTGAATGTATCGAATTGAAAGTTACGTTAAAAATTGAATATGATGCTAAATATCAGTGTGAGTGGTAAGACAAATACCCATTCCGAACATTTGGACTAAATTTAAGCATCAAACTTTTTTCTGGGGAGAGGGGAGGTGGAAGAAATTATCGAAATAAAAACAAATTGTTGAGCAAGTCATACTCATACATTTTGCAAATTAAAGAGTGAAATTTAAAAAAATCTTACCATTGACTATCATTGTCAATTCTCTGCCACCGTCACACTAGAAGACACTTTAAAGTTAAACGTCCGATCGCTATCTCCTCTAGAAATGGTCATTCAATTCCAGAGATTCTACCCGAAAGCAGGAGTGTTTTGGTAATATGGTATCACATTACTAAAACTCACTGCAGAAACCAGGATGTCATTCAAAAGCCGCAACCACGGTCTTTTCCATCCTATAATTTCAAATTCAAGGTCGTCCAAAGAAGGGGTCACTTTGTCCCCAAGCTGTGGGGAAAAACTAATATCCATTGAAGAGAATGATGGAAGAGGAAGGGGGAAGGATTTTGTAGAAATGATAGTGATTGATTGACATTTTTACGAATTTACGACAAGAGAAATATTGCTCTATCCACAATCGTTAATGTGGTGAAGCCAATGACTGCTTGAATAATAATTTCTTCAAAATATTTTTTTTTTAAATTCCACAACCAAACAATATATATAAGTGGGACTTAGGTTAAAAAAAGTGAGGTGGCCCGGGCCCCCTGTACCAGCCGCTGCTGTAAGTCACTTTTTTCCACATTACATTTAAGTTTCAAAATCAGGGAGGCTACATATGCGGCGCATATGGCCCTACAGATCTACTTAAAACTGTCCAAAAGAAGGACATATTGGAATATGTGGATTTGCAGCACCTACCCTTTGTTTACGTCAGAGATTGAATTATAATCAATATTAGTCTTGCTGTCATAGCATTAAAAAACTAATACTATAACAGAACAAGTAAATGAGAGCGTAGATGAAAGTTTTGAAAGGTGAAATTCAGAAAAAAATATCGTAGAAATGTAGCTTGCATTCAGTGTTGTTGTTGAAGAATATGATATAGATTCTATACATAAAGTTTTTTTCTATTTACAGAGCCCACTTCTGGGGTAGAAAATTCCCCCGAGAAATAACGAAATGTGCAAATGAATACGATAAAGTTGAACTTTTAGGCTTTTCTATTGATTATGACGCACAATTAAGTTATGCTAAGTATTCCTTTGGTTCTCAAGACAAACCAGTGAGGAATAAAAGGTAGGGGGGCAGAGCCCTCTCGTAAATGCATAATTTATCTTTCAGTTTGAAATTTCCATTTAATATTTAACATTCAAGACTTCAATTTATGGCTATTGTTCATAAAAATACTCTTAATCCTGATGTAACTAGTTTTTAATAAATTAAGTAACTTAAAACAGACCTTTCCTCTCAATGTGCACCCCTTTACTATGCACAAAAATAGGTTGTTGAATGTACAAACCGACTAACCTTTCTGGAGAACATTTTTTAACCTACTGAATATATTGAACTTGCTTCTATACGACGCAATACATTTTCTCAAACTGTTTATGTAGCAAAGATATTTGTATAAAATTAGTTCAAGAACATTTTATGGTAAAAGTACTAACTAGTTAATCCAATATCAAATAATTCAATTCAATATCACTCATTATTTAAAAAAATATACTCTTATGATATTACACTAAAAGAAAGCAAATTTTAGTAATTCTAAGGGATTTTCCAATAATTCTGAAAAGTAGTAAGTTACTATATACAATAGAAAAAAAATAAGCGAAAAATAAGACATAAAAATATATTTACTTGAAATTATAAGTACTACATTGGAAAGATACATTTTTAGTTTTTTTTAGAGAGGGGGCAAAATCATATCTATGCCCCTACCATTTTGTGGAGCACGGGGACGATCACCCCCATATAGTTAGCACCTACGAGAGTGGGTAACCCATCTCCACCAGCCCTCAATTGAAACTGCCAACATAATGAAAATGTGGAATTCAGCTTTAGTTTGCCAGGAACAAATTGCTGCCTTTAAAAGGACATTTTCTATTGATAATCAAATTTGGACTTCTGAGAAGACAACTTTCTGTGCATACTCTGAAATCTTTGTTAAATAACAAAAATTAACTTGCAGAGTTCCAGAATTTCCCAAAATCAAATAAAGATTTGTTCAACTCAATAGCCTCAAATAATAAGTATAGTATGGAAATGAGTACTTAAGTACTAACGCCACCGCAGCTACAGATTTGGCGGTTTTTAAGTGCAGCCAATCTACACCCAAAATTTCTGCGACAAATCATAAAATAAAAGATAACTGTGTGCATATGCGAACAATAAGATTGCTCTTTATTGGCAGCACTTAAAAACCGCCAAATCTGTAGCTGCGATGGCGTTAATACGCAAGTACCGGAAAGTGTGGCTGAAAGTTGTTCCATTAAGGTTAAACATATAAATTATATTGTATATCTTGAGAAAAAACCTTGCACATTGAAGATTTTAGAATTGTGTGTTCCAAACCCAATATATGAAAAAAAAAAGACCCCTTCCAGCCTTCCCCAGAGACAGTACAGATGTAGTAAATGACATTTCATTTGCATAATTTTAATCAGTAGGGGTATTTTTTCTAGATTACCAGTCGGTTCTTAGTTTTAACTTTATTTTATTTATTTACTTCAATGGTAGCTTGATTTTATTATAATTTAAATTAATTTTAATGCTATTTATATTTTTCATTAGGTACTGTGTTTTGGATATTGGCGATTTTTCTGATCGCCAATGTCCTATACTACATCTATTCTGCAGAAAAATCTGGTAACATTACGTTTAACACAAACAAAAGTTGAATTTAATATTCAACTAATAAAAACATGATCCCATCTTTTAATGAACTATTTTAATTGCAACACATTCATTAGCATGCTAATGGCATATTTTTAATGCATCACAGGCATCTTGAAACAAAAGAACAGTTACATTAGCAGATAATAATATTTTCAATTTTCTTGATAACTACGAGGACTCCCTCGAAAGCTGTAGGATGACCAAAAAGCTTGGAACATATTCATCTACTTGGTCAAATGATGACGGACGACCAGGAAAGGCAAGCTGAATCCACTCCCGAAGAACAGCACAAAGTAGAGGGAGAGTTTGTAGCGATTGCTTGTGTCGAAAGGCAAGTTGGTACCCGTGACATTATTATGGTGGCCACCACTACGGACAGCTGAGGTTGCGATTTTCCTCGTTGCACTCAACAGAGATCTGACGGGAAGCATTTTGTCACGTTTTATCTCACGGAACAAACAAGTGAATATGCTTAAAAGGCGTCAATAACGTATCAAAAGCAAATTCTGTATAGGTTTTCGACTTAAGACGAAAACAGAAAACACTTTTTATGAAGGACACGGTTAGAGTTAGGATTGGAAATTGTAAAGATTTTAAAGAAGATAGGGATTTCGAAAAAAGCTAAATTTTAGTCTTTTAAAATTATTTTAGTTAATTTTACCTTCAAAAATTCTATTCTAATTTTTTCAAGTATTTTCAGGCTTTTAAATTAGATTTACTTAGCCGAAAACCCCAATATTGGAATGAAAAGTATTGAGCTTTCAACAACCAATGAAAATCCACATCCTTCCTCCCTGTCATTTTCTTTATTTGTTTATTGGAATTTTATCAAACTTTTCGAAAGATTGATGTGGCAACGGCCATTATTAAAAAAATCTGAACGTGCTTTGTATTATTATGCGATTTGTTTTATAATTGGTTCTTCGTTTGCACTATTAATTGTTCAGAATCATTCAAAATTTTACAAACTACTGTGTTCTCATACGTAACAGCAATTCCGAAAACGAAAAACCGTGTCGAGAACTTTCCTATTACTCATTAACCGAAGTGTAGCTGTTGCATCTAATCTAATGGCCTAGCATGGCTAAAGTTTGTCTGGATTGCGGAAAAGTAAATTACATTGGGCGAGGTCGAATTGAATTATTTCAAACGACAACTGCTGTCCGTAGTGCAAAATAGCTCTCCTAAAACCCAACTTGCATCTCCCAAACGGAAATCGTCCAACAAAATATCACCAAACGACTTTTTTTGCTGACAGCGTTTCTCTTGTGGGCAACCGACGCTCGCACCCGAACTGCGTCGTATCGTATGCCAAACTTCTGAAAAGTGAGTTTTGTGTTTTGAATTTTATTTTTCGAATAAAATATGGCTTGCGCCACTCTAAAAAGGAGCTACGAGTGGGATCCGCTCCAGAGCCCGACCGGAAGGAGCCCTAAGAGACGACGATGCACCTCGGTCATCTCTCCCAGCCCCAAAATCTTCAAGACCTCTGCCGAAGCGCCGCCGTCCCCCTTCGGGGAAGTCGCTTCCAAGCTCACGTCGGAACAGATCGCTTGCAACATCCGAGAAGAGATCAAGAAGCTCCACAGAAGAAAACAGCTGAGATTCGAATCGGGCGAGAGTTCGGATAGTTCGACCGGAGGGATCGCCTCTACCTCCTCTGGCTTGATGGCCCCCGCCTGCCGAGACCTGCGTCTCTTCACTTATCGGGAGGTCGGCTTATTCTGCGAAAGAATGATTAAGGATCGCGAAAATCAGATCAAGGAGGAGTACGATCGCATCCTCAACGCCAAATTGGCGGAGCAGTACGACACCTTTGTCAAGTTCACTTACGACCAGATTCAGAAGCGCTACGAAAACAGCACCCCAAGTTACCTCTCCTAATTCCACACAAATCCCCCCCCCCCCCTTTACATAAAGATACCTCTTGAACAGACTTATTCGGTGCAGCTTTAAAGTGGACATCTTTGCGACTTTCCTGAGTGAACGATTTCACTCAAAATTACAGCAAAAAACTTAGTTTCAGTTTTCTGGGTACGGCTACACTAAAAGTATTTGGCGAATTTTAGTGACTTTTGTTTTGAAGACACTTTAGAAGAGATGTTGTGTATGACATTTGACGAGCTTTCTCATTTGGCGACCAAATTAGTGGCTAAAGGCCAAATCACTGTAACTAAAATCTTGGAAAACATTGACCAAGTAAAACTTAATTAAATTATATATCCCGGTTTAATTTCTTAAAACTTGTTAAAACAGTGCAATAATAGAAGCCAGGGGAACATTCTTGAACTACCAACCAAAGAATTAAGGCTGCCCGAAATAAAATGACGTCAATGTCCTATAATACATCTCTACTGATAAATTATTTCAGAAAGGCAAACCTTTAACCTAAAAACCAGAATTTTATAACCTCGTATATGGCTGAGCTTTATTTTTCCAGTTCTAAAAATCGTTATTTACCAATAGTGCTGCTGTACCATTTTATACTTGATCAGCAACTATACTACTTTGTAAACAATTTATTTTTCTTGATGCTAAGAAGAATGCCAGTTTTTGAAGGTTCTAGAAGTTTGTTCAAAGCTGTACCCAAACTCAATTTAACAGTGGACTGTTAATAACTTGGCCTTAATACAAGGCTTTCAAAATTCTTAGTTCTTGACTACTTTTTTCCCTTTTGTTATTGTCATTTGTGAGAGTTGTGGATGTTTCTGAGTGAATGATCAGATCTATGTCCTCGTAATAAATTTCTTTTCTGTCCTTATATTTTGTGTTTGAATTATTTACTATTATTATTACTATATGATACTCTTGTGAAAGGCTGCATTGCAAATCTCTTTGGGGAATAAAATTGTAGTTTATAGTAGCGGAATTGCCAAAACATAAAATTTGCAAGATGCAAGTTTCCAATCCTAATTTTACATTTTCTAATATCGCATAAACCCAAAGCTCGCCCAAGTGGTATAAGTTTAGTATACAGTACACTTATGGTTTCTAAAAACTAAGAAGCTACAAGCTTTGGAAGTTGCAAATTTGGATATAAAGCAATATGGCATTACAAATTTGAATCTAGTTTTTGTGCCATTAGTGATACTGTATGCTCTATTTCAACAACCAGACAATGCAATATATATGTAATATGTCTTACAAAATGTGTAATCAATTTTCTTAAGTAAAAGTGCCTCGTAACTATTCAAGAATGGAATTTTTATATTGCTGTTCATCAAGCTACTGCATCCTTAAAATCAAAT
Source organism: Linyphia triangularis (assembly GCA_963978545.1). Lineage (NCBI taxonomy): Eukaryota > Metazoa > Arthropoda > Arachnida > Araneae > Linyphiidae > Linyphia > Linyphia triangularis. The sequence goes on from OZ021728.1 coordinate 11,736,772, forward strand.
TCTTTTTTTATGTATCATTTATTGATTGAGCAAATGATGGCCAATTATATTTTTCTTTATCATGTGCAGGTTATTATTTTTATGATATTTGCAGCCAAATGATTGATTGTAAATAATTATTCGATATTTCTTTGTGTAAAGTATTTAAATTGTGGTTCTTAATATATTTCAGCAGTGGTCAGCCTTTTTGTTTCAATGCAATTGTCAGTTTAGAAGAAATGTCAGTTTTGGTTAGTGATGCCATAATAATTCAGGCATGATAGAGTTCCATTGAAACACTGGTTTCAGCTTTTTTTAACCAGTTTCTGCACTTTGAATGTAGCTTAAAAAATTAGTACACTGGGTTTAAATTAGATTTCCCTGTCAATGTAATTTCATTGTTTAAAGTTGTTTGACTTCAGAAATTTTTAAAAAAAATTATGGTTCATTGCTTTTGCATGAAGTTTAACTTCTTTTTGCTTGAGAGCTCTACCATGTCTGATAACTATAAATCTAATCCAGAAATGTTTGTGATGTTAAAAACTCACTTGAAATATTCTAATTTTATTTACCTTGTAGTTTATTTTATTTCAAGCTTGTACTGTTGATTAATTTGGAAAATAACCAACCCCCAAGTAAATTATAAGGTTAATATTCCAAGTCCGGTACGAATTCTGCACCAAGAATTGTTTGCATAAAATTATGGCTACCATAAGCAGTCCATTTGTCATTTCAAAAAATGGCGGGGCTGCCATTTTTTAGCAAAAGTCACCTTGCCGCAGAGTCTGTACCGGACTTGGAACTTGAACCAATTATGAAAGCCAGTTGAATTTTAAGGTTGGCCATTTTTTTTTCCTTATTGAATGTAGCAGTTTTCTGCAATACATTATGTGAAAATGTGTACTTTATTGATTTTTTTCGAGTGCTTTTTCAATGAAAATAAACTGTAATATACTGCTTCAATTGATTGATACTATGCTTAGAAACTTTTTACGTATATCAGAAAAGGATGCCTTAAAATTTATAGTTCAGTGTTTAGTGACTATGACTTGCAGAAATTTTATACTTATACATTGCATTTCAGGCCTAAAAGTAACTTAAATAAAATTTGTTGTATAGTGGTCGAGTGAAGTTTATTTTGCAAGTATTTATAAATTAGTTCACTGCAATTTGAACCAAGATAAGACTAAACTCGTTTATTGTCCAATTATTTAGAAGATTAACAAGGACTGCATAAATTTAATTTTCGGTTTTTAATAATCTATTAGGTTTTAGGATTGAAGTAAATCTTGTATTTTTAATTTAGTAAATTCCTAGTGAGCAGGCTCTATTTCTAAAAATTGATGTCGATGTATGTTTTCCCCCCTAGTCAAAATTGCGATTTAGCAATTTAGGATAGTCAAAATAATCCTAACTTTTACTTGATGATGGTTGCAAAATTCTGATTGCTCTACAGACTAGAAACCATGAAAAGAATTTGCTATTCTTTTAAAATTAAATAAGGAATTTACTTTGATGTTTAAGCGGAAGTCCTTGTAAGGATCATGCTCTATATTCACTATGTTACGATCTTCTAGCTTAGTGCATTTAGAAACTACTTTCTGTGAAACTTGTAGATAAGAAAAAGATCACTTAATGAAATGGCATAAATTAAAAACTCAAAAATAGTGTGTAATATATTTTATTTTTAATCCAAAATCCTTATGGCAATGCATATGCAGTGGCTCCATCTGGTCTTGTCTTTTGCTATTTTAATTTTTATTTATGTGGTGACCTCAAATAACAGACGAAGCTTCTGTGCACTGGAGTACTCTTTTGCACAACTGCAAAGTATCTGCCTCGAGAACCAATGGTCTCGGGATCGAGGCCTGTCGCCCACATAAAAGCTGCATACGCTTTATTGGAAGCACCAATAAAACGTATGCAGCTTTTATGCGGGCCTCGATCCCGAGACCATTGGTTCTCGAGGCAGATACTTTGCCGCTGTGCAAAAGAGTACTCCAGTGCACAGAAGCTTTATCTGTTATTTGAGGTCGCCACATTTATAATAGATAAACATCAAATAAAAACAATTCATGTCATTTCATTAAGTGATCATTTTCATACCTACTTGCCAAATGTCAAGGTTTTATAGAAAGTAGTTTCTAAATGTACTGGGCTAGAAGATTGTAACATAGCAAGGATAGGGAATAATCCTTACTATACTAAACTTCAACTTAACTAGACATCACTTAGACGATAGATCGTCACAGTGCTCGTAGGTATTTAATCCATTTTGGCGGAATGAAGACATAATTCTTGCCAAACCTTATAGCCTTTTGTTCTCTATAGGGTTGTGGTTTGGCGAACATTATGCTTTCACACCGCCAAAATGGATTAAATACCTATGAGCACTGTGACGATCTTTCGTCTAAGTGATGTCTAGTTAAGTTGAAGTTTAGTATAGGACTTACTCTTAATTTAATATTGTTTTGTCGAAGAAAGGCACATTTTTATGCTTCAACTTTAGGAATTTTGAGGGTGTAAATGTGTTTTATTAAAATTATTCTGTAATCAAATTTCATTTATCCCTTGCACAATCCCAGTTACAAAAGGTAACACATTATTGTATTAAAATTTTTCAAAACCTTTCATGCTTTAATGGAAAGACTACTGTTTGTATATCAAAAAGGGTTCGTGCCAGCTGGTCTAACGCTATGTTACAGTGGAAACAAAATGAACCCCTTTTTTAACTTGGAGATTTTTGAGAATGACATACTCTTTATAAGCTTAGGATGCATATTTCTGCATGTATCACTCCTATTCTAAGTCTATGAATCTTGTTTCTATAACAACCAACATAACTAGACTATACGAATCACAATGCCAAACAAAATCCTGCGATGTTGCTTTTACCAGACATGTATGAATTGTATGTTTTAGGTCCTGATCTGTACTGTTTTACAGTAAATGACTAAGCAAATAAATTAATTTTATTGCAATTATATTAATCTTGCTTAGTGTCTGCAAACCCTTGTTAGCAGACAAGATGCCAGTATTAAAGCTGGAGTACAACTTCAAATAAAAAAAAGTTGTGATTTTGCAGATAATTATTTTAGCAAAAGAACTGTATAACATTCTCTAATTTTAGCATCAGATTACTTTCAGAAGTGCCTTAGCATTTTGCTTAGAAAGCACTCAAATCTTAATCTTTGCAACATACACTGATTGTGATGCATGATCCGAGTTATGCTTAATAGGGAACAGCTTCTCGAAAGAAAATCCTAAACGGTGTTTTAAAAAAAATCAGATTGAGTGGTCTGCTTGCAAAATAAACTATGCTGGAAATCAAAGTAGAGTTGAAACTCGGTTTTCAATTTTTGGGAGCACCATATTGTTTTTTATTTTCACTCAAGTTATGAAACCGCAGAAATTGTTCTTTTTCCTGCAAGTTCTCTTTAACACGTCAAGTGCCCCGTCAGCCATCGATGGCTGACAGTGTAAAATATGATATAAAACTAAAAACTACACATTGTTATAAGTAATTACTGAAAATTTACTTAATTTTATTTATTACAAAATTATATCATTAAGGTATTTTAATGGATTCAGAGTTCCCACAGTCCTGGAAAGTTCTTGAATTTTTTTTATGAAATTTGGTCCTTGAATAAAGGATAAGATTCTTGAAAGTCCTTGAATTCTTGAGTGACCACCGATAATCTCCATTTTGTATTTTTTTATATCTAAAGTATATGATTGTATGGTCCTTTAATTTTCCTAAAAAGTCCTTGAATTTATTAAAAAAGTCCTTGAATTTTTTTTTTCTCCTTCAAATTAGACTACGATCTCTAGGATTTTATTCAAACATAAAAACAGTTGTCCTTCGCAGGTATATTGCCGACCAAACGGTATAGATCGAGAGGTTGCGTGTTCGAGTCCCGTGTTAGGCATGGGTGTTTGTAAATGTATGTTGGCTTGCCTAATGACGAATGTTTCGGCGCATTATAGCCCTCGTGTTGTTGACGGCGCCAGATAATCTGAATACAACCAACCAACCTTTGCAGGTATCACAAAATGTGACAACTTATTTAGTCATTTTTATCGTCATTGCTCTACCATATTCTGTCGCATTTTTTTCATAACATATTGCTTTGTCGTAAAAGGAACCTCGTCTATGAGCCGAACGATAAACAAGACAAACAGACATGGTGCATAACGTGTTGAATGAATGTCTATAAACATTTCATTCTAAACGTAAGTATCTTCTACTGCGATAAGAAACAATGGCCCTAATATATTTTTACATAGCTATATCGAGTAAATTTCAATCTGTTAGCAGTGCCCTTCACATTGCTATATCGCAATATCAGAGTTCGTGGCCTGACGAGTATTTCCTTAAGAATTTGCATGGCTGTCAATGTGTTAAGTGACTATTAAGCAAATCAAGCAAAGTATCCTCCAAAAAGGTGTCGGCATTGAATCTCGGAACCAAAATTTCTTGGAACTGTTATTGTTCAGCATGGAACCCATGCTATTTGAAGTTCTATTAATTAAGCCTACAGGGGGGACGCAACCTTAACTTGATGGTAAAGAACGCGTTGTGCCTGATGTATCCACTACAGGGTTAAATATATTACTATTAATAGAATTAGAGGTAATCGGCTATCTAAAAAGCAGAAAGAATGCAATGAGATGATGTAAAAATATGTTGAGTCATTGATAGCCTAGGATGACTTTTGAGTTATTGATAGCCTAGTAATGAACTTTATCCCAATTCAAAAATAGAAATCCTATTCGATATAATAGATCCCTCCATATTTTGGTATTACAGTTGTTTGTCTCTGCATTATCTGCCCTTCATATGCAATTACTGGATTAGCTGCCATTGGATGATTTATTATGGATTGTATGTATGACTGTGAAAAGTTTGGTTCTGCCAATTTTGACTAAAAAATTTATTTGCTTATCATGCTTTCAAATTTTATTTCCTGAACTTCAATCTAAGAATATAATCAACCTTTCAACAAAAAAAAACTTTTTACTATAAATCCTTTATATGCATTGCCAACTTTTAAGTGTAATTGCAACTTAAGTGATTTTGGGCTCAGATCTAGCTTTCATAGTGTTTGTAATATCCATTCTGTGCCATACACTACTGATGATATTTTTGCCTCAAAACTTAATAGAATGCATTGACATTGACGAGTCCATCTGTAAAGATTCAGTTTGATTGGATGAAGGCAAGTGGGTTAATTAATCTACTTGCCTACCACAAACAAAATCTAAGTTAATATAAAAGATTTAAAAACTCTTAAATATGTCGCAGCAATTTAATTATTTTTAATTCAACAGGCAGATTTTCTTATTACATTGCACACAAACTGGCATGTAAAGCAATTATTTAATAATTAGAATTTGTTGTAAATTCATCTTGTTCTTGGTTACTAGCACACATTAACTATTTTTAGGCGGGGAGAGTTGCTGACAGAGATCTCTATGGTGTCTAATTTTTAATAATTGTTTTAAATGTCGATACATCCTTTCTTTTTAGTTTTTGCTCAAACAAGCATTTTCCAACAATGGGGATGCTTTGTCAGTCAAAAAGGTGTTTGGTGAACTGATTTCAACAAAAGTTGTTCAAGAGTAATTTCCGCAATAAATATTCAGGGTTGGCTGTCCAATTTTGATCTAGATCGTGTTAAATACCTATGTAGCTGACAAATGTGTGTGTGCCTTCAATTTCATGCAATAATTATATTCGAAATTCATTATTTTTATTTATCGTGTAAAAAAAGAATAGCCCATACTTTTAACATTCTGGATATCTCAAGTGGTTTCTATTCCGCATGTAGAAGAAGACAATTGAATTGCCGCCATACTGTGCCCCATTTATAATGGATTATCTTTGGTTACCAAAAGGCACTAACTAGTTTTTGGAAGAGTTGCTAATAAAGATCTCTTGTGATTCTTAAATCTTCTCTGACTTCATGTCAGTATAATCAAGCATTCACTCTCCAGAAGTTTGAGATCAGTAGCCTTGTCGATATATATATCATATACTCACGACTTTTATTAATTAGCAAATAAAAAAGAACGGTATGGAAGAGTTAGACTTTTGTACCATAAAAAGGAATAATAATTTTGATGGCCTAAAATTAAAACTTGTACTTTTTTCTGAATATGCCATCCATTGAAAATCTTAAATTTTCGAATCTCGTCATGTAAAGCAAATCTGTATCTTTTTTAATACTGCATTCTCTATTGAAGAATAATAGAGGGCAACATGAATGTTAAGTGTTATATAATATACTCTTTCCTGTCTCCTGAATATTTGCACAGCTTACTAATAGTAGTATTCAGACTGTCATTATAATAGTAGTATCTAGACTGTCGATTTGATTCTTGGTTTTCTCCTATAAATGTAATTTCTAGTATTAGCCAGTTTTTAGATATTTCAGGGGTTTTCTTTTAACTATCAATTATATTAATCAACTGTTGTCTCAAAAGAATTGTACAATCAATATTCAATCACGACAAAAACCTGCCATTCATAACTGAAAGAAAATATTGATTAAAATTTATTCGCACATGATCTACAAGACTTATTCTCTTTAAACTTAAGCAATGGATATAATGCCAATAAAATATGGTTCAACTGTTGATAATTTAATTAGTTTAAAAATACTTATTGAAGATATATTGCTTGACTTCCTGGCAATTAAAGCATAATAGACAGATTTTGCTAACAATGCATCATAAAAAAACTTAAGATTTGCTACAAATCCTTTATATGCAATTATAACTTATTTAAGCAATTTTGAGCTCAAATCGAGTTTTCATAGTGTTTGACCACTACGAAAAAAAACAACAGATTCTGTGCCTCTGACTAACTTTCTTTTGCCAACAAAAAAAGTCGACTTGAAAAGTTTCAGCTCAAGTGGATGACGGCAAGTTGGTTAATTAGCCCTTCGAATATTTTGTCCCCACAAGCAAAATCAAATTTAATACAAAGGATTGAGAGAAAAAAACGTTTATACACAAAACTGCCCTGTTAAAAGAAATCCTAGTTTTTATTAAGGGCAGTAACATAGACATACACTGTGACCAAAAATCCTGGTGAGGAAGCATCTTTCGAATAAGAGAAAACTAAAAGGTAGCGTAAAAACTGTGGTGAGATATAGTTACGGTCAACCTAACTTGGTGCTAAGAACCAGGATGGATGAAAACACATTATATGGATGCTTTGATTGACTACAAAGAATTCACAGCCAATCAGAATCTTTACTAGACCTGTTTTCATCTGGGTTGAGTCGAACTATAGTCTATCACGAGTGTTTCTCCGCTGTAATCCCAACCAGGAATTTTCTGTACCTAGAATTATGAGTCAATCACCGATTTTATCTTGCTTTTCTCTATGGGAAAAAAGCTCGGTGGCAACAGATATGGGACTCTATTGTCCCGCTTTCATATTGATTGTATTGTTTGGTTTGTATGCTCAACAAATTATTTTTTATATGTAATAAAGAGTAATCGGGCTGGAACCTATAACTTAACATGCATTCCGAACAACAACTGGCATCCATTCTGAACCCAGAATTCGAACCTGACACCTTTGGCAAGTGAGACAATAGTGCTAAGCCAAGGGCCGTGTAGCCCAGTCGAGAGAGTATCGTTCTCGCAACCAGAAGGTCGAGAATGAGTTCGGGCCTGGGACCGACTAAAGACCATTGTGTTCGCTAATGGCGACTGGGGCACATTAAATCAGTCGTGGTCGCGAAGTCCTTCAAGTTCCCATACAAATCAATACCTCTGGTGGTGGCAAAGCCAAGCCATCTGCTTGGTAATGCCTCTAAATAAGGAAGTTCCACATACAGGTAGTGCTGCCATCTACCGAGTAGCTACCGAAAAGAGGTAGAAATGAACTCTTCGGTGATTATTGGTAGACTTCCGCTTTCCCTCTCACGAGCGTGTTCTTACATCCTGTGCAGTACTGCACACTACCGTTCTTTTCTGGATATGGGGTTGGTGCAAAACGCTTAAAAGAAGCAGAGGTGCCTTAGTCCCCATAGTCCTTAATAAGAAGATGATAGTGCTAAGCCCACAGCCATTAGGTGGGTGCCGATTGTATTGGAATATTGCTTCAAAACATTGTCACAACGTGGCTACAGGAAACATACAGATTTTCAGTGGAAGGTTTATAAACTATTGATATGTACACAAAATTTATAATTTGTTTAATGATTTCCATACTTATAAAATATTTATTATTTAAACAATTAAAAGGACCAGAGATCACATTTCACTTTCTACGTTCTTACCATACTGAGATTGATTGTTTTGGAAATTTTTGAGGGGCAAGAGCTAATTCTGTAAGAATATTGCTACTATCTCGACTACTATGCAACGCCAACAAAAGAGTGAGGCCACATTAGATTTTCCAAAATACAAAAAAGTGGAATGAAAGAATGCATTTTATAAGACTAGAAAGTCCTTTTATAGGTCCAAGTGATCCCAATTTTAAGGGAGTTTTTTTTTTTTAATCTTGAACATACTCCCCACCTTTTGCTAGCCAATTGCTGAGGAGAAGACCAAAAAGTAAATTATCAAAATCCTACCATGTTGCGACTGTTTCACCTGAGACTAGCAACAAATAAGCATGCCAAAGTTGCTTACACATACACATAAGCACCATAATGTTTATTTGCTAGGGAACACAGAGTGCATCCATAGTATAATGCCAAGATTTTCTATAACACCACCTCACCCGTCAGGAAATAAATGTTTTAAATTATTTTCAACATCACTTTTAAATAAACATAAAAAATTAATTCAAAAATAAATTTTTACAAATTATTTGATGCATCTAAATTACTAAAAATAATTGAATTAAAAATTACTGAATGTATATCGAGTTCCTAAAATAATTTATGCTTATAAAAAGGTTTGAGAACATGTAAAACCCAATAGTTATTTTTAAATTGCTTTTTAGTTTATAAGTTACAATAACTGTGAAAATACAATTTAGAATTATAACTACTATGTCTCGTGAAATGACCACCTAGGTCACCTAATAATACAATTTAAATTTTTTTTCCCATTTTGGTACTTTCAATTTTCATATGAAAGACTCACACATTTAAAATTTATTCTCGACCAACCAAACATTGGCTCACAACCCACAGTCTGGGAAATGCTGATTTAGAATACAGGCACATAGCAACATCTCCAATTAGAGTATAGAATTCCAATTGTCTTTCAAAAAATCTCGAGACATTTATTTTTGTTTGGCCCGTAATAGATATTTCTGCGGTCCGCTGACACCACAGAAGATAACAAAAAATCACATTTCGGGAATGGATTTTTTTTACCTAATTTTAATTTATCCGAAATAATGTGTTAACTATGTAGAACAGAGTTTTTCACAACGTGCCCAAAGAAACTATATGAAGAAGATTTCAGCAAGGTGATCTTCATCAAGAATAAATATAGAAATAACTTAACTGAATCTCATTTGGACAATTTATTAAAATTGATTGCACAAAAATATCCCGAAAAACATCGACTGTTATCATAAAATAATCTGAACGATTTCGACCCACATCGTCTCGCAATTGAAATCGACTAAAACAGAGTTCTCTGGATGTACAATTTAGGTACTTTTATCTAAAGTTAGGTCAAGTCGCATTTAAACAATAGATTCACTTCTTTTTTAAACTTTAATTTACTAATAATGAAAACAATTATTTCTTAAATTATTTGAAGAAAAAAAAAAGGAATACCATTACAATTGGTATTGGATTAAGATAGAAGAATTAATATTTTTTCCAGTTTTTTTTAAAATGTTATATATTGTTAAATCGATAATAATTAAATATACATATGCATTTTGGTGTATCCGCCCATGAAAAGTTCCAACAAAAGTCATACGGCCTGTCTTTAAAAGTTAGTGGTGAACACTGTTATACATAATAATATACATATGCATTTTGGTGTATCCGCCCATGAAAAGTTCCAACAAAAGTCATACGGCCTGTCTTTAAAAGTTAGTGGTGAACGCTGTTATACATAATAATATACATATGCATTTTGGTGTATCCGCCCATGAAAAGTTTCAACAAAAGTCATACGGCCTGTCTTTAAAAGTTAGTGGTGAACGCTGTTATACATAATAATCATTTATTATATATAATATCCAAATTAATCATATTAGCTGTAACCTATACATTGAGATCCCTATAATATATTAGACCCTAAACATATAAGTATATAAATTGCAGTAATTACACTTCATTCCCTACAGGATAAATAAATTCTACTTTAACATGGGTTTTTTGTTTTCAGCCTTCTTAAGTAATTAGGGAATAAAAATGTGATTCAAGAAACTTGGAAACAGTCTCAAATTGTAAATAGTAGGTTTGCTCTTTAGCGTTACTCGGGTAACAATCAGTCTATATTTTTCATTTTACAGCAAGAACAACTATATTTATACCATGGTTTAAAATAGTTCTTATTATAGGGAAAAATGAGGAAATCCAAAAACTCGTTAAAAAAGCTCGCAGAAGGAATACACAAAAATTCAACAAAAAAGTATGCAGGAAGGATGATTCAATAATTTTAAAGATAGAATGAAATTTCTCATACTATATAATATTTACATTTCAATTATTAGGAGCTTGTGAAGTCATCTGTGAGAAAAGAGGAGCCAGGAGGAAAAATCTTATGTTCACACATGAGGAAAAGTATACTTTATGCAGGAAAAACTGGTTCAGATAAAAAAATGAGGATCCTCGAAACAGGGACAAAAAGAAAAAATTTACATAAAAAACAAAAAAGGAGGAAAACTCTCATCCCTGTTATTAAATAATAATTTAGCCTTTTTAGAAATTCTGAATATATTCTTTTTGTGGGATGTAATGTCTCAATAGTATTTCAACTAGGACAATATATCCCATCAGTGGCCAAATTACTACAAGATTATACAATATGTGTGCTTACGAGAAATAAATGATTATTGTCACAATAACCTAGAGGATTAGAGCAAATGATCCTCAATTGAAATGCATACAATTGGGACAGATTGTTCCAGAAAACAGGGAAATTTTTAAACTCGTAATATACCTCTTTTGGTGTATCAGCATTAAATTAACACGTTGAGCGCCACATGCATTTTTAAGGAAATCCCCATCAGGTCATGCGCTGCTTAGAAACGCTCGTATTGTAAAACCTTTGATAAATAAAAATTAAGTACATTTTAAATAAATTTTAGTAATTACTTAAAACAATTGCAATTTTCTAGTTTTTTATCATATTTTACACTGCCAGCTACTCATGACTGTGTGGTACTGTGACTGATGCAGCCTAAACGCAAAATTCTGTGTCAGTCACTGATGGTCGATGCAGCCAAAACGGAAAGTTTAGTGACAGCAACTGATGGCTGACAAAGCACTGAACGTGGTAAACTACTTTTCACAATTAAATTTTAACTATGTAAAAGTCAGGTCGAAAAGGTTCAAGTGCAATAGCCCGAGAGGCGACTGCAAATTTAGGTACCCCATCGAACATCATTCTAATTTTTGAATAGGATGTAGAGAAATGTTAATTGACCATGAATCCACTGGTCTGCCAGGATAAAAATTGCTGAAACCATTCAAAAATCGACTTTGAACGAGTTGAACTCGATCCGATTGCCAAATGGGTCATAATTTGCCAAATAATTGGCTTCTTTTTGATGTGGTAACCCACTGCTCTTAATGAGGAAAAGTGTAGACAATATTTATTCTCTAGTAAAAATATTATGTCCCTGATGATGCAATACACTTATTACCAGTTTGGCTAACTTTAAAAAGATAAAAGAGCGTCGTGCCAGGAGAAACAAATCATCTGCAACATTCTTACTTAAAAATTAAAGAGCGCTGGGTTAAAAGACAAAAAAAAAGATGTTAATTTTTTGGCAAGTTATGACAAGTTTTTTTTTTTATTATTCAATATTAGTTCCAATTATTACAAGTCGATTTTTGAATAGTTTTGGTCATTTCTACGTCGGTAGACCAGAGTATTCATGATCTACTACTAACATTTCTCTACGCGGTTTCAGCCAAAATAAAATGTCACGAATCCATGATTTTTCAAGACTGAAGCAAATTATTTTCCCTCGATTCAAAAATTCGAATCACAAAAAAAAAAAATAATATTAATAACCTACATGAATTTTACCAACACGAACATAGAAAGTAAATCAGTGTACCAATTTTTTTTTTTTATGAAGATTTATTTTAAATTAAGCAAAAAAAATCATTGTTTCAGTAAGGAAGATTCTTCCAAATCAGAAGAAAGTAGGACAAAATAATTTTCCATTCTTAGATATTTCAGTGTTAAAAAAGTTAAGAAATATTTGGAAAAAGAATAAGTCAATAATAATAAATTATATAATCAAAAATGAAATGTTTTGATATTAACAATGCAAAACAGTACAAGACAAAAAAATCAAAATGTAAACATAAGCTTATCAAATCAGTTCATTTCTATTATGAAATTATTTTTTACCTACGAGACCTTAAAAACCTTATTTGAGTAACTTCCAAATCAGAAGAAAAAGGGAAAAATAATTTTTTATTCTTCGATCTTTATTAAAGAAGTATTTGAAGAAACAATAAGCTAATAGTAATAAATTATATCTTCAAAAATCAAATGTTTTGATATCAACAATGAAAACAGAAGAAAGAAGGCAAAAAAAAAAATGTAAACACAAGCTTATCAAAACTGTTCACTTCAGTTCTCATATTATGAAATTTTTTTGTACCTATGAGACCTTACTCGTGCAATGTCACAAATTAGGAGTTCAGAAATATTTTCATTGACCAAAGTTTTTAACTGTGACAGTTGTTTCCGTCAAAACGTAAATAAAAACATAGATGAATTTTCGATGAGCTGAATAGTGATCATGATGTTAATAAAGTCATAGGTACGCGATTTTAAATAAAATGTTAGGAACCGATGAAATTCACTGTATTTCCATGACTTAAGGTCATTTTTTTTTGCTCAAAAGCATGACTTTCCATGGCAAAATTTACCCAATATCTAAATTCATGACTTTTCATATGTGCAGAAACCCGGCCTCTACATGCTATAGAAAATTCAGAATAATGTTCAATGAGGTATCTTAACTTACAGCCGTCTCTAAGTTTATAATTAAAAAAAATTATATTTCCCATTCACATTTTGTTAATGATCCTTAATTATTGTTGTTATACCTGGTGTAAAAACTTATATGTTTTTAAATAATATTTTGGTGGATATTGCAAGCAAAAAAATTAAGTGTTAGATCTATAGGACACGGACAGAACTGCCAAAAAAATATTTTAAATATACATATGTAACGTATTCCCATAAGAACCTTCGATTTTGGATTTAGAATTTTCTGGTATGTTCCAGAAGTTGCGAGAGAATCGTCGAATCACCTTAAGAATCGTCGAACGTCACTAGAAAATCTATAAAAGCCCCATACTTCGGTTAGACCACGCCTTTTGGAATAATTAATTCTTAGCGCTAGCCAAACGTCACCCTCGCCTCCCATCTCTCTGCCAATAAACGTCTGTTTACCTCAAAACGATTTTGCTTCTTAAGACTGTCTACATTACTTCACCGTTATATATATATATACAAATTACATTTAATTTAAAAAAAATATTGTCACTTCACTGCTTTCTCCTCCTCTATTCAAAGTGAATCTTCCAATAACTGCACCACTTTATTTGAGTTATCTTTTATTAATAAAAATCCATTGCACTGATACATTCGTGCACATTTTACAAAATATTTCTTAATGATAAAAGACAAATGAGACAGATGATGCTGTACATTTATCCTAGAGGGATTGAAGAAGTACATGAGGCATGTTTTTTACTTGAAGCAGTGAAAATAGACAAATGCTTTTAAAATATTCGTTGTCTTTTCCTAGAATACAATAGATATAACACAAAAGGAGTATCGAGTGTACTCAAAAAACAGATAAGAGAAGTTATTATTATAATTTAGCTCCTTTATGAAATAAAAGACAGGTATGAAAATAAAATATTTGATAAAGTCAAGGATTAGTTCTTATTTACAGAATACAGACAGAAATGCGACATTCTGTGCCAAGATGGGATGAAATTAGCTGTGCGTCTTAAACTGACAGCAGGTTGTGTGGTTATTGGATCTAGGTTATTGTCATATGCTTTTAGTGGATGAGGGTGTTTTTTCAAAATCTCATGTATTCAATAAACTCCCACTTCTTTCGAAGATCAAGTGTACAAAATTTAAACAAAAAAGGAATAATTTAGGCGTTATTAAATAAAATATTATAATGCCTTTAGCAATAAAACTGATTGCTTTAATTATAAAGGAATATTATGAAAATTTAGCTAACATTTAAATTTTTATTAATGGCAAATAGAGAAATAAAATGCAAAAATGAATGAATTTCTTAGAAGTATATACACACAAAACAATCACTAAAAACTACAATAAAAACAAATGAAACTCTTCCCCATCTTGGAGATAATCGTCATATAATGAAATTAACTTCCAAATGTGCCAAATGAATAAAATCATAAGCTTTAAAGTCAGACAATAATAGGTAAACCTCATTCAATACTTTCTAAGTGTCTATACATTCTCTAATATTAAAATGAAACTATTTTAATATAAAAAAGCTAACTAAATGAAATTACTTAAATGTTACTTAAGTACCAAAATTAATGGCTGCATATGCAGTCAAAACAATCCAAACAACTAAAGCTAAAAAGCAAAATATTAGCTAGATATAACAAATTATTCTACACACTTCAAACATAAAAAGAAAAAAATATAGATACTCTTTGCACTGGGTCAATATGATGTTTAGATATATTATAAAGAAAATAGGTATAAGTTTTTTTTTTTTATTATTATTTTTAAAGATGGCTTGTATTACAAAAAAAAAAGGTAGTTTTAATAATTCTTCCTTGAAACCATGGAGCAAAGAAGAAATACATTTGAAGTAATTCAGTTAAGAAAGTCTCACATAACTTGCAATTCATTCCCAACACATTTCTTTATCAACACAAATCAAAACGTTGATATAAGTCACAAAAAATCCCCTTTTTTTTTTATGAATCTTTAAAATAGAGTAGAAAAGATGTTCTTTTCAATTACTGATGAGTTTAAACACCAAAATTATAATCCAACTAGAAATTAAAAGAGTAGGGTCAATATTTATCTCTATTGTACCAATTCTTGAAATAACATACATCAAAGTAAAATGACAACAACTAATATGAAATTTAAAGATGCAGCTAACCCTTATTAATATGGAAATTTCATTCCAACAAATTATCGATGTAACTATTGAGGGCAATATCAGCATTGTGTCACAAGAAAATCAATATAAAAATCTAGTTAAAGTTCATTAATAATATCGTCAAAAAAAAAAACTGTAAGCTGAATAATACTGTACAAAAACAATATTTTGGTAGATTAACTTAAGTTAACATTAACTACAAAGTTAACGATAAAAGAAGTGCTGTCTAACGACAAGAGTAAAAAATAAGCAATTAATACTGCTACTTAACACACACTTTTTGTGAGTCAATATATAAAAGAAAACAAAAACATCATAACCCAACAAACATCGGGAAACCAAATTCAAACAAACCTTCGTACGCATCTCTAAAATTAAAACTTTCCTATCCACACACGAAACATAAACGTTCTTTTCATGAAATAGATGAATAAGTTAATGAAAGTGAGTATCATTTTAAAAACAGAATATATATATTAACTATCTTACATCGTGGTGTACCATAAAGGTAGCACAGTGAGCAAATGTCAAAACGGGTAATAGACACCAAAACTTATAATAATCCTTTAAAAAAAAAAAAATACTATCCTTTTGAAGGATAACTTGGTTCAAAATCACTTTCGATTGAAGATGTAGCGCGATTGTGACACGCACGAGCGAATTACATACAAAATGTGGTGAAGTTAGAAGATGTAAGGTATGAGGCGGCTGCGGACTTTCTCTGTGTAGTTTTTCCATGCGGGGCCGTATTTTTCCGAACATTCGGCTTCGATTCTGAAACTTCGGACAACAAGGGCAATGGCGAGAAGAGCCAGAGGTCCAAAGGGAGCAGCGTGGGAAAATCCTTGGGTGGAATAAAGAACAAAGATGTATCAATTAAAATTATTAGTTGAATCATGGAAAAAGGTTGGCGCAAAAAAAACACACTGTAAACACAACAAATCCGAATTTTCCTGGTCATTTATACTTTTACAATAATGCAATTAAAAACTAGTTTAAAAGAAATATACATTACAAAAAATAATAATAATTAATTAATAGCGAAATGACAACTCAAAATAAATTATGACATAAAACTTTATCAATGAAACTTTATTGAAGTATATTTTTGAAGTATGACGTACTTTTATAAAGTATCTATTTCGTATGCAAACTATATGGGTGCAAAAAAAATTAGTATTTCCTTGATATTTCTTAATAATCTACCTATACACTTAAAGTAATGAATTTAAAAACTATATTTAAAGGATGTATCACACAAAAATTTTCAAACAATGACATTTTAGTGGAGTGGGTTGTACGAGGTGCGTTCGGAAAGTAAGTTCTGTTTCCATTTGTCACCGCTGCAATAACAGTTCAGCGCATGTGTGGTAGTTACTCTAAGTCAAGTAGAACGGAATGACGCCATTTTAAGCTAGCTCTGTGTTGTGTCCCTCGTGGTGATTGCTTATAATGGAGGCGTTGATTGAAAATCCTGCAGCTCGTGAAATTCGATCAGCAATTCGTTTTCTGAATGAACGAAACGTTAAAGCAATAGACATTCATCGACAAATCTACGAGGTTTATGGAGAATCTGCAATGATTTAATTCTATGGTGAGAAAACGGGACAGACAGTTTGAGGAAGGACGTGATCAAGTTCACAATGTAGAACAAAGTGGACATCCATCTGTGGTTTCTGATGAAATGGTTAGTGAAGTTGAAAGAAAGATTAAGGGAAACCTTAAGTGTACGATGAATGTTCTTGCTCTTGAATTCCCACAAATTTAATGAACCATAGTTTACGAGATAGTTACTGAAAAACTGGGTTACCACATGATTGACAACTCAGGAGGCAACATTCTATGAAAAAGGAAAATAAAAACTTAAACCACGATATGACAAATGCCTGGAAAATTACGGGAGCTATGTCCAAAAATAGTATAAGAGTTATAGATTTTTGTGAAATAAATTACTTGGCTGTATCGGTATTCGTTTTCTTTTCATTACAAAACGGAACTCACTTTCTGAACGTACCTCGTATGACAATGGAGAGCAATAACATGAAAGGAAAAATTTGATCTCTACCTCTTGTAAAAGACCTTTTAACTCTATTATTTTAATAAAAAAAATTAAATCATCATCTGACATGCATTTGAATCCCTCAAATATTCCCCTATCTTGCCAGAAATACCAATTTCTATATTTTACATGCCCCCCCCCCCCCTTCCCAAGTGATAATTTTGCCATTTCTCATCATCAACTTAGTGAATTAGTATAGATTAAAAGGGTTGTCCTGATGCTGCTTATTTACCAGAAATAAACAATTCTAAACAAATTAAAATGGAATTCCAGTAACTGGCAAAAGATTAAACCTCAAGATTTGCTAACAAAAAACACTAAAACTTAAAATCCAACAAATTATTCAAACGCATTTCACGACTAAAAAAAAATAATTAAAAAAGAGGGGGGGGGGGGGACCAATTTTTTCACATGAAATTGAAATCAAAAAATTTCGAAGTAAAATCCAAAAGTTAAAAATTATAATATGAAAGAAAAGAATTAAAAAATCCTTACCACAAGGCAGAGTCCATGCTACGGCCATGATGAATAGCCCCAAATAGTTGGGGTGTCGCACCCTTCCCCACAATCCAGATGCAATCAGCCTTCTCTTCTGCTTGCTTGTTGGGATAGACACAACACCTGTAAATATGGTGAGTAGATATAATCTCTTTTTAGAATGGACATTAATTTATTTCCTCTTTTCAAAGCATGTATTCCAATTTTTAATTCTTTTTCCATTTCATTTAATAATTTCCCACACACAGCTAATTGTGTGAGATTTGTGGTGTCAGCGTTTTTGATAACTGTAGTCTCATAATTAGTATTATGCTTAGTTTTGTAACGACTGTTTTATAACTTCACACACCCATAGTATTTTAATTTCTGCTAAGCTCAGCATAATTCCCACAGTTTAATACAATGCTAGTTCACAGTGCTCTCTTCAACGATGCTGCATTCACTTTCTTTCCTATCTGTCCTGTCATCCTGATCACACCTAAAATTTCTCTCTATCTCTGACATCTAATTCAATAAATGTGTTCAACAGCCTTAAAAAAGACTTTTTACTGACTCGCCAGTCTGCACTAATTTACGTCAAGATGTAAACATTCATATACAAGTAACCCAGAGCTGTATTTTCCCCCTTCAGTTTTTGAGGTATGCATATTTTGTCATTTGTTTCATAAAAAGGCTTTTCAAAGGAGATAGCTTATAAGGCAACTTGTCAAACTTTTCAGGAGAGCAAAAAATCTGCAAATTCAACTTATGTTCAGTAACATATATTTTAACATATATAATAAAAGCCCATTCACAAAATTTGACGATTGAATAACTGATGGATATTTAATTATTAAGCAAAAAAAAACTTTTTTTTTTTTAATTGTAAATATGCCAGGGATTAAAGCTGTGCGTGCATTTTTATAAGAACCATAAAATTTGCGAAATCACAATTTTTGTTAATGGAAGATAAATTATTGACCTAAAAGAACAAATAAACTGAAGGGTGAAAAATCATGTTTCTGTTTATTTTTGGTAGAAAACAGCTTTATAGTTTAAATTTACAATAATTTTGTACTAAAAAGTTTGCTAATATAAACATCCAAATAGAAGAAAATGTAACCATTTTAGCATATTGCTAAAAAAAAAAAAAAAATGACTTTAGCTGTTTTGCAAAAGAAATTTTGCTTCACAGTTTTAACATTGAAATACACTCAGTTATTTTCCCTACAGATTTTATTAATGTCGATATATATATATATATATATATATATATATATATATATATATATATATATATATATATATATATATATATATATATATATATATATATATATATATATATATATTTTTTAAATTAAGTTTTTATAAGACAATTTACAAAAACTTTTTAAAAAGTTAATGATTAAAAAAAACAAAACAGATATTTGATCTTTAAATTTTGTTGACGAGATTTTACTTATACTTTGTAAAATATTTCACATGCTTCAAAGAAATACTTCCTACATATATTGAGACTCAAAAAATAAAACACTAGAAACAAGGAAAAGAAACAGGTCTCAATTTGCACCGCTATATAATCATGTGAAATGGAGATAGTGTTTATTACCTGAAATACAGATATATTTGTAGGTACATTCGATTTAAGGTGTAAAAGAACTAATCCGAGTTGCAGAGATTTTCAAGAATCATTTACCAGTTAACTTTAATCAGCTGAAGATGGATGTTGCCAATTTGTAATATCAGAATTGACTAATCAAGTGTAAAAAAATAGAATACAAGCTGTGAAAATTATTTAAAATATGACTGGAACAGTACGCAAAAAAAAAATCAGAACAATGGCTATATCTTGTATTCTAATTCAATTGATGAAATAACAAAAGTACCGTTGTAAATTGTGGAAGGTCTTTATTAATTGAACAGAATTTTTTTTTTTATCATGAAGGGTCATCTATATATTAAAACAAAACAAAACTTTAAAAAGTTCAATGGAAACCCAATATTATTATCCCATATTTAGATTTAGAATCCAAAAAAACGTCTAAATACCAAATTTCATAATTTCCAATGAGCGGTTAGTAATTTAAATGATGTAAAAAAAAATGGTAAATTAATGTTAAAAAGAAAATTTGTTGTTTTGGCCATATATTTTTATATAGTTTATATATATTAGCAATTTTTATTTCAAAGGATAGTTTGTTTAAGGCCAAACATAAATAACATGCAACTTTTGTATTAAACAGTTTTTTAATAATTAATTAATAAAAAAGGTCTTAAATTTTTTTAAATAGAAACATAAATTTTTTTGCTTCCATTAAAATTATCATGGTCAAAAACTCCTCCAGAATTTGTTTGATTCCATTTTGACTTTTGGTTCTTGATATTTTAACAAAAATGTAAAAAAGCTCACTTTAAGGATTACATAATAGATTACGTTTGAAGCATCATGCAAAATATTCAATTCTTCCCCGCAATAAAGAAATTTGCCCTCAAGATCGTCCAAAACATTTTCGCTCATAAGTGATGTTTCTCAACGTAATGAACTAAAATATGGTATCTAGGGATAAACGATGTATTCTAAATTGAATGAAAATATAAAAAATAAGGGTTTGTATTGAAATTTTTAAAGATAGTCAAATTTACTTAGTATACAGCTCCCTAAAAAAAAATTTGCATCAGACACACATAAAATCATAAACAAAATATTTTGGAGCAAATCGTAAGATTCTACGATAACTAGAACCAAAGATATAGCTACTGTTCAGAATTTTTTTTTTTTGCATACTGTACAACATGTTTTTAAAAAAATTTAATAATTTGTTTTAAAAATTTGCAAATTTTTAAGCATATTTTTAAACAAATTCTTATTATTATTTTTTTTTTAATATTGTACCAGTCATATTTGAAGCAATTTTCCCAGCTTGTATTGGTTGAAAAACTAGTGTTTGTATTTTGGTTTAAAAAATTAGTGAAAAACATTTTATTCTAATACTATGAAACAATTAACTTAGTGTTAGAAAACATCAGTTCAAACATTATACACACAAAAGTGATAGAGAAATACACCGCTGAGTCTAGATGAAAGTGTAGAGCTAAGAATTGGTACAGTTAAGAGTTCAAGATTTTTTTTTTTTACAATGAATAAATGACATATGCGTTTTGGAAATGTTTGAGGCATAAAATACAGCAATTTTAAACTTTTTCAAAAAATTATCATGAACAAAACATTATATAGTAAAAAAAAAAGTACCTGATAATGAGGGACTGAATGGGTTTGTTCTGAAATTGTGCTTCAGGTTGGTTGAGGTGAGGTAAATGTAATATCCAAGAACTGAAACAAAAATTCAAATGGAAGACCATTTCAAAAATTAAACAAAGTTAAAACTCAACAAATGAAACATTTTTAATTTAAAACTCAAACTATTTAGTAATCTCATTTTGTAGTTTTAGTTACTACTTAGTAATCTTATTTTTTCAGTTTTGTATCATTAATCCTATAAAAGTACTATAATGCTCAGAGGTCCTATCATAAGAATGCTCTTGTATTATTTTTTATACTAAATACAACATTTTCATAACAAATAATTGTTCCTCAAAGAAAGATTAAACAGGGTTCCCGCTTAATTCCCAGAATGAAAATCAATGACTTTTAAGGACCTAATTAATGTGTTTTAAGGACCTTTGAAAATTTGTTTTCAGACATCATATCTATTTATAAATTTTTAAAGTATACTCCACCAAAAAAGTTACAAGTTAACACATGTGTAATGCGAATATGTCTTAGAATTCTGATGTGGTGCCGATGAGTGGCGGTCAGGGGATAGCAAGTCTGAGTTGTATTTTTTATAAATGTTACAAATGAGCACACAACATCTATAAAAATTAAGGACCTCTAAGCATTTTTAAGGACTCTTAAGCACCTCTAAGCATTTTCAATGACTTTTAAGCACGTCAAAGCATTTTCAAGGACTTTTAAGCACCTCTAAGCATTTTCAAGCACTTTCAAGACTTTGAAAACAAGTTCAAAATATTAAGCACTTTTAATGACTGTGGGAACCCTGATTAAGTTACATACATAGTTTTGAAATGACATAACTGCAAAAAAAAAAAAATCAGACACAAAGCAGAGACAAGTGGTACATTGGAGAGACATGAACATTAAATACACTGATTCGCATAAATATTGAAAAATGGCAACAAATTAACGCAAAATATGAACATAGCGGAACGTAGTTTTCCTCACGTAAAAGGGCTCTATGATCCCTTTACTGGGCAGTACAGCCCAACGTTTATTTTTGCAGAATGCTGTGATTTTACAAGACATGCAAACAGGGTTTCACAGGGTGTCCAGCAAAATTTCTGATAAAAATTCAAGCATATTTCAAGAATTTCAAGGCCCATCCCAAAAAATTTCAAGGACCCTCCTCGCAACCAATTAATTACCACCACATTTTCCAAAGTATACCCCCACCAAGTAGTATGTTGAACTAATTTTATAAATTACAAAAAATTATGAAAAAAAAAAAATCTAATCATCAGGTAAGAATTACATTATGTACTTTGAAAATAGGAATAGAAGATTTTTTTAAGTCTTTTTTCTTTTCTAAGGCGAGAAAAAAGACATAAAATTGTTTAACAAGCGATGCATAAATGTGAAGGTCTAAACCTTAAAAGAAAAAGGAATGAACCTAGGCGTGCAGTTTAATAGTTTACTTTAAGCACGACTGCTTGTCACAAACATTTCTGTTATTAAGAATTAAGGGAGGGAGGTTCTGCATGTAACTGACATGGCCAAAGCAAAAAAACTTCAAATTTTCACACAGTTGCACAGGTTAATTAATTTTAAACTATTATATAAAAAATTGCTTTAACTTTTAAACTATTAACCATTATAGCTAAAATGTAAAATTGTTTTTCAAGCTAAAATAAACAATTTAACATACAATAACAGTTAAAATCACAATTTAAAAAAAGGAAATACTGTAAAATTGGGACTACTTTCTTACACAAAATTAAATCGAAATTCTAGAAATTCTGCATCGATTCAAACCGAAAGGCGAAACCGATCTTCATACAGACACTAATCACAGAAAATAGCAGCTATTACATCAGGGGAAGCGAATGACATCAAAAAGACATCCCAAATCTCGGCAATAGCTACTATTGAAACGGCTTAAACCAAGTTGAAAATTATCACTACTCCAATGTAAATATCGGCGATAGCGGAAAACACACACAAATCATGGTCAATACATTAATGCAAAATATTGTTGATATGGCGTCCCGAGGATTGCAACCAAATAAATTTCCCCAACGGGATTTATAGCCGAAAGGCGTTAAGTTTCTGAACAATGCAGAGGAATTTTCCGACCAAAAGTAATTTGGTAGACAATCAATCCCTCAAGGTTCTAAACGAGAAAAGAATTAATCCCCTCTTCAACTTTCACATGAGTTTGGAAAAAGCATGTTTTAAAATATTCTTTTTGAAAAGTTTTTTTCATTTACCAATATAATACGAGTCGTGACATATTGCAAGCGGTTTATAAATAAGTGCAAATTCGCAAAGGTTGACCTAAAGATTGAAAGTTTTTCCAAGACCCAGAAAAGATTAAAGAATTTCAACGTCTACTTCCGTTTGAAATAAAGAGCGCGAAAATCTCTGTCCTTAGCTGTCTTCAAAACTTACATTTCAAGGAAGAGATCGATTGTGTAAAAAAAGGTGCAAACTTACCAAAAAGAAGTAAATTAATTCCATTGACTCCTTTTTCGGATGCTATTATTATTCTTTCTGAGCATTCAACAGAATTTCTACAAATTTAACATTTTCACATTTCGCATCTACATGCAGGAACTACTACTCTCAAACAGTCTGAAGCTATATGGCAGGATTGAATTATTGGGGGGGGGGGGGTTGATTCGCTTTTGCGTAAATAGATGCATGTTTTGTTTCAGATATCGGAGCTCTACCCGACCCCAAATGATGGGCGATTTGCCGGAACATCGAGTTAAGTCAATATCAATTATAGGTATTGGTTAAGTTGGGTCAATCATTAATTAATTGTGGTAGCAGCAATTGTAATAAAACCTAGTAGGAGGAACTCTAAAGTAAGCATCAGGTTCCATAGCTGTCAAACTTCCAAGCAAACCCAATAAAATTGTAATGGAAATTTATACCTATCTCAGAAATGGTAGAAATTTCAGTAAAAAACGGAAATCCGCTTTTATGTCTGAACTTTACTATGTCTTCCAAGTGCAAATGTCTGCAATAGCGTCAGTGACTGTTACAGGGTTCCCACTTAAATCACAGAATGAAAATCAATGACTTTTAAGGACCAAATCAATGTTTTTAAGGACCTTTGAAAATTTGTTTTCAGGCATCATATCAATGAATAAATTTTTAATAAAGTATATTTTGCCAAAAAAGTAACAAATTGGTGGATGCGTAATAAAAATATGTCGGAAAATTTCGATACGGTGCAAATACGTGGCAGTCACGCGGGGATAGCAAGTCCGAGTTGTATTTTTATAAATTTTGCAGTTGGCCACACAACATCTGCAAAAATTAAGGACTTTTAAGGACCTCTAAGTATTTTCAAGGACTTTTAAGCATCTCAAAGGATTTTCAAGCACTTTCAAGGCCTTGAAAACAAGTTCAAAAATATTAAGCACTTTTAATGACTTTCAATGACAGTGGGAACCCTTTATATCAGGGCAGTAATAGCATCCGACGAAAATTATCCCGCAACAACCTAATTCTCGGCAATAGCGCTTAACATAATCACGAGAATAGCGGCCATTACTTGACTGTAACATTCAGCAAAATGGTCATCACGTATGAAAGTAAATAATGTCGATAGAAATTATGACATTACAGAAAAAGAGAGAGTAGAAATTCATCGATCGGCGGAAGAATCGCATTCTCTTGGAAAACATTTTCATTTTTTTTTAAATATCCATAGAGATTTTTCTAATAAGAAAGAGAAGAGATGAGTTCCCGACGCAGACCGGAAAATCCTAAATTTCAAGCATAATTCCCGACTTTCCCGAGGTGCAAAAAATTCAAGTACATTTCCCGACTTTCAAGGCTGCTGGACACCCTATTTCAGTAGCCCATATGCACCAGTTTTGTTTATTGACAAATCCGTCCAAATGAAAATATGGTGTGTCATGTACAAATGACATATAGAACATCCAGACACCAGAGATCTCTTTTGTCTAGTGGTTAGCGCGCTTGTCTTTTGATCTAGGAGTCCCTGGTTCAACTCCCTGTTAGTGCACATCCACTACAAGTTTCATCAGTAAATCATATACAACCGTCATAAATTTACTCTCCTTCATCAATTTTGCAGATCTTTCCAAATGAAAATGGGTTCCAACAGTAAACTATGCATCTATCATCAAATTTACTCCCGTCAATTGATTTTGAAAAGTTGTGTATTTCAAATTCTATACCCCTCAATCCAAAATATCACTTGTCTCTTCTTTCTGTCTCTCACTGTTTTGCAGTTACATAATTTGACAGTTGAGAGTCCTTGCTGAATGATGCTGTATTTATTTTTCTCTTAAAATAACTGTGAATATGAACTTTAAAAAAAAAAAAAACAGACAGAGATTGAAAAACCAAACATACAGAAAAGACACGCTATAGCTCCAGAACACCAGTGGGGGACGAAACTCGACTTTGTCTCGAATAAGAAGAGGTACATATTTTGGAGGGATAAGCCGATCGGAATCAGAAAGCCGGTGGTAAGTATAAATGAATAGCCCAGAGAATCGGTGGTGTAGGTTGATGTGGTCAGCCATTTCTCCTGAAAATGAAATATCAGATAAAAATTTGGTATTATAATATAGATTCCTTTTTTTTTTCTTTCTAACTAAGCTAATCAATTAATACTATAACCCATGAAAACAAAGTTTTTAATATAAATCCGTTATAGGCATTGCCAGTTTTTATGTTTATTAACTTGGTGTTTGCATCTAATTTTAAATATCAAAAACATTTCTATCAGCAAAATGTGCGGCTAACTATGTTTCAAAATTTGTTTATTAAAAATGAATGTCACATCCACATATCTTCAATTTATTCTGACTAAAACAATTTTATTATTTATTTATTAAAAAAAATTTGGCAACAAGAAAGAGTTTCTTCAATTGTCGGTTAAATGCTATTTAACACGATTGGATGACTGCAAGTTGGTTTATTAGTATTCCTTAAAAACGACCTTTTAGTGACAGTAACAACACCAAAATATCATATAGTGCATTATCATCAACATCGAATCTATCTGCCAAGTTTCAAGCCAGATTGGATAACGGCAAAGGGGTTAATTAGGCGTCCATAGATTTGCCTGACATTGATAAAGCCCCAAAATCAAAGTTAATATAAAGGATTTAAAAACAAATTCAATTTAAATTCAGTCAATGGCAAAAAAAAAAAAAAAAAAAAAAAAAAAAACTATCAGACCTTCCTGATCCAAAAATGGAAAAATTAACTTATTCTCGTGTAAAAAAAAATTAACAGTCAACTTAATTAGTTAAGTAATTGAATCGCAAAGAGGCATCAGTACAAACTTTAGGGCAGAACTTCTTTAGAAAGAGTCCAATATTAGCCCTTTCACTTTGTAACCGAAAGATATTTAGATACCCTGTCCGAAAACGTCACACAAAGAGACCAGACTCGCCACAGAAAGGCAGCCCCGTCCAGCATGTCCTTTCGCAAGAATTATTGAGTGACTTTTGAAAATGCCACTGGACATCAGGTAATTTACCAGTTTCTCTATAAATTTTTTAATTTAAGGAGAAGAAAAAAGAAACAAATTACTATTTTTCATTAAAAAAAGTCATCTAAGTCTACATTTCTATAATTAATTTTTTCATTAACCAAAAGTAAATTACAGGAGTTTTTCAGGAGTACAAAACCAGGTCCTGTGTTTGTGAATTTTCAATAATTTTTGCAAAAAAAAAAATTATTTTTTATTTCGAAATAATTTTGTGAAAAATTCAGTTTTCTAAATTTAAAAAAAAAAACAAAAAAAAAAAAAACATGTCAAAGAAAACTTTTTCATATGAAACACGCAATTCAATTAAGCACACAAATATAGATAAACTATTACTTTAAACGAACCATTTGTCTAAGTATAGCATTTTGTGAAGACATTGATTTTTGTGAAAGGTCTGTTTTTTACTCCTTCAAATTTAAAATTTTGTGAAGAGCAATTTTTTTTTTTTTTTTTTTAATTTAAAGTTTTGTGACAGCTCAGCAGAAGGATTTATAATTAATAAAAGAATTTATAATAAAATAAATACTTCTTCTAAACAGACCAAATGATGACTGGATCAATAAATTGGTTGGTTGGTTGTTTGGGTTTTATTGGCGCAAGGGCAACACCTGGGCCATACTGCCAAACAATAGTTAAGAAATTAAACATGCATTTGTAAAAATATTTTAAATTATTAGAACTTGTTCTTTGATAAAATTATTAAAAAGTTCAAAGTCTAAAAATGAGTAATGAATAAATAAATTGCACAGACTTCTAAATCAAATGATTAAATCTGATTTTGTATAAAAACCTAAACAAATGTTTATGAGGTGGTGAATCTAAAAGCAATGATAATGGGAGATGGTTTTCATTAAAAAAATGATGTTGTACATTGTTAAACTGGATCAACAAGAATAGATCATATTTTATTTGAACTTAATCAATAGATCACTCACCTCCCTCAATAACAGATCTAGCACAAAAAAAGTGTGCATTCCTGATGTTAGAGCTAATGGCACAGTGACATATCCTTTCATAAAGAAGAATTTCGAGACAATACTCAGATTAAGCAACACCTAAATGCAAAAGAAACCACTCGTTACCACAAGAAAAAAATGGCTTTATCAACACACAAATCAATTAGAAATTTCTTTGAGATATCATTACTTGCATAATTTTTAGGGAATTTACAAATGATTTTATCATAATATCTTGTAACTGCTTCAAATTTCTTTTTTCAAATAAGTGGCCTCAAATCAACCTTAAACTGATGCTAATAAAAATATCATCAAATTTAGAATCATTAGGAATCATTTATATAACATGTATAAATAGGATGGTTCGGGGAAAAATTTTTTTTTTTGAAGCGCATGAGGTGAAAGAAGTTGATACACATCTTGATAAAAAAAAACTGTAAAAAAAAAAATTTGAAAAAAAAAAAAAAAAAAAAATGTCTTCCGATCGTGCATTCACCTCAAAATTTGGAGAAAATACAAAAAATAACTATTTTTTCTAAATTTTTAAACTTATATTTAAGGCATTAGTTTGCAATGTGTAGTGAAAGGGTGGTAACACAAGAAAACACTATTTTATACATTTTTAAAACATATATTATTAATTAAAAATACTCAAAAGTAAAATTTTTTGTAAGAAATGATGATTTTTCTGTAAAATGTTAACTAATTTTATTTCTTACATTTTTTATTAAAAAACATGCTATTATTCGTTTGGTTAACTTTTTTTCTTGAGCTTTCTATAACAGTGAGGCAATTTGAAGAAAACTTTTGTAGAAAAGTCGGATATTATGGATCTTTTTTTAAAAAAAGTGTTGTCATAACGTATTTTGCGTTAGCGCCACCCACTTTTTGTCTTGTCTCTCTACATAAGCGTTCCACAGCTTGTGAGTGACAAGGAAACGAGTTGAAGTCTGATTTCCATGGTCCCTATAAACACAGAAACGCTGGCCAATTTCGCCATACATAGGCCAATCCCGTAAATCAGTTCAAAATCAGGCCAATCAGTTTAAAACTTACAGTAAATATTCAGGGAGGTATTGAGACAATCAAATTGTTCTTAGGTCCTTCAGAAAATTAAATTTTATTTTTAATTCAAAATCAATGTGGCATGTAACGATTTAAAATAAAGAATACCCCTTGCTTGAGTTCATCCGATGGTTTACATTCACTCGTATATACTCTAAGTGCTCTGCTTTCTGTTGTTAGCCATCTGGAGTGTGAAAGGGGATTGGGTTTGCAAACTGCCAAGTCATTGGCCTGATCTAATCGCTGCCAAAATATCACGATATAACAGAACTGGGCTTGGTACTTTCATCTCAGCTTGGGGAATCGAACATTCAACATGTAAAAAATCAGTCGAGGGAAGTTTTTCACAGTTCTTTAATTTTTTATCTTACTGAAAGATGTTGGTCCTGTTGTAGTACTATCTACGTGTTCAAATAGGTGTCTGAATGGTAGTTCATTGGAGTATAGAAGGCATATATCCCAATGTAGTGGTCTACCAAAGTGCAATTTGATCTGTCAGATTATTTCCAGCCAGTATTAATGGCAGTCCCAATTACAGCCACGTGCGCTATGATCCAATGAATAAGGAAATAAGTTTATGAGCTTCAAAGAAAGAGAACGCACCACGAGAAAGGCCACCCAGATCGAAACCCGTCAAAACACAGTTTTTATCAATGTTTCAAAGGTTATGCGCGAATGATTATTATTGAATCATTACTAATTTGATTTTTTTCCAAGTTCTATATACTTCATTCCACACAATACAAACTAATGTACCTCGATAATTTAGTGATTGGTGTATTCTAAAAAATTATGGAAAAAGGGTATTTTTTGTATTTATTCAAAATTTTGAAGTGAATGCTCAAAGTAAATCAAACATTATTATTAAAAATATGTAAAAAATAACGTTAGTATCCATTTTACAGAAAAATAAAATTTTTAACAAAAAAATTTATTTTTGAATATTTTTTTTTATTAATATATGTTTAAAAAATGTATAGAATAGTGTTTTCCTATGTTATACAGCTCTTTCACTACTCATTGCAAACTATTGCCTTTCAAATATATTATATTTAGAAATTAAAAAAATTTAAGAAAAATAGTTATTTTTTTCCAAACTTTGAAGGGAATGCGCAATCGGAAGATATTATTTTTT
Source organism: Linyphia triangularis (assembly GCA_963978545.1). Classification (NCBI taxonomy): domain Eukaryota; kingdom Metazoa; phylum Arthropoda; class Arachnida; order Araneae; family Linyphiidae; genus Linyphia; species Linyphia triangularis. The sequence goes on from OZ021728.1 coordinate 11,766,524, forward strand.
TTTTTTTTACAGTTTTTCTTATCAAGATGTGTATCAACTTTTTTCACCTCATGCATTAAAAAAAAAATCTTTTTTCGAACCACCCTAATGTATAATAAACCACTTATATAATAATTATAAAATAAAAAAGTGCATAACAATATTTAATTTATTACAGTTTCTTAAGCAATTAATAACTTGTAATACCAAGTAAAGCAATTTATTTAAATGTCTTCTTTTTAAAAAACATGTCGACCAAAACATACAAATTATTTAGTGTAGGCTTTTTAAAAATAGTAAAACCAAAAATAATTTACCGATCCAATCAAACCAGCTCGAATGAAACTGGTTTTTAGATCCACTTTTCCGAAAAGGACTGGATTGGTGAAGGATCCGTTGTAGAATCTACCAAGGAACGGTACTGTAACAAAGCAAATAATTTTGAATAAAATCAAATTTTTTATTCTACAAGAGCTTATTTCAATACGCTATTTTGCAAAGAGTTTAATAAAATGCAGAAATTTATAAAAAATAATAATAACAATGGAAAAAAAAAATGATAGCAATATCAAACTGCAGCGAATAAGAGAACACTTTTTCCACTTTACAAGTAATAAAACTAGGAGATTTTTCACTTTTAATTTAATTATACCAACTCTTTTAATTAAAAATTTTCATCTGCAACTTTCAACAGTTATGCTACCCTTCAGTAAAAATATAAAATAAAATAAAAGTTAACCCATAGAATTTATTTTATGTGTAATTTCAATTTTTCAGTATCAAATTATTTACTTTCAAAATGGAGCAGGAGTACTAAATCTTAAATGCTCCTACTCTAGCTCCAAGATGCTCCTTTAAGGTTCATACACTTGAAGAAGAAAAAAATTCAGGAATTTTAATGCACTTTTCTAGGATGTGTTATCAACTCATATACGTCAAGAATAATAATAATAATAAATTATAGGCAAACAATGCATGTTCAAATCTAGTAATTTTTTTTTTTTTTTTTTTATAATTACACCAACCTGAAAATCTAAAATTTTTAACTTAAATTTTTCCTTCCAAAATTTAAATCTAGAAGAATTTGAAGAAGCTATAGATCTGTTTTCCAGCTTGCTGATTGGCCAAACAAAATTCAAAGGATTTTGCTCATTTTGTTGACCAAAATTTTTAAGACTATATATTAAGAAAATAAAATCCAAGGACTATAAACATATTTTTAAAAAATTCAAGGTTTTAAAGCAATTGAAAATTAATTAAAGTTTTTTTTTCAAACAATTTTCAAAGTTTTTTAAAAACGTACAATGTCCTTAATAATGACATTGGAGCAGTTCTGGAGCAATATGTCTGAATTACTACAAATCCTAATTTCTGCTCCAAGATGCTCCTTAATAGCTTGGAGCATAAATTTAAAACTCTGTCCTAAATATTTACTGAACTTGGGTATGCATGAGCATGAGACTTAAATAATCACTATTTTGCTATTCAGTTACATTCTTTCATGAAAAATAATGGCTTTTGAATTTTGAAACTGACAAAAGATAAACAACATATATTGTACGAAAGAAAAGGCCTGAACTTAACAGTTTCTTATAAAATTACTCATAGCTGTATAGTTATAAAATTTATACAATAAAAATATTATCTTAAACAGAAAAAGTACATATTAAATGAGGCGAAAAATTGTTTTCATAAAACACGGATAGAACAGGATTCAACTTATTAGGCAGGGGGGAAAATGAAGGACTTTTTTTGAAAAAAAATTCCACATTCGTTTACCTGGATGCACCCATTTTAGCAAATTCAGGTGACACATATCATAAACGAAAAAATCTGATAGAATCAATTTGAAATATTAAGGAATTTAGGGTTCTAATATATTCTGTTAGCAAAAAACGCAAGGCAAAAAGAAAAATAATCATGTTTGTAAAGAAAATATAGTCAGATTGAAGTTTGAGGATTTTCTCTTAAAAAAAAGGCTACAAGTGGCCACGCTTCTAAGCTTAAGATAACTAAAACTCTAATAGAAATAATACATAAATAGTTGCTCCATGCATAACAAATATATCAGATAGTAAAAAAAAAAAAAGCAAAACATCAACAGGCGGTTGTGTGTGGGATATCGATGGTTTGGGCTAAGCTTCTGAGAGTAGAAAAAAGTCTAAATCGTCATGCTCTCAAACCGCACAACTAGCCAGATATTGAGGGCAGGGTTCATACTCAATCAATGATAGTAAAATTCAGGAGTTACTAAGGAGTTTTTCAGGAGTGAAGTATAGTAAATTCAGGAGTTAACGGAGACAAAAATTACATGTTTAATACATTTTCCCTCTACACGCCTGGTTGTCAAGAGTTGTGGTGCATTTTGGGACTGTCCAAAGGTTTTCCTTTGCGGATGTAGTGACGAAGCGCATGCACAGTAGATTATGAAGTACGGTAAGAATTTCGAATTTCGGAGACGTTTAATCAAGTAAAAAAAACGCTAGTTTTAAGGTTTTACTAATCTTTTTATCCTTCGATGATAAATTTTAAGGAGATAAAAAGAAATATCAGGAGTAGAAACATAATTTTAAGGAGTTATAAGGGTCCTTATTTTTTTAAAAAAAAGCAAATTTCAGGAGTTTTTCAGGAATTTCAGAAGTACGAACCCTGTGAGGGGCTTTTACGACGGATAAAAAAGCACAGGAAAAATCTGCATTCAGCGCGTTGACGTCATGGACCCACATGGGAATGTAAGAAGGGAAACTCAACATTTAAAAATTCCCTGATTAAAGAGTAATTTTACAAAATTCCCCGATTTCCAGGTTCAGTAGCCACCCTGAAAAATTAGGTAAGAAATTTAGGAATAACTCCAAAATTTCAGGAACATTTTAGAGATAATTTCTAAAAATATTAGGGGTAATTCCAAAAATTTAGGGATATTTTTCTTAAAGGTGACATAGGTTTCAAACATAGACATTCTTTTCAAAGCATGTATCAATACCGGCAAAAAACTGTCAATTTTCAAAAAATTTAATAATTAAAATCTCAGAAAAGATTTTTCCCTCTGGAGGCTAATGTTTTTTGTTTTTTTTGCAGGTTTTGGAGTAAAATCTGGGAATTTTTGAGGTTTTCAAAAATTTTTAGGATTATTGAAAAATTTTAGGAATTTTAGAAAGAAACAAGAATTTAAGGAATATTATGGTAAATGAAACCCCTGTCAATGCTCTACTTAATATTTAAAATTGCTCTTATTATTGTACATTTAAAGTATACCTATATTTCAAATTGAATAAAATTTATAACATAATACACATAGAAGAGTTAAAAATAATATTAGACATCTAAGAAATAATGGTTAGATGATACATAAAAGTGCTAAAATTGCATGGCATACCTTTGGATTGCGTTTCTGCCCTTCCCTTCACCACAGCGTAAATGTGCAATGCAATCGCACACAGGATAGAGTAGATGGCAGCACTCAAAGCGATGGGTCTAAACTTGTCATAACCCCAGTTGGTGTAAACATCAAAGTAGGAGCATCCACCAAACACAAGCAGATGGAGAAAGAGAGCCAAGATCCCTATATTAATTAATACAAGGTATCTCAATAAATACAAAAGGCTAACAGTTAATTATTTTAACAAAAACAGTTGTATTCCATACTCAATCTTAAATTTTGGTTTAATAATGTCTTAGTCCTTAAAATCCAATAATAATTATCGATTTTCAAAGCCTATTTCTTAGCAGGTTAATTTTAATCAATAATAAGTATATTAATTACATAAGTGGTACATGTCTAATTGATGTGTTAAAGTTAAATCATACGCATAACTTCCACTGATATAATTAAAATAACAAAGGTATAGTCTCGATCCCCCAAAATTGTAACTTTTAGAAAAAAACTTTCAATCCACTATTTGTCAGCCAAAATTTTAAATTTAATACATACCTTGTGTTAAATTAAACAAATTTTTAATTTACTTAAATCTAAAACTGTATAAAAAATGAAAGAAAAGAAATCTATGGATTGTGTTTGAACTCAAAGAACAAGTTGAAGTCCTTTTACTAAATTTAAAGCACAGGGTTGAGTTTGGTAAGAAATCAAAAAGCTGAAAACAAAAATCCCAAAATTTTGCGTGCAACACATTTTAAGCCAAACTTTTTAAAAAAAATTGATTTTTCATGGGCATTTATAACACTGCACCGTCTCTGTCTGTCAGCAGAAATGGTTCAAAATAGTGGAACCAAGATGTAGGGATATACTTTGTACTGTCATCAGGCATGCGATAGCTCCAAAGCAACAAAAAAAAACCACTGAAATTCCTGTGAAAGCGATGAAAATAGGCAAAAACTTCAAAATTTAAACAAGTCAGACAACTTGAAGCACTTATACCATATTGACATCTTTTGGTAACATGGGTGCATATCTCAGATTTTACAACAGGGAAGCACTCAGCGAAAATCACCATCACATAAACGTAAATATCAGCGTTAGCGCCAAATACACCAGAACAATTCTCAGCAATAGCGCAGTTATATTAGAGTAATACTTCGCGAAAATGACCACTACAACATTCTAAATCCCAGCGATAACGCACATCATGGCCACAGAAACCTCAGCAGTAGCGGACATTACATCAGCATAACGATTAGTGAAAATGAGCATTATATACCAATGTAAGCCATAGTTCTGTGGATGTCAGATTTGAAAGCAAGTGCATTATTAGTATACGTTAACCGCGTAAATTAGTATGAAAGAAATTACATTTTGAGAAGAGAAAAAAATGGCACAAAAGGGTCAAATTTCAGCGCAGTTGAAAAAGTCAAAAATGCGAGTTTGAACTGCATTTCAGTAGATTTTTGTATTTGGAGCAGGAATGCGATGCGATCCCTGAGTGGTAGATTTTCCACTCTTCCCGATCGGGCAGAAGTGAAGCTGCTTCGCGATTCAGCCTTAGAAAAAAGTTACTTTTCTGTGGAATAGAAAAAGCGAGAAAAAACAGATTTTTTTTTTCAGGAATTATCGAAAAGCGGAACTTTCTTTGAAAAAGCGGAATTCTTTTTTTTCTTTCTAAAAAATAAAAAAGAGGATTTCCGCCACATGGCGTAAAAAACTCATCTCTGAAAGCGGTGATACATAAATTTGTTCCCTGAAATTTCAATTTCTCCCGATTGATCTAAGGTCACTTATTAGTGCTAGAGAGCAGATTCTTCTTCTTCATAACATAACACTAAAACAGACACTTAATAATGAAGAGCACACACCATTGAGACGATAATGGATCTTCTTGTCGGCCTCGCTGGTGAACTTCTTTCCCAGGGGCACCAGCGCTAGACCTGCTTGTAGCAGATGGAATGCAAAGATGGATGCCAGGGGGTACTTGACAGAGTTGAAGAAGTCCCTCCACCTGGAGTAAAACTGGGGGATGTCCAAAACGGTGCACTGCTTCTGTAGTGGATGAAAGATAAAGAAACCTTGCTTACAACTGTCATTGTTGGTGGGGAAAAAATTCACAAAAAGTATTTTATACAGAGTCGAGAGGGAAATCTATTAGAATCCCTTTAATATTTTCTAGACATCTTTGCTTATACAATGCCGGAGTTAGAAAAAAACATTTTTGTTTTTTATAAAGCAGATTCATTTTTTGTGGGCGTGTTTAAAACGTTTTATTTTTCCATCTACTCTACAATGTGGAAATTATATATTGTAAACTGAATAACAAGGTGGCTACCAAATTCAGAAAAAAAAGCTCCCTGATAATTTCCTGCTAGATATCTAAAAAAATTCCCCGATTTTATAAAAAACCTTTTTTCAAATTTCCCCTACTTTTCCAGATGTGTAGACACCCTGGTCAAATAGAACACGAATGCTAAAGGGATATTATGCTAATTTTTTTTAAATAGTTTTGGCCGTAATGAAAAGTTTAAATTATTTCGTAACATTACACTTCTAACGATTACCACCACAATTTTCCAGGGAAATGACGCCAAAATATGGATGAACGGGGCGTGCCTTCAGAACAAAGAAAATTTCCCTGATTTTTGTGAAATTTAAAAAAACTCCCTGACATTTCCCTGGTTTTTTCCAGAATCAGAAAGCTCCCTGATATTTCCAGGTCTGTGGCCACTCTGAATAAGTTCTCGAAATTTTAATTGACTTTAACATCACTACTGTCCGTAAATTTACACGTTGAGTCAACTTATAACTAGTGAGATTGACATGTTCAATAAACTTATTTATATTGTTGACTTGCAGCACCTCCCAATGTTATTGACTTCTGCACCTCCAACTTGGTGATATCACAGATATCAATTACATTGTAAAGAAAAGTAAAAAAAAAATATTGTTTGATGCTTTAAATAAACTTACAATTTCAGCAACTTTAGTAAGCTCTAACTGATATCTAAATGTACAAAACCAAACATTGCAAACATTTGTTCTAAATCTGCGGTTGAGCTCGTAACTGCTCAATAATCAGAATGATACTTGCATCAATATCCTTAGCAAGACTTAACCACCAAAAGCAATAACAATGTAACTACATAATCTTGAACACTTAGTTCATGGTTTGCAGCAACAGCGTCTGACTGCATTTATTCAGTCTTTGCTTTCTCCTACATAACTCTATTAATTGCAAACCAGCTGAGAATGAAGCAGTGATTTGACTAAATAGTTGCTGGAAAGATGGTTTTATTTAGCGTTCATAATGTTTTACCCTTGTTTATCAATTTTCTTGTATCCATTGATTGTGTTTCACAATTGTTTGAAGTACTAATTTGGTTTGAGTTTTGAGCCTTCGTGTGATTCTACACTTTCAATAGTTAATTAAAAAAAAAAATCATACTTAACATTTTGAAGAATTTTATAATTTAACATTTCTTGAAGAATTTAGAATCATATTAAGCATTTCAAAATAGTTCCTCTATAGGTAAAAGAGAGAATTGTTAAACAAGAATAAAACATAATAAACAGTAGAGTATGTTTTAAACAAAATACTTTAAATGTAGCAACCTTGAATAAGGTAAATGTAAACAAGTAAATATTAAATTAAAAAAAAAAAATTATCCCACACTTATTAGATCTCAAGGATTAAGTTGTGGGGGCTTTTTTTTTTAGCAAGTTATTTAAGAACTTTCTTAACAATGGTAATGTTAAAAATGTGATTTAGCTTTTTTATTAAAATACTTAGCCAGAAAAGCTGCAAAATCTCCATTTCTGTTATCTGAATATTAATCATCAACCAAATAGAACAAACTGTAGGTGTAAAAGAAATAGTCTTGTTGGCATTTAGTATAAAAATCAATTGTGGGAATACTCACTTTTGTGCAGGCAAACACCAAAAACAGAAGAGAGGCGGGTGTCAAAACCATTTTCAATAGTGTTGCCACAAAATAGAAGGTCTTCCATCCATTCGAAAGTGTCGGAGACGGAATCAACTCCTCTTCGTCTTCTTCCTCGTCATCGGAGTACTTCGATTTGTCTGCTGCTATGGCGTTACTTACCTTAGCGGCCTAAATCAACAAAAGATGTCCGTTGTAATATATATCAATTATACAATTATATCTAACTAGGAATAAATAGATTATCTTAAGATTATACAATTGAATTTGAGTTATTAATAATAATAATAAAAAAAAACATTAATAGCCTTAAGAAATTTTTATTTAAATAATATTAAACGCTGAATACCATATCTCGTGATAATCTAATAAAATAGCAACATAATTTTAGTACAATATCAATAATTTAATTCTAAACTATCTTTACATTGTTTTTGATCTAAGCTAACAACCAGGTCTTGAATATCTAAATTCAGTTCTATCTTGAAATGTTAAAAATGTTGTCTTCTTTTTTTTACCAATATAAATAACTCTAAATTAGTATAATTATGAATGCAAATTATAGCAAGATGATAAATTGAAACTTTAAAGATAGCATTCAAAAAATCCAGTTACTAAACTAAATAAAAAGTAAAAACAAAAGTTATAGCGCAAAAACTAATTTCTCCCAAGTAATTCTCTTCAGCCTAGAAAATTATTTCCAAGTAATTCTGTTCAGCCTCGAAAATTACTTCCAAGTAATTCTATAAGCAGTGGAGGCTATGCAGGGGGTAGAATAGTTTCAACAAGAAAATATATTTGAGCCATTAATGGGTGGTTTACCAACTTTCTCATTTACTTGCGTCACACAATATAAAAGGCAAATTACCTGTGCCGTTCTTAGCGCAGCAAGCCTAGCAGATCTGGGGCGCTCGGATGAGGACGATCCCTCGTGACTCCTGTCCTTGGTGAAACTGTTGAAGGTCGTGACGGTTGTTGTCTCTGTCTTCGATGCACCGATCCTCTCTCGTGTCAGCATCGTCTTGGAAACGAAACCATCGATGGAGTCCCTCGACACTGTGGGAAGATATCAAAATGATAAATTAGGAATTGAAAATAAAAAGTTTCGAGAGATATTAAGAACCCCAAAAATAGATTCTTCTTCATACTGGAAAAAAAATATTGAATCTTCTTGGTAAAAACTATACATAAATAGCCCATAAAATAAATCCAGTTACAGGGAGTTTCATGAGCGCCATCAGAAACAGGGTGGCCCCAAAATTCAGGAAAAAAGTTCCTTGATAATTCTCTGACAGATTTCTACAAAATTCCCTGTTTTTAAAGCAAACTTTTTCTTCAAAATTCCCAAATTTTTTCAATGTGTGTAGACACTTTGATAAAATAGAACATGTATGCTAAATAGATAATATGCCATCTTTTTAAAGAATTTTTGCGTCAATCAAAAGTTTCAATTATTCCGTAACATTAAACTTCTAACGATTAATCCCACAATTCTCCAGGTAAATGGCGCCTAAAATATGGATGAACGGGAAAACGCGCCTAAAATAATTGAAAATTTCCCTGATTTTCGTGAAATTCTAAAAAGTTCCCCGACATTTCCCCCGATTTTTTCCAGAATCAGAAAGCTCCTCAACATTTCACTGATTACCAAATACTGTAGCCACTCTGAATAAGTTCTCAATATTTTAATTGACTTTAACATCACTACTGTCTGTAAATTTACACGTTGAGTCAAGTGAGATTGCCATGTTCACTAAACTTATTTATGTTACCCTGATTTCCAGGTTCTGTGACCACTCAGAGGAATGTGCAAGAGGATGCTCTTGCCACCCACCCCCTCCATGGCTTATGACAATTACAAGAAAAAGATTGGAGAAACACAGTGAAATTAATAGGGGGGGGGGGGGGGGAATGTGCATGCTGCATCGAATAGATTTAAAATTATTATTTATAATAGAAAATTAGGGCATAACATTCTATTAGAAAATTCAATTAACACTTTTTAAACATTAAGATTTTAAGAAAAAAAAAAACTTAATTCACTTATACCCCACCAATGTGCACTTTGCACCTCCTTGTGAATTATGGGCTGATGCCCATAAATACTGCATAGTACTATTTATCTGCTTCACATCAATTTTAAAGCTGATACAACTGATCATACAAAAATAACATTTCAATACAATAAATATATAACATATAACAAAATAAATGAAAAGAAAAAACAAGCTTGTTTTAACACTTTTTAAATAATTCAGGGAACAGATCAAAGAACTATAATAAGCCTTTATTAGTAAAACTATTTAAACATGTCCCGCTAAAATCATATTTCATTTTCAGTCTCAATGATTTCATATATTTAAATTATTCCTTCACTTTTTCAGCATTCTAAGAATTAACAATTAGATTTGAAGCTAAAATCACTTCATTCGAGAAAAAGTTTTTATTGTGTTCCCACTTTTATTGCTTTTAGACAAATGAAAACTCATCCAAATACACAGGATGGCCACAAAATTCTGGAATGAGAGTGATCAGAGTGCAAAAAGGAGGAAATCCAAAAATTTGTTAAAAAGCTCGCGGAAGGAATACACAAAAATTCAACAAGAAAAGTATTCAGGAAGGATGATTTAATAAATTTAAAGATACAATGAAATTTCTCATACTATATAATAATTACATCTCAAATTTTAGAAGTTAGTGAAGTAACCTGTGAGGAAAGGGGAGCTAAGAGGGAAAATCTTTTGTTTAGATATGAGGAAAAGTATACTTTTTGCAGGAAAAACTGGTTCAGATTAGAAAAATGCTGATCCTCGAAACAGGGACAAAGGGAAAGAAAATGTTACATAAAAAAACAAAAAGGAGGAAAACTGTCATCCCTGGGAAAAACAGTTCAATGATAATTCCCAGATAGATTTCTAAATATTCCCTGATTTAAGAGCAAACCTTTTTCAAATTTCCCCAACTTTTCCAGATGTGTAGACCCCTGATCAAATAGAACATATATGCTAAAAAGATAAAATGCCAATTTTCAAGAAGAGTTTTGGCAGCAATGAAAAGTTTTAAATTATTCTGCAACATTAAACTTCAAACGATTACCATCCCAAATCTCCAGGAAAATGGTGTCAAAATATGGATAAACAGTGAAACGCACCTCCAAAACAATGATAGAAAATTTCCACGATTTTCATGAAAATTAAAAAAATCCTCGATTTTTTCCACAATCAGAAAGCTCCCTCAAATTTCCCTGAATTTCAGGTTCTGTGATCACTCTGACATACCAATATGTGCAGGCGTTATTCAGGATGAACACAAAATTCAGGAAAAAAAGTTCCCTGCGAGATATCTAAAAAATTCCCTGATTTTAAGACAAACTTTTTTTCAAATTTCTCCAACTTTTCCAGATGTGTTAGACACCCTGATCCAACAGAAAATGTCCTAATATGCTAATTTTTTAAAAAACAGTCTTAGTACTAATGAAAAGTTTAAATTATTCTGTAACATTAAACTTCTAATGATTACCACCTCAATTCTTTAGATAAATTTCGCCAAAATATCGCTCAGAGTCGAAATGTACCTTCAAAACAATAGAAAATTTCCCGATTTTTGTGAAATTTTTAAAAACTCCCTCCTCCATTTCCTCGATTTTTTCCACTCTTGTGGTCACTCTGTTATTGTCAAACAAGACGTAAAACAGTTACTAACTTATACCACTAATAATGAAAGTAAAATAACAACAGGTAATCCAAAACAATTTTCAAATTAACTAGTTTTACAAGAAAAATTAAGAATTTCAGGACAGGTCCAGGGGTGCAGCCAGAAAAATTCTGTGAGAGGGGTTTTCAATCAAGCTTAAATTTGCTCTAGTATTTCACTCTGTATAAAAAAAAAAAACTTCCATGCAGTATTTTTTCATCCCATTAATATTTTTGCAGTTTCTTACAAGGTTGGCATGGTTAAACCAGAGTTGGGGAAAAAACAAAAACCAGGTTTTTTTGTTTTTTTTTTTTAAAGCAACCAAATAAAACGGTTTGTTTGGTTTAAACCAGGGTTTTTTTTTTTTTTTTGTTTTTTTTTTAATCCTTTCTAATTAGTTGCATACATATTTATAAATGTAATTGACATTAACTAGAATAATTAATCTTCAAATAGCAATTAGTATTCCTTTTGAAAATAATTTAAACTAAGTAAATAAACAATTGTTGTACTTATATGGATATTCAAACCATAATTTTAATACTTTATTTAAAGATATATTTTAAATTCAGTGTTATACAGTATAATACAATGGTAATTGTTTACTACATAATACATGGAATATTGCTCTTGGATTCATCAGTAATGGTGATAAATGCTCCAAAATGATATATTTAAGATTTAGAAATAAGTTGTTAAAACACAAAACCTTTATTTTAGAAACAAATTTAAAATGCCGACTATAATTTAAGTTTAATTAATAATTTTAATAATTATAAAACATTAATATATCTATTAGATTAATATTAAAACTTATTGTTTAATAGTACCTATTCATATAATTTTTCATTTACAAAAACATCACTCAATCATGCTATAGTACCAAGAATGTAGATATTTCATTTAGTGAATTATTTTCTTAAAAAATAAAAATAAAACTAAATTCCTTTTTTTTATTCCATTTAAAACAAATTTTTGATTTAACATTTTGAACATAAAAACAAGTTTTGCTGCTTTTTCTAAAACCAGTCTGTTACACAATAATTGAACAACTTCAACATTTGCTGTAGTTGCTTTTGTGGTCAGAAATACATAAACTTCTTTCACTACATCAGCATTAAACTTTTTTTGTATCATTTTCTGACATTTGCCATTTCTATAACTGTTACATTTTCAATAAATTCCTTTTGAAATGGAAAATTTTTGGTTAAAAGTAGAAGTTATTTACATCAAATAATTTAAAAAATCTAATTGTAAAAAAAAAAAAAAAAAAAAAAAAAATACAATTTTAAATTATTCTTTAAAAAAAATCAATTGATTTTTTTGAGAAAAAAAAAACATTTCAAAAATACTATCTCTGAATAAAATATTAAAATTTAATATGATTTGAATGTTCACATAAGTAGCAACAATTGCTCATTTACTTAATTTAAATTATTTTCAAAATAAATATTGTTATTTGAACATAAATTATTCTAGTTTATGCAAAATTTTATTTATAAATATGTATACATGTAATTAGAAAAGGATTAAAAATAAAAAAAAAAAAAAAAAAAAAACTGGTTTGGAAAAGAAAGAAAAAAAAGAAGGGAAAAAAAAAGGTGGGGGGGGGGGGGGGGATTCTGTTTGCTTAGAAAAAAAAAAAACTTTTTTTTTCCAACACTGGTTTCTTAATCTGTCACCTACATATGAAAAGATATTAAAATGTTTTTTGTCCAGTCTTCCGAGTTATACAAAACAACCCAACATGAGACAACATTCAATTAGAGAGGGAGTAATATTTTAGATAAATAGTTTAAAATTTAGGTAATTAGTAATAAAATTAGGTCACAAATTAGAGTTCAGAAATGTTTTCATTTGCACGGTTTTTAATTGTGACCGTTGTTTCCGTCAAAACATAAATAAAAACATAGATGAATTTTCAATGAGCTGAATAACGATCCTGGTGTTTATGAAGTCACAGTTACATGATTTTTACTTATAGAAATCCATGAAATTTAACGTATTTCCATGACTGGGTCATTTTTCTGCTCAAAATCATGACTTACATTTCAAAATTTACCCAATGTCCAAATTCATGACATTTCCTGACTTTCCATACGTGCGGAAACCCTGTACATATTTATAGCGCTATGAAGACAAGACAATTCAATTAGAGAAGGAGTAACGTATAAGGTAAATAGATAAACTTTATATCAGGCTTATTTTACAACATATTCATAGCGCTATAACGACAAGATCCATGTAGCACTGAAACACTGTTATAACATTTGAAAAACAGAAACTTCCACATTTCTACGTTTGATTTAAAAGGCATTTTACATTAGACTAAAGTAAACCAAAAATGATGAATAATGATTTTTTGATGCTAGGAGATTTACAAATCTGCAATTTGTTTCAACAGGGTTCCCACTCAAATCACAGAATGAAAATCAATGACTTTTAAGGACCATAATGTTTTTAAGGACCTTTGAAAATTTGTTTTCAGGCATCTTATCTATTATATATAAACTTTTAAAAAAGTATATTCTACTAAAAAAGTTACAAGTTGGCTCATGCGTAATACAAATATGTCAGAGAATTCCGATACAGTGCGAATAAGAGGCGGTCACACGAAGATATCAAGTCTGAGTTGTATTTTTATAAATTTTGCAGTTGAGCACACAACATCCGCAAAAAAAAATAAGGACTTTTATGGGACCTCTAAGCATTTTCAAGGACTTTTAAGCACCTCTAAGCATTGTCAAGTACTTTCAAGGCTTTGAAAACAAGTTTAAAAATATTAAGCACTTTTAATGACCGTGTGCACACACACAAGAGTTACTTTAGTGCGATACGGTGGGCAAACTCTGGCCGAATAATGGTAGATTAAAAACGTATGATCGTGAAATTATTTACGACTGCTGTTTCTTACTCAATCGTAACAAAACACTGGAATGCTAAGGATACTAGAAGGAGTTCTGACCCTAAACCCTTCCTGGTTGAGTGCCTGGACTGGTCTTAGGTACATCAAAAATAGAAACTTCTAAAAAACAAACTAACCTTGAGCAGAGACACTGTTTGAATTGGATGGAGGGGTTGCTACCTCAACTTTTTTCTTCTCTTCCTTAAGTGCAGGCGATTTCTTCTCTTTTTTCGCAACCGGAGCCTTTTTCTCCCTTCTGGCTGGCGAGCGGGATCGAGACCGGCTTCTCGGTTTTCTTCCAGCTGAACGGCTTCTGCTCCTTGATTTGGACTGTTTGGTTGTCTTGGGTGGAGTCTCCTTGCTTGGAGTGAGTTTCTGAAACATAAACTCAAGTTTGCATCCATTGGAATAAGTTACTTTTCATTCATTGATACTACCCAAAAAAAGGTTGGCGCAGTATGGCCAGTAAGTTGCCCTTGCACCATTAAAGGCTGTAATCGTATCTATACCAATTAGCAACATCAGTTGTTTGCCTATTGTGTGTATGATCTTGTAACTATTGTATATGTAGGTATGATCCTGTAACTTTTTGAAATATAAACTGTATGTGGTGTAATTATGTTAATTTTCTAAAATTAATTATCTTGATATATTATGTAATATGCAATTTTGGTGTTTCTATTTTGCATTCTACATATCCTGTATCTTCCTTTTCTGTTATGTAAGCAAATTCTATTTCTATATAAGTGTATATACTCAGCCAACCCTGTTGGGTCTTGAGCCCGTTGTTGGTCTTAAATTTTTTATTTGTATAAGGTGGTCATAAAATTCTGGAAAAAAAGCTCCCTGGTAGATTTCTAAAAAATTCCCTGATTTTACGGCAATATTTTTTTTAATTTCTCTAATTTTTCCAGATTTGTAGACACCCTGATCAAATAGAACATGTATGCTCAAGAGAAAATAAGCCAATTTTGTAAAAATAGTTTTGGTAGCAATGAAAAGTTTAAATTATTCTGTAACATTAAACCTCTAACGATCACACCACAGTTCTCCAGGTAAAATACGGATGATCGGGAAAACATGCCTTAAACAATGATACAAAATTTCTCCGGTTTTTTTCCAGAATCAGAAACCTCATAGCAATTTCCCTGATTTCCAGGTTCTGTTACCACTCTATCTACTTATTTGAATCAAGTATTGAATTGAAATGAACATTTGTCATGGTACCACAGAGCTAAAGAAAAATACATAGTTTGCATTGGGATTGTTGGAGAACAAGATACAGTTTCTATGCAGGGAGTTTGTTCTTCTTTCCGTGCAGCCCACTTTTGGGAAAAAGGAAAAGAGTTCTAGGAAATATATGAAATGTACAAATAAATATGAGGTTAAATTTTTGTGCTCCTCTATTGATTACGAATAAAAAATTTAAGCTAGGATGCTTTCTGAAATCTATTCCTTTAGCGAACAAAGCGAGTTTAGTTCACAAGGCAAACCAATAAAGGTTGTGCAACGAACCTCATAATGAATAAAATTCTTTTACTTTAACAGTCCAGAGGTTTTTTAAAAAACTTTAAGCAAATATTCATGCAAAAAAAAAATTCCTCGAAATTAAAAATTGAAAGCAAATAAAATTATGTATTATCTTTTCTGAGTACTGAAAGCAGGACATTTTTATTATTTGTTACTAGTATGTAGTATAAAACTTAAGAAAGAAAAATTCCCTAACCCTTACAGATATTTAGATAAATTTTTTCTGGGTGCATAACTCAAATCATTTTTCAGAATTTTTGATGCGATAGAAGCAATCCTGAAAAATTATCATCATGCATACAAATAATGTCATAACTCTGATCTTATCTACTAGTTTCTAAAAGCTACATAGCAGTAACAGAATCTACTCATCTGCTAGGCATCTAAATAGATTCTACATATGAGACATAAGTTTAGTATTTAATTTTAGTTAAATAAGAAATACACCAAAATTACTACCTTGGCACACAAATTAATAGATCTCCTGCAAAAAAAGACAATATTAAAGAGTTATATATGTATGATCCCCCAAATTCAAACTTGCCAATAGGCAGTTTTACCGCCAATATTATTGATGCTATCCATTATTATAATGGATAACAGTGGTTATATATTACAAATTATTTAAGACATTTTATAAATCACACTATTTTTAAATCTAGCAGAAAGGATTTAAAAGTTCGTCACAGAAACCTAAATAAAATCTGCTACAACTTTTTTTTATGTGTATCTCTAGTAATCTTACCTTCACGTCTGAGAACTTTAATGAAGATACAGAACCATCGTCATACTGCACTTTGTAGTTTCTTGAGGTGACATCCAAGACTTTGGCATCATAGAAGATACTGCTTCCCGACCATCTTGCAGAAACACGATCACCCTTCTTAAACGAGTCCTTTTTGGACCTCGATGACATTTTCACAACTTAAACTAGAATTAAAAACAGCCATAATTAGAAACAGAAAATTAACCACTGGATGTGTACCTCAATAATAGCCGCCGCCGCCAAGAAGTCTAGCATTGTCTGTTGCCATGGAAACTAGTCCCATTCCTATGGGAAATTCCAGAAGACGTTCAAATTGCCTTGCTGAACGCCATAGTGAAGTACTGACGATATTTCACAGATTGTAGAACTAAATGATTTGTCACCAAGAGGAATGCTGTAGTGTAACACTTTAGGCTGTCAATATTCTCAGGGGGGAAGGGGCAGCGAGTTTTCTTAAAAATTAAATAAGAATTTTAGGGACAATTCCAAAAAATTTAGGGATATATTTGAAAGTTTTAGGGATTATTCTAAAAAATTTTAGGAATTATTTCAAAAATTTTGGGGATATTTTTGAAAATTTTAGAGATAATTTTGGAAATTTTAGGGATATTTTCAAAGATTTACGGGGTAATTCCAAAAACTTTAAGGAATATTTATCCTTTTTAAGTGGACATAGGCTCCCAACACAGACATATTCTTCTGAAATTTGTTTCTATACTAGCAAAAAAATAACAATTTACAAAAAAATTAAACGTTTGTTGGTTGGTCTTTAAGTCAAAAAGTAAAACGTGCAAATAAAAGAATAAAATTACTGGAAGAAAATTATGTTTGAAGTTTGATCTCCCTGTCGATTGGGCTGTTGTTTCTATCTATATCATTTTTGGCAATTGGTTTTTATTTCGCCAACCACAGCCCTACTGCCAACTTTTAGGTTGATCTACGCAAAAGAGAAAACTAATTCCAGCAATCCAATAGGGATTAGTGATTCTACTGCACACATCAACATAGGGAAAAGAAAACATTATTTTCCCTATGAGGAAATATCAAGGAGGGATTTCTTGGGAGTATTGAAGGAAAACAGAAGAATTTTCTGGGTTATTAATTTTTTTAGGCATCATCGAAAAATTTAAGTACAATGTGAGGGATTTTAGAGAGAAACTAAAAGTTTAGGAATTTAAGAAATTTTAGGGTGAATGCAACCCCTTGCAGTAGTCTTATGCTAAATCAGCGTTAGCCACTACGCTACATAAGGGACAGATTTGGCCCGCAACGGATTTTCTGTGGGCCACCAATAACACAGAAGAAAAAAAATTAGAAATTAAATTTCACAGTACAGACTTTTTTATAATGTTATTGTAATTTATTCGAAATAGTATGTGTTAACTATGTAGAGCAGAGTTCTCCACTACGTACTCGAAGAAACTATATGAAGAAGCCTTCAGCAATAGATGGTTTTTATCCAGAATAAATACAGGTACAGGTAAATACAATAAATACTGCTAGAGACCTCGACTCTATCATAAAATAAACTGAACGATTTCGACCCCCATCAGCTCAGATGTAATATCGACAAAAATGAAGTAATCTGGAAGTACAGTTTAAATACTTTTATTAAAAATTAGGTCAAGTCGCATTGTCAAGTTGAAACAAAAGATTTACTTATTTTTTAAGCATTGATTTGCTAATAATGAAAATTATTACTTTTTTATTATTAGAAGAAGAAAAAATTAAATGATAATTGTAGGTTTATTAAGATAAAAAAATCAATATTTTTTTAGTTTAATAATAATAAAAGATACGTATATTGATGTATCTGGCCCGCGAAAAGCTCCAACATAAGTCATACGTAATTGTAACGACCGCCTCTAATAGTTAGTGGCGAACGCTGTTCTAAGTGACCGCAACCTAAGTGACAGCCGTTTTAAGTGACAAGTCATGTTTCCATAGTGACCACAACTGTCTAGACTTTCTAGTGAGAACCATTTTCCTGATAGATACAATAAATCAGTGTTCGCCACTAACTTTTAGAGGCGGGCCATAGGATTTATGTTGGAGCTTTTTGTGGGCCGGATACACCATTATATATATATCTTTAATTATTATCGATTTAACAACATATAGCAATTATGAAAACTGAAAAAAATATTGATTTTTTTTTTATCTTAATAAAGTTACAATTGATGTTTGATTCTTTTTTTCAAATAAATAAATAATAATAATTGACAGAAGAATAGATCCAACTTTTAATAAAAATATTTAAACTAAACTTCCAGATTACTCCATTTTAGTGTCGATATCAATTGTGAGACGATGGCGGTCGAAAACGTTTAGTTTATTTTATGTCTGTCGCAGTATTTGTTGCAACCAATCTTAATAAATTGTCCAAATGAGATCTAGCTAAGTTATTCCTGCATTTATTCTAGTTGAAAACCATCTTGCAGAAAGCTTCTTCATATAGTTTCCTTGGGCACTTAGTGGAGAACTAAACTTTACTATTATGTACTTATACTATTTCAGACAAATTACAATTATGTAAAGAAAAAAGTCCATACTGCGAAATTTGAATATTTTTTTTTTATCGTCAGTGCTATCAGCGGGCCACAGAAAAAGCTGTCGCAGGCCAAATCCAGCCTGCAGGCCGCGTAATAGCTAACGCTGCAGTAAATGAAAGAGGCATGCATCAAAAAGTATTTTTTGTTTGAAATAGTAGTTCTTAAAGTTGTCCTAATACTTTGCTAGTAAAAATATGTCATTAAATGCTTTATAAAGCTGATGAAAGAGTCAGAAATTAACCTGACACACTCGACTTAATCCACTGAGAAAACGGATTTTTAAGAAATGCATTTTCACTTAACACGTTGACTGCCATATGAGTTGCATTTAACTTGCACCTTTTGTGTCCAAGAGGTTTCGCGAATTAAATACAACTCCTTCGAATTTGTTTTGTGAGTTGTCTATACTTCACAAATACCATGTTGTTCTAATGTAGGCACATGTTGTATGGCCTCGGAGATAAAAAACTGAACTTGGCCTGGATTTTTCTTCAAAAGGTAACTTTTAGGAACCGAGACAAATTTTCATGTGAAATAAACTCTTTATTTTTAGAAAAATAAAACATAAAATAAACAAGTCATAGAAATTTTTTTTTTTTTTTTTTCAAAATTCCCACAAATTTGGATAAGTTAAAATAATTTTAAAAGCAAATAAAAAATGTGGCAAATGGACAAAAAAAAATATCACGTTGTGGCAGTCAACATGTTAAATGCTACTTACTTCTTCAATTAACAGTGGAGAGTTTAACTTATAAAATTTGGACATATCATTAGAGCAGTACGCGAACATTCGAATAGTACCGACAGACATTACAGTTCTATTTAAGTTTTAGCTTTTCACTACAATGCAGTGAAAAACAAAAACGTTCAGAGTTTTTGCCTGACTAAGATTAACATTCCCATCTAAAACTACAAATACTACTTACATAAGCAATATATCAACTAATAGGTCTCATGAACCCAAGTTCCAATTACAATCGAAAGTAAAAAATCCTGATTGAAAGTCAATTTACAATTCTTACACCATAAATTACCAATATTAGATATGCGCCATATATCAGTTAAAATATTTCCGTAAGATCAAAAAGTTTATATAAAATTCAACCTCAAGTTCTGGCTGAAAAAGTACTTTCACAGTGACTCAACAAGAATAGGTTAGGTTTAGACAAACTTTCTCAACGAAATTATCAAAATCGTCAAAGTTTAGTAGTAAACTTATAAATATATGAAGAACTTATAAAGATATAATAAACTCATCAAACGACTTATAGATATATGAAGAATCCTAATTTTCTATGGTACTCCTGGATAAAATCACTGAAAAGTTAAGACATCAGTGATTGGAATGAAATGTATACACAGTGCTAATCACTGACATCTATGACAAAAAGTTTCAAACCAAAAAAAAACAACTGAACATGAAAACCATAAAATTTTCAAGACATTTAAGAGGTCAAACATAAATACTAGATTAGCAAACAGGTGAATCTAGTTAAATTACTAGCCAGAACCAAACAATACAATTAAACAACACTGGGATCAATTAAGTACTGTAATTTCTGCTAACTGTTAAAGCTGAAATCAATGTTTCTACGGAACTGTACCATGTCAGTGTATCGATGATTTTATTTTGGGCTCTCAAATTTTTAGGAGAATATATTACTTGGCAATTTATGTACTTTGCTTAAGATTGAAAAAATAATACCAAATTTACAAAGAAACTAAAAATTTCAATTCCAAATCTATGGTACGATCAGGATTGGCAGCATTGGTGACAAAGTAGATTTGTTATATTTTTGGCAATTATAATTGGATTTTGACTTGGCAGTCCATCATTCTGGCCACTGCCAATTTTCAGAAACCAAAACCAATTTTCAGAATTTTTAGAAATTTTCTAAATCATGCTGTAAATAGAAAATTACCAAACATACAAAGAAACCATAATTCAAAAAATAAAAGTTTTTACTGGTATGGTTCTCAATTAACATTTTCTGTACTCAACAGTTAGACTGTTACCAGTTGGCACCATGCCTAAATTATTACACGTTCAAATGACCTCAAAGACTAAATTACGACGATTTATAAAAGGGTTGCTATTATAACGATTTATAAAAAGGTTGCTATAGCAACCCTATAACAGTTTGTTATAGGAATTATAAATGATTTGAAGGTTGTTAGTTTTATTGAGTAATCATTGCAATATGGCGGTTCTTATCTGGTGCCTGTCTAATGGATTGGTTGGTTGGTTGTTTTCAGATTATCTGTCGCCGTGAGGAACACGAGGGCTATAATGCGCCAAAACATTCGTCATTAGACAAGCCAACATACATTTACAAACATCCATGCCAAACACGGGACTCGGAACCCGCAACCTCGCAGTCTAGAAGCTAGCACGCTAACCACTATACCGCTTGGTCGGCACCTGTCTAATGGAAGAGTACTACATTTTTTAACTGGAAAATAGAATAACCACAAAAACTATACATATTTCAAACAAAGTTACTGATAAAAAAAAAAAAAAATATCATTAATGTATCTGTACTTTTTTAAAAAAACAAAAAAATATGAGAGAAAACAAAAAAGAAAATGAGCTTCTTGCATCACAAAAAGTTTTAAAAAGACCATCATTAGAAACAGTTATTTAAAATACTAACGGAACTAGAACATCTCCGAATAAAATATTTTTTTTATGTGACAAAGGGTCTTATCTAACACTAAATTGAAACAAATGTTTTTAAAAAAATACGAATCGTTCATACTGCGACCAATTAAGAAGAGGATCCGACTGAAATGTGTGTGATTACGAAAAACGTAATTAACATATTATAAAACTCAGAAAACATAAGCGATAGCGACAATTACGATCATATAAAATTATTTCCCTTCAATTGCTGCACATAAAAACAGCTCTTTTGGTAAAATATTAAATAAACATCACATCGGAAGTTTAAGATCAAAAATTCCCGCGCTTCCCAGGAATCGGCGGGAGGTCATGTTTACATTTAACACTCGTGCAATTTCAAAATCGAAAACTTATTTAATCATTTATTACACAATATATTTTAACATTCATTGCACAACTGAATCATGTTATAGGAATGAGTAACCATAAAATGTTAAATTGCACAAGCACAGTTCACGCCATCCAAAAGATCGGCGGACAGTTCAAATGCCGGATTGTTATGTACCGACCGGTCAATATTTAATTTCGCTAGCTTGTTATAAATAATAAGGAAAATAACTCAGAAAAATTATACAAAATGCATACATTATTAGGAGTTTGAAATCAGAACTTATGAGAAACGTTGTATCAAATTATTACACCATTTTGATAAACAAAATAAGATGTTGATCATGAAAATAAAACAAGCAGACGGTTTATATACTTGCGAGGGAAAATATAGAAACTATTATTTAGCAATGAATTAAAACATCAGCTTTGGAATTCACAAGTGCAAATGAAATCATTTTAAATGTTTATTTACTTACATATTAACGTCAGAATCCACACAATATCAACGAACATCCAGACGCTGTCAGCGTTCTAGTAGCGAGTTGCTGATTGGATGATTTGTAAATATATGGTTTCTGATTGGCTTTTGTGACAGACGTTTCATGTAAACGTTTGTGGCGTTTATTTGTGGTCTCTCATGGGGTCTGATGTAAATTTAGTGTTTGGAAATGGGTAAAATCGTGATCTGAATTTATGAGATGTCAAAACTCGTGATTTGAATTTATGAAAAGTCAAAACTCGTGATTTTCAAAAAATAAAATTCGCGAAATCAATTTGTTAATTTTCAATTTCTTTTTGAACTTATTGAATATTATTGCAAGACAACCTTTTTTATTTTCGTGAACATTAGAACTTAAATGTTGTATCCCCTTTTCATATATGGTGCATCAAAATGTTAAGATTTTCAAATTAGTTCCAAAAATCTTGTAATTGCATAAGGAACTATATACTAATAGTTGAATTGCTTATAAGACAAAGACGACAGCATTATCAAATGTTTAATTTCACAGGAGAACAAGATTGAATCTCGTTTCTTTCAAAAAGGATACCTAGACCTTTTTCTTAGAAAAAATACTAACTGGGGATTTTAAAAGATGATAGTTTTCTACATATATATAGGACAAGTTTCTACTTTTAATTGCATCTGGACTGAAGGGAAAATGTAAAAAAAAAATTACTGATGCGCTAAATCTTCACACATATATATAAGCAAGGAAATTCATACTCATCAAGAGAATATATTTTTGTGGTGGACTCGTGTACAAACGACAGCCTCTAGGATACAAAGGCATTAGTGGTCACTTTTGCCTAGCAGCACGCCTTTCAACTGACCTAGGAGTCCCGGGTTCGACGCATTCGCTCCCAAAAGTGGTGACTATCGGACAACTGAATCATGCGGCCATCCAGGGGCGTAGGCAAGATTTTTTTTCGGGTGGGGGGGGGGGGCTGAGAAATTATAAATGTCAACTTCGGAAACAATAATTATCATTCAATAATTTACAAATCAAAATTAATCAAACTAAAAAACAAATAAACACTTTTTGAGATTGTAATACTTTTAGCACATATATAGCATTCACTGGAAAGAAAATATATTCGTTAAATGTAGTAATAATCAAATGACCCTTTCTTTTCACAATCGTGACATTAAGTATTAATATTCATGAATAATATTTGATTAAGAATGCTTTCATGAAACACAATAAAAATGCTTTTTAAAATAAGGAAATGAGAAAAAATATCACATTTAAAATAAAGTTTAATAATAGGACAATAGTATTTAATTAAGAGGCATTACAAAGTTAAATGAATTTTCTAACAGTTCCACTGCTGGCAAATTTGTTGAAGACCATCTCGTCTGAAACTGAGCATTGCCTATGATGGATATTCAGCAAAGCCAGTCCAGTTAAGCGATTTTCGCTTGTTGTACTTCTAAGATAAGTTTTCAATCTCCGAGGAGTAGAAAAACTTCTCTCAGCTCTGGCTGCTGACACTGGCAGAACGGATAGGATTTTGAGCAAAACGTATATGCTGGGGAAGATGTTTTGGTCGCATTCATACAGCGATCCAATCGCTGAGTTTGGTAACATTTCGACCGACATCCACTTTCTTTTCCACAGCTCCCATTCGCGCCTTCAATCACATCTTTGTAAGTATGAATATCATCTTCATAAAAGGAGATGCATGGTTCAATATCTTGAAAACTCTTCCCAACAGCGTGTTGCGGAATAAGGTTTTGCAAGGAAGAAATTGTTTCTTTATGAGGCAAAAAGCGCTCATTTAATGAAGATATCATATCATCTAAGTAGGGTGTAAAAATTGTTATTCTATAGTATTCTTCAGTTGTTTTGTAGGCTTTTGTAGGTTGTCTGGTAGGAGAATTCTGAAGTGTTTAACAACGTGGGATCCGAGCAATGTTGAATATGTATACAATGCTACTCTTGGAGGTTGGAGATGGCTGCTAAGAAAGAGCCGGTTTGTAGCTTTCTGGACACCCCTTGTCACCTATTGTACTAGTGAACCAGAGTGCCTGGGGGGGGGGGGAGGGATCATGGACTAGACAAGTACAAGATCCCCCTCTCCCATCCCCATGACTCTGAAAGTCTTTTATCGGACGAAAGTCCGCGCCAACGAGACTAGACATCGCGTATCACATCGACTAGTCATCACGCCTGAAGTCTGGAGTGCTACATTCAGGGCAGATTCACCTTATTCTATTCGTTAATAATTCCAGTGCTTTGTCTGTCCAATTTCAAAAAATTAGAAAATAACGAAAACTTGTGTTAATTTCCAATTTTAATCATCCAAGCATAAATAGATCTATTTCTGACTTTCGAGGTTTAAAAATTTCGGGGGGGGGGGGCTGCAGCCCCATCAGCCACCCCCTGTCTACGCGCCTGCGGCCATCTATCAGCGCCTTCTGATACGACCTCCACACTAACAACTCAGCAAACAACATCTGACGGCTCAGAACTCTCACGCAACGCACTCAACTCGTCACACGCAAAAGCAACTCCATCTTTCGCTCCCTTCACGACTCACTGGAAAGAGACTATGCAGGGGTCTCGTACACAAATTACAAATGACACAACACCTAGGCATTAGTGGCCACTTTTGCCTAGTGGTTAGCACGCCTATCTACTAACTTAGTATTCCGGATTCGACTACCGTTGGCGCACAGTCACTGATTCGCTCGAAATGATTGGCCTAAATATTCTCTCTATAGGCGCATAGTATAATAATCAGAAACTCCACTGCATGGTCTGGATAAAGGACACGAAATAGCTGTGCGTAAATCGAACTGTAGCTCTAAAAGAAGGAGTCACCATCCTATGCCCCTCGTATGACAGATTTGGTCACAGAGAGCACTGCAGAGGTCAAGAAGATCTCCCGATTTGGAGCGGTCTACATCTATTAAAAGTATCCCTATTCCGAACAGAGAATAATTTAAGGCAGCAATTCTGACGGAACTCTCCCAGGAAGGTTTTTCATGTAGGAATGGACTACGTTAGTGAATGCTATACCCCGTGCTATCAAGAAAGAATAAAACATCGAATGCTTTTAAAAGCATCGAAAGGAGGTCACAGAATCTACTAGCAGCACCCGTCGAAGATTCAGATGCAGACCCAGACCAACTTTAGAGAGGATGCTTTTTGTTGAATGGAACTGTGAACACTCTTCCCGGAAGTTGTATCACGTCTAGAGAGATATTGACGTTCATCCAAGGTGGAGTTCAAGTTTGGGACAACTGCATTTCCCTCTCATTGTCTCAATCCATGAGACCGCCGGATTTACACCAGCCCAAATAATATTTGGATATGACAAGCCTCTTTTTTGGACGACCGCCAGACACTCCTTTCTCGTCTGTCCTATAATTAATACCAATCTATGTTAATTTAAATTCAGTGACCAGTATTCTTAAGTAATTAAAAGTTGTGCGATGCTCCAGCTCTACCCACCCCTAGTTTTTTATGGTTTTTAGGAAATATATGTTCAAAATGTGACTTACTCTAGCAACTTATTGATTTCTTGTAATACCCTGTACTCAAAATTTCCAATTCCTAAATCCTTCCCGGAATTATCAACTGTGGCCTTTTGGCATCGCATCTTCTCATACACTCTATATCGTAATGTAGATTCTCTCTCTGGCAAACCAATACACACCTATCTTCCAAACGCGTTTGGAGGTCATCTATAGATACTGATGGTTTTCATATTTTCAAAAAAATATCCAGTTTGGCGATATTTCTTACACTGATTGAAAAAAAACATCTCAGTGGTAAATTTGACTATCCACTACTTTTCGATAATTCATACTTTATCTTTTCTTGTGAATGAAAAGTCGTTGACTTATTGATAGGCAAAGTGAAAGGAAAGAGAACTGTTTGCTGTGTGTGTTAATAGCATTTTCGTTTTAAAACTTTTTACGTCTTTGTAGCATTTCTATGGAAATTTCGGAGGTGGGGATGTTTAAAGCATCTTTAAAAGCATATATATATTATCACAACGATTTTGATCAAAATCGATAGGGTCGTTTATTAACAATTACTGAAAAACATAATTTTTTCAATGGCAGCTACCTTTTATGACGACGCACTATTATGACGAAAAACTTAGTAAGCCCCACAGTTCAAGAGTTATGCTCCACCACAGACAGTTTTTCTAGATCCTTTTTTTCAAATCAGTACCTTTCAAAACGTGTAGAAATGTAAATAAAAATCGCTGTTTATATATATTAACGTATGGATAATCGAAAGTAAAAAGTGCACAGAGAAGCAAATTTTTCTTGCCTTGGTCGGCCATATGATAATTACGGCGTTACTGAATTCAGACTTCGTTCAGTAACGAAACGTCTCTTAAAAGAAAAATGAAGTCATCCTCTTCGAAGCTTATGACGATATTTCAACCAGTAGCAAATCGATAGCATCCTCGAAGTTGTTCCAGATTGAATTTAGCATTAAAAAAAAAAAAAAAAAAGTACAAAATTTCATTAATTTTCAATAAATGGTTATCGATTTGAATGGTGACAAAAAAATGACCGACTTATGTTTAAAAGAAACTTGTTTCAGGTGCAAATATATAGTAAAATAATCGATGCATTTTATTATTTTTTTAGTTTCAAATTAATATCCACATACAGGAAACATCACAACGAATTGTGTTTTGTCAGTCAACCTACCGATACTGTGACTCTCAACATTAATACAAACTGCGAAGATGATTTTAACGCATATTAATGACGTTTTTTTCATTATATTAGCTCAATAACATTTTGCTTGAATAAATTATTAGACGACTTCTTTAGAAATAAATCATCGTCTTAGAGTGAAAAGGAGTTAACTCCACTTTTGGTCTCAAATAACTTTTTGGTATATTTGGAAACAGGGAGAGAAGACGCATCAATTAGTAAAAGCCGCAACTTGATCACTGAAATTAATTTGTGGTTAATGAGTGCATTTTTGGATTAACTAGAAATGAGTGCATTTTTGGATTAACTAGAAATGAGTGCATTTTTGGATTAACTAGAAATGAGTGCATTTTTGGTAAATACAAAAGTCATAAAGAAGTTGAATTAAGACTATAGAAGTTTATTGCTTTTTTTTTTTTTTAAATTTTAAAATACGAATTCCAATACCTTTTTACTCTAAGTTGACTAAGTATTCATTTATAACTATAGAAAATCATGGAACTTCACACTTGGTGGCAAGCAGCTTTATTCCAAGATTTTTAGAACAGGATTTTCATTCGAAATTTTTTTTTTCTACTACTCTATCACAGGAATGTGCTTTAAGTCCACTTTGATTTCTTACTTTCAATTTTACCTACAATATAAGCATTATTGGTTTCACGAGGAAGGTCAGTATATTTTT
Organism: Linyphia triangularis; assembly: GCA_963978545.1. Taxonomy (NCBI): domain Eukaryota; kingdom Metazoa; phylum Arthropoda; class Arachnida; order Araneae; family Linyphiidae; genus Linyphia; species Linyphia triangularis. The sequence goes on from OZ021728.1 coordinate 11,794,155, forward strand.
GCAATGCAGAAGAACTGAAAATGATAGAGGTAGAAAATTCTAAGGAAAAATTGCAAAGATGCAAGGGAGACATAAGCAAATTATCACACTGGATTGTCAAATAAGACTTTTGCTATTAAGAAATGTCATCATACACTTTAGACACAGACGCGTGCTGTCTATATTAATCAGTTAGGATGAGATTGATTAGTTCTTCTTACCACATAAATGAAAGAGGATGGTTAATTTTTTAAAAAATTTCTGGCTCAATTGCTACACTACAAGGCCATACTCAACATTGTATAATTACACCTAGTAATTCTAAACTTGTTCAGTTAGCAAGGAACTGAAACCTGAGCAAGCATCTTTTCTCAACATCTACGCGACACCAACATGAATGAAAGGATATTCATTTGTCAGAAAAGGTCTTGAATACCAAAGAGGACCGAAACAAATCATAAAATTTTGATGATATGGTCATCAAAAACACTAGCTGTATGGGTCCCGCCAGTTACGTCGCCGATCAAAATAAAGTGCATCATTAAATATTGTCAACATAATTCTAGTTCCGATAATTTCTTTTGAATGAATTTTCCTTTTCAAGAAGTTAATCATAATCAGCCTCGCAAAAATGGAAGCTCACATCCAGAACAATGCAAGAATTCCTCAAAGATGAAAATAGCCAAAGCTCACCCGCAGAAAATGAAGAATGCGAACAAAAAAAAAGTCGTTCCGTATTTCAAGGTTCTTCGAGATTAAAAATTGTCACAGAGAGGACAATAAACTGTTAAGCGGAGTTGTAATTAGATAGCCTTGTCCTGCCCTGTCTTCTGGAGGCAGTTCGGTTTGTACTCAAATAGGAGGGTGAGTTTTCTTCCATTAGGTCAATGATCTCAATTCTCGCGTGATCTCGCGCATCTGCTCGTGACAAAAGGGCAGACGACTTTTGGCACAATGTGATTAAAAGAAGACTTTCACCTCACTTGCACCTGAAGTTGATTGCGGAAACCTCCCGATCCCGTTGAAAAATGTCTTCCTCTGGAAATGGAATGTTTGAAAAGATTTATTACGTTTTGCCCTCCTCTCTCTCTTCTTTAGCAGGGTATTTCATGGGGAGTTTTTTGTTGGTTGCATTAACCAAAAACGTGTGAATTTTTTAACAAAATATTTAAAAAGATTTACACAATTAAGGAGACTTGGTACCCTTAAAAATATTTTTTTTTTAAATTAATCCTTTAAAATTATTATTTTTTCATATTTGAAAGTATTACTAAGCAAAAACAAAAATTTATCAAAAAAAAAAGGTTGACATAGTGATCTAAATTTTTAAAAAAAATTAAGAAAATTTCAAACTCTATCTTCTTTTTAATTTCTCAATATTTTTTTCACAAAAAAAAAAAAAAAAAAAAAAAAAAAAGACATTAGTAATGCAGTCTAAACTTTAAAGCATCGGATTTTGAATAAGTAAATAAGTTTTGAAAGTAAGCGTTAAATAATGTGCCCATAGGTAAAAAAATTAAAAAAAAAAAAAAAGGATATTTTTTAACATCTTAATTTGTAAAAAAAGTTTATACTTCATTACAAAATTCATGTCTATTTTTGTCAAATAGATCTTCAAAATGACAAAAAAATTAAATTCATTTCATTCATATTTGCTGGAGTTTTAGCATTTTGAGTAAGGTGGGAATTCCAAAAAAAAAAACGAAACAAGAAAAATGCATTTGAAACATTGAAGGAGATATTGCAGCTATGCTAAATTCCACAAAAAAATAATTTTTATCCAATTGCAGTTATTGGATCAGCTCATAATTTTGCCAAAATAAGGAGAAGGTTTAAAAAATTATAAACACGCAAACGATAGAAAATCAACTTTTTTATAATTTTTTGTAAAAACAAGGGGTACCAAATCCCCTTAAAGTATATAAGTTAATCTATTTATTGTGCTTTGATAAGTGAATTCACTCAAGATGTAGTACTTAACAAAATAGGGACCCCTCGCTTATTCATTAAGGATTGATATGGAAGTTCTCAACAAGCTAAACCTAATTGTAAAAATTTTAAATAAAAGCATAGACAAAAAAATTATAAAATAACTACCCACCATTATTATTGCCCTTAAGATGCCATTTGCAAAAATTTGAATCGTATATTTTTATTTTTTAAAATTCTGTTTATTTCTAGCGACTACGCTTTTCTAAACAGGACTAAACTTTAAAAAAACCCACTCTTATATCTTTAATCTCTAAATTATGCCAGCAATTACTTCAACGAAATTTGGTAAACCAAACTATAAAAAGATATTTCAGCTTGATTTCTATCTGCAAATTCAGGAATTAACCTTTGTTAAAGCTATGGAATGTAGCACAGATAACATTAAAGAAGTTTTCAGTTAATAACAAAAAGTGGATTCTGAGAAGATGCTCCGTCTACCAAAGCCACTTTTTTTTATCGCAACGTGCGTCTAAGTAGAAACTAGAGCTTAACTCGTAGTTTAAAATTGCTAGCTGCACATCTAACCTGAAATGCATATTCTAAATATCTACAGTGCTCTGCATAAACATTGATTACAGTTACCTATATAAACATATACTAGTCACCTACACAAACATCTACTATGTTATTTACATAACATTACTACTACTCATCATAATAAACATCTACTACTAGTCCCCTACACAAATATCTACTACAAGTCATCATTATAGACATCTATTACTAACCATCTACATAAACATCGACTATTAGGCATCTATATAAACATCTACTACAAATCATTATTATAAACATCTACTAGTAGTCAACTACATAAACATCTACTTCTAATCATCTATATAAACATCTTCCACGAACCATCTATATACACAATTACTACTAGTTATCATTATAAACAATTACTACTAGTCCTCTATAAAAACAATTACTACTAGTCATCTATAAAAACAATTACTATTAGTTATCATTATAGTCATCTATATAAACTACTACTAGTCTAAACAACTACAGCAGTAGTTGTTTATAGATGAATAGGCATCTATATAAACAATTACGTATTAATAATCCTCATTATAGATATCTACAACTAGTCATCTATATAATCATCTACTACTAGTCATCTATATAAACAACTACTGCTAGGCATCTATATAAACAAATACTACTAGGCATCTATATAAACATCTACTACAAATCATCATTATAAACATCTACTACTAGTCAACTACATAAACACCTACTTCTAATCATCCATATAAACATCTTCCACGAGCCACCTATATAAACAATTACTACAACATTATAAACAATTACTACTAGTTATCATTATAAACAATTACTACTAGTTATTATTATAAACAATTACTACTAGTCATCTATAAAAACAATTACTACTAGTCATCTATAAAAACAATTACTACTAGTTTTCATTATAAACATCTACTATTAGTCCCCATCTATATAAACTACTGCTAGTCTTCTATATAATCAACTACAGCAGTTGTTTATATAGATGACTAGGCATCTATATAAACAATTACGCATTAGTAATCCTAATTATAGGCATCTACTACTAGTCATCTATATAAACATCTACTACTAGTCATCTTTATAAGCACTACTGCTAGACATCTATATAAACAACTACTATTAGTTGTCGTCATGAACATCTACTAATAGTCATCAATATAAATATCTACTACTATGTCTGCCCCTTTAAGATATCTGCCAATACGGAAGCTACAGCACTGCCAATGCATTGTCGTACTTAAATGCATACGGAAAACATCTAAACCTACAAAGATGAGGGCAAAGAAATTATCACACTTGCATAATCATACTTTATTTCATTGTAATACTCTTCAATTTTACATCAAAGTGAAAAACCGAAAACTATACACACACACAATAATTTTTTTCGTTTCCACTCTATAAATAGGAGTTTTCAGAAAGACAGGACCACACTTTGCCTTTATGCAGGCGCATTTTGAGCAGCAACAGAGCCACACCCAATTTGCATAGTCAATGATATGATACCACTTAATCACACAAAAGAGACTACATCGTTAGACACGCCCAGATTTTTTTTACAAAAAAAATGCAACTCCATGTCTTTAAAATGGATTAAAATTTAGCATTTAATCATACAACTCAAAAAACTTAAAATCTCATAAGGTTACATTGACTAGATATATACTTCATTATAAAAATAGAAAATTAACAAAAATACTGCTAAAAAGCAAAATAAAACAATAAAAATGAGCAAAAAGGTTATCGGAACAGAAACGAAAGTGCTTGCAAAAAATGCTTTCAAGTAAATTTTAAACTGTAATTTTCTTCCATTAACTAGTTTTTGTTAAAAATGTATCACCTATACTTTCTTTTGCCTAAATGCAATAAAAATGCAAAACCTCTAAAAATTTATATATTTACTTTAGTATTAGACAAAAACTATTAGAAATAATAAGTTCCAAACATGCAAAATTAACTATACTAAATGCATCACTGACAAACGGCAGTGAAAGTAAAAAAATTAACGTAGTTAATTTAACTACAGCTTTTAGAGCTTTAACTCGGAAAACGTTGCAAGTGTTATTCATGATAATTTTAGTTAAATAAGAATGAGTAAAAGTTAAATTTTCGATCAGTAGAAATTAGACATAAGATTTTTAAGTATTAGCCACTTCAATTGCTTTTTCGTAATGCCAAACAAAGATGATTAAAAATTGCAACAACTGCAAATAATTTATAAATTATACCAACTCAAGTTATTTTAAGAAGCAAGTATGACAATTTATGCATAAAAAATTGGACAGCTACAATTCTTATTAAGATACAAAATATTTCTAAAACGAATATTAGACAAATGGCTAAGTTGTCACTAGGCATTGAAAAATAAATTGCATTCAATTCGAAACATGACTTTTGCATAAATATAAAGCGTAAATAGGAAAAAAGTTGAATATTTCTTAAAAGAAGAAAATTGAGCAAAACTGAACAAGCATAGAATTTAAGTAATGAACACAAAGCAAGTGTAAAATGCAAGACTCAAAATAAATTCTAAACCCACAGAAACTCAGAATATAAAGAACTATAAAAAGATTTTGCATCATTTTCTACTAGATAACAATGCTTATGTTATTTTGGTATTTTACATACATAATGCTTATTAGCATTTCTTTCGTAGAATACACACTTCATAAAAGCAGGACAACTGGGTAATTTCATAGTCATAAAAGGCAATAACAGTTAAAATAATCTCAATGAAAATCCTCCCAAAAAACTAAATTATTTTAACATATAGAAAATAATTTTCAGTAAAATGAAATAAAATAAACAGATAATCTCACTAAAAAACAACAAATCAAAAAACACTTTTATGTTGTCAAAAAATTAATAAAATAACACAAAAGTTTAAAACAATTTCCCACCGAGTTATTAAATCTACATTGTTTTAATGTCCAGCATTTAGCAATGTATGAAATAATGAACAAATCACTGATTTCTAACTGTAACTGCTGGATCATAAGTGGTTTCTGTTCTGCAAGCAGACGAAGCAAATTGAATCAACACCATAATGTTCCCCATTTAATGTTTTGTAATAGGTTCCCTTGGTTACCGACATACGTTAACTAGTTTGGGGGAGAGTTGTTACTATAAATCTCTATGGTGATTTCTCTGGCTTCAAATCCATACCAAAGCATCATCTATCTAGAAGTTAACAGTTAGAAATCAGTCGAATAAATATATCAATTTAAGAATATAAGCAAAACAAATAAATTGTAAGAACACTAATGGGTTAAATAGGTAAGTTAGTGGTTAAAGAGTACTTTAGACTACAATATCAACAAATTTGTTATTCATTCAAATTTGTTTCCAGAATAGACAATGCTTTTGTTTTTAGTTTAAACAGTTTTTATGTACACGTTACAGAGTGCTAACTAATAAGCACCATCAGTCTGGAGTTATATTTTATCGTTGAATTCCTTACACTTTATTCTTGTATTACACTAGCACAAGATGTCAGATAGCACTAAATACTGTTATTTGGCAATTTTTCAAATTATCAACTTTTTAAGGTTTAGAAATGTAAAACCAGCACAAGATTTGAAGGAAAATTATAATACGATGCTTTATGTACATATATGCCAAGATATAAAATTAAATAGTTAACCCCTTCTTGATCGGATTTTTTCGAATGTCCGATAAAAAAAAAAGGATTTTTTTTTATGGCTGAAAATTAATAGATGTCCTATTTTGAATTTGAAAATGCAAAATATTTTAGTCAGTAAGCAGGGTTTTGCGTGACCTACTTGTCATTCGCAGAAGAAAAAGCTAAACTTTCATTACTGAGATATATTGAATTCATTGCCTTTGAACTCGCACACTGAAAAGTCATTACGACAAGCAGCAATAACTAACAAAAGCCAGCAATACAGAAAGCACAAAAATTGTAGGACATAAGTTATACCACCTCTGTCAGCAATATTCAGAAATACAAAAAAAAAAGAAACAATTGTAGAATACAACACGACATTTAAGTAACAACGAGTTCACTTTCAATAAAGTAATTTTTTGCTTTGTCATGTGACATGCAACACCGTCCAAGAAGGGATTAATAAATATAAAAAAAAAGTTAACTATTAAGTATATGCTTGGAGTTTGTCCAAAGTAAAAACTTAATAAATATAAAACTACCCCATTAAAAATTCAATAGTAATAATACATATTAAAAACATTGTCAATGAAATGGTTTATTTTAAAGGGAAAGCAGGTAGATAAATTTTTATATATTTTAGAATCATTGGACAGATTGTATTTACATATGACTGACATATACTTAGTGGAAGATACGTTTTTATAAGAAATAAGAATAGTAAATGATACCAAGCTTTTTTAATAAGATTGATAACCTAAGAACAGTCCATAACAGACTGATTTCTGCTTAATGGCAGTGACATAAAAATATTGTTACTTTAGTTCAAATATGGTACGAATAAAAACTGTTATTAACTGATCAATAGCATATTTATGCTTAAGTTCTACAAAATAATAATATTCCATTTCAACAATAAGGAGTTAACAAAGTTTTTAAGAGAAAAAATAACTTTGTAAGAAAAACCTTCTTATCATTTGACTTCATCATGAAAGAAATAACATTTTGCATAAGTTGTTCAATCCCAAATTAAAATTTTATGAAAGTACTTTTCAGTAACTATTATGGGTGTTTAATAAAGTTGATTTTCATTAAAAATTCATATAAATCTGCAAAGTGAATCATAATGCTTGAGTAATGTGACAATTTTAAGAAAATAACCACTGAATTTAACATACTAGCACACACACTTTTTTAATACCCACACTGGATACATTTAACCATAACATTATTCAAAGCAAAGTTAAGATCTTCCAAAAAGTACAACTACATTTTCTAATAAACTATTAATCAATATAAATAATTTTATTCTTTAAAACATATATTTTCCGAATGAATCCAGCAAAATTAAATTAAATTCAGCAAATAAACAATATGCTGTAAAGATGAATTAAATTAACCAAGTAAAATTTTAACACATTTTACAAATATAATTTAGTCAAACCATACATAAAAAATAACTTACAGGCAAAATTCGTTTGCACATTTTTAATTGTTAAAATATAAGCTGGGTTGAATTTTACTCTAACGTGTGTGCTAACACGTTAAACGCTCTTTTACTTAATCTTTAGTGCATCTCACATTGTGCATATTTGTTCAAATATCGAGAGAGATGGAGGGATTATATACTATCCCATGAATAATATTCATTACCAAAAGCATATTAAAAACACTACAGTTACATTCATATTATAAAAGCTCAAGTTAAATACACAGAAATTTCATGAGAGGAGCAAGTAGGAAATGTTAGTAATGTACACAATCGGAAAATTGCCTTTTTTGTTTGTTTGTTTATCCACACTTGAAGAGAGAGAGATATATAAGACTTAATTATCAAAACATGTCAAGTTATAAACACTTCAAACAGCTATGGAAATGTCAATTATTGCATGGAAGAGAGTCGCATAGCAGGTGCCAAAAGGCACTGAATCATTACAAAACAGGAGAAGACAAAATTAGTGAGGTGGTGGAAAAATATACTTCATACTAAGTCAAATAGAATTATGAACTGAAAATTATGTTGACTTAAAGCAACATCATTAAAAAAAAAAAACCTATTCGATAAAATTATAGAAATTAAAATAAAAGTAGTGGGCGTGAACACAGTCTGCCCTTTTAAGATTGCTTAAAATAATTACTTTTTTGGAAGATTATTCATAGTAATGCATTCTATTGGACATTGTATTTATTCCATTGTGATTTTCTTTTTTCTAAAGTGCTGCCATCTACTTTATACTATCACAACTTCCCAATAATTTTGGACTATTTCCGAATTTTTTATATTTTTTAACCTTTTGAGTTTCAAAGAATACCATGAGCAATTGTAAATAAACCATTCATTCATCAAAAGCGAAGGCCTTAGCCTTTCAATTGGCAAACACTTATTGATTTTGAATGAAAGGGAAGGAGGGTCATCAAAATACTGCCCATAAATAATATATACTATCATGTTACAATCATAGAACTAAATATTTTCAGAAATTCAAGAGTTTCTTACTTCCTTTAAAATCTAATAAGAGTTTAGTTACAAGTTTATATCTTTACCAAAAAGATTTAGGGATATTAATTTAGGGTTTTCAGGAGTTTGACGTTAAATAAATTAGAGTAATATAATATGTTTTGTATGATATTCTTTTGTTTTAACTATTCATATAACAAATAAAAGAATTAGTTAAGTAGAAATATTCCAGTCTCTTATGCATATTTTTTTTCTAAATTTAAGATGAATTTTGTGGTGATGAGCATAAATTATGAAGTGAAATCCATATGGTTAAAATTATGGGCCAGATAATTTTATTGATAAATGATTGCTTCAAACATAAAAATATTTTGTTGATTGATAATTTTGGAACAAAATCTCCAATTTATTGAACTGTTAATATTTAAATAAAAAACCAGCCTATATTGATCATTTCTCAATGGGAAAGCAATTAAAAAAATAAATTAATAGGCAAGGTAAAATATAAAATAGACAGCTTGTCACTAACTCACTAATTTGACGACAGCCTTCTATTGATACCCACAGTTAAAAAATTTAAGTATAAAATGTCTTGACGATGTTCTAAAAATTATTAATGAAAATTATTATTAGCTAATAAAATTGTTAAATTCACAAGCATGCTAGTTTACGTTAGTACAAAGATTTGTCCTTGCAAAGCATAGAAATTTTGTCCAACTGTAATTATTTTTTTATTTTTTTAATTTGTGCCCACTAATCTCTTAACTGTAACTTTTGAATAGTTCATAAGCGATTTCTGCTATGCATGCAAATGAAGCATTTGAATTTCTGGCATACCGTTTGCCATCTGATGCTGTGTTATGTGTTGCTCTTGGTTACCAACAGGCACTAACTAGTTTGGGGGAGAGTGGATAACATAGATCTCTATGGTGATATTTAAGCCTTCTCCAGCTTCAAGTCAATAACCAAGCATCAACTATCAAGAAGTTACAGTTAAAGATCAGTGTTTGCACATCTTTAACATAAAACGTTGCTCTAAAATGAATAAAATAAACTAAAAAAAAAAAAATTGTCCTTTTTATTTGACATAGTATAAAGAATATTTCCAAACCTTTCCCAGTTTTTTGTCTTTTGTAAAAAAAAAAAAATAATATTTTGGAAGAAAACACAGAAATCCTTCCATCAACTTGCAGCTATAGAAAAGTAACAAATTGCGAGCGAGTTATCCCACGAAAAAGTTCACAGAAAGTTCTCAGAAGGCAAAACGCAGTCACACACACTTTTACATAGTATGAAACTCATTTTGAAAGGCAAACTCACAAGAACCTGTACTCCAGAATAACTCCACGTGTAAAAAAAAGTCTTGCTTCCCAGAAATGGAAATGTATTATCTTCGGTTCAGTTCAAACCTTATAGCTACAAAGGAAACAATTAAATAACTGATCAATCAGTATTCAGCACAATAAATGTAAATAGTAAGCTTTTATAAATTACAAGTAGGACTGTCTTAAAGATGTAGTTTTCTACTTTAAATAATTCCTTTCATCATTTGTTAAAAAATCAAACTCAAAATGTTAGTAAAAAACAATTGGAATCTCTATGATGGATGTATGAAATACAATTTATCACTAGATCGACCAGTTACATGAGCAAGTTTCATTATATCTTTCAACAATAAAATATAATATCTAACTTGGGTGAACTTCCAAACAGTAGGTTGGTTGGTTTGCATGCACAACAGCCCATTTTTATGCACAATGAGGACTAATCAGGCCGGACTCTACAGCTTAGCGTGGATTCCGAACCACAACGGACATTCACGCCTAAGCCAAGAATCAAACCCGGCACCTTTGGCATGCGAGGCCAGAGCGTTAACTACACAGCCATCAGATGAGCATTTCCAAACAGTATTTTTCTATAAAGAAATTTTAAATGCATAGACTGTGCATGGGTCCTAGTAATGTATTTATTATAAATTAATATTTAGCATGATAATGCATTTTCACACAAACAATTGATACATCATGGATTGAATGACCAGTCAAGCACACTTTATATCATGAATACCTCTCGTTTCCACAGTCTATAATTAATTTTTGCCCTTTTTTTTGTCTTCAAGACAAATTATTCAAAAGAAAAGGATTATAACAATTTAAAATGTATGTTATGTGTTCGTGGATATTACAAATAGTAAAATGAAGGTTTTCGATAACATTTGTAACCAAGAATTCTGGCACTCCTCAAGTAGTTGGTCGATCTGGCGGTAATCACGTCCATCATAGAATATCCAAAGGAACTTTTTTAACATTTCATTTTGTTTTAGAGCAAATAATGAAGAGAATGGACAATTCTCGCATTTTTTAAAAACAAGTGAAATTAGTTAATATTTATGAAGAATTTCTTTCTGATTCCAAATATTCAAACAAAAGTTCTTTAAAAAAAAATCAGTTATTTAAATATTAAGAAAAGAAAATCCACCAAAACAGAGCATATATTTTTATATTCGTTAACATAGCACTGATTCTGTTGTCAGCGAGTGCTTGGAGTTCGCATCTAATTTTAAAAATTAAAAACATCTCTATCAGCAAAATATGTGGAAAATTACGTTTTAAAATTTATTAATTAAAAATGAATGTTAATTAATGCATTCCCGTCCAAATATCTTTTTTTATTCTGATTAAAACAATTTTGGCAACTGGGAAAGAGTTTCAACGTCGGTCGAAATTCTTTCACTTACGGCATTACTATGCAACAGAATGTTGACTTGAAGTGAATACATAATAAATTTAAGCATTCCTGTCCAATTACCTTTTGTGTATTCTGATTAAAACAATTTTGGCCAAAAGAAAGAGTTTTAATAATGATCAGTTAAGTGGGATTTATTAATATTCCTAAACGATTATAGAAACATGTGCAAATAGTAACAGTGACAGTCCCCAAAACTTGATAGAATGCATTGTCATTTCCAATGAACCTATCTACCAAGTTTCAACCAGATCAGAATATAGCAATTGGGTTAATTAGTTAATATAAAGGTTTAAAAAAAAGCTAAAAGGTTTGTTTAATATTAAGTATTTAGCAAAGTTAAAAGCATTGCTAAATACTTAATATTTTCCTATAAAAATAAAAATTTTGATTTTCAAACACATCACACATGGTGCAATTGCAGATGAGCTATTCATCAGAAACGAAGGCCTTAGCCTTTCAATTGGTAAATCATTTATCAAGTCTGGTTTTGTTTCAAGGGAGCAAAAGGGATCAATAGAAAAACACCTTTTAGAAATAATACATAAGATTTCAGATTTATTTTAGAAAATGAAAAGAACATGACCATGCTATGTCTACTAACCAGTTGTAAGAAAATAAAAATTTGAACTTTTTGATTGAACATAATTATATTAGTTTTGAATATTTTCTGTATTTCAGTGAGTTTAAACATTTTTCTTTTTATAGGAAAATATATTGTATTTATCAATGGTGCAAGTGCAAAATAATAATGTCAATACTCACTATCAATAATATCTTGTTTTAACTTGTTAATTTCCATCCGGATATCTACCAAAATTTCTTGTTTTAATCGCTCCATATCATAAGAATCCACACAATTTCCTTTCAAGTTATCCATGTCTCCAATCGATCCTATCCTTTGCCTAGAAACAAGAAATACGAAAAGAGAGGAAAGTATCAAGCAATGAAATATACCAAAAGAGAAGAGCAAAGTGAAAGACAAGCACTAGTGTAGTCCTTTGTAGACAACCATGCTTCAGAAAATCAGATATTGAAATTACTACCAAATTTGTATTTCTTGTTACTTTATTAAGAGGAGTTGGTACCCTAAAATTCATAAATAATTGATTTTGAGTTTATTATTGTTTATCAAAATCAAAATTCTTCTCTTTAAAAGGATACCTCATTTGTAATAATAACTCATTTAAAAGTACTAAAAATAAATTTCGAAGACAAAATTGGTACCTATTAGTGTAAGTAAAGTTTTCTTTAAATGCGTTTTTCTCAAAACTACTTTTTTCATTATTCATGTACCTTTTTCACAGAAACTGCAAAAATTATATTCCTAAAATGTTTACCATATATTCCTTTTATGTATCTGTATATACTAAAGTAAGATTTTGTTGTTATTTTAAAAATGTTTTTTGATTTGGCTGATTTCGGCAAAAAAAACCTTGTAATTTTTAACAAATTTGAGTGACTTCCACGAAAATTCATTAAAAAAAAAAGTAAATAAATTACAATCAAAAGTTACCTTCGGTAGAATAATAAGTGTCTGCTAAATGCACTGAAAAAAGAATTAGGCTTCTATGTCAATTACTTTCTGAGAAAAAGGTACATGATATATGCCAAATTAACATTACCGGTATAAAGGGTACCAACTCCCCTTGACAAAAATATGAACCAACTTAAACCAACATTAATTTATTTTTTTTCAAATAAAATTAGCATGCACATAAATCCATTCTCAGGGTTTATACAGCTTTTGAAAGTAAAAAATAAGTTGTTTTTAAGGACTTTTTAATGATCGTTTAAATTTTCCAATGATTTCATTAATCTGTAGAGACAAAAACTCATTATTTTCTAACACATGAATTCAAAATATTACATTATGAGAATCGAAATCGACAAATAAATAATTAAAATAACCTTTAAATAGAATTTTATTTATAACTTAAATAACTTTTTTTTTATGTTTAATGGAAGTTCATCCAGTTTGGTTGTTTACAGATTATCTGGCGGCGTCAGCAACACGAGGGCTATAATGCGCCGAAACATTCGTCATTTGACAAGCCAACATACATTTACAAATACCCATGCCTTACACGGGACTCGGAACTCGCAACCTCGCGGTCTAAAAGCTAGCTCGCTAACCACTATACCATTTGGTCAGAGGAAGTCCATCCACACTTTGAAGTAAAAAAAAGTGAAGTATTTCTAGATATCAGTGAAAATTGCCATTGAAAATTAAGGAGCCGAGATGAAAAAAAGGACTTTAATAGTCTTTATATAAGGACCTAACAAAAATAAACAGTTCTTAAGGATTGTGCAAGCTCTGATATTCTAAATTATAATATAATGTCAATCATAATACAAAGATTCTAAATTATAATAAAAGTAAGTACTGTTTACAAAAGTATCTTTCTATGGTCGGTTGGTTTGTATACCTCAACAATCTATTTTTGGGCACAATAATGGCTTGTCAGACCAAGACCTCTAGCTTAAAATAAATTCCCAATCCCAATGAGCATTTATGCCTAACCCAAGATTACAACCTGGCATCTTTGGCATGAGTGCTAACCACATTGTCATATATATTTAAGTTCTTCAAGTTAACACTATACATTGTAAATTAAATTTTGTGAGAATAATCATTTTTTTTTACACTTAAATATTCTCAAACTCAGTCATTTTAAAAGGATACTATGGTTTTTATGATATTCAAAATTACTTCTTAACTACTATGTTAATTTTTTTAAAGTTACATGGTGAAAAGAGATTGTTACTGAAAAACTTTCAACGACTTTTGCTTTTGCAAGAGCATGTATTTTTTTTCTCACTAGAAATAACTTCAGTTTGAACCAATCAAAAATTTTTAAGGCAATTTAAAAAGCGTATAATACAAGGAAGAGAATCTATTAGGATCAAATACATCCAGGTGTGTGGCAACTCTGTTTATCGAGTTTTTTCAAAACCATTCATGCCAGTAAGTAACAAATGTGGTTTATCTTATGGCCAACTAAAGTTGGATTACCCACTGATAATATATCCATGAGTAAGTAATCAAAAGAAATAGTTATCAATAGTATATCTAGATTACACCAAACTAATCAGATATATGTGAAAAAAAAAGGAAAAAAAATACCTTCGACCACTCTTCGGTGATTCCAATCCCGAATTTGCACCATTGCCGTTTGCGCCATTTTTATCCCACTTTTTATCTGCATCAGAATCCTGCAGAAGAAGTGCTAAGTGAATATTAATGGGAAAAAAGGACTAGGACTTAAAAAGTATCACCAGGCCTGTTTTTTTTTTTTTTCCCCTCCCACAATAGCTGCCAAAGTAATGCTTTAAAATACTTAATAATATTGTTGCATTGATGGGTTCAAAAGATTTGAAGCCAAAGCAGATCAAAACTTGCAGATATTTATTCCAATATCACTCTTCACAGATTCCTTTACAACTCCAGAACTTCTCGTTCTAGTAGACACAATACAGCTCTTTTCACAACAATAGAGCACAAAACAGCAGTTAAAAACTTGACAAGACAACTGCTAAATCACTGCAAAAGACAATGCAATACAGTTCGCTTTCGGAACTCTCTGAATGCTCACTGAGATTCAGTATCTCAATTCAGTAATTCCAGTCAACTCACTAGTCAACTAACCCAGTCAGCAACTGACTGAACTAACAACTAACTCCCCCGCTCGCTTGGCCGGCTTATATAGGAATCAAACCTTCTTGAAATTTCTAGAGGTAGATATTTGGAGAACTTTCTAGATCGTAGTCGAAAAGTCCTATACATGTACATGGGGACCGAAAATGTCGCCAAGTTTGGCGACAAAAATTAGTCGCCAAAACCGTCGCCAATTTGGCGAGATTGCCATTACCATAATGTTAAATGCCCTGCTCCTTGTAAAACTTGCTTCCCAGCGTTACCTCTGTAAAACTCGTTATGAAGCATCAAGAGACTCATTGCAGGGAAACAAACTATTGCATTGCCTTATGCGAAATGTACAGAAATTTATCTATTTACAAAATTAACACTACGAAATATTTACAATATAGAAAAATTCATAACAATATTTTACCAATTATAAAAACAGTAATGAAAGATCATTAATACAATTTTATAGGAAAATAACCAGTGTTTTCTTCCCAATATCTAAAAAATAATAATAAACTAATTTATAAAAACCTTACCACCCAGTTACATCCACTCCAAGTTTTGTTTTTGATCTTTTAAAACTGTCATTATATCTGCTATACAAATTCATATGTTTTAAAGCTGATATTGGGGGGGAAAAACACCCATGTCTATAAGGCAGGAAACAGCATGGCAATTAATACGATGTAACATTACTAAAGCAATTTTGTGCAAATTATGTGTATGTGAATTTTGAAATTAGTTGACACAAATTACTTCAAGACAAGTAAAACTTAAGACATATAAAGAATGACAAGGAGGTGATAGTCTACTTGCCAAAATGGTTAATTATATTGTTAGAAAATTCTGGTCTTATAGCCAAAATGACTGCAATGAGATATATAAAACGCGACTAAATTAACTAGCAGATAACTGCTTTAAGTTTGTTCTGTGTTCAAAATATATTTCAGTTAACTCTTTAAACTAATACCGTATGCAGCAATATGACAATTACGGCATATTTAGAATCAGAATTAGAAAATCTACTCACCACACCGCCCTGTGAACTTTCCGCTTGGGCTCGCCTAAAAAATAAGCATATTTTAGAAATAAAATTATAACAAATAAAAATACTGATTTCATGTTCATTAAAGTATCAAATGAAAGAACATTTTGAATTTCCCTGACATCCCAATTTGAATTTCCCCAATCATTGCTACTTTTAGAATACTAATTACAAACAAAATTTTAAGAAATTCATCGGAAAAAAAACTAAAATTAACAATACATTTATTAAAAATACTAAATTAAAGATTAAATAATCAATAAAAACAAATTTTAAAATTTTATTTTTTATACTGAATGGTTTATCAAAATAGAAAAAAAATTATGTGAAAATGACAAATAGGAGCAGACAAAATTGGGAAAATGCAGTTCTGGAATTTATTATTACTTCCCTAACTTTTAGATGAAAAATATTAACTTTTCTAATATTATATCATTATGAAGATAAATCCCAGATGTTATGAGAATAAATTCCTGATATTTCCTGAATTACCAATCTTCCTGTTTCGCTGCACAGCCAGTTCAATACAAATATAAATGCTAATTACTAGAAGTCACTAAAATTGGTAGTTTTAAAGAACTAATATCAAATGCTAATGCGAGTATTAGAAAACAGGTATTATTATCACACTTTATGTAATTTTTATCAAATAAATAATTTAAAAGGAAATGTTCTAAAACAGAAAATGTTACAATCTGCGTTTGAAATATTTTATGTATGTAAAATGTAATTACTCTAAAAACTAAGACTCTAACACGATTTCATGATTTGGTCCATTTGGCAAACAGAAAATTAATATCATTTTAATAGCATTCAAGTCAATTTCTTTGACTTTGTTCAAATGCCACCACTTATCATATTAAACACTTCAAATTTGAAGAGTAATTAAGCATAGTCAAAACATAAAAGTCGCTGAACGTAAAGAAATTTTTAGTTTTGAAATATTGGCAATGTTTAGATAAATGGCAAAATTGCTAAAATAAAGTATTTTTGGATTGGCCAAAAGTCAGTGTATTAGAGCTGCTCAGAGTAAAAATAGTGAATAGGATCAAATGCTCTACAATTTCATAGTATTTTTTAAAAAATCTGCAATACATTTGGCATTGATACTAAGGCTATGCATCCAAATATTAATATAACTAGGGGTGTGAAACATTGCACAACTTTCAATTACATTATAATACTGACGTCATTTACTGTTTTTATATTTTCAACATTCATTTAGCAAAAATGGCCAGTTTGCGATATTTTTTTAGCTAATTCTTGTATGGATCCTTTAAAAAAAAAAAAAAAACTCCACCAAAAAGGTGATTTTGGCGATATACTTTTCGATAATTCTTATAATATCCTTTCTTATAAGTGAAACAGAGGAGAGAAGAAAAAACAATCGCTGATGAGGTATGCTCAAGGAAAGAGAACCCTGTGTTCAAGGCATTCGTTTTTCAACTTTTCACGCCACTAAAGAATTTTTACAGGAATTTCAGAGGTGGAGATGTTTAGAACATCTTAAAAGGCATTATCACCGCGATTTTGAACAAAATCGTTAGAGACGTTTTTTTAGCAATTACTGAAAAACAGGATTTTTTCAATGGCAGCTACCTTATGCGCATGCACGAATTTAACAAAACCTTCATGGTAGGACCCTGTGTCATAATTAACCCACACACCAAATTTGAACATTGTAGGTCAATTTGTTCGGGAGTTATGCTGACCACATACACGCAGACATTTTTTCTAGATCACTTTTTGAAATCCAAATGTTCCAAAAGGTGAAGAAACGCAATTTTTTTTTTTTTGTTGACCAAATACTATACTTTCATTACCTATGTATACATATGGGTAATTGAAAGTAAAAACTATTATCAGTGTGGGAAAAGTTAAGAACTTGAGTATGTACCTGCGTGCTAACGTTTTTGCCATTTCATCCATCATGCTAGCCATGCCAGAGGGGGGTCCTGGGGTTTTATTGTTGGCTTCGTTGCTTGCTTCCGTCTAAAATTAAAGCATTCATAAAATAACATAACTTCTATGCAAAGGGCATAAAAATAACATAACTTCTATGCAAAGGGCATAAAAATAACATAAATGTCACAAAATTATTAAAAGTTCCGATATGAAATACCAGTTTTAAAAACAAAATACATTTAAAAGAGGAAATAACAGAACCCATAAAAACAAAGCTTTTAAAAAACCCTTTAAATGCATTGTCAATTTTTATATTCATGAACATAGAGCCGATATCAAAAACATTTTTATCAGTAAAATGTGCGGTAAACTACTTTTAAAAATGTATTTATTAAAAAAGTAAATGAATTTATACACTTGCATCCAAATATCTTTTGTTCATTCTGATTAAAACAATTTTATTATTCATTATAATAGTTTTGATAAGAGGAAAGAGTTTCATCCGTTAAATGCTATTTCAGCACAATTGGATAACGTCAAGTTGGTTTTTTAGTATTCCATAAAGCTTTCAGTGACAGTGACAACTTCCAAAATTTAATAGAATGCATTGTCATCAACATCGAATCTATCTACCAAATTTCAGTCCGATTGGATGACAGCAAGGGGGTTAATTAGACTTCCGCAGATTCTCCTCCCATCAACAAACAAACAAACACACAAAATCAATGTTAATATAAAGAATTTAAAAACGTTATAGTTCTTAATGAGTATTACTAAGTGTCAAAAAAATTTAGAAATTACTTCTATCTGCATAGCCTTTGATTTTAGACAAATAATAAAAAAAAACTCAAGTATTTCTACAGATTACATTTTATAAAAGGGAATCTTAGAAAATGAATATTAAATACAATTAATAAATAGAATACATAGATTTCGTTTTAAGAAAGAATGCCATTCATTCCATTCCTAACCAAATAGGAACAGAATGACCAATTACAAGATTCCCATTCAAATCACAGAATGAAAACCAATGACTTTTGAGGACCAAAATAATGTTTTTAAGGACCTTTGAAAATTTGTTTTCAGGCATCATGTCTATAAATAAATTCTTAATATAGTATATGCTACCAAAAAAGTTGAAAGTTGGTGCATGTGTAATACAAATATGTTAGAGAATTCCAATACAGTGTGGATAAGTGGCGGTCACATGAGAATATCAAGACTGAGTTGTATTTTTAAAAATTTTGCAGTTGGGCACACAACACCCACAAAAATTAAGGACTTTTAAGGACCTCTAAGTATTTTCAAGGACTTTTAAGCACCTCTAAGCATTTTCAAGTACGTTCAAAGCCTTGAAAACAAGTTGAAAAATACTGAGCACTTTTAATGACATAGGAAATTCTGTATTAGGTTAGGAACAGAACTGGTAAACCTAATATTTCGTTTTCCTGATAACTATTGCTTTGATACAAATTTTTGTTATGCCAAGTACTATAACAACAGTACTGCTGTCACAAGCTGAAAGGCCCTAAATCCCCAAAACAATTTTAATGCATAAATTTTGACACAAATTCGATTAAATCTTGGAAAATAATCTTTTTATTTCATTGAATTGCTTAAGTTCTTAGGTCATACAAACTTATACAACAATAAAAAAAAAAAGTATGTGATCACAAAGGATGAACGTAAAAAATTTCATAATATGCATTTGAAATTTTTTGGTTTTAGGGCTTTTTAACTTATGGCGACAGAGTAATAAAAGATCATTATTTTACTTTCAAATTTTGTTAACAAGTGTTTTTTTTTTAAATCTTTTTTAAAAAGTTTGATTATAAAAACCACCATTTCAACTCTAAAACAACAAAAAGTTATTACCCCCTTCAGATTTAAAGCTATTAATGATATTTTACTACTGCTTTTTTACAAAATACAAATGATTTATTTTTAAGCAATACACTTCTACAAAAATTTTGGGCAAAAAATGAATTAAGTCAATGGAGCAGGGACAGGTTGGCAATTCCTTTTAAGAAAAAATTAAAAGCAAGCCCAAGTAGTCGTAGATAATTACATTTTGTTTAGGTCCAAATGACAGTTATTGACTTGACGTTATTGCAAAACAGGGATTTGCCAGAGTGCAAAAGTATAGCTAAAATACATTACTTGTAAGCAGTGAGAACAAGTTGCAAATGCTTCAAGTTGGGCATTGACAGAGATATGCTCTAGTGCCCTAACATTTATTTGGCCAAGTGGTGGATCTAATGGGCAACTTTCCAACAAAATGAATGACGTTCTCTTTTTACAGTGAGGTGTTGTTGCTATTTTAAGAACTTTCCTTTTGGTTATGATACATCAAGAAAAGGCCAAAAAAAGCTTGATATGACAACATACTAAGAACTAATTCTATGAACGAAAGAAATTAAAATCAAAGAATTAAAAATTTTACATATTAATTTTTCTTTATATTTTTTTTTTTTTATTTAAAATTAAAAGTAAAGATTTATCAGCAACAGAAGAAAACCTTCAAAAGGATAGGATGAAAGAGTTTAAATAGTTTGTATATCAATACAATATTATTACAATTCATTATAAACATCAAATATTAGGCAGAGGATTTAGTCAAAGAATAAATTAATTGAATTCTTTAAATGTAAACTGTATCTGAAACCACATAGTTTGCAATACATAATTGTAATTCCTCAATTGCATAAAAAATACAGTAATACTGTAACAAAAAATAGTTAAGTTATGAACCAACAAAAACTTGACTCTAAATAGAATGCAATATTATTTGTCAAAAGAATAATTATTCACAGGTAGTAAATCACAACTTCTTTGTTCACAAAGAATTCTACAATAATTCCAAATTATAGATTGACTGAACCCTGATTTATACCAGAAGAGAACTCTGATTTATACCAACAGAAAATTAAGGCAGATTTACACATTGTCAGTGGCTGGAATGCCAACTGGTAAGTTGATTAGAAAGTCACTGTCAAGCATTGATTGGAATGTCAGCTATACGTTTACACAGTTTCAGCAACTGGAACAATCCAGCTATTAACCAAGTACTGGGCACTAGGCCTGGGCGATGTTAACATTTCTGCATCGTGATATATCGGGAAGCAAACATCACGATGTCACGATACATCGCGATGTGAACTATATATTTTTTACATAATACTATAAAACAACGTTTTCATAACGCGCTATATAGCCGAAAGTTATGCTTACTAAGCTAATTTATTATTATCCAGGAAAGGATGGGGAGGGGGGGGGGGAACAAGTGCACTTCATGACAGTGCACATGTTACTTTAGTTATTGGATATTCTTAATTATTAAATCAAAAACACACTTTATAATGAATATTGTATTACTTACTAGTACAATATAACTATTAAACAATAAAAATAAAATTAATGCATAACATTTAAAATTCTAATTATCTTTATTTTGTGCCAAAAAAGTCAGCATTTCCGCATTGTTAAGAAGCAAGTTGGATTGAGTAATTAATCTAATGGAAATAAACTTTAATTAAATTGTACAAACTGAAAAAAAATTATAAAACATTTATTTACTTACGAGTCAGAATAGAAAATCCTTCAACGTAAATGGGAAAAAAATCGTTTATAAGTATTTAAGCAATCTAACTAGAGAAACAACTACGCCAAAGCCACGTACGTCAGTGCCACGACACCGATATAACCAACCATCATAGTAATAAATAACCTGATTATCTTAACTGAGTAAGATAGTCAATAGACATAATTTACTGCGCTAGAATACCGAAATCCCCTTGAGTTAACAAATAAAGCAAAGCTCTCAAAGGGTAAAAATGTTTGATAAAAAAAAAAATCCTAAACAAAAAGTCTAGGAAATACTCAATTGAATTCCGAAAATAGAATATCAAGGTCTTATATCTGATGACAAATTAGATAAAAATCAAAACGTTTTTCAAGAGTTGAGAGAACAACAAAAAAATTTTCAAACAATAAAAGGAATACTTCTTTCATTGAATCTCCAATATTACTAGACTACTGTCGCTTCAATACTCAGCTATAAAAACGAAGTTGGAAATAAACGCGAGACCTAAAAAAAAAAAAAAAAAAAAAAAAAAAAAAAAAAAAAAAAAAAAAAACATAGTAAAATTGAATTATAGTTTCAAAATGTCATACATGCTTTTTTTCCCCTTGAAATTTGCACTTTTTTCCAACTTTATTTGAAATTTCAAAAGGCAGGGGATGCAAAAGTGAATGCAACATGTATGAGTGATTAAGTGCACAAAGCCGTATGTGGCGCTTTGTTTCTATACAATCTTGTAAACATCGTACATACCGAAGATACGATTAACAGGATGCCGATGAAGTATCGCCCCAGGAAAATCAAATGGAAATCTTCTCAAACGGCGCGGTGTTCTGTTACAGGACGTTTCTATACAATCTTGGAGACACCGCGCATATACAGGGTGGATTACTGCGATGTGTTAAAGTATCGTGTTTCATACAGCGCGGTGTCGACGGTTTCAATACGTTTCAATAGTATCTTAGAAACCACGCGCATCAATCGTGGCATCGCGGCTCTTCGTCCTTGAAGTGCTAGGAAATAATCGCTCTCTCGTCAAAAAAGATCGTGATGTATCGGTTATGCGAAAATAGCGACATCTGTTTGACGATGTTGATTTCCCACCGGTTTTAGACGATATATTGATACATCGCCCAAGCCTACTGGGCACCCTGTTGGTGATCACAGGAGAGTGCAGAAGATTGGACGTCGGGAGTTGTAGCACCAGCAAACAGAAAATTTTTGATCTACTGGAGCCACCAGCTAATGACTATAACAAGAAAAACTAGCTACTGCTAGGTAGAATGAAGCATTTCCATAATGCTAAAGCTGGTATTTAAAGACTGGTAACACACAAATTAGATTATACATAGACTTGCTGACATTCCACTACTTTTTGAAAAGTTCTGTAACAATTTAACTGCTGGTACTACTTTAAAGTTTGTAGCTTTGCTACTAATGGACCTTATGGAACGATGATGCTACAGCTCTTCCTAAATGTCTGACATCACGAACGCACAAGTTAATTTAAGTTTATTATTATGGGAATGCTTTCAAAGTTCATTATTCTAATTTAAAAACCTATCTTTGAAGGATTTTGTTTTAGATCGGTCAAGAGATTGATGACAAGACAAAGTCCCAATGCAGATGATGCTAATTTTCATTACCTGTAATTTACAACAACTATGAACTTGGTTCTACTTTAGAACTCAATACTTTTCACTGTCCTCGATATTGCATGAAGAACTTGGCGCTTTTTTACAGAGATGTTTTTGTTGCAATTAGAATATTACAATTTACAAAATACTTAAACTAAACTCAGTGGTCTGCTGTGCCCAACATTGATATAGATAAACAACTGGATAGACTGCTCTGATGGCAACGCAAGGCGAAAAATGTGCAGGCAGAAATATTTGCTTTCCTGTCAATGGTGGAAGGATTTCCTTAATCATCGTTAATTGCTGCATTGCATATAATTGCAACAACAGCAGCAAGTAAAAAATAGTCATTCAAATATGTTAATGTATTTTTTATTATTATTATTTATTTTTGAAAAATATCTAAAATGACCCTTCTAACGATCACTTGTGGTTAATTATTGATCACTTACATGGCAATTATATCCATAAATAATATATTTTAAATTCAGAACAAATAGTATTATGATCTAGAATAAAACACTTGATTTATATTTATTTAATCCTTGTTTTTATTCATTTCCAAGGGCACTTGGCAAAGAAATGGGAAAAGAAAGCGAAATTAAAACTCTACTTGTTCACTCATTTAATAATTAAAATAATTACTTTGTTTATTTATAACTGGATAATTTGTTTTAGATATGTTTTATTTAATCTATGTTTTTATACGTTTTCATGAACATTCAGTAATTGTATTAAAAAAAAAGGGAGATGGAATGGAAATTGAAACAATAACTCAAAATGCTAGTGTTCTGTTCTAAATTTATTTAATAATGAAACTGCGGACGGCAAAGTTTATCAGTTTCTTTATTACCTACGTATTTATTTAAAAAAATAAGTCTTTTTTAACTGTTTGTTGGAATTCGAAGTCCCACCAAACTGTCGAAAGCAATTTGTATTTCAGTTTCATTTCTGTTTATAAATGTAACCCTTGAATTTTAGAGAGAAATTGTGTCTCTTCATGCAATCATTTACAAATGCTTGTACTAAATTAAAGAAGTTTATTTTATTTAAATATTTTTATTAGGAGAAAGTGAAGTGCTTATGTGTCAGGAAGGCACAGGTTTCTTCATAGTTTTCAAATTCTCAAATTTCATCTCTTAGAATACACTTTATTATTTATTGTAAAATGCATTCGGATTTTACTCTATACTTGTTTAAATGAATTGTTGTATATTAGATGGATTTATTGAGTAAATATTAAACTGATTAAATTAGTTTCATTGGCAAATAATTTTGATTTAGTATTTAAGCTAAAATGGTACTGACTTGGTACATACATTAATCCAGTTGGTCAATTTTATTTTACAAGAAATCCCAATTTTTATAAATTAATGTACTAAAATTAAGATTTTTTCAGAGACCCACTTCAGAATTAATGCATCAAATACATGTCTTTGACTTGCAATAAACAAGTTTCAAAACCTGTATCTTTAAATTTATAAGTTATATAATAATATTGAGTATGAGAAATTAATATAGTATAGTTTGCCTTTGAAACTTAAATTGCCTTTTATATTACATTAGTTATAGTATAAATGAATTTGCATTTTGCAATCTTATTATTACTTATTTTCAACTGGTTTACTGTATTTCTTCAACTATCTTTAATTTCTACTTCTAAAATAAATACATTTTTAAAGTCTATTTTCATTTGTTTACTGTATTCTAATAACTTGCACATAATAATTTATTTTTAAAACATTCAATTTATGTCACTTAAAATTTAAAGAATTAAATTCAAATCAATAAAGATAAAACACGTTTACAGATATCGACAGTAACTAATCTCAAATGTTTGCTCCAAATGTACAAATCCTACACTTAGAATTATTTTGATCAGTTTTATTTATTGGTTAAACTATTTTCTTCAAATATGTTTTATTCTTAATTTTATTTTGCTTGCAAAATATCAAAAGTAACGCGAATATACCATAGAGATAAAAAAAAATCCACATCAGCAATATAAATTCCTCCATCCAAGCATCTCGCTTCCGCGGTGGCAACGGCTCATTTCCCCAGCGTTTAGCAGTCTATCCAGTTGTTTATCTACTTTGATGGTGCCTAATCCAGTTTACTTGACCATGGGTCCAGGTATGCCATACAGCAATGTTCCGGTCAGATGGCCAGTCTGACATGGAACCCCCAGTGTTTAGTTCCTAAGCATGCTTGGTTCTCATTGAATCGACCCACTTGAGGATGAAAGGATGAGTCAACCTCGCCCGGATCGAATCGCTGAGTGCACTGCTACGCCACAGCTCAGCGGTTCGATCCAGTGGTACCACTGCACCTCTGGGCTTCTTACAAAATACTTACACTGCTTTAAATTTTTTTAAACTATTAAGTTCTAAGAGGAAATAATTAAAAATAAACTCACTTTGTTAGTCTTCTTCAGTTTTGCATTAGCCAGCGCAGAAGCCAGTGACATATTCCCCATGTTGGGTCTCTGCATAGACGACCCCGGTGGAGGTGGGGGGCACGGGGGCCCAGTGTTGAACCCCAACCCCATGGGCGGGGCTGGTGGCGGTGGAGGTCCTGCAGGTATCTGTGGAGTGGGCATTGGAGGCAGGCCACCTCCCATGGAGGCGGGTGGTGGTGGTGGAGGAGGGGGAGGAGGAGGTGGTGTAGGCTGGGTAGGGGGAGTGGGGGGCTGTGGAGGAGCAGGAGGTGCACAGTTGGGTGCAGCAGAGCGGTGGAGGGTGTTGTTGGGAGATCCCATCTGGCCATTCACTGAGGAGAAAGGGTATTAAGTGATTATACGGTTACAGTTGCTATGGAAATTTGTTTAACATATTTTTAACTTTAACCTTTAGACTACTAACAGGATACATATATCCTGTTAGAATATTATTATTGGTAGTTATTATTATTATAGTTTGGTTGGTTCGTATGTTCAATGACTAATTTTTATTGCATGATAACGGCTAATCAAGCGGGGACCTAAAACTTAATGTGGATTCCGAACCACAACAAACATCCATGCCCAACCCCATGATTTGAATTCAGCACCTTTGACAGGCAAGGACAGAGAGTGCTAACCACACAGCTGTCAGGTGTGTGAAAATATTATAGGAAATATTATCATTTTTAAGCTATTTCTTTTTTATTTTGAAACATTAACTTTTGTTAGGATCTTTTTTACTTATAGTTACTTAAAGTTTACTTGTAATCTGGTAGGTGAATTCTTATTTCATAAAAAATAATAAATTTTTAAATATATATTAAGATTTACCCAAGTTAAAATAATAATAATAATTAAACTCTTTATTCTTGTATTCTTCTTTATGTATGTACACACTGGAACTACCGTTTTCTTAGATCATAATTATGGGATAAAATCTAAACATCAATGAAATTTTACCAATTCTAAAATTCATTGAATGTTGTCTTTTTGGTTCAAAGAATGTATTGATAAGATATTTATTGTTTTTTCGCTTGCCTAGAATACACGATCCCAGCTAGTAGTACAAGTAGATCACATTGTCCCATTCTTCTAAATTCCTCCCCCTTCATAATATGATTATGATTAAGTACGACTAATTTCAACAGAGCCTATCTTACACACTTATGTTGAAAATAGACTCAGATTCAAATAGCAGTCTAAAGGTAAAAGTTAAAGTGTACAATTCAACAAGTACCAAATATGTAAATACTTTAATTATTACCAATCCAATTAATGACACCTCTCCTTAGCACA
The DNA here is from genome assembly GCA_963978545.1 of Linyphia triangularis. Taxonomy (NCBI): domain Eukaryota; kingdom Metazoa; phylum Arthropoda; class Arachnida; order Araneae; family Linyphiidae; genus Linyphia; species Linyphia triangularis. The sequence continues at coordinate 11,821,037 of OZ021728.1, forward strand.
TGAGAACATAGACCAACTGGTATCCACAATTATTATTTCTTGACTAAAATCACTTGGGATGTTTTTTTGCTTTCAGTTTTTCTCCCTTTTCCAACTATTATAAAGGTTTGTGAAGGTCGAAAGACTTTACAGTATGTTTTCAATATTCTAGAGATGTCATTATGACAACAAAAAGCAGTCCTGAAACAATCTGACGTAGATCGGGGAAGTGCATGGAAGCAAAGGTTCCATAATTTTGTAACCATGGCAAAGAAAAATATCACGTCGTGGAACGCAAAATTCAAATTAGTTCATCAGATTTGATTCAAATGATAATTTTTCATCCAGTCTAGAATTTTACACATCAGTAGAGTTGATTGTTAGTTTGGATTTAACTGTTTTTAGTTGAAACTTTTTTATTTTTCAAAAATCCAAAAATACTTTTCTTGGAATATTTTTTAAAAAGTTGAACATTACGCCTTTCATGATTTAATCTAAGCAATATGTTAGTGCATTTTTATCTGACTTTTAAAAACTTTTTTTTACAATTTTATTCTAAAATTTTTTGTAGTTTCCATATAATTTCACATTATGGTCCTCGAACTCTTAAAAATTTAAACATATAAATGTTTTTTTCTATTTGGTTATGTTACTGAATTGAAGCCATAGGAGACTTAACAATCACCATAGAGATCTAAGAAACCAACTATCCCCTAAACTAGTTAGTGTCTGTCAGTAACCAAGATCAACCTAACAAAGAACTAAATGGGGGACAGTATGGTGGCTAATCAATTGGTTTCACCTGTATGCAGATCAGGAACCCCTTTCGAGTTATCTTGAAGTCACAGTTATAGACTGAGAGCAGGGGTGTAGTGGAGCGGGAACGGCGATCCTTTACCTTTTTAGAAGGCGGAACGGCTTTCCCTTACCTAATTATATTTTTCTTCCCCATTACGTGACATTAAACGCAAAGTCCAGAAAGAAAATGAAAAGGTTCTTTCGTAAGAACTATGCTGTCTTTTTTTATCTGAAATTCAGAGCTAAGCAAGCAAGTTCAAGTATTTGCAAACACTTGAGAGAGGCGCGGCAACCCACACATACGCCCATTCCATCAACAAGCCGACACATGCATTAAACTCCCCCTCCTCCCCCTCTCCTACATGGTGTTGAACTGTATTAAGTAGTCTTTCAATGTTTCAATACTCCTTCATTAGAACTATGATTCATCCAATGCATATTATCTTCTTCATCATCTGTATTTGTGGATGAATTCCAGAAGTCAAAATTGCATGGTTCTTCATACAAAAATTGACGCCAACTCTCCTCATTTTTAAACAACAAAACTGCGGTCTGGCAGTTCTTTGCGCCCTTTCCTTGAAAAATGTTTCTCTTATAATTTTAACGGGACCGCTAATCGATTTCCTAACATAAGTAATATATATATATATATTTTCTAATTTTTTATATCACCCACGTGTTTTGAAATTACGGAATCATGCATTTATATTGGATCGCCAGATATTGGGATAATCAAACTGATACGTTGTTTGAAAATGCAAAATGTATTCAAAACAGTATTGATTTTGTAACTCCTGCTTACTTTAACTCAATACATACAAATAATGGAAATGGGTGGCCTCAGAAAGGTGCATGGGGGGGATGCTTTCATTCCCCTCCCTAATAGTTACTTAAATTCTTATAAAAGTGGAGAAAAGGGTAAAATTCACCGGAAAAAATAAACTGTGTGCCCTTTTATAATAGATTTTATATTTGTCATAGTGAGAAGGAAAAAAGTTTTGAAAAATCAAAGTTAGGAGAAAAAAAAAAAATGTTCCTTGGAACCTACAAATAATGCTGCCGAAACTCGTGCTAATGAATCTATTCTTTTCCAAAAAGTGAAGATATTCATATTTGCTTTGAGGATATATAATTCACTTTCCTTAATATAAAATTGATGCTTATGGTTTTGCAAAAATGGGTATAATACATCGGAATCGGGCTGTGAAATAGTAAGAAAGCAATTGAAATGTATTTTAAAATTCAAAAGTAAATTGCTTTTCAGTTTGAGAATGGGAAAGCTTACATTTACAGTTATTTCAAAGTTTATTCCAAAAAAAAATCTTATTATCTTAAAAAAAAAAAAAAAAAATCTTTTTACACCAAGTTTAAAAAAAAAAAAATTATATACAGTGGTAGCGGTAAGCGGAGGAAATTGTCCACGATATTTTTTAAATTCCAGTGATTTTGATGACAGTATCATATAAAGAAACCAGGAATGTTCCAAGCAAATCTATACATCAATCAAGTGATGAGTCTATATTTTTAACATGGATTCCGAATCATAACGAACATACACGGCTTAGCACGGGATTCGTACGCGGCAACTTTGCCATGCGTAGGATAGAGCTCTAACCACACAGCCATCAGGTCGAAACTTATGCTAATCCTCAGGCATTCCTCGAATGGAAATTTTTCTGAATGAAAATTGTTTAAGAAATCATGTAAATAATCTGTTTAAAATGAATTGTAGATAATCCGTTTAAAAATTGCTTAAAAAAATCTATTTAAAAATGTGTATCAATAATACGTTTGAAAATATCTTCTAATCCATTTGTAAAGTGTCAAACAATCGGTTAAAATGGGTTATGCAAAGCAAATTGTTAAAAAATCCAGATAACTTAATAGTTTTAAAAAGATATTTAAATAAAAAAAAAAGTCTAAGCACACGTTTTTCTTTTCAATTTTGAGGAGCTCATTATCTGTTTTGAAATTATTAAAGTAAAATCAAGAAAGTTATTTTTTCTTAATTGTAATTCCCCCCCCCCCCCCCCCCCTTCTCCCCATCCCCAAACACATAGAAAAAACCCAAAAGAATAAGTTTGTAATGACGCGAGATAGCGTTCCCATACCTTTTTATTTTACACTACACTACAGACTGAGAGGGGACTGCAAGTTTAAGTACCCTAACAAACATCATTCTGAATTTTTTACAGAACGTGGAGAAGAGTTAGTAGATTACGAATCCACTGGTCTGACGTGACAAAAATGGCCGAAACTGGTCAAAAATCGACTTTAAATGAGTTGAACTAAATCCATAACCAAATATGTCATAACTGGCCAAAAAATAAAGACATTTTTTCTGGTAACCCACTGCACTTTGATTTTCAATGAGGAACAGCGCAGACAATTTCTGTTCCCAGTCTCAGAAAACTTGCACCTTTTATAAGAAAGCTGAATTGGCAATATCAGTTACATCATTAGTAATGTAATATCCACTGCCAACTTGGCTCACTTTTAAAAGATGCAAGTAAACTGTTGCCAGATATCTGAATCATCTACAACTTTTTCAATTGAAAATCAAACTGCGATGGGTTACCAAATAAAAAAGAATGCTCATTATTTGGCAATTGGATTCAGTTTAACTCATTCAAAGTCGATTTTTGACCAGTTTTGGCCATTTTTGCCATAGCAAACCAGTGGATTCTTCTCCACATTCTGTAAAAAATTCAGAATGACTATTGGAGATCAGTAATAGAAATGAATGAGCAACCCAAGAATCAGTCCAATACTTGTCAAAACAGATGAAGACACAATCGGCACAAACAGATAACTTAAAATGCATGGGATTTCATGACTAAACTCTGTTGAAGTATTTCAAATTAAGATGAAATTTTAAATATTCTACCTGCATTATTTCCATATTGTACTTGATGAGGCATTCGGTTTGAATCATTATCAGACCTGAAATATAAACAGCTTTATTAAAATATGTAATTTTCTTTAAATTAAAGATTGTTAAAGGATAATGAGTTTTACTTCAATATCATATTTATGTCAGTGCAACTTAAGTATGAGTTTTTACACCAACATAAAAGTATTCTAAATTCTAAGCTCTAGTACTTCTTTTGTGGAAATACTGCAAATATTATAGGAAACATTATCATTGTTAATATTTCAAAATAAAAAAGAAATAGCTTAACTTTTGTTAGGATCTTTTTTGGAATGGAAATGCATTTTTTAAAAACAAAATGAAAAATATTTTTTTACTTGATAGTATTAAATTTGAAATCGAGAAAAAAGCTTTTTAGTAAAATAATTTCTTCTTCATTTCCTAACATTCTACAAGTAAAATAATTAAGATTTTTTATATAGTTGCAATAGTATGTATAAAATATTTTAGAAAACATTAACTTTTGTTAGGATTTTGTTTACTTATAGTTACTTAATTTAGATTGTTTTAATTTAAACTTTTACTCTTTATGCACGTTCACATTAGAATTATCATTTTCTTGCATTATAATTTTATATACAGCATAAGAATTTGACAATGAAACCGATGTTTGAAGGTTGGATAGCTATGTTTAATATAATTGCATAGCTTGAGCAATAATGAAGATTATTCATTATAGCAACGGGCTGTTAGGGTGAAAATTATAAAAACAAAGTTTTTATTATAAATTCTTTATACACATTGGATTCATAGACATCAATTCAGTGTAATTGACTAACCTTTTTTTACCAAAAACTTGATACAACACATTGGCATCACCTATAAGCCAAATTACAGTTCTATTGGATGACAGTACGTAGATCAATTAGCACACAAGATTTTGTCCACCATAAAAAAAAAGTTAATATTAAGTATTTAAAAAGAGTTAAATGACATTGTTTTTTTTCTTCTTTTGCCATATGTTGTTAATCTTAACAGAGGAAGTCTTCTGTCATTAAATATCATTATTTAATAACTATATTACTTGTATATATTTAATTTAGGTTATTTAGTTACTATATTTGGTTACTTATGTTTGCACACTGTTGGATTCTACAAAATTTTTCAGCTTGCATTATGTATTGCATTTTTTTAGTACGATTGTCAAACACTGTGTCAACTTTGTACATTGTATTGTATTATTATGTATGAATCCTGCAACTACTGTATATTGTATGTATGATTCTGTAACTATTGTATATTGTATGTATGATCCTGTAACTATTGTATGCAAATTCTATTTCTATATACTTGTATATATTTTTTACTCGACCAACCCTGTTGGGCCTTGAGCCTGTTGTTGGTCTTAAAATTTGCATTCGTATAAATTGTACATGCTTGAACATGGTTTTGTAACTGGAACTGACGTTTGAAGAGACACAAGTGTAAAAGCCGTCTTTTAGTGACAGCCCCTAAAACAAGATTGCATTGTGATTGACAACGATTCTGCCTGCCAAATTTCAATGATAAGATGTAAGCAAGTGGGTAAATTAGCCACATGAAGATTTTACTTGCCACAGCTAAACAAAGGAAATCGATGTTAATATAAAGGATTTGAAAAAAGCAGTTTTACCATTTGGGCTGCTCAATGTTGTTTAGTTCTAAATCTCCTGAAATGCTCTGATACACAGGCTGCGTGTTCATAGGTGGTGGTGGAGGGGGTCGGGTGGAGTTACCTGAAAATACAATCGACATAAAACATGGTAGCTTTGAATTACATACAATAGCAATCCTGCTGAAAATTATAGTTTATACATAATTTTTTTAAAGGTGTTTTTTTTAGATAATTCCTTTTCTCAAAACAAAAGTGATAAATGACAAGCTAATTTAAAGGGAAAAACATCTGCTTCTGACAAATACTTTATTTACAATTTCTCATTGTTATTTGTTTCAAAATTGACAAACAAAAAAAACCAGAAATAATTCAAACATTTTGGGAAATTGTCATAGCTAACAGTAGATGACAGCAGTATATATAAAAAAATAAAATCAACAATTTAAATTTTAGTATTGCTTTTTAATTTAATTTATCCTTTCAAAGCGCATCTTCTTTTTTCAATCCTCAACGGTTGAATTCAACAGTGTTCCTACACTTTAATATATTTAATATACATTATTGCTCATTATTGTGTCAAACTGATTTGGTTTTCCACAGTCTTGGTATTTCATTTCTGCTGATAAGTCAAAACCCACATTCCTTAGAGTATAACCATTTTTCACACTAGATCAATTTGATTGGTAATTGGTGTTTGATAACGATGTGTAATTCTCCTCCTCTTTCCAATCAACTGAAAATTACTTTCAACTGCACTTAAAACACTGTTATTCTCACACTGTAAATGTTTCAAATGATCTGAACATTACACATGTGTTACAAAATAAATCACCAAACATGTTTTTGGAAACAATTAAAAGAACTATAACTTATGTATTAAGAATTCAAACACAAAAAAAGTTTTGTAATAAGGAATGGTCTCTCCTGTTTTAATGTTTATTGTAATTTGGTACAAATAAACTTATAACAATCATGGAAACATCTTGCTTCACTATAAGAATATTATATCCGCTCATTGAGATGTAAGAAATGTCAAATTATTCAGCTTTGATAAACTATTCAGAAGGAAAATATGAACATAATAATTAATTAAGCTAAATAAAATCTGTTGTTGTTCTTGTTACAGGGTCCAGATGCATATTTCTAAGACTCTGTTTTAGCAAAAAACTTATTGAAACTCGAAACTATTACATCATGCACTAGCTTACATTCGGCTGATTTTTATAGTGTCCCATATTTTCATAGTGTCCTTTCACACAATTAAAGAAATCCAAAATGCATACACAGAGTGGCCTCAAAATTTGAGGGAAAAAGTTCCCTGATAATTCCCTGATTTTCCTGACTGATTTTGAAAAAAAAATTCTGATTTTACAGCAAACTTTTTTTTAAATTTCCCAAATTTCTCCAGATGAGTAGATCAAATAGAACATTTATGCCTAAGAGATAATATGGCAATTTTTTAAAAATAGTTTTAGCAGTAATGAAAAATTTAAATTATACTGTAACAGGAAAATTCTAATTACCACACTTCTCAGGGAAACTGGCACCAAAATACAGATGAATGGGGAGACGTGCCCTCAAAACAAAAGAATTTTTTTTCTAACTTTGTTGAAATTAAAAAAAATTCCCTGACATTTCCCAGAATCAGAAAGCTCCCTGACATTTCTCTGATTTCTAGATTCTGTGGCCACTATGATACAGTGGTTTTAAGAATGAAACATATGAATTGATTGAAGAATTTAAGCATTGCGTCACCAATTTCTTAAATGCTTTGCCTCACAGTTATATATACCATAAGAATATTGTATCAGCTCATTGAAACGTAAGAAATGGCAAATTATTCAGCTTTGATAAACAATCAAGAAGAAAAATATGAGCATTATATAAGTGATTATACTAATTAAAATGTGTTGTTCTTGATACAGGGTAACCAGATGCATATTTCCAAGACTCTATTTCAGCAAAAAACTTATTTTCTGACACAACTGAGGAGTCATTTGTTCAAACTTGAAACTATTATTTCATGCACTAGCTTAAATTTGGCTGATTTTTATGGTTGTGTCCAATATTTTAATGTGTCCTTTCATGCAATTAAAGAAATTGAAGCAATTGTTTTTAAACTGAAATATATAAACTAATTCAGCAATTTATACTGTATGTTACCCTTTCCTTAAATGTGTCAAATAATTACACTCACTGTTAATGTTAACTGCTTCGAGGGTGCGGAGCATTGCCACAGCAAAAGCTTCTGCATCATCACGACTGCTGAAATTAAGGCCGTATACTTGTTTGTTGTCCCGCCACTGGTGAAATGTGGGTGTGGCTTGGTTGTACTTTAGACCTTTAAGTATTGAAGCATTAATAACAACCTGAAAAAGGAGATGAATAACCTGTTAAATAAGGCAGCCTATTTGATATGAAGTATACAAGCAGCAGGATAATTGAACGTGTTACAATAAACATATCAAAGTTAGTAAATACCCCTGAAGTAAAATGTTTTAACGTTTACTGCAATAAGCTGTTAAATATCAAAATCTTGCAGATTTTTGGGCGATTTTCATTAAATTCGTTAATCAATATTATAATATTTCAATAATGCTAAACAGGTAAATCACAGTAGCAGGGGTGGGAAGTGCGAAAGCCCAGTTTGGAGCAATTTTGGAGCAGCAAAATTTAACGTTTGGAGCAGAATAAGAGAAAATGTAGCAGCAAAATTAGAAAATTGGTAGCAGAAATATAATAAATTGTAGCTGATTTAACTACAATTACAATAATTAAAATTTGAACTTGTATAATTTTTATTTGTAAATTTAAAAGATATAAATTGTAAAAAAAAAAATTAAAAAAAAAAAATTTATATTTATTAGCTTTTGACACTTTGAGAACGGGTTTGCTATGCAAAATCAAGCTCTCTTTGCTTGCTAAAAGTTTCATTGTAACACAAACACAGCTCGCTTAGCTCTCTGAAAAGTTTAATTGATACGCAAGCACAAGCTCGCTGAAAATTTATTGCTACGCAAGGACAGGCTCGCCTCACTTTCTAGAAGGTTCATTGTAGTGCAAGCACAAGTTCGCCTGACTCGCTAAGTATTAATGGCAACGTAAAACTTTAATATCAGAACCCCTTCCCCATCGAGAACCAAAAAATTTGCCCGTTAATACAATAACACAACCCCCCTCACCTCTCTGAATTATTTTAACAAATGTTTATGAAAAGCAAAATTAGAAGGCCAAAACTACTTATATTGAAAATTGCAGAGCTCTAGATCTAATAGAAGTTGCTTTGTAAAAATATTAATTAAAAAACAAATTAAAGTTTTAAAATTCTGTGTTTCAAAAGTCTAATTAGAAGTCCAAACCTACTCAGGTTAAAAATTTCAGGTGTACCTATATTTAAAGTCGCTACGTAAAAAAAAAAAAATTTAATTAAAAAAATAAATAAAAAATAAAATTTTGACATTTTGTTTGTCAAATGTACAATTTGAAGGTAAAAACTACTTATGTTGAAAATTTCTGAGCTGTAGCCTAATTAAAAGACTTTTTTTAATTAAAAAATTAGTTAAAAAAAACTAATTAAATTTTAACATTCTGTTTTTAAAAAGTCTAATTTAAAAAAGGCCAAAACTACTTATGTAGAAAATTTCAGAGCTGTACCTCTATTTGAAGTCGGTTGGTAAAAAAAAAAAAAATTGAAAATGAACTAATTAAAATTTTAACATTCCGTTTATCAAAGGTACTATCAGATGGCCAAAACTACTTATGTAAAAAATTATATGTCAAGTTCTACACCTATTTTAAGTAGCCTTCTACAGATCTACTGACTCTTCGTTTTATTATTATTATTATTATTATTATAAGACTCATTTGTATAAAAATAGCAATTCTTATAGCAAAAATAGCAATACATAAAATTAAAATAAGAATGTTTCTAAATTTCTGTGAATTTTTTTTATTTTCCAAATCGGGTCCCATTCTACGTCAAAACGCCGATTTTACTCTTCATGCCGTTCTATATTTTTTTTTTTTTTTTTTTTTTTTTTTTTTTTTTAAATCGGAAACATTCCGGGATTTTGATTACATTTCTGTGATACTAAATTTCAAATGTAAACGGACGTTTAAAAGTTAATTACCAACAGTCAACAAGTAAATTACAAAAAACAACCCTAAATTTAATAGAAGGCATCTTCATCACGCGTGTCCGAGCGGAAATATTCTTTTTAAATGCTTAGCCCTAAATTTTATCTAGCAATGACGCACGTGATATCAGCAATCGGAGATTTCAGTTTGTCCCGTGCAAGACGCGTTTGAACATGAATGCGCATGCGTGAATGCTGATTTCAGAGGGCTAATCCACACATTGCATGTTGGGGGAAAAATCGAATGTTATGGAAATTCGTGCAAAACGGCCCTTGAGGTTGCCGTGATTTCGTCTCCACATAGATTTGGCGTGCGCAAGCTGGTTTGGCGCTTTAGCGTGCACGTTTAAAGAAAGATTTAAAGCAAAATTGGCGCAGAATTGCACTTAAATGTGGTTTTGTAGCAGGTTGGCGCAGGATACAACTTTTGGCGCGCGCTGGCGCAATTGGCGCAGAATTCCCACCCCTGCAGTAGTCCTATGAATTTAAAACATGGTAGTTTCTTTCTTACTTTTTAAAGTAAGAACCTGAAGTTAACACCTAATGACAGTAACTTCCTTAAAAATGCCTCCTTTGAGGTCTTAATTGGACCCCGAATGATCAGATAGATCACTGCCTCAAGGGCCAAGAGTAATGTAGCATAAAGAGTACCTCATGATCTTGGAGCTTTCTCCCCACGACTCGAAACGTGTTGTTGGTGAGGTGCTGGTAGATGTGAACTTTAGACAGGCCACTGGAAGATCCACTCGGCACCCATTTCTTGTTTACGTCATCATATACCATCACGGAGGCCCGGGCAGATGCTATGGACTGCTCACTGAAAAAGATAACACTCATTGTATTTGCGCATACAATAATTAATTTTGTACCAGAAACTCGTTTTGTAAAAATAAGTTTGAGATAAATTTGTACCATATTAAATTTGATAATAGCAAAATTAGTTATGACTTATGATTGGGGGTGACTCTACCAAGTACCAGTACCGTGACTAAAGTCGACTGTACTGAAACCCCCATCTGATCTAAAAAAGACTGGTTGCCGAAATAAATTTCTGTATAGACCTGATTGGAACATTTGACAGTTCCCAGGGAATGATACACTGGTATCCCAGATGTTCAAAGCGTTGGGCAGAGTAGCAGACACATTCACACAAAACATGCTTAGAGCTCGCCTCTGTCAAACTAAAACCTCTACATAGTAGGTCCTCTACAACACCTAACAGGTTTAGATGTCTAATTAAGGTGCAATATCCAGTTAAAAGGCCTACAGCAACCTTTATTTCTCTTCTGCTCAATTTCAGTAGTTCCCTCGATCTAGCCCAGGGTAACTGTTGATTGAGCTCTTTGGCTTGTCTTTGATCTTTAGATTGAAGCCAAGCTTGATAGGACTCCGCCATTAATAAACCTTTAATAGTTTTCCTGACCGCATTATGAGGCCAGACCCAAAACAGGCTCTGGTCCGACAAAAGGCATTTCAGAACCATGTGTTGCTAATTGGTTTGCCATTTCATTACCTTCAATAACACAGTGACAAGGGACCCAGAGAAGAGACACCTTGTTTCTTTTGGCCAGATTTTTAAGTGCATTGTGGCATTCCCACACTGCTTTTGAGGAAAAGCAGCGACTCTGTAAAATTAGTTAATAAAGTATCGAGTAACAAAACTTGCTTTAGACAAAGATATACATTTATGGCGGTCCACTATACCCCACGACAACTTATCCTGAGCTCACTGAATATGCTGTAGGATGGATCCTTCCGGGTAAAAGATATACAGGGTTTCTGACAAAATAAAATAACACAAATCCATGACTGAAGCAAATAATTTTCCATGACTCAGGAAATCACACACACACACAAATAATAACCTATATGAATTTTACTAACATGAACATAGTAAGTAAATCAACTTATGTACCATAAAATGATTTTTACAAAGTATTATTTTAAATTAAGTAAAAAGTCCTTGTTTCAGTAACTTCCAAATCAGAAGAAAAAGGAACAAATAATTTTCTGTTCTTTGATATTTCAGAAAGAAAATCTATTTTCCAAAGTTTCCGAAAACTAGGGGTAGATGCAGTGGAAAAAAACCAGTTAATCGCCATTGGTTGCATTCCTGCAATTAATTTTCAAAGCAGATTTCATAGAACTACAGAATCTGGAAATTATCCCGATCCACTTACATATAAATCAGATTCGGCGTTCTAAATTAATCAATTTCCATCAAATGGAACAAATATCGAATGTTAGGGTAATGAGATGACGAAAATAGGATTTTTATGAATTTCAGAGCTCTCTTTCTTTTTAATAATATACATACATTCAATATAAAACAATCTCTATTTATACATTGAATGAGAAAAAAAATCCTTTATTTTTTGGAAAAAATTTATCAATTTAGTAGCTTATTGCATCAATAAGCACACAATAGATAGACGGCTAATGCAAATATCAGGTGAGCGATGATCGCCTTTCTTCACCCCCCCCCCCCATCTCCAAAAAAGAATACATCTGTAACCATGCAACCTAGCGTTCCCCCACCTTTTTATTTCATACTACACCACTGGAAAAGTCTTGAATTGATCTTGATGCCCATTTATTGTGCAATATCAAAACTCTTATCATCAAGCAAAAGTGATTATTCATGCCCGAGGGATCATCGAGCAAAAAAAAAAAAAAAAAAAAAAAAACATTGACAGAGAATGTGGAAAGATAATAAACCAGGAATAAGAAATAAAAAAAGTTTCAAACAGAATTTCGCAATGTCCTAAAAAATCAACAATATAATATTGCTTATTTTACAAAATGACATCAAACAACTAAAATGCTAAATTTAGGTTAAATATTCACTGTGAATTCGCTACAGGTATCGTTTCTTTAAAAAAAAATAATAATGGAATCGATTATTAGATGACAAAATCGGCGATTTTTTTAAACTTGTTTTGGCAACAAGTACAAATGTTTTGAATGTGATATTCCTTGCTGACTTCAAGATACTGAAATTGCGTAATTTACTAGACAAATTGGCATTGCCTCCAATAACGTTCGAGATTCCGCGATTTCACTCCCAGAAAAAGAAACTCTATGCACTTTGATGACAATTATTATTAGTCAATTTTTAAGCACTTTTCAATAAGATGTTCCCTGTAAAGCGAATTTATTTGTATGGTACAAAATGAATGGGAGTAAAACAAACATCTGCCTTTTAACACTGGAGAAACCTTTCAAGACAGTCCTCATCCGAGAAGATTAACAGAATCATTGGCTGAAGAACCGTCACAAAATTATCAGTGAGTAAATTTATATGCCCTTGCAGGGCACGATGAAGTGCGAATTAGATTATATAAGCTTTGAGTCAGACTCTTCTGCTATCAGTAATCAGATTCTTAAGGAAATTTGAAAAGGTTTTATTACCCACACTTACATTAGAAAAAGAAAGCTTATGAACCTTATGCAAAGCGTTATTTTGAGTGATGTTCTATCGCAGTGATTCTCCTCTTTTTTTAGTTGTGCGGTGCGGACCAGCTACTTTGTAAAAAAGAATTGAGAATTAAGAAAGCGTGAGTGCTTCACTAATTGGTAAAACATACGTTACAAGAAAGTCTACACAATAATGTTTTTATAAAGAAAGGAACTTAATTGTATTCATTTTGCTGTCACAACTGCTAGAAAACTAAAAAACAAGTGGTCAAATTAAAAAAAAAAAAGGCTCACTAGTTAATCGAATATGTTCTTGCACGCGTCGGTAATTAGTAAAACATACTGTACAAGAAAAATTAAAAAACAATTTTTTTATTAAAAAAGAAACTTTGTTGTAATCACTTTGCTGTCACACACAAAAAAAAAAGAAAAAGTGATCAAAGTTTAAAAAAAGTCAATGTGAATTTTGATATTGTTTGTCCCCCACGAGAGAGTCAATATCTTGATTAAAACTGTATAGTTTTAGCCATGTTGTTGAATTCACTCGTTACACCATCGAAGAATACAATTGAATAATTCGATTGTTGCTAACAATCGAGTGATTTGATTGTTCCCATCGCTATCCCTGAAGCTCGTACAATACTTAGCTTGGCTTAGATTCTGGACCAACTTCCACGGCCCAGTGCCACGCTACTGTGGGCCGCGACCTATGGGTTGGGAACAGCTGAGCTATCGAATTTTAAAACGAATTTATATCGAATTCGAATTTCAACATTCAATTAGCCAATCAAAATGCACATTTTATTTTCCCGCCCTGTTCACAATATCTAGCCACGCACAAGATTCACATAAAACAGGAAAAATCGTCATATGGCTGCTACTTGAACTTATAAAAAGCGACATTTGCAGCAAGGAATTTACGACTTATAAATTAAAGTTTGTCGTATCTTTTTCAATTTGAGCCAAGACACATGAGAGGAATTTGGACAGAATTTTGCTTTTAATTTATGCATGAAAGTTTCGGTTGTATTCTGGAATACTTTGTAATGTTACTGAACAATCCAATTTGAATAATATTAAACCTGCCCTGAATATTCGTCCTATTTGAACGGCTTTTTTAGTTGCGGACTTGCGATGACGCATTTGTAAATAGAACAAAAGTTTACAGCAAACAATAAACAATTGGAGAAACACCTTTAATTTTTTTTTTTTTTAAGTGAATAAAGTTTAGTAACTTAATAAAATATTAAAAAACCAAAAAGTAATTTATATCTTGAATGATTTTGTTTTGACACTAGCATAATATTTTTACTACTATAATTTAACAAATTTCGACAAATTAAAAATTTTCCATCATTAAAATAAAAACATATTCTAGCAAACTTAACATTATTAATAATTATTAAATTTTTAAAATCTTTTTTTTAATTCAATTATGGAACATGATTATTCAAAATTCTGTGAAAGTGTAAAAAAATTTAGCAAAATAAAGTTCTTTTATTTCGGGAAACTGTTTTCTATATTTTTTAGGAAACTAATTTGAAATTTAATAAAAATAATTAAATAAACATTTTCATAAAATTTTATAAATGATAAATTGCAACAATCTCGAAAACAAAAGGAAAGTAAAAGAAACTCTGTAAAACCCTTTTCTTTGTAGATGCAGTCTTCTTGCAGTGAAGCCCAAACTAGAAGTATTAGCATAGTGAACATTGGAAATTTTATCAGCACAAATATTACGGATTTATTGCTACAGACTGCTGCTGTACACAAAACCGCAATGATAATATATAAACCAAATCAATTATTATAAACTGATAATTTTCCTGCGGACGTTCTATTTATTATGAATTATAGTGAAATCTAGTTCTAGGATAGAAAACTCTCTCCCCCCCACGATTTTTCAGACTCGAACGTCGACATTTCTTGATCAATTAAGAACGTAACAAAGTGGAAAAAAAGGAACACAATTATTATAAGGTCTTGTCTAACAAATGTCTTGTTTACAAACAGAGCCAACCACTTCACAGCAAACGATAACATTCTTTTTACTCGCCTATTAAGATAACCCCTAATGGCATCGCAATGCATTCCGCGCAGTCGCAGTGGAAAGAACTTGTCATTCACGTGGTAGGAAGGGGGGGAAAGGGGGGAGGGGGGAGGTCTCATTTAGATGAGGAACGAGAACAAATTAATGGGAGTAGAGACCTTCTGACTCCGGAAAAATCGATGAACCAGGAGCAAGTTTCGGACACCAAAAATAAGGAATGTTGATTCAATTTTCGCTGCTTTTTTTTTTCTTTCTTTTTTTGGAGTATTTCACCTCCGAAAGATGGATTCGGGAAAAGGGAAATCCTCACAATGGATGATTGCTTAAATTTCATTTTACGTCACCCATGAATCATTGGGTTTTCTGCTATCTTTTCAGAAAGAACAGTGAACGTAGATGTCCATAAGAAATTCTTTGCCTATGGTAAATGCATTTACGCACTTTATGCATACACATGTTTTTAATATAAGTCACAAATGATACATATTTAAGAGAGGGAATCTAGGATATAAATTCTAAACTAATTGATAAAAAATGGCTGCGTTATAAATAAACGGCACATCAGAATTTTAAAAAAAAAAGTTCATACTGATATTTCTGGCTTTATATCTCATTCAGAGTACAACAACTAACTAAAGACATCAAGGTAGTAATTTTAATTATTGCTTGACGTACAAGGCTCTTTAATAGGCCTATAAAAGGACGTCTTTGCACTCTATTTAGATACTTGTGGAGTCCAGGAAAATCTTGGTGGAGTTGTACCCCCGTAAGTAAAATATTTTCCTGAACAAATTTGGTGGTATGTATAACAGTGTTCCCCGTTTTCCTTGTTTTAGATTAGTACTGTAAGTCAAGAAGTCGAAATTATATATTGTTTGTCAAAAAAAAAAAAAAAAACACCTTAAGTGTATATTTTTCTACATATTAGCAATTATACTTGTACGAAATCATTATGGATGCCGTCGGAAATTAATATATCATTTCTGGAAGGTGTCTTTTTGTGAAGATTCCTCTTTCTCTTCCTTTTATACAAAACAAAATTGATAAATGATATGCCAATTTGTAATAGTTTATTCAGAATCGAGTAGTTATTTATTTAAAAATAGAAGGTTGGAAGAAAAAAAAAAAGAAGAAAAAAATAACCTGAAATTTTAGGGATGTTGTGACAAGCTGAGAGCATATACAGGGTGGCATTCAGGAAAAAATGTTTCCTGATAAGATTTCTAAAAAAATCCCTGATTTTATGGCAAACTTTTTTTCAAATTTCCACAATTTCTCTAGATATGTAGACACCCTGATCAAATAGAGCATCCATGCTAAAGAGCTAATATGCCAATATTTTTTAAAATAGTTTTGGCGGTAATGAAAAGTTTAAATTATTCCGTAACATTAAACTTCTAACTATCACCACCACAATTCTCCGGGTAAATTGCTCTAAAATACGGATCAACGAGGAAATATACCTTCAAAACAATGATAGAAAATTTCCCGCATTTTCGTGAAATTTTAAAATTACTTGACATTTTCCTGATTTCCAGGTTCTATGTTCCACTCTGTTTATAGTAGATGGTACTGTGTGGCAGCAATACCATTGGCTTCATTTGTATACAGAGCAGAAAAAGCTTATGATCTACCCAGAACATACAGTTAAAGCCTGGAAATTAGAGTCTGAATTAGAAATTGAATGAGAATAAAAATCTCAAATATTTCACCAGAGCCAGGTCAACAATCAAAGACAATTAATCTCAATCATCGTAACGCCTGATCATTTTTTAAATTAAACATAAGTGAAATCAAAGCAGAGTCTCGCATGCTAGGTGAAGATTTTGTTGCAGAAAATAGTTTGACTAAATTTTAAAATAAATTTGTACAAACGGTTATTTAATGAATATAAAAAACTATTCTAAAATGAACTTTCCGTCATTTCTAACAAATTAGATTCTTTCGATTGGAAAATTGAATAACGTTTGGAAGAATAGGAGAAAGAAAAAAAGAAAGAAAAAAAAAGAAAAAAAAATACCACAGCAACCAAAGATTCCACATTTTTTTCAAAATTCTTCCAAAACCAATTTCGTTTTCTATTGGATTGACCGAGAAAAGATTTTTGATTATTTTATTTAAGAGAATAAGATATAATGAAGTGAAGCGCGACGCACTCGAGGCAGCCAAAAAAAGTTCTTCCGCTCGAAAAAGAAAATATCATCGGAAATTTTCTGGGAATTGTCTAGACACGCACGAGACAATTTTGGAGAACAACACAATTTTCCATTCTATTCTGAGGGTGTCAGCTAAAGCACGTTTTGTGCCATTTTAAGTTCAACAATCTTATGTTTATGTGGTAATCCACTGTTCTTTAATTTCCAATGAGAAAGCGTACAGATGATATTTATTCTCTGGCGAAAAATACTTCCATTTTTTTTTTTTTTTTTTAAGTGAGCCAAGTTGGCGTTAAATATTACGTCACTGATGACGTAACATGTATTTGGCAGACTTTTAAAAGGTAAAAGATCTAAGCGCAGGAAACACAAATCATCTGCAACCTTTTTAATTGAAAATTAAAGAGTAGTTGGTTACCAGACAAGAAGAAGAAGAAAAAAGAAGGGAAAAAAAAGGGGGGGGGGGGGAAAGAGGTTTATCTTTAGCAAGTTACAACATATTTAGCAATCGGATTCAGTTCAACTCGTTTAAAGTATATTTTTGAATAGTTTCAGCCAGTTATACCCCGACAGACCAGTCATTCATGATCTACTAGAATTTCTCTACATTAGATAAAACAAATTCAGAATGATATTCGATAAGAAACCTAAACTTGCAGTCGCTTCTCAGTCCATTACAAGGAGCGTCAAAAGAAGTAAAAGGACAAAAGTTTTTGCAAAATAACATGTTCGACATTCAGCGAGGTGAGGCAACAAAATCGACTCTCAAATTAAATGCGCCCGACGGGAGATTAAATCCCACAGTAAAGGTTATTTTATTATCTTTCTTATATTTAAAGCGCATCCTGGTAAGATAAGTATATCGAAATTCAACAACAAAATATAACCGGAAGAGTTCTAAATTGTGACCGGAAGAGACGAATCCGATTGAAATATATGTCTTCAATCCAAATCACTCCACAGGAGAAATTAACCCCAAATTGAACAAGTGCAGAGGGAAACACAAATTATTTTTCCTTATATCTAAGAACTTTTTTAACAATAATGTAAATCTTAAGTAATAAAACTAGGGATGTGGAACATCGCACAACTTTCAGTAACACTTTATTACTGATGTGGATTTGGTGTCATTTACCGTTTTTAAATTTCCATCATTCGTTTAGAAAAAATGGCCAGTTTGGCAATATTTATTGCGATAATTATAATATGAGACTTTTTTTTACGGGAAAAAAAAAGAAAAAAAAAAACTTGGCCAAAATAGAAATTTTGACGATATACTTTTCGATAATTGTAATATTATCCTTTCTTGTAAGTGAAACTGAGAAGAGGAGAAAAAACGATCGTTAGTGAGCTTATGCTCAAGGAAAGAGAAATCTGTGTTAGAGGCAATCGTTTTTCCACTTTTTACGCCATTGAAACATTTTTACGGGAATTTCGGAGGTGGGGATGTTTAGAACACCTTAAGAGGCATTAACACAGCAATTTTTATCAAACTCATTCGAGCCGTTTTTCAGCAATCATTGAAAGACGTGATTTATTCAATGGCAGCTACCTTATGCGCATGCGCGGTTTTGAAGAAACCTTAATAGTAGGTGGCCATCACCAACCTGCTCACCAAATTTGAACATCGTAGGTCAATTTGTTTGGGAGTTATGCTGACCACGTACACACACAGACAGACATTTTTTCTAGATCACTTTTTTGAGATCAGGATGTTCCAAAAAGTGGAGAAATGGGGGGAAATTATCATTATTATTATTTTTAACTGAATCCTATACTTTCAGTACCCTATGCATCATATGGGTAATTGAAATTAAATATACATATGGGTAATATCATATACATATGGGTAATTGAAAGTAAAATTTTTTCGCACCAAACTAATTTTATAAATTTTTTAAATAATATTGTAGTTAAATTCTATTAAACACCAAATTTCTTACAATGAAGGATTATTCAAAATTTTATCAAAGTTGTTTATGGAACGATGTTTTTTTTCTCCCAAATCAAAATTGATAAATGATATGCCAATTCAAAGACTAAGACTTAAGATTCTGACGAATAGTTAACTTACAATTTGCACCAGTGTGTTATTTGTCTGAAAATCGACAGTAGAGGGCAGCACGATAGAAAATAGAAAACCACGATTTAATCACGTTGAGGAAATCTAAGAAAACTTGTATCTTCATCAGCAAAATACAATATCTCTGATAAACTTCCGAAAAAGTAACTCACCTGAGCAATCTTAAATACGTAGGTTGCGCAAAAGGTTCACTACTGTTAAAAGCGGTAAAGAAAAAACACGATTAAAAAAAGGTGTTTCATCTATTATGGAATTCCTTTTTAAAAATTGAAAATTTTTAAATTATAAGAATAAAAAAATTCTTGATTTATAAGCAATTTTTTTTAAAGAAATTCTAAATCCCTGATATTTTTAAAGCCTCATATTTTCCCACGTCCTGCTCTGTTGCATATACCCTTACAAGACAACACTCCAGCTCCTAGTACACAAATAACTCGCAAACATTTATAAAAACTAGGGGTGTGGAACCTCGCACAGTTTTTAATTTCACTAGAATATTGGTGTGGATTTGGGTCATTTACCGTTTTTATATTTTCACCATTCATTTAGACACTAGGGGTGTGGAACATCGCACAACTTTCAATTACACCATAATACACCCGTGGATCTGTGTCATATCTACCATATTAACATTTTTACCATTCATTTAGTAAAAATTAACAGTTTGGAGAAATATTTTGCGATAATTCTTGAGTGGGATTTATAATAAAAAAACAAAAAAAAAAAATTAAAAAAAAAAAAAAAAAAAAAAAAACACCTACCCAAATATGATGATTTTGGCGATAATATATATATCTATAAGAAATGATAATATAAGAATTATCGATGAGTGAAACTCAGGAGAGAAGAAAAAACGACCGTTGATGAGGTGTGTGCTTAAGGAAAGAGAACTCTGTGTTAAGGGAATTGGCTTTTCAGCTTTTTACGGGAATTTCGGAGGTGGGAATGTTTAGAACACCTTAAGAGGCATTAACATAGCGATTTTGATCAAAATCGTTAGAGCCGTTTTTTAGCTATCATTGAAAAACATGATTTTTTCAACGGCAGCGACCTTATGAGCCCACTAATCCGCACACTAAATTTGAACATCGTAAGTAAATTTGTTCGGGAGTTATACTGACTACGTACACACAGACAGATATTTTTTCTAGATCACTTTTTTGAAATCAGGATGTTCCAAAACATACAGAAATGCAAAAAAAGAATATTTTTTTTCGGACCGAATTGATTACTATACTTTTATTATTCTATCTATACATATGAGTAACTGAAAGTAATATCCATTCATGTAATATTACTTTTTCAAACACTCAATTTTACTTGAAAGTCCAGATCATATGAATTTCGGCCGACCAAATGGTATAGTGGTTAGCGTGCTAGCTTCTAGACCACGAGGTTGCGGGTTCGAGTCCCGTGTTGGCATGGGTATTTGTAAATGTATGTTGGCTTGTCTAATGACGAATGTTTCGGCGCATTATAGCCCTCGTGTAGCTGACGGCGCCAGATAATCTGAAAGCAACCAACCAATCATATGAATTCGAAGCTGCTTTTGAGAAACCAATAGTGTCTCAAATCCAACTTGTTTTGAAAGAACGTGGCAGAAGCTCCACTTCTCAGAATATATTAATTTCATTTCCTTAATAAGGCTCGGTGGTCGTTAACCCATCGCTTTCGATGTCTCGCTGCCAAGATGGCCAATTTTGGCCTGTTGCCAGACCCATTAAAGCAACTTGAAACTTCGCCGCAAACTGTGTGAAGGGGACAATATTTCACGCACCCTAATCTGCTTAATGGATTTGTGATACTTTCGGATTGAATCCACCTACTCCACTGCCTTTGTTCTGTGACAACAAAAGAATTGTTGTTGAGAGAATGCTAAAAGGGAAATCGGTAGCACTGTTATATCCACTTAAGGTTGATTCACACGTTATCATTTGGCGTACCAGTAGAGGACACAAGTCACTAGATGCCAGCAACCATTATCGTGTAAACGCTTCAATCCAGTCAATGGAGAAGCCAGTTTATCATTGACATGCCAGTAGCTGGCAGCTCCAGTAGATCAAACATTTTTCATTTGCTATACCCGACAATAAGGGCATTGAATACAACCCAATAATTAATTACCATAAAAATAAAATAATAATTTAAGAGGTTTGCCTAAGATTAGCACTGGGTTTTATTTTTGTGAATTTTGTCAATTCTGGAAAAAATAATTCAATTTACAAACACAAAAAAATAGTGACAGCAAATTGTGTAAAAACTAGTGGTGTGGAACACAACTTTCAATTGCGCTATATAATATTGGTCATTGCAGTTGTTACATGGTGTTACTTAAAAGGAATTACCATAGCGATTTTGATCAAAATTTTTAGAACCGTTTTTAAACATACTGCCACTGAAAAACAATTTTTTCTATGGCAGTTACTTTATGAGCAGGCGCAATTTTGACGAAAACCTTAATGGCCTCCCACGACCACCACTAACTTGCACACACAACAGTTGAACATCGTAAATCAATCCGTTCGGGAGTTATGCTGACCACAGACAGATATTTTAGTTAGACCACTTTTTTGTTCCAAAGCGGTAGAAATGCCAAAAAAATATATATATATTTTTTGACCGAATGCAATATTATCATTGTCCTATGTTAACATACTGAAAGTAAAAAACATGTTTTTATGCAATGTTATGCAAATGAAAGTATGCAATAATGTTAACACATTGAAAGAAGAAAAAAAAACCATCCATTCCGAACCACTTAATAACTTTTTTTACATCCATAGCTTGATTGAATATACTGTCATCTACGAGTCAATCTGCCACGTCTCAGCTTGACTAAATGACGCCAAGTCTGTAAATTAGCCCTACAAAGATTCTGTCTCTTCAACCTTAATAGGGGAAGGTTTCAGTCATTAAATATTACCGAATTGTACTAGCTTAATGATCGTGAATTGGATGAATGTGATTAAAACCTGATAAATCTGATGTAAGTCTTTTATTACCCTATTTTAACACATGAGTAATTGAAAGTAAAAAAATAGGTCAGCGCATATAATGATTTTCGAACAGAGAAACAAACTAGCAAAATTCTACCTAAACGGACACGAGAACGGTCAAGGTATCCGACTACGTTGAAAAGTCAATTTTCGAAGAAATTTCTTAATTATTTTTATTGTATAATATTATTGTCGACATTATCTAGTTTTCAAAACAGTCTTCACTTTTAGTGTGGGTCAATTAGAACAAAAGTAAGGGTAAATATTGTAAGGACAAATAGGTACATTATGTAAAATAATTATATTTTAATTTAAAAAGCTATTTTCTCGTAGTTCAATTTTATGCATAAATTCCTATATTTGAAAAATGATAGCTACAAAAGTTATCAATGAATTCTTCCGCTGTTTTTTTGTTTGTTTTTTCTTTCTTATTTTGTGAGAGGTTATATTTTGTCTAGAGGTTATATTTAAAAAAAATTGAATAAAACATTTGTTAACACATAATTATGAAGCTTTAAAAAAATAACACGTTAAAAATGAAGAAGTCATGTTTCGATGACAGTTAAAAAATTTATTTATTACAGTTTTCTTTATTTTACTAATATATCCTCTAGATATAAGTAGGTAGTTTAATCTGGTAGTATTATTTTTTGAATAAGTTAAATAATTTTTCATCTAGCACTTTTGAAGATTTTGGGAAATTTCTTCAAAATTTCATATAAAATTACCATTTTTTTATAAAATTATCAGACTATAATTAAAATTTTATGCATGAATTACTAATGTTTAGTAGTACTACTTCTAAAAATACAATTAAATTGTTTCTTAAAAAGATTCTTTAAAAAAGGTACTCCGAACATACCCTTAAGCTCATGTTCACTTTCTAATCTGAAAACTTAACAATGACACAGAACTTCCAAAACGCATGTTATCAAACCCCTCTGACTCATTACACTTCAAACATAAACGACAGTGGCGTTACTCACCTTCCCGATATGGAATGCCTGACGCCGCCACTTCCAGCGGTGGTCAGAACGGGAACGCAGCAGAACATGCTAAATAATCCAAAACCACATCTTGATGATATTCAGAGAGCTGCGCGAGAAAGAGCGTTGGCCCGACTGCATAGGACACAGAGGCCCAGCAACGTTATAATCGGCCGGTCGGTTCTGATTTGGGGCAGTCGCTTGGCGGAGTTAGCTACTGCGCAAGAGGACGGGGCATCGGATAGGGGTTGTATACAAAAGGTTGTGGTCAGGGATCGGCAATTTCTTTCGAACCGGTCATGGTACAGCTAACAAGGAAATGCAGGGGTGTGGAGCATCCCACAACTTTTAATTACACTAAAATAATGGTCATGGTATTTGAATTTGACATCGATTGGCATAATTTACAGGTTTTGTTTTTAAATTTTCAAAGTTTTTAGGCAAAAAAGTAAAGGGCAGTTTGGCGGAATTATTACACTGGCAGGAAAAAAAACATCGCCAAACTGGGGATATGTTTTACGATTATTATTATATTATCCTTTCTTGCAAGTGAACACAGAGAAGAAACAGACGTTGATGTGCGATGATCAAGGGAAGAAAACTCTGTGTTAAAGACATTTGTTTTTCAACTTTTTTGTACCTTTACTGAATTTCTAAGGGAATTTTGAAGGTGGAGATGTTTAGAACACCTTAAGAGGCATTACCACAGCGATTTTGATCAAAATCACTATAGCCAATTTTTTTTCAGGCAATTTTGTAGTCCCATGTTCGGGCGTATTGTAAAACTCATATACTGGACAAAAACCGATTTCATATTTTGGCATATGCAAGTGACAGATTAAGAAACGGCGGATGAGAGAGTTTTTATAGAGAAATACAGAAACAAACTTAAGAGCTTAATTTAAAAAAAAAAACTCCCCCAGAAATTTTCTGGATGCGCCCCTGGAGAAACGTCAATATTTTGGTATCGGGGGGCTGCGTCGAAATACTCCACCACTCTCCATACAACAGCATTTTGCGGACGTTCCCCACAATGCAGGGGCGGCGCACGTGTACCGGGACAAATCCCGATGAATGGAGCAATCGAACCCCAAGGGGGCGTTGGCCCGCGTTCTAATCCTCCCCCCCCCCCCCCTTTATGATTCTGGGTGAGCAAGGCAGCGGCGCATGCACAGATACATACTGATCCACAGCAACTGTGGCGAGAGTGAAGGAATAATAGAGACACAGTTTTCGCTGTCTCTTTTCGGCGACTTTTATCGTTGTTTTATGGTTTAACCGCTTGGTTTCGCACAGATGCCTTTCGATTGTTGGTGTGAGTGTAAAAAGAGGGCAAAAGGTGCGTGAGAAGGTTTCCGAAGCGGTGTTTAAGTCGGATGCAGTTTCTAGATAGGGGATAGTGACCGTTGACGTGAATTTTTGGTTTTGGGTGACAGGAGCATCCGTTGATAAGCGGCCCTCGAATTGTCACTGGAGATTATTTCACAAAAATTCAGAAAAATAAATGCGTTAGGGAACTATTATTTTCAGTTAAGAGGAATTACTTGTAAAGATCATTTCCTGTACTCGCCATGTTAAAATCTTCTAGCTTGGTTGCCCAGTTTATTTAGAAACTTCTTTGTATGAGACCTTGAAATTTGGTACGAAAATGATCACTTAATGAAATGACATAAATTAAAAATTCGAAAATAACGTTTAATACGATCGGTTAAATGCGATTGGATGACGTCAAGTAAGTTTATTAGTGTTAAGAATTGTTTACAATATATGCCCGACTAGATGGCGCTTTTGTGTAATAAGAATATAACTGTTTTGTATCAAGGTATTAGACATGTACTAATAAAGACGTAGCCAAGAAATTGGGAGTTGCGTTTTCCCTTGCATGAGAGGGATAGGTACATCCGACTAAAAAAGATGGCACAATTAGTATTCCGTAAAAGTGACATTTTAGTGACAGTGACAGCCACCAAAGTTTAATAGAATGCATCATTTTCACCGACATCGAATCTAACTTGCCAAGTTTCAATTTGATTGGATGAAGGCAAGAGGGCCTCCACAGTTTTGCCCGACAGCCCCGGCAACAAACATCGAATTTAATAAAAAAAATATATTAGATTAGTATTCCTCGGAAGAGGAGTAACAATTTGAATTAATATAATTAAATTGCTGCATCATTTATCCATTTCGGTTTTATTTGTTGGATGATTTAAAAAAAAAATCACCGTCCAGAAATAATAAGATGCTGTTGCCATTAATAGAAAAATGTGGTTAATTCGAATGAACGAAATCCAAAGGACATTCGTCATACGACACCCCCGTCTCCCTCGACAGTATTATCTTGCAGCAAAAAGTTGCCTCGGTGAATAAGCATGAGAGGGGTGCCTTTTCTATTTTTGTACCGGCGATGTACAACACAGTTATATCCCGTTGTAGACGGATGCTCGACCTACATGTCTCTGTCGCAGAGTCGCTCCGAACATCAAGGTCGCCATTTGTTCCTCGCTTCCTCAAGAACATTTTAGAAATGCATAAACAAGCCAAAAATCGGAAAACACACAGGTACGACATCAAAAAAACAAAAAACATCTTTCGTAACAGTCCTATGACTCTGCTTCGAAAATGTTGGATACATTTCAGAAGAAGCATGTACGAGAGCATATAGAACACTATGGTCTTTGTATCGAGAACCTATGGTCCCAAAATAATAGAAATATTAACTGAATTGCGAGAACAAATCCGATTTGTGTATTTATTGAATTCATATAATTGGTTTGAATAAGAAGGTTGAAGGGTATTTTACGTAAAGTTATGAAATAAAGAACTAAGCATGTAAGCCGCATGCACTACAGCTTCGGACGGGTGTAGAGCGTAGTTATCATCAAATGGTACATTAAATGGCAAGTTTGCTCTTCTGGTGAAAAATCCATGTATAGTCTTGCAGTTTGGTAAAGCTTTTGATTACCTTAGTAAAATACTGGTCACTGAATGATCTCAATAATGAAATTTAATGGATAATTTGAGTAATAATCAATACAGTGTTGATTGGGGAAAAAATGCCGTATATTTGTTTAATTCTTTCTCAATTTAATGGGTTGGGGGTTGAACCTCCAAAACCTCCCTCGTTACGCCTATGGTCTTTACATCGACGGTCGATGTCTAAAGTCAAGTCTGTAGCACTTATGTTTCCACGATAAAGACTCCATTTCTCCAGCCGGTCTAGCGACATACAGTTTCTAAGATGTTCAATATGATACATTAGTTGTATGAATGTCTTTTTGGTATAGCTTTTGATTATCTTATCAAAACACTGAATAATTACTAGTAAGGAAATTTAATGGATACTTTGAGTAATAACCAACAAAGAGTTGGTTGGGGAAAAAACCTATTAAATTTGCTTAATTTTTCTCAACCCAATGGGGGGGGGGGGTTCGAACCCCCTAAATCCCTCCCTCGTTACGCCTATGACTTCCTTATGTGCATGCGCGATTTTGACGAAAACGTTAATGGTAGATCCCTATGCCATCACCAACCCACACACCAAATTCGAACATCGTAGGTCAATTTGTTCGGAAATTATGCTGACCACGTACAGACAAGAAATTTTTTCTAGATCACTTTTTTGAAATCAGGATGTTCCACAAAACGTGGAAAATTGCACACAAAAAAAAAATCGAAAAATAAAAAATTGCGACCGAATACTAACATTCATTACCATATGTATACATATCGGTAATTGAAAGTAAAAAAAGTTCCCGGTAATTTTCTAAATTTTTTATTTACTCAATCAATTTACCGGTGACCCTATACGTCGCGGTCGCCGATTTTGAAATTAAGCAAGTTTTGAAGATAAACACAATAAGACATTTCATGCTGAAAAGCTCAAACTAAAAAACAATCCTATTTCTTTTAAAGGCTCAGAAAAGTAAAAGAGCGTAATATAAATCACTCAAGCATAAGTAATTTCAGCGAAAAAGTCATTAAATTGAAATGATGCAGAACTGTTTTAAAATAGGATAGATACGTTTTTAGAATTGTAAAGAGATAATGCAAATACATGTTTAACCTTGTCAAAGCAGAAATTCAATCAAAATAACAAGACTATTTTTGTCACGTGTTCAACCTCGAAATGCAAGATTAAATTTATTTTGTGTCAGACAGGAGCGTAGCCCAGTATTTTTTTTTTTTTGGAAGGGGACATGAAATTATAACTCAATACAAGTCATAACAATAATTTTTGTTACTAATGCCAAATATATTGTTACACGTATTTTTTCCTACGTATGTTTAAAAAATTAAAAACATTTCAGATATATTTACCATTTTAAACAAAACAAAAAAAAATCCTTTAGTTTTTGCGTTTTTATAGCAATTTGAAAAATTTCGGGAGGGGACATATCCCCCATGTTCCTCTCCATGACTACGCGCCTGGTGTCAGGATTTAGCCTCAGATTTTTTTGTAATGTTAAAAGAAACTCGTACGTATTTTTAGCTAACGAACGAATGAAGAGTTAAAATCCATTTTACAAAATGGTCATTGGGTAAATGTTTTAGGATCCAAGATTTTTATTTTTATTTTAACAATTTTAACCCGACTTTCCGTGATTAAAACTTAAGTATAAAAAATATTTTAAGGGGACTTTGTACCCTTCATTTTTTTTCTTTTTTTAATTTAAGCCTTCAAAATTATAACTTTTAGATATTTGGAAGTATTACTAGGAAATAACTAAATTTAATTTGAAAAAGTTCACATAATGCTCTCAATTGTCAAAAAAAATTAGAAAATTTCAAATTCTATCCTCTTTTTCATTTTTCAATATTTTTTACCAAATTTTTTTTTTTTAATGTTCCTATCAATATACTCTAAACTTTTAGGCACCGAATTTTGTATAAAAACCCATACCTACAGGTAAAAAAATCAGAAAAAAAAAGAGGATATTTTTCAACCTTTAAATTTGTAAAAAAAGTTATATTTTATTCAAAAATCCATGCCTTATCCTTATCATATTCAGTCACTTTTATAATAGTCAGTTATATTGAAAATTTTCTGCCGCACAAATTTCAAGATTGCTATACTGTGCTAGTAAACAGCATGCAAGTTTACGAAAACCTTATCATTTACTTGTCAATAGACTGTGACAAAGTTACAACGGTTGGGTGAAAAGCTGTAGAGAACAGCTGCAGAGAGAGGAAATATATAGAGAGCTGCAGAGAGAGGCAGAGGAAAGCTGTAGAGGACAGATGCAGAGAGAGGAAATATATAGAGAGCTGCAGAGAGAGGTAGAGGAAAGCTGTAGAGGTCTTACAAGGCAACCCTTTGAATAGATTCATTCTAGATTGGTGCATATATAACAGAGTAAACCTTGTTCACAAGTTTATTGTGTAAAGGTTTACACACCATTTATAGTGTAAAGGTTTACACACCACTTATAGTGTAAAGGTTTACACACCATCTATAGTGTAAACCTTTCTTTAAAGGTTAGCGATGAAATTGTGACGAAAAGCTTGTTAATTGTGAACTACAACCCCCTTTTTTTAAGCTAGAAAGTTCACATTCTTCTCAACTGAGCCTAGAATCCTTTTTGTTTAGGAGGATTATACAAAGAGTTGAATAGGTTCAAATGGTACCTGGGAACAGTATCAGACGAAGATCTCCGTGAAGGGAAAAAAGTCAAAGTGAAAATTAATCAGAATATTCAAAAGTATTAATAAGCTAACATAAATCGATTTGATGTATGTCTTGTTTTATTTTTAAAAGAAAAAGATTTTAAGCGAGGCAATTGGTTTTTTTAATCATGTCTTTCTATTTCATTCATCACTGAAAAAAATTACAAATAAAAAAAAGCTGTTGACTTTGCACTGCATTGTACTTGCTTGAAAGAACAATGTTAAAAATGCCTTAATGGACGATTCCCTCATTTTTTAAAAACGAGTGACATTAGTTTATATTTAAGAAGAATTTCTTTCCGATTCCAAATATTTAAACAAAAGTTCTTTAAAAAAATTAGTTATTTAAATATTAAGAAAAGAAAATGCCTCGAAACAGAGTCAAAACCAGTCCGATCAAAACACACAACAAAATCTGTGACGTCAAGGGTTCCTACTGTTTTTACGGTTATCGTGAGGTTTCTGCCAAATAGTTGGCGCTGATAGACCATTGCCATATCACGTACTGGTTGGTTAAGAAACTTGCAAAACTGGTTTCAACGTCTAACAGGGAAACTTTGATTGCAAATTTTAAAAAAAGAAAAAGCGCATTGAGCAGAAAATTTTCTATTTATGGCCTTTTCGAAACATTTCAAATTGAATGAAATTTTTTTTTTTTTTTAAATGCGGTAACTGTCCATTGTCAGTTGACTGAATCAAACTGACACTGATTCAAAGGACCAAGTTATTAGGTAGCTATAACTCTCTTTCTTTTAATTCAATCATAAGAAAAGAAAACTTTAACGGTATTAAAAAAAAAAAAATTATTAGCTAAAAACTATTAGTTGTGATTTAAATTTTTTTTTTTTTGTAAGTTCTAATTAAATTAGAGCTACAAAACAATTTTTTAATTGAATTACGAAAAATTTAATTTTAAGAAAATGGTTCTTTTTTTATCAAGGTCAATGGGAATAAGGCACCTCTGCTTTTCAAGAATTTTGTACCAACCCCATTACCTGAAGGTCAGTAGTGGACAGTACTGCACAGGATGTTAGCACACACTCGCTTGTGAGAGGGAGTGCGCTAGTCTACCTAAAACCACAGAAGGATTCATTTCTACCTCTTTTCAGTAGCTACCAGGTAGATGGCAGCACCACCGACCATATGTGGAATTTCTAAATTTAGAGGAAATACTAAGCAGAAGACTTGGTTATGACACCTCCAGAGGTATTATTAGTATGGGAACTTGGAGGACTTTGCGACCAAGACTGATTTAACATGCCCCAGGCAATATTAGCGAACACGGTGGTCTTTAGTCGTTCCCAGGACCTGAAATCGCCACCACCAGGATTGCGAGCACAAGCCAGGATCAAACCCACAATTTCCCAGCTACGAGAACAACGCCTCTCCCGACCGGGCTACGCAGCCCTTATTAAAATGGTTATTTGACAAGTACAAGAAATATACCAAAATAAAATATATTTACAAAACCTCTAAAATGCTTTTTTTTCACAAAGAGTACAGTGTCTATCAGAAGAATAGCTCCCGTCAGATAGTCTGAATAGTGGTGGTGGCTATAGCAATAGGTCTCATCGATTTAGAATAGGGATAAGGCATGCAGGAAATTGGCTTTTCAAAAGGTTACAAAAGTAAATGTAGATGTCTTTCTCCTACAATCCCCAATGAAAATAGGGCTAGTCTTGTTTTAATATACAACAAACAACGCTCAAAACTGTGGAAGAAGCTATGCCAGAGGACTATTCGATTTTTTTTTTAAAAGGGTCCTATTTTTGTGAAAAAATATAAATTTTGTGAAAATTTTTCAATTTTATATACTTTGAGCATATGGTTTGGCGTCCATGACGTCACTTCCTTAAAACCAACATGTGGGCAAGCGAGCCGTTTTCTCCTTTTGGCATAAAATAAACTTTGTAATTAGTCCGTTTTCAAACTGGAAATATTACGAAGGTTTTATTTTTTTGACTTGGAATTTTCTGAAAGATCAGTTTGTTGGACATGGAATTTTGTGAAGGGTCCTTTTGTTTATTATGGAATTTTGTGAAGGGTCTGTTTTTTGGACATTAAGGGTCCTTAAAAGGTACCTTGTTAAGGGTCCTTAAAAGGTAGTCCAACTAAAGGAAGAAAACACAAAAAATTTGCAATTAATCATTTAAAAAATGCTAAAAGTACACTGCCCCAAAAAAAGCATTTTTTTTTTTTTTACCCTCTAATGCTGAATGACTTCAATATTTAAAGTCTGATAAAATAGATGAAGACTTAACAGATGAACAAAGATTTATCTTTCAATAAGTTTGGTACTCCTCAGTTAGACGGATACTAGATAAAAACCACCAAATTGCAGCCATAACTCATCCAATCTAACAACCATCAAATCCTTTTGAATTCCTATAACAAACTGGAATAGACTTGCTATAGCAACCCTATAACAAACTGTAAACATTTAGGTTTCGCAATACACTTACACATTACTTAAACACGTTAGCTTGGCGACAACTGGTACCTATCTAACGGAAGAGTACTATAATTTTATATCCTACCCAGCCAAATTGGCAAGTTTTCCTGAAACTAGCACACACGTCAATTGCCAAACTCCTCAGCCTAGTTAATTGAGCCCATACCCTAAATATATCCTTTTTCATTTCTGGATTAATCCTGAAACTACTGAAAAAAAATTTTAAAAGGCAGAGTTCTGCCATTTAAGAGAACAATTTTACATCTGACATATTTGTCAATAATTTTTAAATGCTACATCCAAATAGCGAAATTTTTCACTCTTACAATTGTGCAGTGTATTTTTGGTACCCTTCCAATTACAACACCTTGTGATTACTTATGCATTACTCATGCTAACTTTATTGGCAAGACTGCCTACTCAGCCATTTTACAC
The DNA here is from genome assembly GCA_963978545.1 of Linyphia triangularis. Lineage (NCBI taxonomy): Eukaryota > Metazoa > Arthropoda > Arachnida > Araneae > Linyphiidae > Linyphia > Linyphia triangularis. The sequence continues at coordinate 11,852,715 of OZ021728.1, forward strand.
CAAGAGTTGTTTACATAAAACCAGTGCCAAGTTACAGCGATCATTTCACTTACTTACTATGTAGTAAAAAATAGTGGCGGCTAGCATTTGTTTATGCTGTTGGCATTAACCACATTGGTGCAAAAATGAGTTGGAAGTACAGTTTATTCACCGTACAAAATCAATATTTTAAAACTGGATACTTAACATACACAGTAAATGTCCTTATAGTTTTGAAGCAGGCTCCTTTCATTTACTTAAATATGGTTATCTTGAAGTATACGTGTTAAATGAATTTTTTTATTTATAATTTGTTCCAAAACTCATTATTATTCTAAGGGACTGACTGATTAGTCTTACTTATTCCAAACTCAATAATATAATTCCTCAGCTACTGTACAAATTTGTTGCAAAACTCATTATTATTCTAAAGGACTGATTAGTCTTATTTATTCCAACCTCGATAATATAATTCCTCAGCTACTCTACAAATTTGTTACAAAACTCATTATTATTCTAAAAGACTAATTAAATTAACCTTTAATTGCTGTGCTTGGGTGGTTTGAAGTTTTTGGCAAAATGGCAATACATAGTCCATACTGCATCAAAAAAATTTTTGAACATCAGTTTAAAATTTAAGAAACATAGTATTCGAAAAGTTAATTTAAAAGTCATAAATGAAATATTTTAGGGAGTAGAAGCATTCCACAAAAAATTACTCACGGTCTGTCAGACTGCATGTACAGCAGTTAAAGGTTAGTTTTAATTATTCCAATCTCAATAATATAATTCTTCAGCTTCTCCACAAAAATTTGTTTCAAAACTCATTATTATTCTATGGGATTGGTTAGTCTTATTTACTCTATATATAACCCAATGATATAATTTCTCTGCTATTCTCAGTTTGAAAACTGATTTGGTCACCATACAAAATATAAAGTCTTGCTTAGGGAGTCATGTTATGGTCTTGTAGCGTCCTCAAAAATAAAATACAAGGTCCAACATAGATTATTTTGTTAACCATTGGTTGGTTTGTACGCTCAACAATCTATTTTAATGCACAATGAAGGCTAATCAGGCCAGGACCTACAGCTTAAAGTGGATTCTGAACCACAAAGAACATTCATGCCTAGCTTGGGATTCGAACGCGGCACCTTTGGTAAGCGAGACCAGAGCTTTAACCACTCAGACATCAAGTGGGCATCGACCATTGGTGAGACAAAAATTCAGAAAATAGATGGATGGACCGCCACACAGCTGAAACTTTCCACAGGAAGACCATGACACTGTCGAAACTGAACCTCCAAGAAAGTCACACAGTTTTAACTTATAGACACCAACAAAAAATTTGCCAACGGTCAACAGGATAATATGCAAACACCAAACAAAAAGATATTCTATGTACATAAAAATTTTTTTTTTTTTTATTTAAACCAAAAGGTAGAAACATTTTGAATTAGAAGATGGGATCCATGGTACACAATATCATCAACAAATATGTTCAAGCAATGGATGTTGATTATCTGTCAGCTTAGGAAAAAAAAAATATTGACACAAACAATTAAGTTTCAAGTGTAGAGCTGTGAAAATAAACTTGTACGCAGATTAAATTATTTGACATATAAAAGAAAATTATAGTGCAGAATATTACAAAGTATCTAAATTGCTCAATTTCATAAAAAAAAAAGGCTTGTTGTTACATTCTTAAACAAAGTAAAACTAAAACACATTTTTAAACAAAGTATGAAAATAATATTCAACATATTTTGTTTCAAAGATTTCAAAGTAAATCTTGAAGTTGTCATTAGAAAATTAAACTTTAATACACAATTTAATGTTTTTAAAAAGACACAAAAATTGTGTAATTTTTAATAAATCATTTGAACATTTTCTATACATATTATAAGAGCAATTCATATTTTTCATAAGAACGTAACTGAAATTAATATTGAAGTCCTCTCAGATCGTTTGGCATTCGTCATTAGTTACATTACAGTACAGTGACTGATTAAGGTAAACAGATATAAAATAAAAAATCTTGATCTTTTTATAAAAATATCGATTTTGTATATCGAATAAAAAATATCACAACTAATAAAACCCGCATCTAACTTTTCATAAACAAAATGTATCGTTCCAAAAAGCATATATTCCGATGTAATTACCTTGTATGACAGTAAACACAGCGAAAATGAGTCATTTAAAGAGCCGCTAACAGCGGATATTATTTATGAGATGCCATTGACTCAGAGAGCCTATTTCAGCTAAAAAAAATCGCGCATGACATTCCGGAGAACTGATACACACACTTGAAAGAGGTGTATTTACATTTACACTTTTGGAGAGTAAACACAATCCATGAAATAATATATCCCTCGACAGTGATAAACAAGGATGGATGTATGGATGGACGAGAAAGCGGTGTATGGATTACACATGAAAGAAATGGTCAATACAACAAGAAAAATCATGGATAAACTAAGAAATCAATGCGAATTAAATATTGTGATGATCTTTAAATTCGATCCTGTTCACTTCCTGATCTCAATAAGAGAAAGATAAGAGAGACCCAACCCAACCTTCGCACATTTAAAAGATTAAATGAAGAAAAGAGAAAACTCACGTCATCTTGTTCTGTCTGACGAACTTCGGAGATGATCTTGTAAAGTATTAAGCAGAACTTTTCTCTGCTTTTGCTAAAAAAAACTTATATTTTATCTATCAACTAACTACTCCTCATCTTTTTGTTCAGTTCTCGAATTGCAGACTGCTGGTGGAGACGCTAGCTCAACGCTAGAGGGCGCGTCGATTACCGGAAGTGTCAGATCGAAACGGAAGTTGCCATGCCAGGAAAGCAAATCATCAAATGTAAATTGATAATAACATGGCATTTACTTACGAGTGATACGTGTTCATGTAGTTAGTACAAATCATAATTTCTGGTTTGTATATTTTGCAATCAAAATAACTTCCTATTAATATTTCTGTAATCAAAAGAACAAATAACATTCCAAACAGTTGATCATGCCGTATTGTTCAACATGGGAAGAATTTGCTAAAGCAGCAGAAAGATTGTACATTACTGATCCTATGAAAGTAAGAAAATACAGTTTCTAATGTCGATTTATTTTGTTTCTTTTTGTAAATTTTGTTCATACATACTATTCCGATTAACGCAATGTGTTTGTGGAAAAGGTTAATATTTTTAAAAATTAGAATCTTATGAAAAACGTAGAAACTACACGTATGTAATAATTAGAAACTGAACTTGATTTTATAACAATATACAGGATCCCCAATATACTTATTTTTAAATGATGAATTTGAGAATTGTGTTTGATATATCTGCTAAGAACTGATCCATGCAGATATAACTAATTTCTCTTTGAAAAAAAAAAGAAAAAAAGAATGCTCTGTAACAACCTTCCCAAAATTAAAGACTAACCGTTTTATGAAAATGTGATACAAATGCAGTATAGGTTCCTGATAATCTTTAAACTTTTCCTTGATTGCACTAATTAGCGATTAGTTGTGTTAACCATTCTTACTATTCCCAAATTGAGTTGTTGAATTTATTTGCAAGTCCCTACCTCCCTACGCCTATCTGATGGCTGTGGGGTTAGTACTCTTTCCTGTCATGCCAAAGGTGACGGGTTTGAATCCTAGGTTATGCATGATGTTCGTTGTGGCTCAAAATCCACGTTAAACTGTAAGTTCCGGCCTGATTAGCCGTCATTTGTCATAAAAATAGGTTGTTGAGCGTACAAACCAACCAACCTTGTCTCCTTCTCTGCCTGGCAGAAAACCAACGTAAAATTATCTCGCCTCATTTAACTTTCCCTTGCTACAAAAAGAAGTTTTGGTGCTATTCCGTTAGCCGGGTACCAGATAAAAACTGAGAAATAGTAGAGCTAACTAATCCAACTAACAAGCTTCAAATCATTTATAATTTCTATAGAAAATCGCTATATAGTTATTATAGCTTACTGTACGTATTTGAACCATTCCCCACAGAACACACAATTTCAGCAGCCTGAGGGGAAAAAACCTCGAAATCATTAAATGTTTAGAAAAAATTTACTCCCATAGAATTTATCAATTACAATCCTATTATGACATTGGCAGAGATCATCTGATAATATGTAGAGATTGTCCATAGTTATTCCATTGATTATTAGACATGACGATTTCCTGGTTATTGTTTATTTCCAAATGGGGCTTTAGGTTTATAAACATGAGATTACTAAATTGATATCTGTGCAACTAATACTATCAAATAAGTAATTAATAATAAATATGTAATTACTCTTAGCTTATTTTATCTTGACCACGGACATGACAGTATGATCTTTACAGTTGCACCTATTTCACTTGTAAATGATAAAATATGATTCTTGTAATAAAAAGTAGATACACAATGTGTATTGGAACCAAAATGGTTACATTCGACTTCTTTCCAATATAAACCGTGAACTTGTGTCACTTGGAGGGCTGTTAAACAATTTAAAACTGGTCTCTACAGACATGACATGTCAAACTTGTGACAAGAGATGTTACATTAATTGTAATGAAATTTCAACTTGTAACAGATTTATACCCAGGCATAACATTTCTTAACATACCTTAATAGCTAAAAATAAATAAATATAGACATAAAAGAAATATGAATTGAAATTAAAATACTGATAAAGCAAGCAATCCTGAGGTTACAACAATCCACGGACACGACAAACCCTGACCATGAACGCATTTTTTTGGGTGTAAAAAAAAAAATATTTAAAAATTTACATTACTTGTTTTGTGTATTAAAATATAGTCCATGGTTCACAAAAATATCCAACTTATTTACTGGTGAAAAAAATCACTGCAACAAGCTTTTGTGCATTTTACGGAGAATGACCCATTAGGCTTTGCAGTACATATGTGCGTCATTTAAGCATTTAGGTTTGACCCAACTGGTACCAAGCGTACAGAAGAGTACCAAAGTTTCTTATTTTATGAACAAAATGAATTATTGTGAAACAAAATGAAATCTGGAAGAAATTAAGTCAATTTAGCTCAAACCTGAGTGCACCACCAAAGAATATTTAAATGCATAAATTATTCTATACCATATATTCTTTTAAATAGGCAACACTTAAAATTACATAGCAACATATAACAACATTTCTCTTTTACAGCCTCAAAAAATATATTGGAATTCACTACACTATGAATCAACAATATAACTATTAAAAAAATAACTATGCTAAATTAAATGAAGTAAAACATAAGAAACTCAAATAAATTTAAAAAAATTTCAAAAAAGGCCCATTCTAATACAACACAAAGTTTTTTTTAAAAAATCTTACCTTTTCTGCAGGAAATCGAACAAGTGTTCTTTTCTTTAAAACATTGCAAAAGAAATGACTGATCAAACTTTCTGCATTACTAACGAAAAATCAATAATTTCTGTAACTTATTGTTTTAATTTTATAATTTATTGTTTTAAGATGCTTTTGCAAGAAATTAGGCTGTTTATATATTTAAAAATATACATATCAACAAAAGTAATGCACCATGGACAAGCTTTTTCCACGTACATAACCAAACAATATGTTTGTTTTGCACAAGGTAAATTCTCATTTAGATTTTGTTCAATGGTATTTGAAAAACAAAGTTTCTTCAGAATATATTAAAAATTCGAACAATTGTTTTCTTGCTTTAACTGACGCTTTAAATTCTGTCAAGTCCACAGATGTGACATACTCATCTCAACCTTTTCTCTGTCAAGTTTAATAACTTGAGGAAATCATTCATAAATAACTGAGTTTGTAGCTTGTTCTTTGCATCTTGTTTTTTGCTTAATAACTGGTTTCTTTATCATCACAGTATATTACAGCCATCTGCAATTACTTATGGACACTTTTTTTGGTGTCCAACAGTAAAAAAAACCTTCAAATTCTTAACTAAATCAGAGTTTCCACGGTCATGAAAGTGCTTAATATTTTTTAACTTGTTTTCAAAGCCTTGAAAATGCTTAGAGGTCCTTTAAAGTTCTTAATTTTTGCGGATGTTGTGTGCCCAACTGCAAAATTTATAAATATACAACTCAGACTTGCTATCCGTGCGTGACTACCACTTATCCGCACCATATCGGAATTCTCTGTCATATTTGTATTACGCAGGCGCCAACTTGTAACTTTTTTGGTAGAATATACTTTATTAAAAATTTATGTACAGACATGATGCCTGAAAACAAATTTTCAAAGGTCCTTAAAAACATCATTTAGGTCCTTAGAAGTCATTGATTTTCATTTTGTGATTTGAGTGCAAACCCAGTAAATGCAATCGATAAGATAAATTAGATTTTAGTTTTTTTTTTAAAAAAACATTTTTAAATTTCTACTGCTGTTTAGGTCTTTATCCCATTGTTTAAAACTATCTTTCTTTTTTAGGTTAGGTTCTCATTAAAGTACCGGCATTGTGATGGTAAATTAATTATTAAAATTACAGATAACGTTACGGTAAGTATTTGCTTTGTTGAATTGATTGCCAATTTTTAAGTATTTTTGTCTTGATTAAAAGTTCATTAATAATAAAAATCCCTGTTTTAACATTATTTATAGGTTTTTATTTTTTACTTATGTATAGAGAGTAGAGTCTGGGGTACAGTAGAGCTGATACACGGCGGTTTGTCGTACCAGTGCTTTTTTGAGAGCTGGTACAGCGTACCACAACTTTTTGAACTAAATAGTAATAATAACTCCTAAATCTTTATGCATGTGTTGCAGTATAAATTAGTGAAAAAATAAATCTGTAAATTAAGAGTATTTAGTTTTTTTTTGTATCAATAACATTTTCGATAGCTTTTAGCAATCTGTATGGGAGATTTTCGTATTTTGATTTTCATCGTCTTTGTCATTCTATGCATCGATAGTTTTCCTCCACTACTTTATTATGGTGGCTAATTTTATATCATTCCATGCCTCAATTACTCAGTAAACAACATCTTTTAATTAAAACTTTTAAGTGTCTCGGGGTTGTTTTTAGTTTCCACGATTTCTTCAAAAGATAATAAAAAGTAAAGGAGACAGTGTTGGATTTCGTTTTCCTGAGTGTTTGCAAGATCAAGTAAAGTTTAAAATTTTTTCTGGTACTTTTAAAGATGGAAAATGTAGAACCAAGATGGAAAAAATCCTAGAAATATTTTATAGTTCGGTTAAAGCAGAAACTCAGATTCCAGAAAATATTTATAAGTTGTGTAATTGTAGACTTCAAAAGGAATATTATGAAAACAACTTATGTTTTGACCTATAAGTTTTTCAAAATTATTGTTTGCGATACCGCAAAATTTGGGTATACTGTCACTTCGCAATAATTTTTCAAGGCATTTTAGTGCTAGTTTTAAAGTACTAATGTGGGAGGAAAAGGATCAGACTCGGTGTAGGGTTTCGTAATATTATATTAGATAAATTATTTACAGATGATGAACAGTGGAAGTTGAACACATTAAACAATAGTTCTATGATATCACAGTTCACTCTTTAGTTTCTTGTACCGCAGCACTCCATTGATCGCAACCAAATCATCACAGAGGGGTGTTTTCTTGTCAAAAGCAAATTTCCATCTTTTCCAAATTCAAAGTGGTTGTCGGAAGCTCGCGCAACACAGACTGTCTCAACATGAATGGTTGTGCTTGCTCTTATTATCATTATAAATTGTTTATTAAACCAAATTATTCCATAACTGCAAAACTCATCACCAAGCAGCAGTGCTATAACGGAAAAATATCTCATTTTACTATAAGTTAAAGAATGTTAGTAGACTCATCGTTTTAATTGATAAAAGTTACCATATTGCATTTTTATTTTTCTAAAGAATATTATCAGTTCATATGACAGGAAACAATCTACATCTTTTAAGTTATGTGTTGTTTTATGCATTTCATGTTACTTCTAAGGGTATACAACACTTTCTGGCAGGTAGCAGTTATTTTTAGCTTAGCTTTATTTTGAGTTAGTTTAATTTTTAAAACTTGCTAAGCTATGCTGTAAAATTAGAATAGTGTTCTTTACCTCTTTGATACAGGTGCAAAAAAATAATTTACTGGCTGAAATAAATGTAAATTATACGAATTTTAAATCCTTTATATTAACTTCGCTTTTATATGTTTGTCGATGGTAGCGGAATCTACAGAGGTTAACCCAATGGGGCTGAAACTTGGCAGATAGGTTTGATGTCGATGACAATGCATTCTATAAAATTTTGGGGCTGTTACTGTCGCTAAATGTTCGTTTTTGAGGAGTACTAATAAACCAACTTGCCGTCGTTCAATTGCATTAGAATGGGATTGAACCGACCATTGTTGAAACTCTTTCCTGTTGCCAAATATTTTTTTTAATAAAATTACTTTTTAATAAAATAATAATAAAATTACTTCCAATCAGAACAAATAAATGATATTTGCATGACGTTAACATTTATTTTTATTAATAAATTTTAAAATATGGTTTGCCGATAGAAATGTTTTTAATATCGGCGCTGTGTTAATGAATATGAAAATTGACAATGCATATAAAGGATTTCTTAAAAACTCTGTTTTTATGGGTTATACTATTTTTAAATATTTGAATTAAATTATTTTTATTTATGAATTTTAAAAATTGAATTGTTATAATTATTAGTTTAATTATTATAACAATTCTTCTATAGAAAATCTTCTCTGTCTTTAGTATTTATATTTCCTTTGAGTGAACTTAGTTTCCATAAGCCATTGATAGTTTGTTGCAAAAACAAAGAAATATAAACTGTAAAATAAAGAATGTGCAAGAATTGAACTTGTAGGTTTATTTTATCAGAAAATGACATCAGAACTGATAATAAATATTTAACAATAAAGGCTATAAACAAGTATAAAAGCTATAAAATAAGTAAGAGGTTATATAATAATACAGGGGTCTATGCAGAAGGAAATTTGGGTCCTTTTAAGGACCCTTCACAAAATTCCATGTTCAAAAAACGGACCCTTCACAAAATTCCATAATCAACAAAAGGACCCTTCACAAAATTCTATAATCAACAAAAGGACCCTTCATAAAATTCCAAGTCAAAAATATGAAACCTTCATGATATTTCCAGTTTGAAAACGGACCAATTACAAAGTTTGTTTTATGCCAAAAGGAGAAAACGGCTCACTTGCTCACCTGTTGGTTTTAGGAAGTGACGTCATGGATGCCAAACCATACGCTCAAAAAATATAAAATTGGAAATTTTTCATAAAATTGATATTTTTTCACAAAAATAGGACCCTGTAAAAAAAACATGGATAGACCCCTGTAATATTTAAACCTTAGAACGTCTACTTTTCTTAGAACCTCTTACTATACTCCAACCGAACGAAAGGCTTCATCTGGGGTGGGGGAATAATTGGAATTTAAATGCATTGGACTAAAAAACACAACATTAAGGAAAGCAACTATTTATATTTAATAAAATAATTTATTTTTTTTAATTTTGTATCGGACCGGTCCATTTTTTCCAGATACTGATCGCACCGATCAACCCTATGGCCAGTACGCCCGTAATGTCGAGGTTAGCCATAGATATCTTTTTCTATGACATGTTTCGTGTTTAATTAATTTCTTTTTGTTTCAGTGCTTAATGTACCTAACGGAGCACACCCAAGATGTTAAAAAAATTGAGAAACTCACAAGTCAACTGATGCGGCATATGGCATCTAAAGAAAAATAGCAACATTTAACAAATTTTTTTTTATGTGCATCGCAACTGTGTATATATTTTTTCATCAAAATTAAATGTCTAATTTCAAGTACATTGTTTTGCCTATTTTTTATGTAATTCTATCATTGAGATTTATTACACCATATTATGATTATTTACAGGGTGTCCAATAAATGACTGACTTAAGTTGAATTTAAATAATAAAAACACTGTTTCGATGTAAAAACTTAATGCCAGTTTTCAAAACTATTGTTTTTTTAGTACCAATGCAGTAAACGGTACATTCCTATATCCAATTGTATTTTGATTATTCACTTTTAAAAATTTATAAGGGGTCAGTCATTTATTTGGACACCTGTAAGTTATATTACAAAATGATAAAATCCAGAAATTTGGTGCTTTCTGTAACAAACTTTTAGACAGTAAACTCTTTTTTCTAAAAATTAGCAAAATTTTAAAATTCTTTATGTTAACTTCGATTTTGTTTGAGGCGAGTAAAATCTTTGGAAGATTAATTAGCCTACGTTCCATCATCCAAGCTCAAAGTTGGCAGATAAACTCATTGTCACTGACAAAGCTTATTTTTGAGGCAAAAAAAAAAAAAAAAATTGAAGTTAGTTAATGGCTTATATTGGATGTTTTCTTCATAATGGTCAAACAATGTGTAAACTCAAAAGTGCTTATATAAGTTGCAATTACACATACAAGTAGGCAAACCATATAAAGGATTTATAGTAAAATGTTCATGGGTTAGTTTTTTTTTTTTTAAATTCTTTGTATATTTGAATTACTTTTGTATATTATTTGTAATACATTAGTTGTAATTTTAATTGTGGATAATTAAAATTTTATTCAATACAAGGCAATTTTTCTATTTGTATAATTGTAATTAAAATCGTAGAGATAATCATGAAGTACAAAATTATATAGGCTACAAAAATGTATAGTTTAAAATGGATAACTTTCTGAGATATTTGTTCAATGGGCTGAGCATTAACTTGCATGAGTGTCATCATAATATAAAACAGCCTTTGATATGTTTTCTACAGGATTTCTGCACATATGGATAGTGAGGAAATGTCATGGAAAGTCAGGAATTTGGACATAGGTAAATTTTGTTATGAAAAGTCATGTTTTAGAGCAAAAAAAAAAATGGCCATAAGTCATGGAAATACAATGGATTTCTAAACATCTTAAGTACAATTGCATTACTGTGACGTCATAAATGCTATGATCGCTATTCATCTCTTCGATGATCCATCTGTTTTTATTTATGTTTCGACGGAAACAACGCTCACGGTTAAAACTTCGGCCAACGAAAACATTTCTGAATCCCAAATTTGTGACATCATATGAGTAAGATCTCATAGGTGAGAAAAAAATTGTTGAGAATTGAAATGAACAGTTTTTTGATAAGCTTGCATTTACATTTAAAAAAAAAAATCCGTCTTCTGTTTTGCATTGCTGGAATCAAAACATTTGATTTTTGATGATATTATTTATTATTATTGACTTATTCTTTCTTCAAATATCTCTTTATTATTAAAGATTGATTAGCTTTTTTAACACTGAAATATCAAAGAATTAAAAATGTCCCCTTTTTCTTCTGAATTGGAAGTTACTAAAACTAGGATTTTTTACTTCATTTAAAACTTTATAAAAATCAGTTTATGGTACATTGATTTACTTCCTATGTCCGTGTTAGTAAAATTCATATAGGTTATTATTATTTTTATTTTGTGATTTGATTTCTCGAGTCATAGAAAATTATTTGCTTCTGTCTTGGAAACTCATGGATTTGTGACTTTTGATTTTAGAAGAAACCCTGCATAAAACAGCTTTTGATTATGTTTTCTAAGTGCCATCCCAATAAGTGCACAGGGTTTCATAAAAACTGTTTGATTATTTTCACTAATTATTCCTTAACAAAGCTATTTCAGAGGGGCCGCGTAGCCTAGTCGGGAGAGTATCGTTCTCGCAACCATAAGGTTGTGAGTTTTGGCCTGGACCGACTAAAGACTGGTGTGTTCGCGTAACTGGGGCACGTTAAATTAATCGTGGTTACAAAGTCCTCATACAAATTGATACCTCTGGGGGTGGCAAAGCCAAGTCTTCTGCTGGAATCTTCTGCTTGGTATTGCCTCCAAATTAAGAAGTTCCATATATGGTCGGTAGTGCTGCCATCTACCATGTAGCTACCGAACGAGGTAGAAATGAACTCTTCAGTGGTTATAGGAAGACTTGCGCACTCCCTCTCACAAGCGAGTGTGTGCTTGCATCCTGTGCAGCACTGCCCAATACCGATCTGTACTGGATATGGGTTAGGTACAAAATGCTTGAAAGAAGCAGAGGTGCCTTATTTCTCTTAGTCCTTGATAAGAAGCAATTTCAGTGTTCTTAAGACTTTACAAAGCTATTTCAGTATTAAATTAATTTTAGTTTCTGATAATAAGATTTTATTTAGCTGTTTCCAAAAGAAATTGCATTCTATTAGAAAATCATATTAATCAACTATTGAAAAAAAATTCAATAACTTCTATAGAAATATGCATTAAGTTATTTTTTTAACACATTCGCTGCCACCAAAATTTATATATCCATCCTCAGAAGCCGAATTTAAAAAAAGTGTTTTAATGATTAAAAACGTTCCTTATATTTTAATACACTGTTAAAAATTTGGTTCCACCCTGCACCAAAATTTGGTGCCCATTTAGCTGCCACCAACATTTGGTGCTTAGTTTCACGAAATAATGGTGCTACCTCGGACACCATATTATGGTGATAGGTTGCACCAAAATTCGCGTTTTCGCTACACCACTTTATGGTGCATGGTTGCACCAAGATTCCCGTTTTCGCTACCCCATTTTATGGTGCATGGTTGCACCAAAATTAGTGTTTTCGCTACTCCATTTTATGGTGCATGGTTGCACCAAGATTCCCGTTTTCGCTACCCCATTTTATGGTGCATGGTTGCACCAAAATTAGTGTTTTCGCTACTCCATTTTATGGTGAAACGTTGAACCAATATTTGCGTTTTTGTTATACCATTTTATGGTGATAGTTTAAACCCCCTTTTATATTTTTTGTGCCGCATTTTGAAGTTAAGGATGAATCAATATTTATGATTTCTGTCCTCAACTTAAAGGTGCATTAAATGTTGAATAATGCGTTTTCCCCCCTCCCCCCCCCCCTGCTTGTTATAGCTGTGGATAGAATATATATTTTTAAATTAAATATTGTTTGTATTAAATAATTTTTTTTGTTTTAAATTATTACTTTTTCATATATTATATAGTTTTATAAATAATATTTTGTATATAAATTATTTTAATGTATTATAAATAAAAAATAGTTATCATTTCAACATTCAATGAGGATATAACTGCATGGGTTCTTCAGCTAGGGCAATGAAGTAGTATAATCATGCATTAATTAAAAATATATCCATTTGGAAACAACCAATATTAAAGTAATTTTTTTTTTCAACAAATAAAATATCCACATATTAAGTAGAAAATATAATTAAAAAAAATTATATTTCTAATAAGCATTACTATTTATTTAAAAACTGAATACCTTTATTTATTGTTACCAACAATAACCCTTTTAAATAATTAAAATTATGATCAGATCAACAATTCTCATATTTTAGCAAACTATTTTTATAGCCCTGTATATTTCACACAGAATACTTGAACAGGAAAACATTGTTTACTTATTTAATCAGATCTCAAATGCAATAAAAATGAGTCACATGACACCCTCAATTTCATATATATATATTCAAATTTAAATAGCAGCTTCACATTATAAATGAAAATACAAAATAAAAATATTTTATTAATTGCTCATTACAAAAAAGCAAACTGAACAGATGTAATTACAAAACATTTTATGAATAACAATACAGTTGGTAAAATTAGCATCCCACTTTCTACACCACAACTTGTGTTAAGGAAACCACAGCTTCAGAATACCATTATATTTTGCCCTGTTGGACATGTGTATCTAAATTATACTATCAAACAAATTCTGTTTAAATATATTTGTAAAAAAGTAATATATTATAAACATACATTTTTAATACAGAAGAGACAGTACTTTTCCCTTAAAGGGTGCTATTGGCAAAAAATATCCAAGTACAGTACGGATTCTGCGTTAAGAACTGTTTACGTAAAACCAAGCCAAATCATGGCAACCATAGGCAGTTAACTTATTAAAAAATGGCAGCTGCTGCCATTTATTGGCAAAAATTATCTTGGCGCAGAATCCGTACCACACTTGGATTTTGCCACAATGGCCTCCTTTAACGGAAAAGTACTGAAGCGGCTTTTTAAAACATTTAGTTGATTAAAAGTCTGTAACTGAGCACTAAATCAACTTATTACTTTGCAGATTATATTTTTTATCATATTACAGCAACCTTTCATTATGCAATGGTATCATGTAGCTTAAAATAGAATATATTTTTAAAAAAATTATTTAAAGTCACCTTCAGAGGAAGTCATTTTACTGTTATTTGTACTAAATGCAAGTTTTTCATGTTGAAATAGGGGAATTCTTAATAAAGAATAATTAAAAAAAGCTGAGGGACAACCAATAATACCACAAACATACCGAAAAAGATAGCTCATGTTTATGTTTATTACGAGCAGGGTAGAAATGAAACTTTTGAAAGTCTACTTTATTTAGCACACAAAAACATTGTTTTTAATCAGGGTTCCCACACTTTTCATACAATAAGAAGCTACTAAACACCTTTAATATTTTTCATAAGAACTAACCTTAACTTGCATACATGAATTAAAAATCAAACCTGAACAAGATTTTGTATGATAATTAGCATAAACTATCTTATTTAAAAATAAACAACACATTTGAAACTATTAATACCACAAAATATCGAAAATGGGGCAAATCTAGTTAGCTGTAATAAATAAGCTGGAATTTTAAATTACTATTAGAGAAAAATAAGAATTATTAAAGGTTTTTATAAATGAAAACTAAAAGTAAGGATTTCTTAAAGAGCAAGACCTAGTAGAAACATTGTTTATACATAAATTAAATATAAAACATGTACTAGATTATTTAAGGTTTTTTTAGAATAAAACTTGTAATAAGTTCTAGTCTTCTTGAACGGAGCATCAGGTTACTTATCCAGATCATATACGAACCACGTTCTGGTGCAGCATAGTCTTCAATTGTGTACTCATTTGACTTAGATCCATTCCTGCTGCTACAATGATAGGTTATCAAAATTTAATGGACTTTGAACGTGGCATTATAGTCAGCGCTTGAAAGATGGACATAGTATCTCCGAGGTGGTAAATAAACCGTGTATCTATTACCCGGTAAAACATCAAATCTCAGAGAAATCGATGCGGTTAGGAAAATACCTTGAAAGACAGGGACCATCAACAACTAAGGAGAATCCTTAAACAAGATGGAAGTGCACCACTTCTACAAATTGCCACAAATTTCAATGCTGGGGCATCAACAAGTGTCAATGTGCAAACAGTTCACAGAACCATCAATGATGTGAGGAGGAATCCCACACATGACGTTGTTGACTACATGACACAAGGATTTACGATTCGCCTGGGCCCACCAATATCGCTATTGAACTGTTGATGACAAGAAACTGTTGCCTGGTCTGATGAGTCTCCTTTACAATTGTATTGGGCAGATGGACAAGCAGGGTTTGGAGACAACCTTATGAATCCAAGGATCCTACATGTCTACAGGGAACTGTTTAACTTAGTGGAGCCTCTGCGATGGTATGTGGCATATGCAGTTGGAGCGATATGTGACACCTGATTAGTCTAGAAACGACTCTGACAGGTATGTAAGCATCTTCTCCCATCACCTGCACTTATTCATGTCCATGGCGCATTCGGCTGGACTTGGGCAATTCTAGCAGGACAATGGGACACTCCACATGCCACGAGTAGCTACAAACTGGCTCCAGGGACACTCTTTTGACTTTGGACATCTTCGTTGACCACTTAAACCCCCAGACAGGAATATTAGTATATCTGGGATGCCTTGCAACGTGATTATCAGAAGAGATCTCCACCAGGACAATTCTAGCAGGACAATGGGACACTCCACATGCCACGAGTAGCTACAAACTGGCTCCAGGGACACTCTTTTGACTTTGGACATCTTCGTTGACCACTTAAACCCCCAGACAGGAATATTAGTATATCTGGGATGCCTTGCAACGTGATTATCAGAAGAGATCTCCACCACCTCGCACTCCTATGGATTTGTGAGCTGAGCTGAGCATCATCATCGGGAAACTGAAATATACAAAAGAGCATGATTAAGTCCCGAGTTTATTATTATTTTTATTATGTATAAAATTGTGTTTACTTTACTGCAATTTCATTGAAATATCACTGGTCGCTCTACACAGAATAATTTTTTTTATTATTTAATCGATAACTATCCGAGACGATTTATTATTTATGCAATTTATTTCTTAATTAAACTCTTATAGTCCGAAGGAGGGCTGCATGTTAAGGTACTCCATCAGACATCATTATAATTTTTTTTACAGAATGTGGAGAAAAGTTAGATTATGAGTCCACTAGTCTGCCGTGGCAAAAATGGCCGAAACTGGTCAAAAATCGATATGGAATGAGTTGAACTGAATCCGATTGCCAAATAATGAGCATTCTTTTTTTATTTTATAACCCTTAGTTCTTTAATTTTCAATTAAAGGCTGCAGACGGTTCAGATATCAGGCGCCATTTAAAAATGAATCAAGTACACAATATATATTATGTCCCTAATGACGTAACTGATGTTGCCAATTAAGCTCACTTTTGAAATATGCTAGTTTTCTGACCCAGAAATCAGAAATCATTTGCCTCCTTCTTCATTGAAAATCAAAGTGCGTTGGCTGACCAGAAGAAAAAGTGAGTTAATATACTAGCAAGTTACGACATATTTGGCAGTCGGATTTAGTTCAAGTCATTAAATGTAAATTTTCGAGCAGTTTTGGCCATTTTTGCCACAGCAGACGAGGGGATTTACATTCTTCGCATTCTATAAAAAATACAGAATGATGTTCGATGATGTACCTCAACATGCAGTCGTCTCTTAGTCTATTAGTGATACAGGTAGAATTGAAATAAAGGATATATAAAAAAGACAATAAACTACGCGTGAAAAAAATACATTTAAAATAGCATTAATTGAAAACGTATAATTTGAACGAAAGGGGCCTTAAACATTCTTTTTCAGAAAACATGTTTAGATGAAATTGATGATTGTTCGAGAAATTGATTAAATTGAACTTTTGAATATTTTGTATGATTAAACTTTCAACTGCAGTGGCATAAACTGTTACATAATTCATATGAGCGGCCTCTCAAACCATTCTTCCATAAGCGTGATTAAAAGTTGACGGAAAATTAATAAAATATTATTTAAGTACTATTATTTATTTGAAAAGAGGAGGGACCATTGTTCACTTTCAAGGGTGGAAACATTTCATGAAAAATGACTCGGGTCTGAAACTGCATACAACAGTTAAAGCTTATAAACTTTAGGATAATGCTAATAATTATTGAATAAAATAATTTTTTATTCATACATATGTCATTTTTGTAGAAAGGGTGCAATATAAGTCAAAATTTATCATTTTGAGTAAAAAATCCGAGACTGCATGTACTTGAAGCTAGTTGAATGGCACAAGATTGTTTTCATATTAAATTCAAGCTGAAACAGACTTAAGCGTCCTTCCAGCCCATATAATCTATGATTATGTATACACTTTAACTTTAAAAAAAAAAAGAATTTTGGGTTGTGTCACTTTTGTAGCAAGAGTGCGATAAAACATCGCGAAATCAGAAATTTTAATGTAATTTCACTGGTAATGCATTGCTGCGAATTTGTCAACATCACTGAAGCCTAACTGAACACAGGGCAAATCAGTTTCTGCATCGATAAATAATTTACAGTAAGCAAAAAACATTTACCATATATGTAAAATAAAGCATTTTACTTACCTTGATATTCGATTAATGATTTAAATACTCTCTGCTAGACATTGGCTTTCGGTCTTGATGCGGTTGTTGTCGATTTCAATCGGTTACGGTTGCGGTGATCCGAGGTTGCACCAAATTTTCGTGCAATCTCCCCATCAGTATTTTTCGTTGATGGAAGTTGCACCACTTTTTGGTGCAACTGCCGGCCAGCCATGAAATTGCACCAAAATTTGGTTCAACGTTGAACTGAATTTTTTAACAGTGTAGTAAAACCAGAAAAAAGGAAAAACCTTTTATTTCCTAAAAATATAAAAATAATGCTTCACTAACGTGCCTCAAAAACCTCATCGTTCAACCTCCAAATCCGAACTAAAAATAAAGCAGTTTACTTATCATACTCAATCGTCGTCCCAGAGTGTCGCCGGCATGGGAGGTAGCGCCATGCTGACGCGGCAGCGAATGTGTTAAATATTACTTGAGTTTTGTTTCCAATTTCTTTCTGAACAGTATATTTCATAACCATTTGAAAGAAATTAATACTTTTGCCTTTCAATTACTCTTATGTTTACATAGGGTAATGAAAGTATAGCATTCGGTCAATTTTTTTTTTTTTTTTTTCATTTCTCCATGTTTTGGAACACCCTGATTTTAAAAAAATGGTCTAGAAAAATTGTATGTCTGTGGGTACGCAGTCAGCATAACTCCCAAACAAATTGACCTACAATGTTCAAATTTGGTGTGCGGGTTAGTGATGGTCATGGGACCTACCATTACGGTTTTTGTCAAAATTGTGCATGTGTTTATGGTAGAAATCATAAAAAAATCATGTGTTTCAGCAATTGCTTAAAAACAGCTCTAACGATTTTGATTAAAATCTCAGTGCTAATGCCTCTTAAGATGTTCTAATTGTCCCCACCCTGATGTTCCAGCAGAAATGCAGTAAAGCGTAAAAAGTTGAAAAATGAATGCCTTTAACACTGATCTCTGATCTTGAGCATTGCCCATCAAAGATTGATTTTTTTCTGTTTCATGCACAAGAAAGAACAATGTAATGTCTATCGAATAAAATCACCAATTTTTTCATCTTCTGTAGTGTTTTTTTTTTTTTTTTTACACACATGTAAAAATTATTCCAACTCTTTTTCCAACCTACAAAATAAAGGGTTTTTTAAGGAAAAAAAAAAAAAAATTTAAAGTCGTAATACAATTGCATGTATCACTAAATCTGTTTCTATAGGAGATTTTTGGTGGCTATACTGTAGTAGAGCATCAATAAAAAAAAAAAAAAAAGAACATGCCTTCCGGTAGGTTTCCCAAGGAGGGACTACCCAGAATTTGCTTCTTGAATAAAATGGAAAAGAAAAAGTTTAAAAAAGGATGATAAATTAAAAAAAAAATATTTTAGAAATTGAGAATGTTAATAGTTTTAACAGAAGAGGAGTTTAAGATCTGGTCTATAGAAATAAGAAGCTCTTAATGGCCCTTTTGAAAATAAAATAAAGAAGTATCCCATGGGAACTCTGTATATTTAAAGTATCTCTTTCATACTGATAAGTTGCAAATAATTCTAAAACATTTATTTTGGGCTTAAGTATATACATTCTATATCTGATCTGTATCCTGCAAATACTGTTTCACTTGGTAGACGTCGATATCTGGATACTCGGCTTGCAGTGCTTCCATATCCAAGTTTGGGAAATTGACAAACAGCTTCTTAATATGTCTCCTTTGAATTTTTCGTTGGTACCTCTTCATAAGATACTCTTTCTCCTTCAATTTGAGGAGGAATTCTGGAAGAGTGGGATTCACGGTTTCGATGGTCGGGAACAGGTCTTCCTCAAGGAATTTCTTGTTCTCCTTCATTGGAATCAGATGCTCTTCTAAAGGAACACTAGAAAGAAAGAAAGGAAGGAATGAGTTATTCACTAGGAGTACACTAAGGGAGGAAATTACCAAACATAGGAAGTATGTTTTTAAATCCTTTATGTCAACTTTGATTTTGTCATTAAAGTTTGTCGATGGCGAGCAAATCTGCAGAAGCCTAATTAGCCCCCTTGCCATCATCCAATCGGGCTGAAACTTGGCAGATAGATTCGATGACAATGTATTCTAACAAATTTCGGGGGCTGGCAGTGTTACTAAAAGGTTGCTTTTACGGAATAGATACTAATAAAACAACTTGCCATCATCCAGTTGCGCTAAAATAGCATTTAACTGATCATTGAAAAAACTCTTGCCTGTTGCCAAAATTGTTTTAATAAATAATAAAATTGTTTTAATTGGTATAAATAAAAGGTAATTTGGATGCGAGTGCAAAAATTCACATTCATTTTTAATGAATAAATTTTTAAAAGTAGTTAACTGCATATTTTGCTGATAGAGATGGGGTTTGTACCTAATTTTAAATATTAAAAACATGCACACGCTGGCAACAGAAACGGCGCTATGCTAATGAATATAAAAATTGGCAATGCATATCAAAAATTTATATTAAAAACTGTTTTTATGGGTTATATTATTTTTCTATTTAAAAACAAGGATCTTGTGGCACTTCCTCTAAGTAGAGCCAATGGACAATTCCCGCATTTTTTAAAAACGAGTAAAATTAGGTTATATTTATGAAGAATTTCCTTCTGATTCCAAATATTTAAACAAAAGTTCTTTAAAAAAATTAGTTATTTAAATACTAAGAAAAGAAAATGCCTCAAAACCAGTCCGATCAAAACACACAACAAAATCTGTGACGTCTCAAGGGTTCCTACTGTTTCTATGGTTATCGTGAGGTTTCTGCCAAATAGTTGGAGCTGGTAGACCATTGCCAACAGGTTGGCGGGATTTGCAAGAAACTTCCAAATCTGGTTTCGGCTGCTGCATTTCAAGTCACGATGTTTGGGAAGCCGTAACGTCACGTTCAATATGCCGGCGGAATGAATCGTTTTCTTGCCAACGTCTAACAAGGTAACTTTGATCGCAAATTTAAAAAAAGAAAAAGCGCAGTGAGCAGAAATTTTGTGTTTAAGCCTTTTTTCGAAAAATTCAGAATTAATTAAAAAAAAAAAAAAATTTAAATGTTGGAATTGTCCATTTTAGAATTATAAACTTAGAAAAATAATAATTTTTAATTCTTTAACTTCTGCCGATGAAAATTTAAGAGACACCCTGCCACAGATAAGGAAAATGTTTAACTTTTTCAGTAAGAAAAATATTTTTAATGCCGGATGATGGATGATTTTATAAGGAACTAATGATCATCCTTAAATCCACAACAAAAAATTTACCAAATAAGTAATAAATCATTACAGGGCTCCCACTCACTCAGAAAGATTTGGAGCAGTTTTTGGAGCAGGTAAAATCAAGTTTTGGAGCAGGATAAATGCCTTTCGGAGCAGGTAAAATTAAGTTTTGGAGCAGAAAAAAGGACTTTCGGAGCAGGTAAAACAAGTTTAGTAGCAGGAAAAATGGATATTGCAGCATGTAAAACTTTTGTAACAAAATTTTGCAAACAAAGCAACTTTTGTAGCACAAAAAAAAAAAAAAAAAACTTTGCAGTAGGGAAAAAAAAAAAAAAAAACTTTGAAGCAGAAATACCCGAGACCAATGTCCCCAAATCGGCGTCGCAAATTTCAGCAATAGCAGCTATTACCTTAGGCCTTGGCGAAAACGAACATAACACCAACGTAAATGATAGCACCTACCATCGCAATCTCGGCGTAAAATCCCAGTAAAGTCATATTTTTTTTAAGTCACCAAACAGCGTCTCAAATCTCGGCAATATCTGCTATTACATTACCAAAGACTTAGACGCAAAACGAATATAACACCAACGTAAATATCGGGGATAGCACCCCCCATACCATCGCAATCTCGGTAATAACGGTGCAAAATCCCAGTAATATCGTATTTTTTTAAGTCACCAAACAACGTCGCAAATCTCGGCAGTAGCTACTGTTACATCCGTGTAAACTTCATCGAAAATGACTACCACACTTGCGTAAATATTAGCGATAGCGCTTACAATACCGTCGAAAATCTAGACAGAGGATATTACGTAAGTTGAAGACTCAGCAGAAATGACCATCGCAAAAACGTACATATCGGCATAAATGTCGGTAATATTGAAATTTTCTCGTTAATGTTTGGCAAGATTCGGTAATATCGGATGTTAACAAAAGCGCAGCACTCTTCGAAAATGACCATCACACCAACGAAAATATCAGCAATAGCGCCGAATAAACCGGAGCAATTCTCAACAATAGCTATAATATATCGGTGAAAGACTCGACGAAAATGACCATCACAATAATTTGCAATGTCTGCATCAGCGTCGCAAATCATCGCAGTAACATCGACATTCTCAGTAATATCGGGGCAAATTTCGGATATTACAATATCGTAGCACTTGGCAATAATTACCATAATACCAACGAAAATATCAGAAATAGCGTCGAATTAACTGGAGCAATTCTCAATACTACAGAGCTATTATATCGATGAAAGATTCGACGAAAATGACCGTCATAACAACGTAAAACTTGACAATAATGTCAGCTTAACGTCGCAAATCATCGTAGCACTCGGAGAAAATGAATCGGAGAAATGAACACCAACGTAAATATCAGAGTTAGCTCCGAATATACCGGAATATTTCTTAACAATAGTGATATTACAGCGGCGAACAATATCAAATTTCAAAGCGCAAAAAAAAAAAAAAAAAAATCGCGTTCTGGCGCAAATATGGCTAAAATAAAGCATTTGGAACAGCTTGGAGCAGATTTTTGTATTTGGCGCAATTGGGCGCAGGTCTGGGACCCCTGTCATTAGCCCTGTTAAAACCAGAATCTTTTCCCTTTCTCTACCATTTTACTCTTAAGAATTTACCACCATTGCATTTCGAAGGAGATTCCGATGACGCAACATTTGTTACAAAGCTTAAGAAATTCGAGGTTGTGACACCCCTAATATTAATGATTGGTTAAACAATGAATAAAACAATCCAGGATTTCAATACATGATGAAATCCTTTATCAAATTTTGAGCAAACATGTTGGTGCTCTAAAGAAAAGTGAGAGCAAGGTGGAAATAACGACCAAGGTTACAGTAGTAGTGGTGAGGTTTTTATCTGTTTTTCAAAAGGACTGGCATGGTTAGAACACGATTCAGATTAAGAACAAACTGAAATATTGCTTTTAAAAAGAATTCAGTATAAAGCCACAAAACAACGATTATTAAGACTATAACAATAAAAAACTCTCCTTTCAAACAATTCTAAAACCTTAAAAGTAACTCTTGTATTCAATAAATGAAATCATCAATTATTTATTTTTATTATTTTTTGACAATTCTCTATTATCCGTAATTTTCGATTTTCTGACCTACCTTTCGTCCAAATTAAGTCAGATAATCGAGGTTGTAATGTATATGGGTGTTGCTTTTTTTTGCAGAAACTTTTATATATTTTTCCTTAAAAAGTAAGCGTTTTTACCATCAGTAACCTATTATTTATTTGACTTATTAAGAAGTCTGTTACTGATTTTTACTTAAAATTTTTAATAAAGCATTTTTTTAGATGTGTCTACCTCTTCAAAATTACATAAAGCACATGAGGCATTATCTCTGCTGCAGTAGGAAACGTTACAAGGTTTTGTTTGAAAAGAAAGTGGTTTAAAGAACAAATTTGTTTTCCTCCTAAGCAGGATTTTATTGTGTGAGATTTTGTGTTAAACTAATAAATTAACGTTAAGTTTAAGTTTCATAGTACGGAGAATTACTTTTACTTTGCGTTAAACAGGATTTCGTATTAAGTGATTTTGCATTAAAGGGTTTGATTGTATTATTTACCAGGGTCTCTTATGCAATAGACTTGCATTAGAGAGTGGATAATTTGTCAGAATAATATTAATTAAACTCTTCCTGGTTTTGCTAATTCACAGGGTTCCCACGGTCATTGAAAGTCCTTAAAAGTGCTAAATATTTTTGAACCTGTTTTCAAGGCCTTGAAAATGCTTAGAGGAGCTTAAAAGTCCTTGAAAATGCTTAAAGGTCCTTAAAAGTCCTTGATTTTGTGTATGTTGACCAACTTCAAAATTTACAAAAATGCAACTCAGACTTGAAATCCCCGTGTGTCTGCCACTTATCCTCATTATATCGGAATTTTCTGACATATTTGTATTGCACATGCGCCAACTTGTAACTGTTTTGGTAGAATATACTTTATAAAAATTTTTTATACAGACATGATGCCTGAAAACAAATTTTTTAAGGTCCACAAAAACATTAATTAGGTTCTTAAAAGTCATTGATTTTCATTCTGTGATTTGAGTGGGAACCCTGAATTCAAGATGCTCTTGTAGCACTGGCACCACCTTACTAATAGTAACTTCGTAACTTGTGAAAGGAGTCAACCAAAGAAGATAAATATAGTTGTACATGTGTACCTTTCAGGATTCGCTGTGGCCTTTGCCTAACAGAAAAGGTTTAGTGATAACGAACAGAAATTTGTCACAGGAACATATCCGGCCACTGTTAGTAGTTTCATGTTTTCTGGCATTTCCATCAAAAGAAATATTGAAGATAATTTGAATATTGGAAAGCATGTGGAAGACACAACCAGAAGTGCATCAAAGAAACACAGAATTCGTACTTTCTACTCATCTCAGAAATGAATAATTACAAGATAAGTATGCAACTAATGCAGCAAGGCTTATTTATGGAGAGAAGACTTTGAACGTCAACCAAGATTGTAAAATTGCTAATGTTTCTTACTTTTTTGTTAATTAACTAAATTTTATACCTCTCTTAAGTTATGCTAATTTGTATCAAATAAAGGAACTTGCTTTCAATTTGTAGTCTGTGAATCAAAGGATTAATTACAGATAAACACAGATTAAAGTTTAGTTACCTAGAGTAAAAGAAAGTGAATGCTAAATTGTCTTGGGAATTTCCATTATGCTTTAGTCAGTTCGACATAAACAGTGATGCCAAATCTTGTAAAAATGTTCAGTAGTTATAACAGAGTTTTACAGTTTACCCATGGCCAATACTCTCATATTACATTATGATGAATGGATACAAGATAAAATAGCGCAACACTCAGCGGTAACAGCATAAATCTTGGCAATAGCAAAAGTGTTGGCAAATTTCTAAGAGTATTTGCAAAAGATTGAAAAAGATATTTCATGTAAGAATTTTATTAAAAAAGATATTTCATGTAAGAATTTCATTAAAAAAGATACTTCATTAGGAATTTCATTAAAAAAGATACTTCATTAGGAATTTCATTGAAAAAGATAGTTATTTTCCAGGGGATTCAAAGAATGTCAATAAAAACCAATAAAGACTACAAAAAATAAGTAAAAACTATGAAAAATCTGTAGAAAAGTTGGATATATTTGACAAAAAATAATTAAATAGTTGATCTTATATATTTTAAATTAAAGAATTTATGCGTAAATAGATTTATAATTAACTAAAGTTGTTTTTTTAGGATTTTCAACAAGCATGTAAATGTAGCACAAATGCAGACTTTACTTTTCAAATCTCCCAAATGGATCTTCTTTGAACCCATGAGGTCTCTCCCCAGTTTTCCCTGTTTCTAACATATAATACGCTTCGTTTCGTTCTCGGACAACAGCTTCTAAATTTTCCATACTAATTTCCACCTGAAGAGAAAAAAAAATTATTAATATATTTTTTTAAATTATAATGCTGTGACATACAAAATATGAAGAATGAGTCATAACAAATGTAAAGAAAATCAAATAATAATTTAACAGTCTAAATCTGTGGTATGCAAGATGTATGCCTTTGGAGATCTAAAATTAATAATAAAAAAATTTGCACATTTATAACTCTGGAATATTTCTTAATTTTATTCATAAATACAATATGTATACTATTAAAAGAAAGAATTTATCTTCAGGTTGCAGAACAAATCCTTTCCCAACACGGAAAAATCTGAAATTTTAAACATTAATACTTTTCAACCTCTAATTCCCGACTTGGGAGCCAGAATTTTAAAATTTTGGTATTGAAATAAAGTACGAGTAAATTAAAAATGTTACGAATAAGTATTTATACATTACTTTTATCTTCCAAGTGTTTCACTTTTCATAGTCAAAACAGAAAACAATTTTGAAAAATAACATGTTATACTTATAGCGAAACTTTACACTTGATACAATTGAATTGCAATGTTACAAGAGTTTCTGCTAATAAGAAATGTGATTACGCGTATTTTTAATGATACTATTATGAATTTTTCAACTACATTTTCATCTTTCTCTAAATAAAATTTCTTTCTCTAATATGTTAGGAATAGTAAATATAAAATATTATGTGTATGTATGGTATATATCTATATGTTACTTTTATCTTGGAAGTGTTTTCCTTTTCAGAGCCAAAATAGAAAACAATTTTGATAAGTAAGACATATTTGTCATGATGTTCTGAGTAAAAAAAATTTTTGTTGCTAAGATTGGAGGAGTTCCTGTTAATGTAAAATGTGATAGTGCACATTTTAAAATTAATTAAATTGTTATGTATTTTCCAACCAGTGATTAAGCTGAGTGCTTTTTTAGCAAACTGCTTAAGAACTTTCTTAAATGCTAAAATTAGAAAGAGTGATTTAGCTTTTTTGCTAACACCTTTTGAGACAAAATGTGCAAAATCACCATTTTTGTTTTCTTAAGTTCAATCATCGACTTAAAAGAACAAGTAAGTTGAAGGGTGAAAGCATTTTTCCAATTGATATTTGGTATAAAATAGCACATATTTAAAGTTAATAGTGATTTTACTGTAAAAAGGCTATTTTGTAATAAAGAGGGCTATGAGAGATTAAACATTACAAGTGATGGAAGTCATAATTGTTTTAGCATTTTGCTAAAAGGAAAATTGGGATTTTAGCTTTTTTGCTAAAGAAATTTTGTACCCTAGCTTAAACACAGTTTCCAACTACAGCTGCATATATTGATGAAAATGTAGTTTGTACTTAGTATTTTAATTTGAACTTTTTACTTAGAAGAAAAAAGAAATCATATTGAGAAATTAGTAGAAGCAGATAATCATAACAGGTTTTCTATTTTCAATTGTTTTTCCAGAGAAAAGCTGAAAATGAAATAACAACCAAAAAATTTATGTTAAAGAAAACAATTCATCAGCATGAAAAATACAAGTCTTGTTAGAATTTGCTATAAATTCATTCAGTTTCCTTAATTATTGCTGATAATATAAAGTTAAAAAAAACTATAACAGCCTTGCAGGGATTAAGCTGTGGGTGTGTATTTTTTTTTTTTTTTTTTTTTGCAAAATACTAAAGAATATGTATTCCTAAATGCTAAAACTGAAAAATGTGATCTAGCTTTTTGGCTAAATATTTGAGACAGAAAATTTGAAAAATTGCCATTTTTAAGATCCAAAGATTAGTCATCAACCTAAAAGATTGATCAAGCTTGTTGATATTTGGTACTTCGATTAAATATATAGAATAGTTTTTTAGTAAAAGACTTTTTCTAATTTTATTACAAAAAGGTTTTTAATTATTAATTAAAACTCATTATCGAGATTTATACAACACATAACTTTTTTGCTTTCTGCTAAAAAAAAACATTTTGATATTAAGTTTTTTGTTAAGAATTATTTTACATGAGCTTAAAAACTGCATTCATGCCATGAAGAGAATTTATAACACATATATTTGCCCCTTGGTGCAAATTAAATGTAAAGTAAACCTACCTGTTGACTTTACAGCTTTCAGCTAGTTTGTATTTTACTAATCATAATTACACTGCAATTTAAATGTTACTGCAGGAATTTTATGCTTTATGAAATGTGAGATATATGCTATATGATTTTATGTTCTTTATCTATATATTGTAATCAATATGAGTGGAAAGCAAAACCTGTAAGTGGCAATTGAAAACATAAATTTTTTCTTCCATCACTTATCACTTTGACATGCTAAGATGAGGGTTTTAATATATCTCCCAACTATCAAATTCTGAGAGCAGCAAGAAACTTGGATACAGCAATCACTTTTTTCATTTTTGATGCCTCAGTGAATGCGACCAAACAATTATGATTAATTTTCTCTTGTATCAAATCTCAAAGATTGCAACTATCATTTCAGAAGAAGCCTTAGCAAAAGTAAGTATCCTATTGTCAAGAAGCTCAGAGATCTTCAGTAGAATCCTCGGTAAAAACCAAACATCGATGTGGTGCAAATCAAGAAGGTTGCAACTATTTCTTCAGCAGAAGTCGTGGCAAAAGTGACTATCACATTAGCAGAAATCTTGCAGATTGCTACCATTACTACAAAGGAAGCCTCTATACAAGAAATCTCCTTACAGACCATGGTTGTTATACTTGAATTCTCCCATTACAAAATTTAATTTCGGATTTGCATTTATCTCAAGATAATTATTACTTTGCATGAAAGCGAAGAGATCTGTGTTTCCATTAAATCGTTCCACTTCTCAAGATTTTTTTTTAAATCTTAAAATCTCAAAATATGACATTAATTCAAAGTAATTACTAGAAATAAACTTATAGACAATTCCACAGAGAGTGAATATAAAGGGTAAATTTTTTGTTGCATTAATTTTGTAGACAAATATTCAAAGTACATTAATTTAGAGGTTTTTTTTCTTTTTTCTTCTTTTCTTCAATGGTAAAGGTTTTTATGCATAACCTTTGAAAAACACTTTTTTTTCATCAAAAATGTCAATTTAGTTAGTTTTACATTAAATTAAATTAAATTTATTTTTCTTTGCACATTTCTTACATTTGAAACACTTTTTTTTTTATCAAAAATGTCAATTTAGTTAGTTTTACATTAAATTAAATTTATTTTTCTTTGCACATTTCTTACACATGAAAAAAAAATCTGTGAATTTTTTTTTTAATTTTTAAGTATATTTAAATTGATACCTTTGACACCAAAATGAGTAGCCAAAACATAAAACTACTATACTAAGAATAAGTTCAATTAAAAAAATATAGATATAAACTTATCAGATTTATCCATTGGGATAGAGTATTTGAAAGTTCAAAGCCAATTTAAGCAAAACTATAATAATGTGAATTCCCACTAATATTAATTTATGCCATGTTTATAATTAACATTACCCTGTCTATTCGTTCAGGGTTAGGAAAAAGTTCTGCTTCCTTCTTTGCAGCATGCTCCATAGTTAAAAGCATATTTTTTTCTTTATAAAGAACAAACCTAAAAACCAAAATAATTTATCATTAATATTATTAAAGTGAATTAACAAAAATAATTTTATATTTTGAATAAAAATACAAAGTAATAATAATTTTACTTTGAATTAATATGTCAAAAAGATTTTGGCACTAAATGCTTCAGAAATTAGTTGCAGGTCAAGCAAGACTGTAATAAGTTACTAAGTATAAAAATAGAAAGTTAGAGGTACGAAGTATAAAATTATCAGGTTATGAAATTTATGTTCAGATTTTACACTAATTTAACATTGAAGTGTTATTTTATAAAATGCATAGCTACCTTAATTTTTAATTAAGGAAGGATTTTTAATTAATATAAAATATGAAAAATATTACAAAAGTTAATAAGAAATTTTTTGATCCAAAAGCATTATTCATACCTGCCAACATTGGCATTTTCAAATTAGTACAATTTTTACAGAACAAATATTTGCATTCTTATGACTCGTGGAAAGTGAAATAGCGACAATAATTATGAATGTAATATATAAATAATAGTAATTCACTAGCAAATGCAAATAAAAAATGCATAATATTAAATTGCTCCCAAATATAACAAATTGTTATATTTTAGCACAGAATAGAAATTATAAAATAAAATACTAACCTGGATTTAAAAATAAATCCAATTTGTTATATTTGTTATCCAAATTGTTATATTTTAGCACAGAATAGAAATTATAAAATAAAATACTAACCTGGATTTAAAAATAAATCCAATTTAAACTTTACGATAAAATCTCTGATGAAGTTTGATTTAATCTACATTACACCCAAATAACATGCTTTGTGACACAAAAACTACAGTGAAACATACAAGAAGTCAGTGGTATTCAAAGTGTTTAATCCCACACACAAATATCAATTATGAATGCCTTCAAATTCTTATTACATTTAATGTTGTCAGTGCGTTTTTTAGAATTAATATGAACTTTGACATTAGTAAATCCTCCATGAGAAATCTCAATATCAGATGCATAGATAGAACAAAATGAAAAATTTGTTCCTTTGCTTGAATTTATGATGATTTGAAGTAAAATGCTTGGTATAAGATTCCAAAAAAAAAACTTTATATTTTTTGGAGTCTTATACCAAGATTGTTTAACTTGGATATTTTAAAATAAATAATTAAGACTAACAAAGAAACTGAAAACCGAAAGTGCTTTAATCACTTATGTCCGAGATAACGAAACAGTCGTTCGGTGCCGTCAACACAAATAAAAACAATGCATCCCGGCGTCGCGATTTAGTGCTATTATTTACGCGCAACGCAGGAGTACGGTCCAAAAGAAGGAAGAATAAAAAAAAACTAAAGCACTTTCAGTTTTCTACTTCTTTATTAATCTCTTAAGTTTGAGACAATGAAACAGTTGTTTGGATCTACAGGTCCCGTCGGCAACACCATTGAAAACAATGCATCCCCGGCGTCGTGGTTTAGAGCTATTATTTACGCGCAATGTTGGAGTCCGGTCCAAAAAAAAGGAAGAATAAAAAAAATTAAGCACTTTCTGTATTCTGCTTCTTTATTAACCTGTTAAGTCCGAAACAGTGGTTTGGTTTGCCAAATCCCGTCGGCAATACAGATAAAAACATGCATCCCCGCCAACGCGCTTTATTGCTGTACATAGCGCAATCTCGGAGTGTGAACTTTTTGACTGACGCGGCAGCTTTGGAAAATCGTTTCGGTTTCGTTGGTGACTTGAAAAAATATAAAAAATCGGTTTTAAGGAAAAAACAAAAAGTACCGTGAAATCCGTACGATTTTTTTAGCTGTTCGTACAACCGTACAAAATAGTAAAAATCCGTACATTGTACGGATAATCAGTACAAGTTGGCAGGTATGATTATTGTAAACACAATAGAAATAAATTTAAAATATATTAAAAAGATAGGATATGTGTCAGGAAACTCAAAGAGCATTTAAAACAAAAGAATCAGAGAGCATGAAAATATTTCTAAAACAGATATTTAAAAGGTTAAGTGGATGAATAAAGTATGTAACAAAACGTTATTGAAATATTCAATCTTAAAATACATACTTTTGCGTTCTTTTATATGTAATATGCCTTTTTCTTTAATCAAAATATATGTTTCTAAATTGTTTAGAGATCCAGAGTAAAGGGTCAATTACACAGGGTGAGTTTACTAGCTACTAGCCTGCTAGTCCGTGTCATCCAATCACTAGCAGGGCTAGCTATTAGTAAAAAAGCTGGGGAAAAAGTTGAAAGCCAGGCTAACTTTACTCGCCTGTGTTTGAGCGAGCTAGCTAGTAAATTAGCAGTGTGTCATCAGAGTTGCTAGTGCAAAAGCGGCAAGTCTGTGCCAAAGAACAAAAACGCATGGTTTCTACACACTAGCTAGTGAGCGTGTGGGAAGCTTTTAGTGCCATCGTCAACTAGCGCACTCGCCGACGACTAAACTAACCGGCTAGTAGCTAGTAAACTCGCCCCGTGAAATTGACCCTTAAGTGTTAGCCTGAAATGCACCCCTTCATTTACTGTGAAAACTAAGATATTTAACACCCCCATCCACTTAGCCCTTCATTTGTGTGTTTGCAGAATACATACCATAATTTATGCAGATCCGAGTTACTTTTTATACGCAATTCATCAATTTTCCATTCCCTTCCTGTCAAAATTCAACTGTGTAAATTCACGTTTATCAAAACATCAAACGATAAGAAATCTACTGAGAAATATAAAATAGCATTTAAAGAGTAATTTTATTCAAATCTTATTCAGACTAAAATTAATAAATTTATTACTCAAATAATAACAATTTAATAACATGATTCAAATTTTTTTTCATACAAATAGTAAAAAAGTCAATAATTGGAGTGTAAAATGAAACAAAATGCTTATTATATTTAGCACTAATTAGTTCCTAAATTGCCTTTCTCAAAGCAGTTAAAATCAGGTTTGCTAAATGCTTTTATAAATAACACTAATTAGTACCTAAATTACATTTATCAAAAGTCAAAATGAGGTTTGCTAAATGCTTTTATAATTAGCACTAATTAGTTCCTAAATTGCCTTTCTCAAAGCAGTCAAAATCAGGTTTGCACATAACTAACATTATTCAATAGGTTCTGCATAAAATTACTGCAATGGACAATTCCCATATTTTTTTTATTGAATTCCAAATGCTTCGAAAAGGAAATAAACACAAAAATTTCTGCATAATGCGTTTTTTCTTTTTTTTTAATTTGCAATCAAAGTTCCTCTGTTGGATGTTGTCAAGAAAACGATTCATTCAGCTTGAATTGAATGTAACATCAAGAGATCCCAAACATCTTGGCTTGAAATGCAGCAGCGGAAACCAGTTTTGTAAGTTTCTTTGCAAATCGTGCCAACCTGTACCGGATAAGGCAATGGTTTACCAACGCCAACTATTTGGCAGAAACCTCACGATAACCATAGAAATGGAAGGATCTCTTGATGTCACAGATTTTGTTGAGTGTTTTGATCGGACTAGTTTTGGGGCACTTTCTTTTCTTAATATTCAAATAACTAATTTTTTCAAAGAACATTTGTTTAAATACTTGGAATTAGAAAGAAATTTTTCATAAATGTAAACTATGTAATTTCACTCGTTTTTAAAAAATGTAGAAATTGTCCATTGGGGTGTAAAGTGAAACAAAATGTTTATTATACTTGGCTCTAATTAGTTCCTAAATTGCTTTTCTCAAAGCAGCCAAAATGAGGTTTGCTAAATGCTTTTATAAATAGCTCTAATTAATTCCTAAATTACCTTTCTCGAAGCAGTCGAAATCAGGTTTGCACATAACTACCTAACATCATTCAACAGATTCTGCATAAAATTAGTGCAATTTACGATAGTATAGTAAGTTACGATAGTAAGTATTCGATAGGATATTCCTTCAAGTAGTGATATATACCACAGGAACTTTTCTATAAAGAAGATTGCAGGAAATGGATTAACTTGGTAATTTGCTTCACGTGTCTTATTTCGCCATCCATTGGCGAGACAAACAATCGCCAAACAAATTCCCCAAGTTTGTCAAAGTTGAAATGGTCGGTCCAAACAAATGCCCAGTTCTCTCGCACATCTAAGACACTACACTAGAGGACCTCGGCTATAGTCTGAGCCAAACTGTATTTTCGAGGAGGCCAGGCATGCAAACTTTTTTCACTAACAAACACTAAAAATTGATGGGAAAATGTGTAAGTAACAAATATTTTTGCGAGGTTTATGTTTTAATAAGTGCTGAGCATACTTGAGAATGGATTTTAAGGGGGCTGTTGGCAATAAATAAAATATGGGTCAACTTCCGAGTAGGGTACAGATTCTGCACCAAAGTGATATTTGGCAGGAGCAGCCATTTTTTAATAACAAGTGAACTGCCTATAATTGCCATAATTTTGCGCAGTTTTATGTACGTAAACAATTCTTGGTGCAGAGTCTGTTCCGTACTTGGAAGTACCAATAGTCCCCTTTAACGGAAAAGTACCGATTTTAGTGGGATTTGAATTAAGATGTAGTAGGAATGGATCACAAAATGAATAAGGATTTAAGCTAAGCAAAACAATTGCATATATATATACAAATATGAGATGCGTTTGAAAAATAAGTTCCGTTTGGTAATGAAAGAAAAAAAACGAATACAGATACAGCCAAGCAATTTATTTCACAAAAATCTACAACACTTATACAACTTTTCAACATAGTTCCCTGTATTCCTTTTTCATAGAATGTTGCCGCCTAAGATGTCAACCATACATGCAAACACAAATTAGAATTAGATATTGAACTGGAGGCCCTGACTGGTCTCTCAACGTCCCCTTCGTTCTTCACCGTGCACTTGATCACATCCTTCCTTAAACTATCGAACCCATCTTCTTAACATAGAATCACTCCTTACAGATTCTCCATAAACCTCGCAGATTTGTAGATGAATATTTATGGCTTTAACATTTATTGCATACAGAAAACAAATTACTGATTGAATTTCACAAGCAGGGGAATTTTCAATCAACGGCGCCGTTACAAATAATCACCTTGAGGTACACATAACACAGAGCTAGCTCAAAATGGCATCATTTTAATCTGGTTGACTCAGAGTAATTACTGTGCATGTGTGGAGCTGCGATTGCAGCCCTGCAGTAAAAAAAAAATGGAAACGGAACTTACTTTCCGAACGCACCTCATAATATACAAAACTTTGGTAGACAATAAACAAACAAACAAAATAATATAATAAATAACACAATAAATAACACAAAATTTGGTAAAATAACACAAAATAATATAAAGTATATTTACCTGACCTAACTTCAGATTCTCCCCAGTTTTTAGGATCATCGAAGAATTCCATCAAATCGTTTACTTTAGAACTCGCGTGAAAATTTCTTGCAGTTTGGACTTCTTTATAAACAGGACTTTTAACTCTTGTTAGATTGTGAAAATGCATATATGATCTAAAAAGAAAAAAATTCATTTTAAAAAAAAATTATTCATACTAAACTACTAATTCAGATTGGCATTAAATATACTATTAAGGTTAATTTCCTTATTTTAAATATAGTGAACGAATATTTTGAGATCCACAGATTATCTATTAATACCATCTGACATTGACGAACTCGCATGGAAAGTAAAGCAATAATATCATACATCGGTGCCATCTAAACAATGGTAACTAGGGATGCGGAATAATGCAAAAATTTCCATTACTAATACTAGTCACTGCATTTAAATTTAGTATGGATTGGTGTACTTATCATTTTTTAAATTTTCATTAATAAAAAAAATATAACCTGTTTTTCGATAATTGTTACAGTTTGTTCCGATGCTCTTTAGAAAATAATAAATATTTGTTAAAATTATAGACATACTTACGCTGTGTACAATAATTTTAATGGTTGAGCAATTTGATTTTTTATAATACCATGGATCAGCAGTGTTTTAAAAATCATTTTTTATTGTTTATATATTTCTTATTCTTTTAAAATATGGATATCAAAATAACATTTCATGTACTTTGTTTTTATTTACTAAAACCGGAAATATATGGTCGCAGTTACAAGATTTAGATACAGTTTTTTTTTTTTTTTTTTTTTTTTTTTTTACTGGTGGTGGTGGATACTCAAGGCGGTGATGATATCAAAATAATTTCTCAAATGTTTCTTAGCTCTTTTAGAAAACCACCTATACAATATGAAAAGTTACATAATTCATCAGTGCAAAGTTCCGATTTGAAGAACAGGAACAATCCACGAGTGTTACGAAAATAACCCGATTTCTATGGCAACGTGCCAAATACGAATTGCTCTTGCGCATATGCACTTATGACGTGACTTAGATGGGGTTGTACATTTGGCTAGTACTCGCCCTTTGCAATTATATTTTACGGCTTCTAAAAGGAAACCGAAACTATGTCCTCCTACTGTATAGCATCACTTAAAACATTAGAGTGACAATACTCGATGGTGACAATCAGGGCCGACCCAAGAGCAAAATCATGTGTGTGCAAAATTGAGTTTTGGTGCCCCTTACGATGAAAATGGGAACAAAAAAACATCGAAAAATGGAATTGGTGTTCTCTAACTGAAATTTGCTGGAACTTAATTTAACATTTTTTAACTGCAACAAAAGTTTTATTTTATTTGATATATATAAAAAAATATTGCAAAAAATTGAGTAAAATAATCTGTACAAAACACTGAGTAGTGGGCCTTCCTAACTTTAACAGCTGAATTTTTTTTTTACTTGTTAGTGCATCATAATGTAATGACGAAAAAATATCATTTCCAATGCACAAAATTGTATTAAAAATTACAATATATATATATACATTCGCATGTGAGCGATTGCACACATTAATGCACACGCCTAAGACCGACCCTGGTGACAATACACCTTTAAAAAGAATTTCAAATTTTTATATTCAATTATCTAATCCTAATTTTCAATAAAAGTAGTAATGGAGAATTCCCGCATTTTTTAAAAACGAGTGAAATTAATTTATATTTATGAAGAATTTCTTTTCTGATTCCAAATATTTGCAATAAAAGTTTTTTTTTTTTTTTTAAATATTAAGAAAAGAAAATGCCCCAAAAACGAGCCAAAACTAGTCCGATCAAAACACTCATCAAAATCTGTGGCGTCAAGAATTCCTTCCGTTTCTATGGTTATCGTGAGGTTTCTGCCAAATAGTTGGCGTTGATTTGGTAGACCATTTCCATATCCCGTTCAGGTTGGAGCGATTTTCGAGGAACTTGCAAAACTGGTTTCCGTTGCTGCATTTCAAGCAAAGATGTTTGAGATCTTTGGACGTCACTTTCAATTCGAGCCGAATGAAACGTTTTCTCGCTAAAGTCTAACAGGGGAATTTTGATTGCAAATTAAAAAAAAAAAAAAAAAGCGCATTGAGCAGAAATTTTAGTGTTTATGGCGTTTTTGAAACCATTTAGAACAGAATAATTTTTTTTTTTTTTTTTAAATACGGGAATTGTCAATTGTCTGCCTTGCATAACCTTTATTCAGAATCTCATCTGAAGTGGGGAGCCAATATTGAGGCAAATATACAAGCTTTTGCACTACAAAACTTTGTTTCTAGCAGCTGACCATAAATTTAAAGATATATAGTTGAATTTCTGTAGGCGCCTATCCATGGGAGGGTATGGGAATATACCTCCTCCCGAAATTTTTCAGTTTGCTATTAGAACGCAAAAACCAAAGAATATTTTTTGGTTGAAATGGTAAATTGATTTTAAATGTTTCTAATTTTCTAAACACAAGCAGAAAAAAATACCTGTAATTAAATATATTAGGCATTAATAACAAAAATTATTGTTATGACTTGTTGAGTTATAATTTCATAACCGCCCCCCCCCCACACAAAATCTCTGGCTACGCCCCTAAACTTCTCGTTAACGCAGGAGCTGACATCTGCTCTGGCACCCGTTTTAAGTATACAGTTTTACATTTCGCTTCGCAATATGCAAGTCATGAGATTTTAGTCTCATTTGAAGGAAGGAGACAATATTGAGGTAAAAGCTACAAATGGTACTGTATAAGCAAGAGAGAAAAAGAAAAAAAAATCCGAACGATAGCTTTATCTTCGGTTATAGTTATCCTATAATCTTTCGGTTTGTATCAAAATGTTTTGTTTGCGATTTTCTATATGCCTAGTGCAAAATTTTTCTCTTAGGGGGCTGCATACTAAGTAAATTTAACTCCATCTTTGAAAATTTCAATACGAACCCCTATTTTTTAATGATTTTACTCAATTTAGAATATTTCGTTTACCCTAAATACCAAATTTGAATAATAATAAATATGCCAGGAGCATAGTGGAATCGTGTCTTATTTGAAGATAAAAACAAATTTAATATTTTTGGTTTCGATGGCCGCGTTATTGTGTGGAGAAACTTAATTCTAAGAAATTTGTGGGAATAGTAAAGCATGATGGAGGTGGAAGTGTCCTTGTGTATTGGGTGCTTGTCATGAGTGCAGCCAGGAATATTTGCAGGGGGTGTGCAAGACTAGATTTTTATCAAAATCAATAATTTTTTAGAAATGTTAATTAATAATTATGCATTATAATTTAGAGAATTGTTAAAAAAAATGCATGGTTTATATTTTTGAAAGCGCAACCCTGTTAAAGAGAGAGGGGGAAAAAAATAGTTAAAATATAATTTTTTTTATTTTTAACGATTTTTTTTTATCATCCAACTAGACCTCACGGCATTCAAGGGACAGATAGAACAGAGAAACACGAAGCTTCAAAAATACTGAACAGCAATATTTTTTTTTCTTACAAGTTTCGGAAATAATGAAAAGGAAAAAAAAAAAAATGAAAAATGAAACACAAAGGCCGTATTGAATATGCTCAATTGAAATCTAAGAATAGATTTCAAGATAATATATCTGATGATTTAACTTCTACTCAGCCTCTAATAATACTAGACAACAGGCGCCAGAAAATCATCACGCAAGTAGTTATAAAAAATTACATAGAATAGAAACAAAAGACTAGAATAATAGAAAAACAAATGCTCACTGTAATAAAAAACATAAACGTATTTGTGCTTTTTTTTTTTTTTTTTTGTGGAATTTACATCTTTTCTCTCTTTTAAAATTTTCAAGGGCCAGGGGGGGGGGGTGCAAGTGCACCTCCTTGCACCCTCCTAGTTACGTCCACGGTGCTTGTCTGCATTATGATTGGTTGGTTATTTTCAGATTATTTGGCGCCGTCAGCAACACGAGGGCTATAATGCGTCGAAACATTCGTCATTAGACAAGCCAACATACATTTACAAACACCCATGCCTTACACGGGACTCGAACCCGCAACCTTGCTGTCTAGAAGCTAGCACACGTTAATCACTATACCATTTGATCGGCTTGTCTGCATTATGACTAGGTAACTTGGTGTTTTATGATTGAATAATGAATCATGAACTCGATTTGAATAGTTTGAATGATAAATTAAATATATCAACCCAAAATTTGGGTATTACAAATAACTCCATTTTTTTTTTATTAAGATAATAAATTAGCCCATTCAATGTGTGCACAAAATCTAAAATTAATACCTCAGTGGACAGACTTGAACCCAAAGGAACTGTTGGAGGAAATTGGAGGCCAAAGTAAAAGGACACGACATTAAAAAGAAATGCCAACTAAAAACAGTAATGGACGAAGAATGGAGGTGATGCAGAAATTACAAAAAAAAAAAAAAAAAAAAAAAAAAAATGAATTTATGCCCAGACGTATAAAAGTTGTTCTGAATGCTAAAAGATATTCTACGAATTACTAATTTACAAAAATATTACTATATGTTAAGTGTACGAAAACTTTTGGAAAATATTTTTGGTTACTTTTAGCTTGAAGATTCTTTTCTAAAATAAAGTTTTATAAAGCATTGAATAAAAATTCATGTAGTTTTATTAAGATGAAATTGGAGATATCATTAAAAAATCCTATTCTGAAGTATTTATATTTGAGATGGATAATGTAGTATATGATTGAAATTTGTAAGTGTACGAAGACTTTTGGAAGCTACTGTATATCTTCAAGCAAAAGTAACATGGTCATGTTACTTTGGTTCTATCAAACAAAAATCTTAGTTTTAAAGAAATAAGTTTAAACTTTAAAATTCGAGCTACCTCTTATTGTAGCTGGTTTCGAATCTTGCTATTTCAAATAGGTTTTTGATAAATTCCATCCCAGAGACCAACACTTGTTTTCGTTTTGGTTCTGCGAGCATTGTGGGCTGTGAACCCAAAACACCGAAGTAGACATGTGACATTATTAACCAATAGTTGTAGGGCAGTGCCATTATAACCAATCAGCACTAAGTATACGCCGGCGAGCAGGTCCTTATCGCTCTAGTAGCTTTCTTTCTCATTCTTGGCGAGAAAGTTTTGGCTTCGTGCAAACCACTATTTCCAGCAACCCTTCAATAGCCGGCAGTCAGGAATCAGATGGTGTTTTCTTTCTCCACTTCCTGATCCTGACTTGCTCCAAACCAACGGTCGCTCGACAACCTCCTCTTGTGTCTTCCTTGTTTGGACTTAGTTTTGGTTCTGACGCTTATTTCAGTGCGGAAAACTCAATGTTTTCTCCTTTCGCCATGACCTTTCGCATGCTGTGAGAGATCGTCGCGCGATGCCCAAGTTCACCATGGCGCGACTGTTCCAGAAATCCAGGACAAAATTCCTAGTCTCCGTAGCCGTGCTGGCCTGCGTTTCTGTTGTGGTCATCTACCATAGCCTGGGTAGTGGTCGGAACTCGCCGACACCCCAGACGCTCCGGCTGGACGATCCCGATATTTCCGTTCGACTGGTCGAAACCATCGACACCGAAGTCGAGATCGTCAACGTGAAATCCCGCGAAAAACTGCCTTGCGACCCTCTCCCGCCTTTGAGGGACGTCGGGATTAATACTCCGGATGTGTATCCCACCCTCAATTTCAAGCCTCCCTATCGAAGTTTCTGGGATTTTACATTTGAGAGGAAGTACCTCAAGCTGAAAGAAAACTGGAGTAAGCTGCCATTGCAGGTGAGTGCTTACTTATTTAAGTTATTGCAATCTCCTTTATATCGTCTGCTTAGAGTGAAAAGGTGTTAACTCCAACTTGTGAAAACACATTCTAAAGTGGAGTTTAGTGTCACCCTGATAGTTGTGTGGTTAGCACTCTGGCTTCACATGCCAAAGGTGCTGGGTTCGAATCCCGGTTAGGTATAGATGTTCTTTTGGTTCGGAATCAATGTTAGGTTGTAGGTCTTGGCCTGATTAGCCTTTATTGTGCATAAGTTAGGTCTCTGAGTGAGCAAACCAATAAACATGAGTTTAGTTCTTTTGCGTTGTAATATTCTAGATGCCTATTGTATGATACAATCAGACAACCAGGCTTTGTTTATAATGTTGTTGTGGTTATTATAGAAGAATATAAAAATTAAAGGACATGATGTTCGATTTGGTCCAAAAATTGCAGTCGCCTTTCGGACTAAAATGTAGCAATAGGAGATTTGAGACCAAAAGTGGAGTTAGCACCATTTTACTCTAAACTGATGATGTGCTTTCTAGCTTTCTTAATACTAACTTTGTGTAATATGTTGACATTGTTAACCATGCTGAAAGATGAACTGGTTTATTTAACTGTGTACATGTGAGAGATAAGAAGACATTCTTGTCAAAGAGAATAACAGTTTGGAACAGTTGCTGTACTGTTTGTCTATATCACAAGAATAACTCTCACCAGTTTTTCTAGTGCTGTCTGTTGCTCTGGTAACAAAGCTAACTTCTTTATAGGCTTCGGATGCCAATCTTCTGCATGGATCACACCTATTCTATAGCAAACGCCAAGAACTACACTATTTGGCTGAGAGTTATTCTTTTGATAGATAGATAGTCAGCCCCTGATCATTGCCTAGGCTCACAAGGCCCGGGCCTTGGGACCATGATTTTAGGGGGCCCCGAAATTGTCTGTAAACCTATAACTTTTCTTTCTTTTTGTGAATGTCTTTTACAATCTGTGTATAAGAATTTTTACATAAAAAT
The DNA here is from genome assembly GCA_963978545.1 of Linyphia triangularis. Lineage (NCBI taxonomy): Eukaryota > Metazoa > Arthropoda > Arachnida > Araneae > Linyphiidae > Linyphia > Linyphia triangularis. The sequence continues at coordinate 11,893,679 of OZ021728.1, forward strand.
AATTTTGTATTGATCTTGAACCGTCTTTAGTATCCCAGAGTGAATTTATTCAAATGCATCAAACCATCATTTAAAAGCGTAAAAAAACAATATTTCTCGAAGAAATATTGAAAGGAAGTCTTGACAAATTAATTGCGAGATCAGCAAATGTCGGCTTTGAAGTTGTGAATAATGATGCAGATATTGTTGTCACGGTTATTACTACATATTGTGATCGTGAAATACAATGCTACATTACAAAGTTTTACCTGTTTTGATTTATAAATTTGGTTATTTGAAGTTTGTTTCTTTATTTATGATTTAAAAAAAAAAAAAAACTTTAAGACTGCAATATATTATATTGACACTAATTTATCAACTTTTTCTATATTTAATGGTAATTCATTTGACAACGAGTCAAGCTCATTTCCAATAAATCTCGCATTTGATGAAGGGGCCCCTAAAAGTGTCCGGGCCTTGGGCCCCAACTTGTCATGATCAGGCCTTGTAAGATTGTAATATATGCCCTGTGATTTTTGGTAAGTTTGTTGCTAAAGATAGACCAGAACAGATTGCTATTAAATTGTAAGAGAATTGTTACAATTTTAAGATAGCTATCTTTTAAATCTAGCCAAAGTGCGATATAGAATGTAGGGGCTCCTACATTGCATCATCTGTACCTGCATAGGCACCAACTAAACAGGGGCACCGCCACTGCATTCCACCAATGGGGTGGGGAAGGGGGGGGGGGGGTCATTTTGCCCACTCTCCAAAAATCTGTAAAAATATGTTTTCCCAATATAAATCCAATAAAGATATATCAAGTATCAATCTAAAATTTCCAAAAGAACCCTGCAGATGAAAAAGACCTGCTCAATCTCCACCCCACGCCAGCATGGATGTTCGTTGTGGTTCGGAATCGGCCTGATTAGCCGTCATTGTGCTAATTATAGGTCTTTGAGCATACAAACCAGTTCACCGCCCCCAATTGAGTTTATCCATGGAGTCTCGCCCCCATGGTAAAAGTGAAAATTTGGTGCCTCTGTGTGCCAGTGTTCCTACCATTTGTCTTATCATTAGAATGTCGCCATAGAAACAAAACTTGTTGTTTAGAATAGCTTTTATGCGCTATGCATGCTGGAAATTGGCATCCGTAAAAGTTACAATACGGCAGGTGTTGATATCTTCTCCCTGTAGGAAGTCGTCTCCATAATAACATAACTTATTCTTGTGTTAGTATGAGTTGTTGTTGCTTGTATACTTTTGATGATTGACCCCTTTAATACATTGGGAGATCTATACCTAAGAACAAGCTTTATTCATGAACATTCTCAAAATTGTTCATCTCTTGATCAGAGCCTCTATTGTTGTGGCTGCCTATTTCTGTCATTTAAATGATAATCACAGCCAAATATGGCTACAATTTTGAACAGATGATAAGAGAACATCTCTAACTCTTGTTTACCTCTGAAAATTTTAATGTGCAGCAAACACCATTATACATGCTTGATATTGACTTTAGCTTTCACCCCTTTACCAACGTCTATCAAGCTTGTTCCTAGATAGCATTAAATGTTATGGAAGGGTTAACAGTCTTGTTTAAATGGTTTGCCTGACTTCTGTTGGATCATAAAGAAAATTCTTGTTTCTTGAAAGTCCTATGCTCCTGTTGCCTTATATAGTTTATTTTTTTATTTTTGGGCAAATAATAATCATCTCCTAAAATAAATTGTCTTTAACGTGTGTCAGTGTCAAAAAGTTTTCCTTTAATCTCTACTGCTGATGTTTATCATGTTATAGTATACCATGACAGTATGGCAAGAAGTAAGGCAAATATCTGTGTTTTATCGACAATATCCTGATAATAGCTATTAAAAAATCATGATATTAGCTATTAAAAAAAAACGTCTTTCGTTCTTTTATGGTTGCCATTTCTGATGATAAATTGTAATTGCAGTCTAAAATGACTATGACATTCATTAAAATAAAGAAATATTCATTTCATAACAAAAGGGAGGAATCCTTGAAAAAAGAGAGCCAGTACAGGAATTGGGCTGTTTTTACAAAAGTGTAGCAATAAAAACCTCTCATACACTTTTGAAGTGCATGTATATTATGTAACTGACTGTCCCATAATTTTAAGACACTTGTTTATTACCAATTGGCATTTCTACACAAAAGCCTTTGTTAATTGCTGTTGGTGTCAATGGCAAACTGTGGCATACATATGTGTTATAAGGGCCAATTTTGGTAAACTATCTTTGCTTTATTTTTTTAAATAAATATTTTCATACATGCCAACAGCTGTATGAAAATATTTGGTGTTTGTTTAGGAAATGTTTAGGCACCTTTTAAATAAATGACCTTTCACTAAAATTGAATAAAAATAATCTAAAAAAAAAGGAAAAAATAAAAAACCTTTTATAAAACACTGTATAAATATAATTTCTTAATATTTAAGCTCAAAACATGGCTCCTTTGATGCCAATATTTGATTTCATTTGCATAATTTATCAAATTGCGCAAAGATGTGAAAAAGTTTCCTTTTTTTTAAAATCTATATTCCATGTTTTCTGCCTGGATGTAAATTTTGAATTTACACAGAAGTCTTGCGATCGCCTGCGATATGGTCGCATCAGTTGTAGGGGTGTTTGGTGTGAGTTTTCATGGTTTTCCTCCATTGAAGATGCAAAAACCGAATACTCCTTTCTAGGAAGACCTCCTGGAAGGCTTTACTCGCATGAGTTCTTTCTCTAGTGAAGTATAGCTCTCATTTAGCTCTTTTACCATAAAATATACAACATAACTAACTAATATAAATGAAATTGAATTTATAGTTTGATGAACAGTAAGCCAAAATATCTTCATTAGACAAGTTGTTATCACTGTAATAAGTCTGTAATTGCAATTACAGTTTTTAAACATCTTCCGATTTTGTGTATTTTACAGAAGATATTGAGAAAATCTCTCTATACTACAAAACAATCCTGTCACAATCACTATCCTGCCTACCGGTTTTTGAAAATCATAACTAACAAAAGTGGGAATTGAATTCCAGGAAGATATCCTTTACAAATCGTGCATGCATTTCTCCTAGGACAACTGAACCATTACTTTAAGGTTTTTGTTGGTTTTTCCTTTTTGTTACATATATTGGGTCGATTTTAATAAAGCAAGGATGAGATTTTTCCGACTTTGGGTGGATTTCCGCTTTTTCGTTTTTATGGAAAATTCTTTTTCGTCTCTTTGTCCCTGTTTCGAGGATCTGCGTTTTTTCCCGATCTGGACCAGTTTTTCCTGTCAAAAGTATACTTTTTCTCAAATATCCGTGCAAAATATTTTCTCACTTCGCTCCCATTTCTTCGCAGATTACTTTTCAAGCTTTTGGCGACCAGGACACACTTCGGCTGTTATTGGTTGCAAATGGCACGGCCTTTCTACGATTGGTTATTGAAGTCACGTAACCATCTCGGTGTTTCGCGATTCTGCTCATCAGCGTAGACATCCAAAACAAATGTTGATTGAGTCCAAAGCTCTACAATATCGCCCTTTGACATAAAAACGTTAAAATGTTTTCTTATAAAGTTCGTAATCGGGAAAAAAAACTTGTTTAATGACACATTTGCGTTGTTTTCTTAATTACAGAGATTTAAATATATTGGAAATGTAGTTAATAAATGTACAAGTGTTCTAGATCCAATTGCAACTGCTGATGTCAATAAACTAAGTTAAACAAAATGCTTATTAGGACAAATCCGAGCACTTTTACAAGCAACCAAATAAGCAGATTTTATACTTTTATGCACTTTTTAAGTTAGTCAATTTTATGTGTAGTTTGTGTGGATGGCATTTTCCTGATCTTTTTTTGTAACTGAAATTTGGAGAATACTAGAGTACTATGTTTTGATAACAATTTGTAGCACATATTAATTTCTTCTCAAATATTTGATATTTAATTATTATACAAAGGGAGAATTTTTTTTTTTTTTTTTTAAATTTTTAAATCATTCCTTCCACATGCTTTTTTTGTCGAATTTTCAGATATTGTCCCTTCTGCAAGTTTTTTTTGGATATCTTTCCTTCTGCATGCATTTTTGCGAATTTTGGGATTTCCGCCATTTTGCACTCTGACCAATCTCATCCCTGATAAAGAAATTGTATGTAATTTGAGTTTATAATGTAAATTTGGTTTTATTCTGTAAAATTCTACCCGGGGACAAATATTCTTCCAAATTTACATCGAAATGAATATTTGTAATCTTTGTATCACTTTACCACCCAACTCAATTTATTTTACAAATTTTTTATTTTTTCCCTTTTTCTTCAATCGAACAACTTTCAAACTCCAATCAACGGAAGAGGAACTTCTGTTTCCTTATTGCTAAATTTCACCTGGCCGTCTTCTGACGACCGATTCTATTCCAAACAATAGAAAGGGACACGTTTTTTAGCAGTCGGTGTTGTAAAGGTACACGTTACCAGTCGGTGTACCAGGTGAGATCGCCAGTCATTTGACGCCAACGCTAGCACGGTATATAACGCATCATTTCAGTTCCAGTAATGGAGGTTATGGTATGGCATTCAGCTGTTATTTTCGCTGGAAAATGAAATGGGCTTTGTGATTGAATGACAGAATATGAAAATTCAAATTTGTTTTTAAAGGTGCATTGTGATTGGACAACAAACATGTCCCAGTGTTACCATTCGATGCAACTCCACTCAAAATAACGCCTTGCATAAAAGTTCCATTCCGACTATGATATTGACCTTCCTCGAACTTTTCTCAAGAGTTTTTTGGGGAAAAAAAAAAGGGAAAAAAAGAAGAAAAAAACAGCTTCCGACGAGCCTACTCATCAACTGCCATTGTAACTCTCTTCATAAGTTGACACCCGCCATTGTTCCCCTACTTGTTGAACAGACTGTTCTGCCCGTCTATTGTTTTCCGCTGTCGGTCTTTTTTTTTTTCTCTCTTTTTTTTTTTAGGGTCAGTAAGTAATGTATGCACGACGTCCTATCAGCTTTTTTCGGGTCGGAACCTGGACTGGATCTTTGTTGTTTATCGGTGCAGGTGTACTGTTGCCGTGAGGTGGATTTAAGTATAAGTGAGGACCGCCTGCTCTCATACTAATTGCATTATTAAGAATTTAGAACAAGAAGAGTTCTGAATTATTTTTTTCTATAAAAAGTGTTGGCGTCTGTGGGTCGATTATCGTTTGTTTTATGGAGATATTTATGAAATCGCAGGTGTTTTTCCACTTTATCTATCATGTGGCCTGTCTGAATTTGGGTTTAATGTATACAGTATATAAAGTATATAATTATCGTTCGATTTGCAGATAAAAGTATAATCATAGGAGTGCTACTTGACATAATTGCATTTCCATCGATTTATTTTATATGGATGCGTAGCGTATGCGTACAAAATGGTAAAAAAAAAAAAAAAAAAAACGTAGACATTTTTTCCAATTGTCATATCTGAATTCCTAATTAAGTAATTTAAACTATTTGTAGTTATTCTAGACTGTATTTTGTTATACTTTTTAGTTGCTTCGGTGATTCATTCTTATTTATAGAATGAAATCAAAAAACGGAATTTAACTTTGGAGGAAAGTAAATTTAATTAAATTTTTATAACCGAAGCTCTGACCTTATGATGCCCATAAATTAGGAACGAAATTTAGGTCTTAAATATATCGTAATACGCAATTCACAAATTCCTGTGACAAAACAAAAGTTTATCAAAGGTTAACGAAAAGAACTTCAGCTTTCGTCATCACGTTTCTGCAATCATGATACATAAACGATTGTTTTAGGGCTAATGAGATGACGAAATAAGTTTTTGCGCTTTGATGTGCGGTTCTGTCTCACATCTGTTATTAAATGTCGCGCATTCCATTAGAGAATAATTTTTAATATATTCCTCTTCGTGTTTTGACATTATTATGCTGCCAATCATACAAGTGCAAAATTCTATTTGAAATGAAAAATTACGTTTATGTCTCTTCTTTTGTAATCAGAAAATGTTTTAACTTCCAGAACTATTTCTAATAATTAACTATTTCTAATATTTTATATTTACTCATAAAAACAAAGTTTTTAATATAAATCCTTTATATGCATTGCCAATTTTTAGATTTATTAACACAGCGCTGATTCCGTAAACAGCTCGTGCTTTGTGTTTGCATCTAATTTTAAGTATTAAAAACATTTCTATCAGCAAAATGTGCGGTAAACTACGTTTCAAAATTTATTTATTGAAAATGAACGTGAAATTATGCACTCACATGCAAGTAGATTTTTTTGTCTGAATGAAATAATTTTATTATTTATTATTAATTAAAAAAATTTTGGCACCAGGAAAGAGCTTTCTCAATAGTCGTTTAAATACTGTTTTAGAGCGATTAGATGACGGCATATTAGTTTATTAGGATTTCGTAAAAGCGACCTTTTAGTGACATTAAAAGCCTCAAAATTTGATAGAATGCATTGTTATCGACATCCAACCTATCTGCCAAGTTTCAGCCCGATTGGATGACGGCAAGAGGATTAATTAGGCCTCCACAGATTTACACACACAAAGTCGAAGTTAATATAAAGGATTTAAAAATGAGAAAGTTTCTTTGAAAAGATTCGATAGAAACAAACTTATTACCGATACCATGTTATGTAAATAAAATGTTACAAACTGTGTAATCTTTTCTGTACTCTGGCTGTTCTGTAAACGTAGTTTCTCTGCGTCACGTGTTTATTTGTAAGATATATAAGTACTGATTTAAAAAAAAAATAATAATATTTTTTATATTCGATTTTGTTTGTGGCGCACTATAATAATGTTTGTAGTCAAACTCAATGAATAATCGTTCTGAGCTCAAAATCGCTTTATAAAGTTGAAATTACTTATAAAAATTGTCAATGCTTATAAGGAATTAGTAAAATCTTTATATATATGGGATAATTTTTTTCTGCTTTCCACTAATGTCATCTGCTTAGTTGGGGGAAATAAGTTTTTTTCTTCGTTTTCTAAACTGAAGTAAGCAACAAATATTTGTTATCGTCTTTTTTTAATCGGGGGAGAAAGGAAACTAGTTGATGACAATTCATAAACTATATTTATTAATTTAAGAATTGCTCATTTATATTTAATATTTTCTGTACGTAACTATTACGCTCAATATTAAAGTTGGGTTTTATTTCCACAAAATTTTAATAAATGTCCATCGAAATATAAAATATAATCAGGGTTCCCACGGCCATTGAAAGTCATTAAAAGTGCTTAATATTTTTGAACTTGTTTTCAAGGCCTTGAAAATGCTTAGAGGTGCTTAAAAGTCCTTGAAAATGCTTAGAGGTCCTTAAAAGTCCTTAATTTTTACAGATGTTGTCCAACTGCAAAATTCATAAAAATACAACTCGGACTTGCTATTCCCTCGTGACCGCCACTTATCTGCCTTATAGCAATTTTCTGACATATTTGTATTGCGCATTCATCAACTTGTAACTTTTTTGATAGAATATACTTAATTAAAAATTTAAATACAGACATGATGCCTGAAAACAAATTTTCATAGGTCCTTAAAAACATTAATTAGGTCCTTAAAAGTCATTGATTTTCATTCTGTGATTTGGATGGGAACCCTGATAATGCATAGTTCGTACTGCTGCACATGGGTATTTGACGGCTCTTGGTTTTTACATGGAATAGAAACAAGTAACGACTTTGAAATAAACCTTCAGTTAGAACAATTTTAAATTTATGAACAAATGCCTTAATTTTATTCATTCGATAATCAAGTGTAAACTAACAAAATTGCATAAAAATCCAACACTTTGATGAAACAAATATTTAACTTTATTCACTAACTGTTATATTCATACAGTACTAGTTTCAATTTCGACTTTTGGCCAGCCAAATACCCATATCTGCGGTGAACGAAAATACAGACCCTTGATAATAAGTCTGCTCCTGTCATCGCTCCATTCTGTGACAAATTATTTCACTCCCACCAAAGCACGCTCAGGAGAGCCTAATTTTTCCATTTTGTGGGGAAGGGGGAGGAGGTGTGTTCGAAGTACCCCTACGTGACCGTGACTTGGACCCTCACCCCCCTCTCCCCCATATTTACTCTCCCTCCTGTATCGATCCTGTGGGACCATCTGATGATTCACATCGAAAATGGAAGTCACGAAGTCCGTCAATGCGCATGCACGAACGCCGGTGTTTTATTTATGCATTGTTGGAAAGAGAAGGGAGACATGGATTAGGGGTTGTTGGGTGTGTTGTCGGGATTTGTTCGTACAAATCTTGTCTTGATATTAGAGCTTATTTTATCAGATGGTGATGGTGTAAGGTGGTTTAAGGCGTCTTCTCACTTTAGGCACCTCGAAAATAGGCTATTTTCGCGATTTTTTTTCCGAGGATTTTTGCAAACAATTATGGGATAAAATGGATCCTATATAATAAACACATCTTTCAAGTACAAGAAATTTTTATTTTTTTATTTTTTTGAACAATTATTATAATAAAACAGTAGCATCGAAAAACCCGTGTAGAAATGTAATGTTCGTGGCTTGTTGATGAAATTTCGGAAACTATCCGGCCGATTGTCATGAAATTTGAATGACATATTCTTCATAGTTATGGCTATAGCGCATATCATCAGATTTTTGAAATTTTGATTTGAAGTATTTTTTTTTTTTACAAAAAACTGCAAAAAAACGCGTTTTTTTTTAACTTTTTCGAAAAACGTGCGCCATTTTGTTATTTTCGCGAATATCAAAAATCTGATGATATGCGCTATAGTCATAACTATGAAGAATATGTCATTCAAATTTCATGACAATCGGCCGGATAGTTTCCGAAATTTCATCAACAAGCCACGAACATTACATTTCTACACGGGTTTTTCGATGCTACTGTTTTATTATAATAATTGTTCAAAAAAATAAAAAATAAAAATTTTCTTGTACTTGAAAGATGTGTTTATTATATAGGATCCATTTTATCACATAATTGTTTGCAAAAATCTTCGAAAAAAAATCGCGAATATAGCCTATTTTCGAGGTGCCTAAAGAGGTCTTAATAGTTCCCGATAATCTGGAAAGTTGAGTGAAATATTGAGTGATTTTTTTTTCTCCATCAGATTAGCGAAAAATTCTTCGGAAACAAATCTAATGTATCAAATTTTTAAATATTCTAAGAGCGAATAAAACTGCATCGTTTCGGCAATGTTTTGCTTGATAAAACAAATATGTGTTTTAAATGGAAACGAAAAGAAATTCAAAGAAAATTTGTATGTCTCTAAAAATCAGAAATTACTCATTTTGATGATGCTTTAGGGAAAAAGCACCCATTGTGGGGAAGAAAAAGATTTTTCGTTTAAGCCAAACTTAAATAATAAAACCCATAAAAACAGAGTTTTTAAAAAATCCTTTTTTATGCATTGTCAATTTTTATATTCATTAACACTGCGTCGATATTAAAAATATTTCTATCAGCAAAATGTGCTGCAAACTACGTTCCAAAATTTATTTATTAAAAATGAACGTGATGCTTATCATTAATTTATTCTGCTGTAAGTAATTTTATTATTTATGTATTAAAAAAAATTTGGTAACAGGAAAGAGTTTCAACAATGATCGGTTCAAAGCTATTTTAATGCGATTGGATGATGGCAAGTTTGTTTATTAGTCTTCCGTAAAAGCGATCTTTAAGTAACAGTAACAACCCCAAAATTTGACAGATTGCTTTGCCATCGACAGCTAACCTATCTGTCAAGTTTCAGCCCGATTGGATGACGGCAAGAGGGTTAATTAGGCCGCCGCATATTCCGCTTCTATCGACAAACAAACACACAAAATCAAGTTAATATAAAGAATTTACAAATAAAAATTATTTGCATATCAGAAGAAAACAGCCAAGTGTTCGAAATGCCAAGGCTATTTTTATATAGTAGTATTGACAATTTGAGAAGACTTTAATATATTTCTGCCGTCATTAGTTAACCCTTTGCACTCCAGGCCTTTTTCGCGCGGAGGAATCAGCAACTCGAGACATTTTAGGTTCGGCTGGTGTTTATGGATTTGTTTCATAGAAACTAAACACAGTCATTGGCCTTGCATCGAATTTCCGCATCACACCTAATGGTCCTCTCGTGGTTTGGTATCCAATCGTTTGGCGCCTGAGAGGCGCCACTGGAGTGCAAAGGGAAATTTCAAAAAATTCAAATGCATGTTTTTACACTTTCTGATTAGCTCTTAGAAAATAATCTTTTTGTTGCATTGAATGCCTTAAGTTCTTAGGTCATACAAAGCTTTACAACAATAACTAGTGGGGCGGAACATCGCACAACTTTCAATTACATTGTAATACTGTCGTGGATTGATGTTATTTACCTTTTTTATATTTTTATTTATTTAGAAAAAATTACATGTTTGGTGATTTGGCGATATACTTTTCGATAATTCTTATATTATCTTTTCTTGTAAGTGAAACCGAGGAGAGACGAAAAACAGTCGATGATGAGTGATAATCAAGAGAAGAGAACTCTGTGTTGAATTCATTCGTTTTAAGATTTTTTTTTTTTTTTTTGTCAAATTGAATACTTTCATCATCCTATTTAACATATGAGTAATTAAGAGTAAAAATATGTGATTTCAAAGGACGAACGCAAAAGCGTCAAAATATGCATTTGATTTTTTTTTTTTTTAATTAAGAGCTTTTTAACATACGACGGTACATTTGTTTAAAAAAATTTCTTTGGACTTTAAGACAGTTTGCCAAATTTATCCAGCAATTTCATCATGTTCTTTTATATTCCTGATTTTTTTATTGCGACTTTTTACTTCTTCTACCAGTTGTGCCATTTTTAAAATTCAACCAATCGATTTAACATTTTTATTGTTTCAAAGGGACATACAGACATGAAAGCGAGATACACAGTTCCTTTCTTTTCAGGATAAGAATGCAAATTCACATGGAAAGGTTTAGATAGTTATTCAGAAATGGCTCATGAATGAAACATGTCTTCTATCTAGAACTTTTCTTGCGTGCATTTGTGAATTTTGTTGCTTATGAAACTAATGGACAACCATTTTCCTGTAACTGGAATGATAGAAACTTTTTTCTGCATATTTGACCAGAGTATGATCTGCTTTTACAATAATCGATCACCAGACTAGATTCCAGACTGGTCTCATCTTTTCTCAGACTCTGTCGTCGGAGCTTCTTTTTCGTTGTTCGAAGATCGAATTGAAGCCAGCGATTCGGAATAATGACATGGAAGAGAACGCAGGCTGACGGAACGACACACCGCAAAAAGAGTTTTGACCCGTGACGGTTTCAGTTGCCAGCTCTTTCGCGACCAAACGATTTCCGCATCATCTATTTTTTTTCTTCTCCTTCCACTGAGATAATCGAAAAACAGCAACACTTGGAAGAAAACTATCTTGTATTCTTTTGTTTATTGTTTTCTTTTTTTAAGACTTTTTCGTTTCGATTCCCACCACCGCAGTAAATGACCCAGATCCACTTTTAAGTCTCGACCTGGATTCACTAGCTCTTGAAGGTATGTCGAATAAAAAAACAAACTTCAATGAATCTTCTTCCGAGTATTGTTATTAATGCGAGCATTGTCAGCCGGCTAATTTGTCGAAGTATTTTATTATGATGGCCTCTACAACACTGTACATTTTATGCAACTTAATTATAAGAAATTAAGGGGATTTGGTACCCCTTGTTTTGACAAAAAATAATAAAAATATCAATCTTCTATTTTTTGCGTGTTTATAATATTTGAAACCTTTTCCTTATTCTAGAAACTTTTTGATCTGATCCAATAACTGCAATTGCAGAAAAACTATATTTTTTTGGAGAATTTAGCATTGCTGCAACAGCTCCTTCGTAATTTCGAACGCATTTTTCTCAGTTCGGGATCTTTAAAATTCCCACCCTACTCAAAATGCTAAAACTTCAGCAAATATTAATAAAATGGCTTGAAAGTTTTTGTGTGTCATTCTTAATAATATCTATTTGATAAAAAATAGGCATGGGTTTTTGAATAAAATAAAAACTTTTTTTTTTTACAATTTTGAATGTTGAAAAATATAATTTTTTTCCCTATAGGTACCGTAATTATCTTTTTTTCCGAAAACTATTTTACTTATTCAGAAACCAATGCCTATAAACTTACAGTTTATTTCTAGGAACATTTAAAAAAAATCACGAGGAAATATTGAAAAATGAAAAATAAGATAAAATTTGAAATTTTATGAATTTTTTAGAAAATTTGGAGCTCTATGTGAACTTTTTTTACTTTCAATTGCATTTCTCCACATTTTGGAGCAACCTGATTTCAAAAAAATGATCTAGAAATAATGTCTGTCTGTGTGTGAGTTGTTCAGATAACTTCCGAACAAATTGACCTACGATGTTCAAATTTGGTGTGCGGGTTGATGATGGCCATGGGACCTACCGTTAAGGTTTTCGTCAAAATCGCTCATGAGCTTTAGCTGCCATTGGAAAAAATCATGTTTTTCAATGATTGCTAAAAAACGGCTCTAACGCTTTTCATAAAAATCGCTGTATGCCTCTTAACCTATTCTAAACATCCCCACCTCTAAAATTTCCGTGAAAATGCCTTAACGGCGTAAAAAATTGAAAAACGAATGACTTGAACACAGAGTTCTCTTTCCTTCAGCATTGATCATCAACAATCGTTTTTCCTCCGCTTCTCAGTTTCTCTTACAAGAAATGATAATTTAAGAATTATAGAAAAGTATATAGCCAAAATTCCCCTTTTGGCGTAGTTTTTTTTTTTAAAGTCTCGTATCACAATTATCGCCAAAAATATCGCCAAAACTGGTAATTTTTTCTTAACGAATGGTGGACATATAAAAAAGGTAAATGACACAAATCAACATCAGTAACATAGTGTAATTGAAAGTTGTGCGATGTTTCACACCCCTAGTTTTAAATAAAATTTAGCTTTTACTTAGTAATACTTCCAAAGATGTAAAAATTATAATTTTTAAGGCTTAAATAAAAAAATAAAAAAATTGAAGGATACCAAGTCCCCTTAAAGCAGCGTTCGCCACTAACTCTTAAAGGCGGGCCGTATGCCTTATGTTGGAGCTTTTCGGCGGGCCGAATACACCAATATATGTATTTTAATAACACATAGCCTTTCTAAAAACTGGGGAAAAAAAGAATTTTTTTAAATTTTAATCACATTACAATTAATATTTGATTTTTTTTCTTTTTATTTTTTTTTCTAATAATTAAAAAATTATAATTTTCATTATTAGTAAATTGAATTCTAAAAGATAAGTAAATCTTTTGTTCCAACGTGACAATAGAGCTTAACCTTACCTTTTAATAAAACTATTTAAACTGTATACTTCCAGATTATTCTGCTTTAGTGGGTTGTAGTCAATATAAATTGTGAGACGATGGAGGTCGAAATCGTTCGGTTTATTTTGCGATAGAGTCGATGTCTGTCGCAGTATTTTTTGCCGTCAATCTTAATAAATTTTCCAAATGAGATTCAGTTAAGTTACTACTGTACTTATTCTTTATAAAAACCATCTTGCTGAAAAAAGTTTCTTTAAATAGTTTCTTCGGACACGTAGTGGAGAACTCTGTTCGACATAATTAACACATACTACAATATTTTGGAAAATTATAATTATGTTAAAAAAAAAAAGTTCATACAGGAAAATGTTTTTTTTTTTTAATTTTTTTTTTTTTTTTTTTTTTTTTTTAAATTTTTTTTTTTTTTTAAATCTTCTGTGCTGTTGGCGGGCCGCAGAAATATCCCTCGCGGGCCATATCCGGCCTGCGGGCCGCGTAGTGGCTGACGCTGCCTTAAAGTGTTTAAGTACATTAACACTTTGACTGCCACGGAATTTTTCACGATTCCGCGGTACGACGATACAGCTCAAAACATGTCTGTCCAATCTGGCAGAAGTCAGCACTTTGCGTGAAAGATTGTTTTAAAAATTATCGCAAAACATAAACATTTATTTCCTTGTATAAACTTTTATCTTTTTGAATAAACTTTTTTTAATCGTATTTTCTGTTCATTTAAGCCAAACCTGATTTTTCATGCTCTTTCCTGAGGCCATCTATTCATATTTACATTGTTATGCTAAATAGTTTTCTCGTAGCTGTGCAAATATGGTAAGTCATGGAGGGACGAGATAACTCAGCGTCCTGGGCGAGTAAACAACCTACGAGATATCTCGTTGTAGACAGTCAACTTGTTAAACATTACGATTTAACCCCAGTATTCTGTTGAACTATTTTTACTTTCAATTACCCATATTATATTTATACATAGGGTAATGAAAGTATAGCAGTCGGTCAAATAAAAAATTGGATTTTTTTGCATTTCTCCACGTTTTGGATTATCCTGATCTCAAAAAGTGATCTAGAAAAAATGACTGTCTGTGTGTACATGGTCAGCATAACTCTCGAACAAATTGACCTACGATGTTCAAATTTGAGGTGAGGGTTGGTGATGGCACAAGGGCCTACCATTACATTTTTCGTCAAAATCGCGTATTCGCATAGGGTATTTGCCATTGAAAAAGTCTTGTTTTTCAGTAATTGCTAAAAAACAGCTCTAACGATTTTGTTAAAAATCGCTGTGGCTACGCCTCTTAAGGTGTTCCTAACATCCCCACCTCCGAAATTCCCGTAAAAAGGCTTAAATGGCGTAAAAAGTTGAAAAACGAAAATGCCTCTAACACAGTTCTCTTTCCTTATTGATGAACCTCATCAGCGATCGTTTTTTCATCTCTGCTCAGTTTCACTTACAGGAAAGGATAATGTAAGAATTATTGATAAATTTATCGCCAAAATCATCATTTTGGTGAAGCTTTTTTTTTTCCTTCTTTTTCTTTTTTTGTAAAAGACAAGTAATATTATTCCAATTACCATTATTTTGAGTGGGATTCCATCGTTTGGCGACACTTGTGACATGCTTGTAATCAATCATAACATACCTTTAAAAAAAAAATTTGAATTTTCACATTTCATTAGCCAATCACAACGCCTATCCCCTTTCCCCCTCAACTTAGATTTTAGTTTGCACGGTTCTGGCAGTCTATTTCTATGAGGTTCTTATCATAGCCGAGAATACGCCTCTAATTTTGAACTACGATAAATTTATGGGATCGAAACCTTATTGCGCATACCTCTCCCTTTAACACCATCACCTCAACGAGAGGACATTGAGGCCACGGCCTATTTAATGTGCATCGACAACCATTATTGCCCACACCAGTATTCGGCGAAGCCTGAACCGAACCCACTATCTGACTTAGGTGTTAATTGGTGAGAATTAGGTTGGTTGTTTTCAGATTATCTGGCGCCGTCAGCAACACGAGGGTTATAATGCGCCGAAATATTCGTCATTAGACAAGCCAACATACATTTACAAACACCCATGCCTAACACGGCACTCGAACCCGCATCCTCCCGGTCTAGAAGCCAGCACGCTAACCACTATACCGTTTGGTAAGGTGAGAATTAGGATTGTCAAAAATAAAATTTCATTTCGATTTTTAACTATCACCACCTCAATTCCCCCCTCCCCTTCTCCCTTTAGCATATTTTAATAGTATACCAAATTTCATTCCGATAAATTAATATTAACTCGTTCCGTTATCTGCTTTTGTGACGTACCATCAGTTTCACTTTTTGAGGGACAAAGTTAATAAAATGTTTTAATTTAAATAAGAAAAAATAGTTTCAGCCAGCCCCTGATCATTGCCTTGACCTTGGTCCCATAATTTCAGGGGGCTCCGAAATTGGTTGTATGCTTATAACTTTTGTTTCGCAAAAGCTATGTGCAAAAGCTATTTTATAATCGGTTTCAGAAGAATTTTTTTTTTTTTTTTTTTTTTGTATTGATCTTGAACCATCTTTTGTATCCCAGAGTGTATTTATTCAAATAAACCAAACCATTATTTAAAAGCTTAAAAAACAAGCTTTCTTGAAAGATAGAAAAAAAAAATTGAAAAAAAGTCTTGACGAATGCATTGTGAGATCAGCAAATGTCAACTCTGAAGTTGTGAATAATGGCTGCACATTTTGTTGTCACGGATATTGCTACACATTGTGATCGTGAAATGCAATGCATGACAAAGTTTTCCCTCTTTAGATTTATAAATTTGGTTGTTTGAAATTTGTTTCTCTATTTGTGATAAAAAAAAAAAAAACTTTTAGAAAACAATATTAACATTAATTTATCAATTTTTACTATATTTAATGTTAATTCATTTAATTTTGTGTCAAGCCCATTTCCAATAAATCTCGCGTTTGAAAAAGGGGCCTCCGAAAGTGTCCGAGCCTTGGATCCCAACTTTCCATGATCAGGTCCTGGCTTCAGCCATTTGAATAGATCTTTTGACCACGAATCGCATTTAGTTTGCAATAAGTTGAAATTTATTTTATTTCAATTAATTTAAAAACTACGAACTACATTAAATAATCATTTTTTAATTAATTTTGGGGTGTGGGGGGAAGGATCGATCCAACGTGACTGAAAGTGACATGGGAGAATAGTGGGTGTCTAAAAAAAAGTCACAATTTTGCATGACGTAATTTATGTACGTCCTCATACTGCAACAAAAATATGTGCAAATTGCGGCATTCATTATTTACAAAGTTTTAAAAACATAGAAAAGAACGTTGATTTGCAACATGATTTCTAAAGCATCAGTGCAAACGCCGCTTAAGTATTCATAACAATATCGAATTGTTGGTTCAGGCGGAATTCGCTCTGTAAGTTTCTCCGACTAACCCATTTGCAAATGCGCGCATTAACTTAATTGCTGCCTTCTTCAATATTTACCATCATCGTTATGCAAATGTCGTAAATGATCTGCATTAAATATGTATGCACCAGGTGAATTACTCGTGATGAAAAACGAATTGGTGATTTATTTTTATGGTAATTTGATGTAATACCCTTTTAAAGTAATTTCAATTGTGACAAAACTTTTTCAAATAGACCTATTGCAATATTTTCTCAAGTACAAGTATCGGTCTGAATATGAACTTAATACGTGAAAAGATTTTCTTCACCGACGTACTCCATTTTTAAATCCTTTATTTTAAGTGTGATTTTACTTGTTTGTGGCCTGAAATCTGCTAATTAACCCACTTGCCGTCATTCAATCGATCTGGAACTTGTTAGATAGATTCGTTGTCGATGGCATTTCAGTGCGTAAAAGTCGCTTTTACGCACGCTCCCATTCCTGTTTTGGTGTTGAATTATCCCACTTGCCGTCATCCAGTCGAGCTTGAACTGGCAGATAGACTCGTTGTTGATGACAATGCAATATATCATATTTTGGGGTCAAAAAGAGTTAATCCATAGCGCGGAATCGATGGTTTTCTTTGTACTAGTCCAATACTTTGAAAAGTAGATCTGAGCTCAAAATCAGTTGAATAAAAGTTAGCAATGCATATAAAGGATTTTTATTGAAAATTTAGCTCGGATTTATTGTACGATCCCCTTTGGCGACTTTTTGAAAGTTGGCGATTCGGCGCCGAATTTGGCAACCCGTCTCCAAGGTTTTCCGATAACCCTACTGACCGTTTGGATTTGGCAACATTTAGCGACACAGCCTTTTGACGTCATTTTCAATTTGGCGATTTTTTTTTTAAAAGTCACCAAGGGGGATCGTACAATAAATCTTAACAAAAATGTGTTTTTATGGGTGAATTTAAATTTCTATACAAGAAATTGTTTAGGTTTTTCACAATTTTATTTAGTAGTTATTTTTCACAAAAATTATTTATAAAATTCACAGAAGTCAGGAAAATTCTTATAGACCATTGTTCAATTTACATTTTGAATTGTGATTTCAGTCGTTGCAAAAAAAAAAAGTTTTTATAAAAAATTAAACGTTTCTTAATGGGAAATCGTGGCAAAAATAACACTTAATCGCGAGGAGTGAGGAAAAGTAATTTTTTCGCACTATTGTGAAAAAGAACTTTCTCGCACGCCTCGTGTTGCCAACATTTAATAAATATATGTATTAAAAATATTTTTTTGCACGTAACCACGTGGGAAAGTACTTTTTCAAACTCGATAAATTATTTGACTTTGACGCACTCGCCAAATAAACATTTTACATCGTTTGAAAAATATTACGTTCCCAACTAGTTGCTTAAATAACAATTCTGATGAAGCATTTATCTCGCCGGGGAAAAGTCTTGAGGGCCGCTCACTTGAAACATTTGAGTTGGTATTTCTGGTCTCGTTTTAGGATCAGATAGTGCTCCAGGGGCGCTCGTTATGTCAAGGTCAACTGAATAGTAGAACGAACTTGGCAATTATTATGTAAGGTTGAAAGGTACCTTTTTTCCCTTCTCTCTCTCTCTCTCTCATTGTGAAGGTTGCGCAATTGTTCCGTGCGAATCTAATTAACTGGAACACGGAGAGCGGACATTAGCGCAGATGTCTCTAAATGATGTAGCACTTGGGAGGGGATTATTTTCGTTTAAGTTAACATCAGAATTACTTTATGGAAGTTCATCATTTTGGAACTATGATTTTTGTAACTTCGATTTTCCAACGAGAGGACCACAATTGTAAATTAACGGACCGCAAAGTGGCCCTAGAACCTGGAAATTAGGGAAATTTCACGAAAATTGGGGAAATGTTCTTCGTTCTGAAGGTACGTTTCCTTGTTCATCCGTGTTTTGGTGCAATTTTTCCAGAAAATTGTGATAGTAATCTCAAGAAATTTCCTGTTTCGGAATAATTTAAACTTTTCATTGCTGCCAAAATTATTTTTAAAAAATTTGCATATTTTGTCTTTGGCAGACACGTACTATTTGATCAGGGTGTTTACATATCTGGGAAAGTTGGCGAAATTTGAAAAAAAAAGTAGCTGTAAAAATCAAGGAATTTTTTTAGAAATCTATCAGGGAATTGTCAGGGAACTTTTTTTCTTGAATTTTGTGGCCACTCTGACGGATGTCTGAGCCTCTAAATTATTATATCATCTATCAATTTTGGGTTTCAGATCCTCACACGTGCCCAGGTACACACAAGATTGGATGGCCGCCAGTGGGTTAATTAGTATTCCGAAGTGGTGTGTGCGTACAAACGCGGTTTAGTAACAGCCCCCAAAACTTGACAAAATGCATTGTCCTCGACAACGGATCAATCTGTCAAATGTCAGCTCAATTTGATTCATTAATTAGCTTTACCAAGTTAATTAGCCTTCCGCATATTTTCCCGCCCCAAACAAACAAACAAGATCCATTAATAAATCGGTGAAAATAACTCTTCAGCATTTCAGATTGTGGCAGCGGTGGAGTGAAAGTTGCCACTCCACCACCAGACTTTTGCCCCCAGTATTTTAACGGAAATATTCGGTTTCATTTTCAGTTTGATCCCGTTCTGCCTTTGTATAAGGCTGTTACCAAACCGGTATTAAAGGGTTTTGCAACTTTATTTAAGCTTGCCTAATCTTATTAATAGGAAACAAATCAGAAGGTTGAGAGACACGAAAATAGTCCAATTTAATTAAGTTCGTTGAACAGCTTTGTGGTTTCAAAATCGTCTTTTGAAAAGTTGATAAACATTGTTGCATTAATACAAAAAAAAAAAAATAATAATAATAATAATAATTGATGTGGTTTACTGCCTTGATCTTTTCTGGAGGTTCCAATAGCTTATTCATAAGTTTCCGTAACCAGATTTAGCATTCCAAAATGAATTTAAAAGATAGAATATATATGTAAAATGTTGCTTATGTTTTTAACAAAAAAACAACAACAAATGTTAAACTTGTTTATTCCTAATGTAAAAAGGTGGAATGTCTGTGTTTGCGTGATGCTATCCATTTAGAGATTTAAGATGGCGGCCACTTGTCCATTCTTTATACAACACAAAACACTCTGGGAAGGCCATTAAAAGTAGCAAATCGTTGTCTGCGTAGAACAAAATACTATTTTCTTTAAACAACAGTCATGCTTTTCGAATATCTATACGTAGCAACCAAGATTCATTTCTGTGAGCAATTCCCACGTTTCGCCATTTTGCCTCTTTTGTTAGTTCGCTCTCTTTCATGGGATTCTTCGAAGAAGTACTTTTCCTAAATTTTTTTTTTTCCCGATGTTTTTAGACTTTGTTCTTTTGCTTAATGGCCGGACCATTATGGCCTGGTTTAGCTTAAGCGACTGTAAGGAAACAGTTATGCGTTGTAAGAAAATCCTTCCATTGTTATTTTATGCAATGGTTCCAAAGCTTATTCTTGAACTATTCAAAGGGAATATAAAAATGTTTCCTTTAGAATGATTCTTAAAAAAATAAACTAAACACAATTCAGAAATTGTAATTTTTTTTTTTTTTTTTTTTTTTTTTAAATTAACTGTGTTAGGAGAATTCGTCCACGATATTAAAAACTAAATTTACTGCTGGGTTGTTGATTTATTTAGTTCCAAATACTACTAGCTACTTTTACAGTTCCACAATCAAAATGTTTTTTATTTGCTGGTATTGACAACTGGTATATTAATTGGAAGATCACTTTTTTTATATAGTGGCAGCAACTGGAACAATCCAGCTATTGATACAAAATTTTGTTGCCAGTCGGTGGTCACGGGTGATGGAAGTTGACTCAATAACAAATCGAAAATGTTTAATATACTTTCCTCCAGCCGTAGAAATGCCAGTGACTGGCATAAAGCGTTGGTCGCTGGTGACTCGCCGACTGATAATGTGTAAATCAACCTTTTCGACGCCATAAATCCATTCACCAACTTCGCTTGTGTTTTTCAGGTGATCATCATTCCCCACTCCCACAACGACCCGGGATGGCTGAAGACGTTCGATGGCTACTTCATGGCCTTCACGGCCCACATCCTTAACAACATGGCCGATAAGCTGGCCAAATACAAGGACATGACGTTCGTTTGGTCCGAGATATCCTTCTTCTCACGATGGTGGAACAGGTAGGAAAAAGAAAAACGGCTCTTTATTTCCTCAAAATGATTTAGAATGGAGGCTATGTCACGGTCAGCTGTTACTTTGGCTAGGAAATTAAATGTGCATTGGGATTGGATGATAGATGGCGAAAATTTGAATTTGTTTTTAATCGGGTATTGTGATTGGTCACAAGCTTGCTCCAAATGTTGCCATACTATGGAACGCTGCTCAAAATTACTTCTTAAATAAGGTCCAAACCAAGCTTATAATTCCCGTCGAGGCACAGTAGAGTTGAAATTCTATTAATCTATTACGATGAATTGGAAAGGAAAATTGCCACAATACTCTTAAATTGTTGACCAAATTTATAACTGAAATAAAAAAAAATAAAAAATCACGAATTATCAATTGGAGTTTATAATCTGGTTGGACTTGGGGGAGAAAAAAGTTCGTAACTTTCTAGTGCTGCTACTTACAACAAAAATCTTTCATTTGATCCCATACTTGATGAATTATGAAAACCTTTGCCAGTCCAATATCTACGTTGTATAAATATGCTTCGAGCGCGTAACCTATTAGGAAATGTAGACCTAATGACGACGCCCTAGTAAATTCTTTTCCGCGGGAGAAAACGAAACACTTATTGTGATTTACTAATAAGCCAATCACAATAAGTGTTTCATTTTCTCCCGCAGAAAAGAATTTACTACGGCGCGGCGTCGTCATTCGTAAATTCTTGGAAGTCAGTCGAATGTGAAAATTCGAATTTGCTTTTAAAGGGGTGTTGTGATCAGTCTCAGGTAATTTACCATTTGATGCAACACCACTCCCATTAAACACGCTGCGCATAATCTTTTCATGTTTCAAACGTGTTCCCCCCCCCCCCCCATACACACACATACCCTTTCAGCCTCCCTTCCATTTGAAAACTGAAATTTTTCTGAATTTTCTACTTGATATCAGTTTTCTACTTGGTAATTCTCTCTAACGAGATGTCCCATAAAGGTTGTAACGGTTTTCATTTCTTTAACTATTGGATATAGAGTGTAAATTGTAAAAAAAAAGTTCTGCGTAAGAAAAGAAATGATAAAAAGATAAGAGTGGTTTTCATGGGTTTCAATATATTTGAAAAGTACCATAATTTAATTCTTAAGGCCGCCCTTGTGGGGAAATAGAGGTCAATTATGGAAATAATCATGAGGTCAAATCACATTAATCTAAAAATCCACAACAGTATTCTATTCTAAAATTACAATTGACTGTTCTATTTTTCATTTGATTGAAATGAAACTATTAAAACTATTCATTACATCACTTTAGAAGAGCTGTGTTACGAGGACTTTAACCTAATTGATTATTTTAGTTTCCAGATACGTGTTCTAAACGTATTCTAAAAATTATGAATTATTGCCTCTAAGAAAGCATTTACTAAAGAAAAGTATTTAATTAACTGAAAGTTTTAATTAAACGTTTAAAGCTTATTGTATCGAGAACAGGTATGACGACACACAAGATGCTTTAATTTACTTTTATAAATTAAATTAATTAATTTTGCAATCTTTCAATTTCAAAGGACCGTTAATTATTTGATATTAATGTGATTTGACCTCAAGTCCTTTTCAAAATATCATATTATTATTATATGTAAAATTATTCAAATTCAGACCACATTCCAATGTTCTAACTCTTTGAAGAAAGAATTTTTTGATGATGAGAGCGAATTTCAATGTCTTAAGAATACTTTGTCTATGTAATTCCAGCCTGAAGAACCGGCCCCATCTCCGTGAACAAGTTCGTCAGTTCCTGAGGAAAGGTCAGTTGGAGATCCTATCTGGAGGATGGGTGATGACGGACGAGGCAGCAGCAAACCTCTACGGCATGGTAGACCAGCTGGTGGAGGGACACCAGTGGATGAGGACCAACCTCGGCATGGTTCCCAGGTCAGCGTGGTCCATGGACTCATTTGGCCACTCGTCAACCGTGCCCTACATGCTACGCGCTTCAGGCATCCACAACATGGTGATACAGCGAACGCATTACGCTTGGAAGGCATACTTGGCCGAAAAGCGACAGCTCAACTTCTGGTGGCGGCAAGGGTTCGATAGCACGTCCCCTACCAACCACTCGTCGGATATCATGTGCCAGATGATGCCGTTTGATCTGTATAGCATCAAGCACTCCTGCGGTCCGGATCCGGACATCTGTCTGCAGTTCGATTTCAGGAGGATTCCCGGGGAATATTCCGAGAGTAGGGCGTCGCCCATCACTGCAGACAAGGTGGCTGAGAAGGCCGAGTTGTTGCTTGGTCAGTATGGCAGGATTGGCTCACTGTTTCCCCACAATGTGGCCCTGGTGCCACTTGGGGACGATTTTCGCTACAACCATGACGAGGAATGGGACCAACAATACGAGAATTACGCGAAGATCATTGATTATATTAATTCAAAAAGTGAGTGGAATGCCAACGTGCGCTTCGGTACACTCAAGGATTATTTCAATGTCGTTCACAAGAGGATGCATTCGATCGGGTACGAAAATATTCCGAGCCTCACCGGGGACTTCCACGTCTATGGGGATATCTATGGAGAGGGACATCCGTCGTACTGGAGTGGATACTTCACGACGCGACCCTACTGGAAGCACATGTGTCGTGATCTCCAGCACTGGTTGAGAGGGGCCGAGATACTTTATTCTTTCTCGAGAGCCTTTGCCACGCAACATAACCTGGTCCACTTGCTGCGGAGACTAGACCAGGATTATGCGTATTTAACAATGGCGAGAGACAGTTTGGGCTTGTTCCAACATCACGATGCGATCACTGGGACATCCAAGGAGGCAGTGATGGCAGATTACGGAATGAGATTGTTTCGGGGGATAAAGGAGACCAAAGGCATCATTGCCCACGCTGCCCTGTACATTACGGCGGAGGAGGCTGTCAAGAGGTCCGTGGACTTGCGTCCAGCTCACCCGCTCACATCTTTTCTGTATCCGGACGTTGACCAAACGTTATTTGACAAGCTTCCGGAGAAAGTTCCTCTAAGTGTTCCTTCGCAAGGGAGAAAGGTGGTTATTTTCAATTCCAAAGCCCGCCACGTGGTCGAACCTGTTCGATTGCGAGTCGGGAGTGCCTTTGTAAAAGTTCTGAATTCCGACGGGGAAGAAGTGCCGGTTCAGGTGAATCCAGCTTGGAATGGTTCTGTAGCGGTTCTCGGGGATGTTTACGAACTCTTATTCTTGGCCGATTTGCCGCCCCTGTCACTGACGACTTTCACGGTAATGACAGCAGAACGCGCACCTCGTCCTAGAGCACAAGTTGCAATCACCTTGAACGATGCCTTCGCAAAGCAACCGGCTAGTTCTATTTTCTCATTCCAGAGCCCATCAGATGTCGACATCGAGCTGGTCACACCGTACATCTCGGCCAAGTTTTCCAAGCAGAGCGGGCTGATTCAAAGCATTGACCTCAAGGATTACGACCTAATCAACAAGGTGGCGATAGTTCTCCAGGCCTATAAATCGGAAGAATTCAGGAGCGGTGCTTACCTATTCCATCCACTTACTAACGAGCCTGTGCAAAACATATCCGGTCGGTTCCCCATTATTCGTATCGTCAGAGGCCCAATCTGCTCTGAGGTCACCGCTGTGTACTCCAGCATTGTGATGATCACCCAGAGAGTTTACCACAGTGCCACTCCATTAGGCAACGGAGTGGAGCTCGAGGTCGTATCGGACATTGCCCAGCTGCCGGACGTTAACCTGGAACTGTTCATGCGCGTCACGACCGACATCAAGAGCGGCAATATCTTCCACGCCGACTCCAACGGATTCCAGATGATCAAGCGGACCACTATCAGCAACCTTCCTCTGGAGGCCAACTACTATCCGGCCACTTCGGCCATCTACCTGGAAGACGGCCAGTCGCGACTCAACCTTCTGCTGTCGCATGCGCACGGGGTGGCAAGTCTAAACCCAGGCTGGCTTGAAGTGATGCTGGACCGCAGGCTAAGAGGAGACGACAACCGTGGACTCGGTGAGGGAGTCATGGACAACAAGAGGACCCTTTCCCAGTTCTGGCTCATTCTGGAAGCCATAAAGGAAGATGTGCCGGACGAGGTGCCCACCCTTTCTCTCAATACCCATCTCCTGTCGTCTCTAATAGCCCATCCTCCCATAGTTATCGCTACCCACAGCTTTGAGCAGAGGAACCTTAAACCTAGGGTAGAATTTCTGCAGATTCCATTCCCTTGCAACATAGAACTGTTCAATTTGAGGACGATGCCTGCTTCGGATGATTTCGATGTCCCCTCCAACTCTAGCCTGCTCATATTGCACCACAAGAGTGTAAGCTGCAAGGTGAAAAGCTGGAACGAGGAGACGTGCTCCAGTCTGCGAGGGAACAGCGTCAAGTTCGACTTGAAGACGGTCAGGTTGGCTTCCATTCACAAGACCACGCTCACCGGAGTGGTTTCCGAGGGAGCCGTAAGAAACAGCACCGTTCTTCAGGTTAACCCCATGGAGCTGACGTCTTTTAATGTAACATTTAGGACCTAGAATAACCAAAAGGACACCAAATGACTTGTATAATGTGGTTTTAAGTCGTAAAGAAGACGACATAGAACAGCTTGCATTGATGCATTGCTATCTGAAACAGTGCCGTGAGCAGACAGTACTGCGCTCTTAAACTCGGTTGCATGCTACTGGCCTCAAACTGCGACATTTCAAAGTTGAAGAGGAATTAAATTATTAGAAAATAGCACTAAACTTTATTTTGTAATCATGCAGATGGCGTTGATACGTTAGACATTGATAGCCTATTGTGGAAGAAGCGAATCTTCTGGCTCAATTAACATCGAACTGATATCTTATCATGATATGACTAACCCTGGATCCAAAAGGTTCTCATTATTTGTGGCTGTTCTGATTTTTGTACCTGAACAGGTGTGTTTCGAAGAAAGCCCTTAGTGTAGAACAGTACGAATTATTACAGGAATATACCAATACGTCAAAACAGGACTAATGTTATATATTTTTAAACAACGTGACTAGTAGATACATTTAATTTATAGACTTATGCATTTAAGAAATGTGCTTGATATTGGGAAGCTTAAATTTGTGTGCTATTTTTATCTGTACACTTATAACTCTTATTCCATATTTGCTATATAACCCAAACTTGGGCAACAGTTGTTATACAAATTTCATAAGTACTTCAGTAGATTTGAGATCTGAACTTCGAGGGTAATAATTTTCTGAAACTTTGACCAAATGTGAATATGAAATATTTCTTTTATTCAATTCTGTGATATGGTGTGTTTTGTTTTTGGTTCATGTATAGAAAAATTATTGCTCGGTCGCTTTCTACGGGATTCTATTAACATGTGCATTGATACTTGATATAGTAATTTGCAAGTAAATCGAAAGGATTGTTATACTTAATGAGTCGGACGGACAAAACACTTAATGTAAATAAGGACCATTTTGTATATACTGAATATATACCATGAATCGTATGCGGAATTACGTATGTAAAACATCCGCAGTTCAGTTTAGAAGTATGAAAATAGTTAGATTAGTAAAATTTAGTACTTTTTACGCACATGGGAGTGTGTTTAAGAATAGGGAAAAAAAAATTGCAAATATGTTCAATTTGTACTTAATAAGATTTTTCTAGGGGTGTAGTAATCGGGAAACGCTATGGATGGATCTTTTCAGACATTTCCAGTCGGAATTTTTGGTTGGATATTTATAGCTCCACCACTACATACTTCAGACAATTTAATTTGGATCGCAACCATATTATAAAACTCAATTACCTCTGAAAATTAAAAAAAAGAAAAAAAAAAAAGCTTCTGCTCAGAAGTCAAGTGCTAGTTCAAAAGTTAAATAAAACTATTTTTGCAATATTAGCTTGTCATTTATAGTGCAATTTTGCTGAACACAGTCAATATTTTTTAATTTGAGATCTTTGAGTCATGCATCTTGGCGACAAACTTTTTTTGACGCCTGGTGTTGACCGTATACAAAAATCTTAATTTAAATTGATTCCTTATGGTTTCCGCTAGATTAGATTGCTTTTGTTTACTTTTACATAAAGGTGCTCATTTATTTTTATGTTTTTGCTGACATATGTTGGCAGGCTTCTATTTATATATTTAAAGAAGAAAAAATGTGAAAAACAGTTATGATAGGCAATGTTTATTGTTTCCCATTTGGGATTTTTGTGTTTTTAGTCTGTATCAGATTAAACTATTTGGTTAATTTCTAGTTAACGGTACGTTCTTGGCTCAGGTTTAAACTTTTCTTGGCAAGTACAAAGAAATTTCCTTCAGAGTATTTCCCACTAGTGTGATATTTTCATTGGTTTCGCGTGCAGTTGAGCTTTTTTTGCTTGGGAGTTGTACCTGTCAGATCATTTAAACGCAAAGAAGTGAAGTATTGACAACGTGCTATGAGTATTACTGGTAGAATGTGTCCACCGATATGACAGCGAAGCATTGCCAGATGCCAGTTGCTTTGAAAAAAGTCACGCGGTTGTAACAGTTCTATGACGTGTCGACTAGTCTATTTTAAAAGCTCATATTTTAGTTTGAAAAAAATCTAAACATGTTTTTACTTGCTGATGCATTTCTTTTTGACACTTTATTTCCAAAAAGTATAAAACAACCTCATTTACTAGAAAATCGTGTCGCCTGACGACCGTACTGTTACCCAGAGTTTAACCAACTATTCATGTTATACATGAACGCTTTTTTCGAAGACATAGCATAGTCACTGCTGGTCATGTGACAATTAATATATAAATATATATATATATACATACTAATAAACTGAATTATTTAACTTATAAAAAGCCTGCTGAGGTAGTGTAGAATTACTTAGATACAGATATATATAGAAAAAGAGCTGAAATAACAAGTCAAAAAAGATTTTACCTTAAAAATGTGTATTTATAGTTCTGGCAAAATAAAAAATTTTATACATCAGATTTCTCTTTTTTGTGCCTAAAGGTATACAAAAACTTCAAAACACATTCTCGTGTGCTCACCATCGATGTAGATAAACAACTGGATAGACTGCTTAAAGCTTGGCGTCCACATCGCTGAGCAGAGTAGATCAGAGCGGAATGGATTAGAGCCAATTACAAGGCTGCCAATGGCTACTATAGCATGAGCCTCGAGCTACAATGGACGATGACAGCCTTGTAATTGGCTCTAATTCACTCCGCTCTGATCTGCTCTGCTCTGT
The DNA here is from genome assembly GCA_963978545.1 of Linyphia triangularis. Lineage (NCBI taxonomy): Eukaryota > Metazoa > Arthropoda > Arachnida > Araneae > Linyphiidae > Linyphia > Linyphia triangularis. The sequence continues at coordinate 11,921,854 of OZ021728.1, forward strand.
AGCGATAGTGGACGCCTAGTTACACTGGGAAAATGAAGCAGTTGCCAGATGCCTTTGGTGGGATAAAAAATGCGGATTGCCGAGGATTGAAAATAAATTTTTGGGTTGTACCTTAATTAGTAATAATGTGCAACAAAATATCTACTCTAGCACTTAACAATGTTTTTTCGCATTCCCATCCAACTATACAAGTGAGCTGTGATTGGTTAATCATCCCATCAACGTCATCAACCACCGGCGCGTTTTTCTCGTTGCATTGACATCGGAGCAGTCGATCCAAATGTTTATCAATATCGATGGTGCACACTATACTAGAGGACAAGATGAGTTGAGCTCACTCAATACTCTACAACGACAGGGGGATCGGTTTCTACAGCGTATTCAGCGTGCTCAACTCATCCTATCCTCTAGTATAGTTAATTGTTTAATTTATTTCAGCAATCTCTTAGGATCCGAAAGTTAAGACCACTGATCTGCAACTTCTGGATAGCGCTAGTTACCTATTATACGGGTTCTATACTAAACTCCACCTTAACTTAACATCACTTAAACGGAAGATCTTCACCGTGCGCATAGGCAATTCATCCATTTTGGTGGCGTGAAGACGCGCTGGGAAGCTCAGTCTAGTAACCCTGTAGAGAACAAAAGGCTATAAGGTTTGGCGAGCATTATGCTTTCACGTCGAAAGACTACCTAAAGATCTACCGTCTAAGTGATGTTAAGTTAAGGTAGAGTTTAGTATAGTACATGCCTTTGTAACACTTAGGAGGCTTACAATCACCATAGATAAGTATATTAACTCTCCTCCAGACTATTTAGCTCGTCTCTTGGTAATAAGAGCACACACAGCACTATACCTCGGGACAACAATACTTGAGCATGCGCTGTAGGATGGATTCTTCCATGTAAAGATATAGTCGCGGACAAATCGCAACTTTTATAGTGATATTGGTAACCTGAGCACACAGTTTTGTATTAAATATATGTTGATAACAAAAAGAAAATAACCGCTTTTAAGTTTAAATCTTAACTAATACTTTTCTAACCACGAATGATACTGCAAGAGTTTTAATGAATCGGCCACACATCGTTCCAATCAGGGCGTAGTAAAACCGGTTCACACATTGTTGTAGCGCATTCAATGTGCTTGTAAGTGTAGTAAGCTTGTCCAAATGAATAGTTGCGGCTTGTAGGGTACAAGTCAACAAGCATAGCCGAATTGCTGGACTACATCTAAATTTATTACAGTCAACTAGTGATAACTCGAAGTCTCGTAAGTCGAATATTCGCTTTTCTCGAAGTTTTCATTAGGTCCCAAGACAATTTAATGTTTTTTAACACTAAATTATCTCCATATGTCGAAGTGTGCACCTTTTAAGTCGGAAGTTTTTGGGAAAATTTTATTATGAGTATTAACGCACAAAACCTACCACAAAATACTAATAAAAACTAGGGGAGTGGAACATCGCTCAACTTTCAATTACACTATAATACTGACGTAAATTTGTGTCATTTACCGTTTGTATATTTTCATCCATCATTTGGAATAAATGGCCAGTTTGGCGATATTTTTTGCGATAATCCTTATATGGGTCTTAAAAAAAAATCAAAAATCGCCAGAATTGTGATTTTGGCGATATACTTTTCGATAATCCTTATATTATAAGCGAAAATGAAAGGAGAATAAAAAACGATCGTTGATGAAGTATGCTCGAGGAAAGAGAACTCTCTGTTGCAGGTATTTATTTTTCAACTTTTTACGCCATTAAAACATTTTTAAGGGAATTTCGGAGGTGGGGATGTTTAGAACACCTTAAGAGGCATTTTCACAGCGATTTTTATCAAAATCGTTAGAGCCATTTTTTAGCAATCATTGAAAAACGTGATTTTTTCAATGGCAGCTACCTTATGCGCATGCGCGATTTTGACGAAAACCTTAATGGTAGGTCTCATGGCCGCCACTGACCCTCATACCAAATTTGAACATCGTAGGTCAATTTGTTCGGGAGTTATGCTGAGACACACACATACAGACAGACATTTTTTCTATATCACTGTTTTGAAATCGGGATATTCCAAAACGTGGAGAAATGCAAAAAAATTTTTCTTCTTCCTTCCCCTCCCCCCCCCCCCCCCCCCCCCCCCCGAATGCTATACTTTTGTTACCTTATGTACATACGGGTAATTAAAAGTTATATAAAAAAAAAAAAATTATAATTATTATTTTTATCTTTGCATCATGTTTTACAATTTAATTTTGCTACACGGGAAAAATCCGTTCGCAGTGACGCGTACAGAAAGTAAACGAGCTTTTGCCTTTACATTCCATTCCAGATTCCTAGTGTGAATCAATGGTGTTGGTTTTTGTTGACTTTGAGTAATGTTAAAACGCGAGTTCAATTCGCTTAGTTTAACTCAAAAGGTTAAATTAATCAATGAAACTGAGCAAAATCTGCGATGCAAGAAGAAAGACTGCTTTAAAGTCCAGAATTCCTTCGAATACTCTTTCAACCATTTTGAAAAACAAAGACGATCTTGAGAAGATACGCATCGAAACTCGATCCTTCGTGCAAATGAGTGATGGCGCCCTTCCTGGTGTCGAAGCTGCTCTTTCAAAATAGCTTGAGACATATCAAAATCATAATTCAAAAATGCCTCTTAGTGGGGTGATGTTAAAAGAAAAAGGTGAAGGACTTTGCCCGTTTACTAAAAGTTGAAGGATTTATAGCAAGTGCAGGATGACTAGAAAAGTTTAAAGCAAAAGACACAATATTGTCTTTCCGACTCCTCATGAATAAGCGAAAGATTTCCCTAATGAAATATGCCTTGAATAGAAAATAGCGACTTCCGATAACTCGAATAATTTGGCCAGTCCCTTGAACTCCGAGTTATCGCGAGTTGACTGTATATTTTAAAAGTAAATTATACTAATTTTCTTAAACGAAGATCTAATTTCTACGGTAAGTAAACAAATCTCTGTTAATTTTTAAGATTAAAGTATATATTAAATATAAAAGCTTGCTAAATTGTGAAGTACGTTTTCCATGAACTTTATTTTAAGTAAAAACAAATCCGCTCGACTGAGCTTCTATCAATTTTGAATCCAAAGATATTCAGAAGTGTTGCCACATAACAAAAAACAATTACACTATTATTTTTCTTATAAATACAACTTCAACAATCTCCACTTATATTATAAAGTAAAACTTAAAAAATAACTAAATACTTTTAATCAACGCTTCTCCGCATTGCATTCACTGGGTGAAAATAATAATATAACTCTTCTAAGATGCAGGCGAAACGTCCGCAGATATGGGCTCGTGTGAAAAGGCATGAGTTAGCGGGTCCGCACCGTGTGAAAGAGGCCTTGCAGATTGTGGGACAAAGATTAGCCATTGATAAAACGTTCAAAGCTACTCTGAAGTTATTAGTTGGTTTGTAAGCTCAACAACTTATTTTTATACACAATGACTTCTAATCAAGCCGTGACCTACAGCTTAATGTAGATTCTAAACCCTAACGATCATCCATGCCAAACTCAACAATCGAACACGACACCTTTGGTGTGCATGACCAGAGCGTTAACTCCTCAGCTATCAGATGCGCCAATATTAACCTACGTAATGCTGTATGAGAAAAAAATTTGAGTTAGATTGTTGATTACGAAGAAGAGGCGAGGGGCGAATTTGTTAAATTCGGGAATGTGTAATATATAGTTGTATATGTGTAATATTTGAGTTTTTTTTTTTAACAATATTTATAGAATAAAATACTTACTGTCAAATATTTGGAACTATTTAAATTTTACAATACATCTTACTAAAGTCTCTTGCGATGTATTGTTTTCGAAGCTAAATATAATTAAAACTTGTCTTATGGCCCGATTATTTAATAAACGGTCAGAAGTTTTGTAGTAACCACTGAGAAATGCTTCTAAACTCAATCGATAGCGAAGTTATCATTAATAAGACATGTGGAAGCAGATATGAAATGTGGCGGCTTCTTGCTTTTAAAATGATGGTCATAATATTTTATCAGTAGAATTCAGTCTTGGTGTCTTTTTTTAATCATCGCTGTGTAAAATTTATAATTGGTCACTTTTGTACTTGCACATTTATTTACAATGTACCTTCAAAATTAGTTTCAATAAATTCTGTTCATCATTTGTATTTGTCCAAGAAGAGATGTGTAACCCACAGCCTGTAAGTACCACAATATGGCTTATCCCAGTCTTGGGATAGTTTGATGGGTGTCAGAGGACCCTGGCGTTCTCTAGAAAGTTAGTCCACCGCCCTCTTAGGTGACCCAGACCGGGCCTGCTTCTGGCTGCCCTATTCCATCTTGCTTGGCGTTCTCTTGTGTTTGCCAAGTAAAAAGTCGCCAATGGGGACTTATATGCTATAGTTCAAATGAAAACGTCATATACAATCGTCATCAGATTTTACTCCCGTCAATCAATTTGTTTAACCCTTTGGGTACATTTGACGGCTGAGATTCGTCATGCACTTGTTTTGCTTGTTAAAAATGACGAACCTATTTCGTCATTCAAACTAGGTTGATTGAATGGATTTTAATGTCACAAGAGCCATGATTGGTTAAGCCAAGCATCGGTTGGTTTACCTATACTTTAAAAAAATAATTTGTTTGGCTGTGTTTGTGTTCCTTTATTGTTTTGAACCAACCGCTCAAAACGCAAGAATTTTCCCAAATAAATCTGTACCCAAGGGGTTAATCGGTGTATTTAGAAGTTAAGACTTGTCTATACAACATACCATCAGTTTCTCGGCTAAGGTGTCTCTCAGTAGGGTGTTGGATGCAGGGCCTGATCATCGCCTAGGCCCACAAGGCCAGGGCCTTGGGCCCATGATTTTAGGGGGCCCCGAAATTGGCTGTAAACCATTTTTGTTTCACAAAAGTTATGTGAATATCTTTTATAACATGTACAAAATAATTTATACATAAAATTCATTTCGTATTGATCTTAAACCGTCTTTAGTATCCCAGAGTGTATGTATTACAAAAAAAAACAAAAAAAAAACCGTTTAAAAGCGTTAAACTCAAGCTTTCTTGAAAGATAGAGAAAAAAAAATTGAAAGGAAGTCTTGACGAATTTATAGTGAGATTAGAAAATGTCGGCTCTGAAGTTGTGAATGATTATACATAAAAAGTTTTTCTTTTTTTTAATTTATAAATTTGATTGTTTGAAATTTGTTTCTTTATTTGTGATAAAAAAAAAAAAAAAAAAAAAAAAAACACACATTTAGAAAACAATATTAACAATAATTCATCAACTTTTCTTGTATTGCATGTTAATTCATTGCCCCAACTTGTCATGATCAGGCCCTGGTTGGATGGCGAGACTTTTAAAAAAAGTCGCCCCAAATTGTAAATGACGTAAAGAAACTTGTGTGGGGCCAAATCCAAAATGCTTGTGTTATCAATTCCAAACGGTCACTAGGGTTACCGGAAAACCAAGCCAACGGGATGTCACATTCGACAATAAATCGCCAACTTTCAGCCGCCAATCCATCCGACTCCCTACAGTAAAGCTTAACCAGTCTCTCCTTTGTCTCACTGTTTTACGTTATGTTATTTCAAAGTTAGAGTCTGGTACTCTTCCTTTAGACGGGTACCAGATAACAAGCGCCAAATTGCAGCGGCATCTCATTTAAACTAATAGCCGTCGAATCATTTATAATTCCTATAACAATACATTAATTAGTGTGGTCACAAAATTCAGGAAAAAAAGTTCCCTGATTTTACGGCAAACTTTTTTTTAAAATTTCCCCAACTTTTCCAGATGTGTAGGCACCCTGATCAAATAGAACATGTATGCTATAGGGATAATACGCCAATTTTTTAAAAATAGTTTTGGCGGTAATGAAAAGTTTAAATTATTCCGTGACATTACATTTCTAACGATCACCACAATTTTCCGGGAAAATGGCGCCAAAATATGGATGAACGGGGAAACGTGCCTTCAGAACAAAGAACATTTCCCTGATTTTCATGAAATTTTAAAAAACTCCCTGACGTTTTCCTGTTTTTTTCCCCAGAATAGTAAAGTTCCCTGACATTTCCCCGATTTCCAGGTTCTGTGGCCCACTCTGATTTATGCATCATTTAAACATTCAGGCTTGGCGACAATTGCGCCAACTAGTACCCGTCTAACGGTAGAGTACCGGGAGTTTTTTTTAAAAGATTCTGAACTTACAAATAAATGGAATTCTGAGAATATCATTCAACACTTTTTATTCATATTCATTTTCACACAGAAACACTAAAAATTTACATTTAAACAGCCAAATAACTTTTCAAAACATCAACCTCCATTCATAGGCAATTACTACAGCTAGACTTGTAAACTAATTGCCAGATTTCTATGCATTAACAGTGTAGTTAGTATATACAGTAAACTCTTGAAGCATTTTTTTTAAAGCAGCAAAAGATCCATCATTCTACAAATATCTAGGACTATCATTGCATATATATATATACAAGTGAACATATTTTTCTGTACTTACATTATGAAGCAGAGTTCAGCAATGCTATGATTGGTAACAAATTTGTTCATAGTTCGGTAAAATGTACATGTAAGAGAAATTGCCACTTGGACCACTTTTTCGGAAAATTTGAGCTATGTAATTTTTCAAATGATTTAAACAACTTTTATTTTCTTACCTATTTCAATAATTATAGGTACTAAACACCTTTTACTGTTGAGATTAAATCACTTCAAATTTGATTGTTTAAATTTCCAATTAACAATTCCTAGTCGATTGAGTGCAACTGATTCAAATACAGAAAACCAACAGTAACAATACATTTTAAACTTCTAAGAAGTTTAATCACAAATCATATAATAGATTACGAAATTTAGTTTGTCTTAATGTTAAATCAGCATCTTGGGGGAAAAACGAATTTTATTTTTGTCAATGTTACCTCACAAAGAACTTTTACTTTCAAGTTTACTAGGTGAACTCTGAAATATTCCAGGTGAAGAATTGAAAGTAATCAACTACATCGAATACAAATGAAATATACACAAAACAAATAACGTCGAGAATTTTTATTTGTGCCTGCAAGTATTTTCACTTGGAAAAAAAAATTTGCTTACTCGTAATATAACGGTATAGAAGATTAGATTTTTTTTTTTCATTTCTAATAATTATTAAAATTTCTCCCAATAATTCCAAAGTTTCCGTAAGAGTGGCAACTATGATTTCGGAAAAATGATTAAAAATACTTAACTACAAGAAGAAACACAAATTTATTCTTCTGTAGCAAGTGCAAAATCAGAAATTAATCAACAGAATGTCAGATTTTTGTCAGTTCTTTTTTTTAAGGTATAGACATCCATAAAAAATTACATAAATAGAGGAATACAATTACAAAGTACTACTGAATTATCTTGAAAGAAATGTTATTCGAAGGTTCTTTCCACGAAAATTGTGTCTTGTGCATAACTGTGTGAGAATGCGATAAGAGTTTACTGTACAATTGGGTATGTGCCGAATATATAAATGGCAATATTGAAATAGAAGCACACCTTTATAAAAAATATAATCGACAGGAGAGATTTCTTCTTTTAAAATATACAATTTTATTGAATGTAACATATCACAGGAATTCACCGCTTTACAATTTACACATCTTTTTAAGACTAGCACCAAAGGCACAACATTGTGATAGGGGGAGCCCCGTTGCACACACAAGTATGGTAATACATCTCTTTTAAGTACAAAACATTCCCCAAAAGCAGGCAAGGGATATGGTACAGTAACAATGCTTTATATTATAACTACCATAAATACATAACATCTATTCAAATTTACAAATTATCACATTCTTCCTACCATTCAACTACTGGATAGCAAGTGATAGAGCACATGGGAAGGAAGCGAAAATATCATTTGCACAATACTTTGCATTCGATAGACTTAGATTTCATATCGAAAAAAACACAGCACACTACATTACTATTGCAGGGGGCGCAGTGATTTTTCTAAAAAAAATTAGGTAGGTATTTTAGGGATAATTCCAAAAATTTGGGGAACATTTTATGTATTTAACAAAATTATAGGGAACATTCTTAGAATTTTAGGGATAATTCAAAAACATTTGGGGATATTCCTTCTAAAGCTGACATAGGGTCCTAACACGGATATTCTTTTCAAAGCATGTTTCAATACCGGCAAAAACGGTCAATTTTCAAAAAATTGAACATCAAAGAACCTTATAGAAAAATAAGTTATATAGTCAAACAATTATACTACTTTTTAATTAAATTCACTTATTTCTGAGCAATATTCAAAAGTACTTATATTACTTCAACTCTAAAAATTTCAGAAAAGTTTCTCTCTTCGAGGAATATCTGGGTTTTTCCGCAGGTTTTAGAAAAAAAAAAATAAAAAAAAAAAAAAAAAATCAAGGAATACGTAAGGCTTCGATTTTTTTTTAAAGATATTATTGAAAAATTAAAGTACAATTCTAGGGAGAAACATGCATTTAAGGAATATTAGGGCGAATACGACCCCAGATACTCTCAAACAGGAGAATAACTCCCGCCATAAAGTATAGAATGTGGTAGTCGCCATAGAAACAAAACCTGCCGATTTAGAAATGAGGTTACTGCATGGGAATTTTCGCTGCCTAAAATGTTTATAATACAGCATTCGTCTACATGAGAAGAAACTTTTTTTAAACCAATCCATTTCGATAATGTATAAATGAAATATCGTCAACACACTATCAAGGCGTTCGGCAAGTCAATGTTTTCCTCTTATAGAAAATAGGACTAGTTTTGTTTCCATGGTGACAGACACAAAGTGACTATTTGGCGGGAGCTCTTTTTGTAATAAATAGACTATGTATAACTAACGAATCTTTAATAGTAGTTTCAGTTTTTGAAATAATGTCGAGATATACTTTTTAATCCTGCGAATTTTCTATTTTATGGCTGTCTTTGTTTGCTATGAAAAACTAAACAAGCACTCGATCTTCTTTATTAAACACTTCCCAACACAAAAAATTTCTTATAAGTATCGGTTAAGTCAGAAATACAACAATACATGACCTGAGTGTTGGTAGCAACAAAATTGCAGGTAAAAAAGATTTAAAGGCATTCTTCAATCAATAGAAGAAATGCATTGCATTTTTAAAACACAACTTCATAATATCAGTACAAAATTAACAGCTTTTTATTTTTAAACTTGCTTTGGAAAAACTTGCAAAAAAGTTTAACAGGCAAGTTTAAGAACAAACATTTAATTATAATTTTTTAAAGCTTAAGTTTCATACAGAAAATTTAATCAATACAAATCTGTGCATAAATTTCTTAAGCAAAATAACTAAAATCTTGTTGTATACCAACGACTTAAGGGAAAGTTCTAGTAAGGGTCATTTCCTATACTTGCTATGTTACAATCTACTAGCCCAGTGCATTTAGAGACTACTTTCGATAAAACCTTGAAATTTGGTGAGTAGGTACGAATAAGATCACTTGATGAAATGACATAAATTGTTTTCATTCAATGTCATTCTATTATAACTGAAAATTAAAATAGCAAAAGACAAAACCAAGAGGAGTCACTGCATATGCATTGACATAAGGATTTTAAATATAAAATAAAATACATTAGACGTTATTTCGAGTTTTTAATTTATGTCATTTCATGAAGTGATCATTTTTGTACCTACTAAACCAAATGTCAAGGTGGTTATACAAAGTAGTTTCTAAATGCACTGGGCGAGTACAGGGAATGATCCTTATTAAGACTTTCTTTTAAACTAAATAGTGTATGAAGTGGGTCAAACAATCTTAGCAAACAGACAACTTTAAGTAATTTAACAATATCTACAGAGTTATCATAGTTAATTCGATTTTTTTATGCTTCTTGCAAAATACAGTGAACACAAATAAATGTTTCCAATTGAAAATAAAATGAGTAATATTTTCTATAAAAAATGTTGAATAAGGCAACAAAACAGATTAATCTGCCAACGTTAATAGTTATAAATTATTGATTTAAGCACATTGATGTTGCCTGCCTTCAAAGATTTTGGAGAAGTCTATTTGGAGAAAAGCAACATAGTTTTGGAACAGTCAATATTTAAAATTCAAAAGAATTTTGATACAAAATAACTACAGGATCTCCAGAAGGGAAAAGAAAAAAGAAAAAAAGAAAAAATTATGTGACAATTCTGTTCAATTTACAATAATAACAATAATGCAACTTTTTTTAGTGTAATTCAATAGCAGCAAGCCAATTACAGAAAATATGCGTGTATAAAAAAAATTAAAGTTTCTAGCAGTAAGTACTTTGGTACTATAAGTACCAAAAATATGGTATTTACAGACATGCTGATGTAAACCATTAAAAACTAAATGTAAGAAAATTTATTGCACAAAATTTAATTTGTTTATAGATATTATTAAAAACATTATATTAAATGCCCTGATTAAATTACAATTTTTCAAAAATTGCTTAATAAATCCCTGATAGCAGAATTGCCATATTCCTCATTGTTATACATTCTGATTTAATTGTGAGTCTTGTTTAAAATTTTTATAGAACTGCTTACTATAGTTTAATTAGACAAGCAATCAAATCAAAAAATAAAATACAATTATTAAAAGCCATAATGAAGAATCCACAAAAAATAAAAATTTGACAGTCAAGTTCGTTTACGAGTCATTTTTGTTAAAATATCCCAGTTATGAAGCAATTCAATATTTTCAAAGAGTAACAGAGTGAAAATAAATATTTAAGAGCAGTAGCAAGATCACACACGCTAAATTAAAATACATCGCTACCAAGACTAAGAAAATAATCATAAATAAAACCTTGAATAACCAATGAACGAGCATGTTAATTGCCAACTTTAACAAAATCAGTAACATTTAGTATCATTCATCCCTAAATTAATATGAAACTGATGCAAAACGTAATATTCCAGTATACTCAACAAATAGCACAATGATTTGTTACTTCATACACTTTGAATCATACTACTGTCATTAAGATTCTTAATGCCTCAACAACAACAGTTTGATAAATTGAGAGAAATCAATACATATTACTGATTTCGATATTTAAGTATTATCCCGTCGACCATCGGCATACTTTTTGAAGGCGACAAAAGTTTTAACCATCTGGTTCGGTTTGGAACAAAGTCAGAGGCCTTATCATGGGGTGTCAAAAGTTGCTTAGCGGACTGGGCATCAATCTCTATTGACTGTTATAATGGACAGAGGAAATCCGTTTGGGAAACTTTTTTTTACGGCAAAAAGGGCATCGGGATAATAATCAAGTACCGAAAGTTCACATGAAATATTCATAAACATCTGAACTGCAACAGAAAAACAAAGAAAAAGAATGAGGCATGCAGTTATGCAAAGTGTTATTTGTATACTTATTATCTATTGACATACAATAGAATAACAATGGTTTAGTTCTTGATTGGACGAGGAAAATAGTTGCTCAGTCATTACTTTTCTTGAATTTTGACATAGCGGCTGTATTTTTAATTGTTTCCACTTACAAAGGTAATTATGCATTAAAAGTGTAAAAGTGGAAATTGAGTAGCAATTTAAAGTGGTTGGTTGGAAGAAAATAACTAAAAGTAAAAAATAAAAGGGACAACTGTCCTAACTGTAACCACCTTAACTGCCACAGAAATTCCCTACAAGTAGTTTAAAGAACAGTTACAAGTTATTGTTAGTATTCTCCACCCCTTAGATAATAAGGTAAAACTTTTCAAATCAATCGAACCAATTTCTTTGAAACAATTTTTGCTACCTATAGCCAGAAGTCAATCCCACCAAAATATTACCTTGAAACTTAATTCTTGTCACCTATAACAGAAATCAATCTCATTAAAACATTACTTTGAAACTGATTTTGTTTTTGCAAATCCCCTATAGCAGCAACAGTTCACTTAATTTCAATACTCATTTGATAATTTAAAATTTAAATTTCGATAAAAAGATTGATAATTAAAGATTTTACAGTTTTCACAAACATGTGAACAATATTAATATTTAAATAGTATTATAAAAGGAAATCCTATACCTTATCAACGAGTGTATTAGGTTAAGAGGGTAAACAATTTAAATTTCTTTTGCAAAATTAAAGTCACCTATAGTTACGAAAGAATGCGAATGTAAATGATTAAAAATTAAATTTAACAAAATTTATTGTACAGAAATTGATTATCTTTGTAATTTTCCTAAAATTTTAATATTACTGATTAATGCATGGGATTTTTGTAATTTTTTTTACAATCCTTTTTGTAACATTCAAATAAATAAAACCGAATTCTTTAATTAAATGAAATTTTTATTTTTATAATTTCCTTAATAAATCTATGATATTTCAACATTACTTAATTTGTTTTTTTTTTTTAAATGAAGCTTTAGTGGCATGAATTGTATGACAGAAGAAGGTAGCTAAAACGATATCGTACATGAGATTTCAGTAGAATTTCCTTTATCACTTTTTTCAACGTTTGAATACATAAAATCAATTTCGCTAATTAAATTAAATTTGCCCAATTTTAAGATTTCTTAATTTCTTCGATTTCCACATTATCACTGATTCTTTTTTTCCCCTCACAGATTACGTAGATATTTTCCCACTTCTGTTTAGCTATCGATATCAATTGTTTAAATATTCCGAACAGTAAAGTTTTTCTGGGAAATAACGCATTACATGCTTGTGGGATGGCGAAACAGAGAATCGCCTTTAAGCAGACAACATGTTCCAACAGAGGTTACGCTATGACGAAACAGGACAAGAATGGAAATAAAAAACTAAAAGAGGCAATCTGGGGCTCCTTCCAAATGCACAAGCGTTTAAGAGGGGGAAGAGGGGTCAGACCGGTCAGCCCACCTTTGGCTGACCATTCGACTGGACATAGGTGGTGAGGGTGGATAGAGCGGCGGTCGTTATGAGCGAGTCACGGAACCAGCACTTGGCATCTTCTACGGTCGTTGCAGAAGCCTCCTCTTCTGCCACTTCTTCGTATGCTTCGTCCTGTTTGGAGCTGACGCGGCTCGAGGCCACACAGATAGTTTCACCTACAGAGAACATATTTTGGGTCATTTAAGGGACTTCTCTGATAATTCCCCATCACCTATACTTGTACAATAAAGTTAAACTAAAATTAAGGAAATGTACTGCAAATAAAAAAGTTATTAGTTTGTAATTTTTTTTTTTAAATATCAGTTATTGATAGAAATGTAATCTTTTCAAATAAAATTTCTATTTTTTTAAAAAACTTTTCCTCAATATTTCTAAAATTGTAAATTTTTTAAAAAATCTCTGTTGCTTAACACTGATTATTTAATCAGAAATTCAAATTTAAGGTCTCTGCACGACTTTGTAATGAAGAAAACGGTAGTCTTTCGTTTTCCGGGCGCAAACGATAAATTGCCAAATAATGTAGAATTTCGCCAAATTTCTTCTAGCACGTTTTCCTTCCATTCGCTTTGCGACGCTTCGCGTTTGGTTGGCGACATTTGCGCCCGGATAACGGAAGAGTACCAAGAAAACTTTAAATACAGCAAGATAAAAGTGGCAACTTAGATTAAAAAATTCTTTAGACAATGTTTAAAAAATGACCATCAGCTCTTTTTTGGAAAATAAATTACACAACTACAGTACAGAACTATAAAAAAAGAGCTACCAAACAACTTTTTAATAACTTTTTTGATTTACAGATCATTTTTCCTTTTGCAAACAGATTTTATATCTCAGCTATCAGAGAATGTTTATGTAGTTTACTTATCACCGCATAACAAAGAAACAAATTATTAGCTTATTTTTAAGTACCATGCCAACATTATATCAGAGATCCTGACTTTTCTGGTAAGCTAGTAGGCAAGCATTCTTTTTCCAAGAATTCAGACATGGTACAGATCCCAAGGAAATATAGCTGAACCACAAAAGAGATAAAAAGTCGCAATAAACATAAATTTTCAAAAAATAACACAAATGGCAAAATCAATTATCATTCCACCGCAAATATCAGAGACAGTGGTTATTACACCAGCAAAAGCCTCAGCATATGCCATCACAAATGTTGACAAATTATGTATCTGCTGTTACATCAGTGAAAAGGAAATATTGGCTCTTGAAACATATAAAAATAAAAGCAAAGGAATATTGTAAATTGTAGCAATGGGATCCACCGCACTGTCGCAAATTTCAGTAATAACAGATACTACATTAGCAAAACACTTGCAAAAATGACCATCACAGCAGCATGACAGTTGGCAATAGCGCCCAATATACAGGTGCAAATTTCAATAATACAGCTGTTACATCCGAGTAACGTTCACCAAAAATGATTATTACATACCATTATAAATAATCGCAATAGAGGTTATAATATTAGAGGAAGCCATGGCTAAAGTGATCAAGAGGTTTGAAGAAGTCTGAATGTATGCAGGTTTCGCGATTGTCTGATTAATAAAAAAGCATATGACCCCCATCAAATTTTAAGGCGGATTTGCATTGAACTCGGGAATTACTGAAATCTAGGTAAAAAAAAAAGCAGAAATTCTCACTTCAGCAAAACTGTACTATGTCTGATTAATGAGTTTGGCTAAGAGTAATTAAGTGTTCATGTCTACTTGCCTCCTTCCACCTGCCACGATTGTGCCGAATCCAGCACGACTTCCTGCTCCACCATGACATATTCCTGAGGTTGTGACACCAGAACGATCACGTTGTTACCTCCGATCCATCCCATGCTCTCTGCCACATCAGTGGCCACCAGGACAGGGCTGTCGCACAAACCTGCCTCATTCTTGTCTTGGATGACAAGGAATTCAGAGCCAGGCAAGGCTAGTTGGACCTGAGCCAGGTTGAGGTTGCCTGTGGAATAATTTAAGGTGAGTTAACACTTAAAAGAACACAGTCAATTGTTAAGTGAAGATGTGATCAGGTTAATATCTGTACACCGGAGGTAGAGGACACCACGTCAAGTTTTCGTATTTGTTCAGGAGAGCCAATTTTCCATAACTTTGAGCTATTAAAATGGACATGATTTTATTTTTCAATGTCTTATCTTTGTTAGCTATGGGAAAAGGACATAGTGCCATATACCTTGTAGAGATCGAAAAAGCCACATTAAGGACATTGTGTTATGTCAATATTTTAAAAAAATGGACAAGGTATCCTTTTTATCATTGGGACACAGATATAAATGAATCAAAATGGATGCTTTTCTCTGCAGTTAGAAGGTGAACTGATGTCAGTTAATTTGCAGGAAAATCATTACTTACCGAGTTAACTATATTCTGCCATTTAAAAAGATAAACTGTGGATATTTATTTGAAAATATTATAAAACAGCTTGGGAGGGGAATATAGTGGACTAACACGGTGCAAGGTTCGTAGTTAAGGACCAATACTCCAAGTACTCATGGACTATAACTTTGAACGAGACCTGACCAACACCCCCAGGGGAAAAATTGAAACGACAGAAAATGAGAGAATTGGGAAGAAGAGGAATGGATGATGAGAAAAGGTCACGCTGTTCTTTTGTTGAGTTTTGGAATCAACAAAGATCTTACGAGCCTCTGTTGTATGGTGGCTCTCATTCCATCCAGGTCAGGATTTTAATGGAGTCAAACTATAAATATATTTATGTTTTTGTTCAAGAATTTTGAAAAATTGTTTTATTAAGAAATTTATAAGTTTGTTATTGTTTTATTAACATATAGATATTTTTTTATTGTTGCATAGGTTTGTATGACCCAAGAATTTGAACAATTCAATGAAATAAAAAGATAATTTTCTAAGAAGTAATTAAAGTGTCAAAATAATATGCATTTAAATTTTTGGGGATTTTAAACTTATGCCGGCAGATTGTCTCCCCGTCAGAAGATGGCAGCTTAGATTTTTCTTCAGTGAATTGGATATTGTATTTAGTGCTGCCAGTAGATCAAGCAAAAACATATTATATTAACAAATAAATTTACTTCTGAATTCAGGATAGAGTATATTGCATCCTTGCTACAAAAGTGACAACACAAATTCTTCATTTTGTATTTTAAGTGTATATAGTTGGTTGGTTTGTACGCTCAACAAACTATAGTTACACACAATCACGGCTAATAACGCTGGGATCTACAGCTTAAAGTGGATTCCAAACCACAATGAACATTTATGCCTAACCTGGGATTCAAACCCAGCACTTTTGGCATGAGAAGCCATCAGATGGCCTAAAGTGTGTATAGAATCACAGACTTGAAGCTGGCTCAACAGCATAAGATAATTTACAAATTCAATTGGAGTTGAAATTGACAAGTGTCATTCTTCCAGCTTCAGCCTATGAAGTTTGAAATCCTGTACACACTTGAACTAAAAAACGAAAAATATGAATTGTGTCTTAAGCATGGGTAACACATAACAAAAACGCTTTTTTGATCGGAAATTAAAAAAAAATCTAACTAAGAGCGGGTTAGATATTTGTCACCTGTATCGAGAACATAGGTCATCTGTTGTCCAGCCTGATTTATAGGCAAGTAACGGGGGGCCATGTCAGTGGACATGCCCATAGTGTGCTGCAGCGCAACAGAGGCACTGGATTTAGGAAGATCTAGATGCCTTGATCACAGGGAAGAGCTAGTCAAGAGTTCCTGAAAGGGAAAAGTACACAATTAAGTTGACAGTGGAGCAGCGTACAGTAATCGGTATCCTATATAACATATATTGTCAAAATGGTCGGTCCAGAAAGATATCTGGTACCTAGGAAAGCTTTGATGCTTTTGAACAACCATCAAAGCCTTCGCCAAACCGGTTCAGAAAGCTTGTACGCAAGACTTAGTACAGATAAAATAGGACGCTAAAAAAAATTGATCCATTCATGAGATTTAGCAAAAATGTTTCATTCGTCAAGAAAATGAATCAAAAGAGTCCTTCAAAATATCTAGCAAAGAAGGGTGTTTTGTGGAGGTGGGCAAGGTCAAGGTTTTTTATAACTGAAAAATTAATTTTGGAACAATGTAGGCATGTGACGCAAGTTTTTAGAGTATATTTTTATGCTGAATCGAATGAAAAAAAAGCAAGACAATCTAACTAATCTAAAAAAAGTTATGGTCTTTTTTATAAACGAAAACACGTAAAACCGAGGAAAGGTAAAATACGACATAAAGGTATAAGAAATTGGTTCGTTCACGAAACTTAGCAAAAACGTTTTATTTGTTATGAGAATAAAGAGATAAAAGAATCCATAAAAATATCTAGCATAGAGGAGGGTTTTTGAGGGGGTGATTGGGGTTTTATAAGCTGAAAATTAATTTTGGTATAACCCAGACAAGTGACACATGTGTGTGGAGTATATTTCGATGCTGAATTGAATAAAAATAAAAAGCAAGACAATATAACTACCCTATAAAGTTATACTATTTTTCTTGTGGTACAAAGCCTTAATAATAATTAAATATATATATATATATATACAACATACATATAGAGCATTCTTTTTAAAAAAATGTTTTAATATTGAAAAGTTGCCTGTTTTGGAAGAATAACCCAACTACTTCCTATTTTATGGCAGTTTCACACATGTATTATGAGTTAGCATAATGTACATTATTATAATAAACAATAAAGCTAAGAAAGCAAAAGAGGCAAATCATACCAAAGGCGATTGTTTAGTTTTTTCTTCAGTGAATGAAATATGACATGTATGACTTCCAGTTTCAGGATTATTATAAATAAAGAAAAAATATTCAGTTATCTTTCGTAAGACGGGTACCAGTTAGTGCAGCTATCGCCGAGCCCAAATACTCGTACATGTTTAAATGATGTGTTGCCAAACCTAAATATATACGGTTTGTTGTAGGGTCACTAGATCAACCATATAACAATGTTAAAAGAATTAATAAATGATTTGAAGGTTGTTAGTTTAGATAATTTATCTCTGCAATTTGGCAGTTTTGGTAAATTTCTAGTTCACGTTTATGGGTTGGCGTGCTTTTGAAAAGTTGGCGACAAGGCCAAAATGTCGCCAATTCGGAATTCCAATATGAAAAATTGAGAATCGAACCTGCTCTATGATTTGTGGTATAGGAAGGTTGAAGTCCAATGCCAAAGCCGTTATGCTATGGTTGCGATGCAAGTTGTAGAAAGATTAAGTGTCTATGCTTTTCATTTTAATTACTTTTATATTAAAAACGTATATCCCCGAAAGAAATTAAAATGATTTGCGTAAGTTTATTTGATATCGGCGAAAATTCAAAGGCAATAAAGTTGCAAACGATAATTAAAAAAAAAAAAAAAAAAAAAAAAAAAAAAAAAGAGGTTAAGGAATTTAAATTTAATTTTAAACGATAATTGAAAACTAGTTCAAGCAATTAAAATTTAATTTCATATAATTTAGAAGGGGTAAAATTTCACTAAACTTTTACATTAATGACAATTATGTAACCCCTTTCAGAATATTTATATTTTTAATCACTTACTAAAAATTAAGGTGTGAGCAGGCTTCGCGCTTTAAAAAGAAAAATTGCAACCCATTTCATTGGCCTTGCAGGTAATTGAACCTAAAAAAAATACCCCTACCTAATTCGGGCAGTGGTCTGTGGAATCTCACCCTCAAAATCACTTTTTTTTTTAATTACTTACGGTGCCAATTCATCATGGCGGTTGATTTCAAATCCACAAGAAGGCGAGCGATTCGAAATTAACAAGATGGCAGTCAAAATGACCGTTAATAATAAACGATGTCTGAAAACATAAGGAATATGTAAGTAATTAATAAAAATTGACATAATAAGCAAATTATAAACAAAACACAACACCTACAAGAGAGACAAATGACTGTTCGAAAACCGTTGGTCAACTGGTCTCTTTCACCCCGATAAACCACATTTTGGACAAATAAAGGATCCCAATATTAAACCGGCATCCATACATCATTGCAAAACCTGGCATATTCCTTTCAATTCCAACAAGAAAAAAAATTACGAGTTTAGGTACTCGTAACTTTTAACAGAACGGAAAACACCGTTAATCAAAAGCAAAATTTGAAATTACCACAAAAAATGCCATTTTCCATGCATTCAAAATTAGGGTTACCATAAATCCCCGTTGTGCATGTGAGTCTATTAAAAAAAAAGGGGGTTTCCAAATTTAGAACTGTATCGCCTACAAAAAAGCACCAAAATCGGCTTGGCGATATTTTAACGTCAACTAGTAATAGACCGCAGTTTTTTATCTGGTACCCATGTCACGGAATAGTATAAAATATTCTTTTTTAAGCAGCTTGGTGCATAAGAGAAGGTGCAAATCCACTGGTATAACAAACAGTAATGTAAACTAAACTAACATGGCCAATTCACAATAATTTTAGAACATTCTTTTTAGCAAAACGATAAGAATTTTTAACCAATCAGTTCTCAAGTGTTGGTAACCCAAATAAAATAAATAATTAGAGAATATAGTTCCTTAGGAAGTCCAGTCTCCGACAATCATTTTTCTTCATCAATACAAGGAGCAATAAATCAGTTACAATACCAATTTTAGGGGAAAGGATCAATTTAAAGGCTGAGACTCCTCTTCTGATGAATAATTTATTTACATTGAAAATAGTTTATCGCATTGTGTAATTTTTTCTAAAAATCACAGTAAAAAAAAAAAGGGGGGGGGGGGGAATAGGGAAAGTTGTGATAGTATACCCAGCACTATAGATATTAATACAAAGGCAGCATTAAAGATATTAATCTGTATGTTGCGTCCAATAGGACTCGTACAACTCAACTCGTCATTTCTATTAATGCTTAATGTTCCATGTTCTCTTTAAGTAAGTTGACATTTTACTTGGTCATTGCCTAGTTGGTTGAGTGGATTTGTAAATAAAGCGCCTGTTCCTGTTTGACACGACTTCTTCTTAAACAGGTTAAAAGAACTTGAAAAGCCAGTATTAAGTAATTGAAGTTTAATTTTTGTATTGCTTGATTGCTGATGTACGTAAAATAGTGGCGTCCGCGACAGGACACGTTTGAGATGATATCTGGAATTGGAACAGGCAAGTGAAAATAGAATTTTGGATTACCTTTTAAAGTATAAATTTAGTTGATTATGGATTTTTTAAAACGGAAGCGAACTGTAATTCGTGCAGCTTTTACTCGTTTGTATAATGTGTTGAAGAATTTTACTTCAATAGATGAAGCCAAAACAGCAGACGATTTTAATGTATTGGCAAATTTGGAATTACTAGAAGAAAAATATAATGAATTATCAGCGTTAAATGAAGAAATACTAGATTTGCTTTTAAATGTTTCTGATATAAAAGAACAGGATTTGGCAGACAAAGTACAAGTAGCTGATGAATATGCAAGTAAATTTAAGATGATGAAGTTACTTTTTAAGACCAAATCCGGAACTATTGATGAAAACATTCTTGATAAAATTTCGGAAACTAGTAATTCAAAAAGAAAATTCAAGTTGCCGTTTTTGGAATTAAAAAAGTTTGGAGGTGAAATTCAAGATTGGCTGGCTTTTTGGGGACAGTTCAGCAAAATTGATAGTGATCCTGACATCGATGAAGCTGATAAATTTCAGTACTTAGTTCAATCTACTCTGCCGAATACTAGAGCTCGGAATATAGTGGAGAGTTTTCCGCCTTCTTGTGGCAACTACAGAAAGGCGGTCGATGCTTTAAAGTCGCGTTTTGGTAGGGACGATTTGCTAGTTGAATTTTACGTTCGAGAACTCTTAAAGCTGACATTCTCCATAAATTCTAAGGATCAGAAAGTGAAGCTTCCTACTTTGTATGATAGGATTGAAACACAATTGAGATTGTTGGAAAGTTTAGGCGTGACAACAGAAAAGTATGCGGCTATGCTATTTCCTCTTGTCGAGTCTTGTTTGTCAGAGGAAGTCCTTAGAGCTTGGCAAAGGAATAATAATTTAAGGGATAGTAGACAGAAATGAATCTCGACTAGAAAATCTGATGCGATTCTTGAAAAATGAAGTCGAAAATGAAGAAAGAATCCCTTTGGCAATGAAAAGATTTTCGCTTAAAGATGATTCCAGGACCTACAGAGTAAAAAGTAGCATGCACACTGCCTCTGGATTGTTTGCTGGAGATCAGAATTCCCCTGACATCTTAAAATGTGTCTTTTGCGATGTTGAGCAACATGAAGGCAAGGATTGTAAGGCAGATTTGGATTTAACTGAGAGAACCTCTTTACTGTCCAAAAAGAAGTGTTGTTTTCGATGTTTCAAGACTGGACATTTAGCAAGGCAGTGCAGGAGTAAAGTCAAATGTTCTTATTGCCAAAGAAGACATTATCAAGTTATGTGCCCAACTAAAAATGTGAAATCTGATACTGGTAAAGAGGAATTTGAATCTGACAGAAAATCTACTGAGCCATTCCACTCCTTGATTAATCCAACCTGCTCACAAAGCGTTCTGCTCCAGACTTTGGTGGTCGTTCTTCGTGGAGGCGATAAAGAACTTGCTGTGAGAGCGTTGATCGATACAGGTAGCCAAAAGTCATATTATTAGTAAAGAAGCTGTTTGTAAGATGAACTATCAACCCATTGGAAATCAAGAGATGGTGAACAATCTCTTTGGAGGTGTAGAAATATATCAGAAACATTGTCTGTACAAGGTTTACGTGAGTAGTTATAAAAAAGATTATCTTTTTATCATAAAAAATTATCTTTTATTTATAAAAAAGATTACTTTCAATGCCCTCGACCAAGATAAAATATGTACTGATCTTCCACGAACAACAGAAGGATATTGGAGAAAGGAAATTAAAGAGAAGGGAATATTTTTGAGCGATCAAGAAGTTTATTCCAAAGATTCGAATCAATCTGTGCACTTGTTAATCGGTGCTGATATTGCAGGTAAACTTTTTACTGGAGAGATCGTGAATCTTTCTTGTGGATTGACAGCCATGAAAACTTTAATTGGCTGGACTCTTATGGGAAAGCTAAGTGATGAAGACACGAAAAATAGCTACTCTGGCTTGTCTTTTCTCAATAATTCAAGCATCAGTGAGTTGTGGAGACTTGACACTCTAGGAATTTTAGATCCTGCTGAAAAACAAAATAAAGCTGAATTAGATCAGCAAACCCAGGAGTTTTTTAAATTTCTGTTAAACAAGAATCTGATGGACGATACGTTGTTTCCTTGCCCTGGTTGGCAGATCATTTGCCATTACCATCTAACAGAAGTCTCTCTGAAAAAAGATTAAAAACATCTGAAATTCGAATCAAGGCAGTTGGCCTTTTACAGAAGTATCAAGATGTCTTTGAAGATTGGAAAACAGAAGGTATAATTGAAGAAGTTCCTCTAGAACGATTGGAGGACTCCAACTGCCACTACCTTCCACATCGACCTGTTGTAAAGGAAAATTCTACCACAAGAATACGACCCGTTTTTGATGGATCTGCAAGAATGAAGGATAATCCATCCTTGAATGACTGCTTGGTAACGGGACCCAATCTTGTGGAACTCATACCATCCGTCATGAATCGATTTCGTCTCGGCCAATTTGGGGTTGTTACGGATATACGAAAGGCTTTTCTCCAAATTCAATTGAGTGAGCGTGACAGGGACTTTGTGCGATTTCTGTGGTGGGAGGAAGGAGATCCTAATCATCTGAAGATCTACCGACATCGCAGAGTGGTGTTCGGCGTCAAATCAAGTCCGTTCCTACTGGGAGCAACTTTGGCTTATCATTTAGATCGAGTACCTGATTCTTATCGGTTAACTGCTCAGCTCTTAAAGAAATCGATGTATGTCGATAATTGTGTGGCCAGTGTTTCAACCAAGGCTGAGCTGTTACAATTTATAGAAGAATCTAAAGTGATCATGGCCCTAGGAAAGTTCGATTTACGTAGCTGGCAGTTTAACTCCACTGATGGCTCCGACAGGGAAGATAACCTGACCCAAAGAACCACCACTGACTCAGATGACGTTTCTGTTTTGGGACTCAAGTGGAATGTTCAAAGAGACACTTTGAAGATTGATTTTAGAAGTGAATTAAGGACAGAAACCGATAGTGTAACAAAGAGATATATTTTGTCTGAATGCCACAAGATCTTCGACCCGATAGGATTTACCTCTCCCGTAACATTGATTACAAAGATTTTACTTCAGGAGACTTGGAAAATCAAAGCCAACTGGGATAAGGAACTGCCTAAGGAAATTGTGGCTAAATTTCGAAAATGGGAACTACAGTTAAGTAAGTTGAACAGATTAGAAGTTCCGAGATGGGTACTAGTAAACGAAACTTTGATCTCGGAGAAATGGCGGGAGCGTCTCGTGGCCTTAGTTAAAGATCTACTGAAGAGTTTTGGGGAGAGCATCCTTAAAATACGAAGAGATAAATTCGTTACTGTGTGAATGTGAAAATGTTATAAATTCTAGACCCATCACTTACGTGTCAAATGACAATGATCTTGAACCACTGACACCTGCAATGTTCATGCGTGAATTAAAACACTCGGGTGTGCCCGACCTTGATCATTTGGACTCTATCAGCATACAAAAGAGACACGTGTAACGGATGAAACTCCGTGAAGACCTTCGTAAACGTTTCAGACTTGAGTACTTGGATTACTTGAGACAAAACACTAAGAAGATTAGGAAAACTCATGCTATTTCGGTGGGCGAAATAGTACTTGTACATAGTTCAAACTCTAAAAGGATATTCTGGCCTTTGGGAAAAGTCATAGAAGTTTTTCCAGGCAAAGATGGTGTTATTCGTCTGGTTAAGGTTAAAATGCAGAGTGGAGAATTTTTACGACCTACACAGCGATTGTATTCTCTTGAGATCAACGACAATTTCGAACCTTTCTGTGATCGAGCTGTGAAGGTATCTAAGATGGTACCTAAAAGCCAAGGGGAACCAGATATGTGCTCACAATCTGAAAAGCATCACCAACCTATCCAACAGGACATTAAAATGCCGTTGACTCAAAGAACCAGACCTGGACGTGAAATTAGGACTGTTAAACGGTTAGATCTTAAATTAGTGTTTGTAATTTTGAGTTTCAGAAGCTTGGAAACTCAAAGGTGGGAGTGTTGTGTACAATAGGACTCGTACAACTCAACTCATCGTTTCTATTAATGTTTAATGTTCCATGTTCTATTTAAGTAAGTTGACATTTTACTTGGTCATTGCCTAGTTGGTTGAGTGGATTTGTAAATAAAGCGCCTGTTCCTGTTTGACACGACTTCTTCTTCTTAAACGGGTTAAAAGAACTTGAAAAGCCAGTATTAAGTAATTGAAGTTTAACTTTTGTATTGCTTGATGCTGATGTACGTAAAACTGTACTTCTAGAAAAGAAGTGCTAGCTGAAAGAATAAGGAATAAATAAGAGAATAACAATGCATATATTTTGGTCAACTACTTGCCCAAAGGATGGTAAAGTAGCTGTTTTCAAAAAGTTTTTATGGTAACATACATATACATGTATACTTTACGTACTTACATATAATACATTCTACCTTTAAGGCTACTTCAATTAACGTCATGACCAAGCATTCAATAAGTTAATTTGTTGTTGTTATTTTGGCAACAAGCAAGAAATTCAACAATTGGAGTGACTTTAGCTACGACACAAAGGTAGGAGGTTCAATACGTAGGTACCATACTTAAATTCTTACTGCATTAGATACAAACAACAGTTTGTAGAAATTATAGGACACAAATGCCATGTAGACACTTGACATTTATTAGCTTTGTCTGAAAAGCTGTTGTTAAGAATTGCAACTCTGGTGTGGATGTTGTATACAAATTTTTTTTCCAAGTTACAGCCACCTAATATATAGAATAGATACTCCCCTTGCTATTAAAAAAATTACAATCGCTAACATTAATCATTTTGTCACAGAATCAGTACCGGAATTGGAAGTCCAATTGAAAATAAGCAAAAGCGCTATTGGTTGTGAAAAAATTCTTGAAAAGATTAAATTCAAGAAATTATTCAAGAAAAGAATTAAAAAAATCACCAGGTGCAAATGTGGATCTTCGCCAATTACACACAACAATAACTAGTCACGAATTGTAAAGTTTCTTCAATTTGTTTTTACACGAATTTTGTAAAAATTAATTGGAGAAACTACTAGTTCTTCTTTGAAAGAGAATATTAAAGCAAAAAATATAATTTGCTGAAGACAAATAACCCATCAAAGGAAAGAAAAACGTATCCTACATAAATTGTAAAGAAAATACTGCTCGAGAAAATAAAATCGTAAACTTTATAAATGAAATTGCAAATCAGCTGTTCATGTCGCTAATTTCTAAAATTTTATTTTGCAACTGTGGCGTTCAAAATGTTTGCATGCAAAGCTACATTTGGAAAATTCTTTCCTCAAGCAACAATTAACAGGTTAAGGGCATCCATTAATTAAACATGAAATTAGAAATTAAAAAAACAAAAACATGCGTGACAAATGAAATACGTTACCTAAATACTACACTCACTTGCCACCAGACGAAGCAAGCTAATTGTTTAGTGAAGAATGTGGTGCGAATTTGCTATTAAACGTAGTAGATGATTTTTAATTTTAATTAACACAATGGAAAATAATAAATACCAATCACACGATGACGTAACAGATAGTCCTTTACCTCAAGGAGGTTAGAAGAGAGAGGAGGTCCGAGCAAGCTTGGCGCGAAGAAGCAGACTTTGGCAACCCTACTCTCATTTGAACTAAGCCTATACAAACCGACTTTTTAGTACGCTCTTCTACGGGAAAAAACGTGGGTAGGGTTTGAAATTCTGCCAAATTTTTAATATAGTTTCTAAAAAAGCAATTTCTGTGGTTGTAGGCTATAGTTCAAGACCTGAACTATCAAATGGTATGCGTATTACTCTTCACAGCTAATAATTAAGCAATATTCAGAGGTTTTTAAATCCCTCTCACTAACTTCGATTTTGTATGATTAAGTGCAAATCGATGGAGGGCTAATTACACATTTGCCGTCATCCAATCGAGAAAAAACTTATCAGATTGATTCGATGTTGATGACAATGCACTCAGTTAAGTTTTGGGGGCTATTACTATCACTAAAAGACTGCTTTTACACACGCTACTATTGGACTAATTAGCCCACTTGCCATCCACCCATCAAGCTGAAACTTGGCAGATGGATTCGATTTGGATGACAATGCATTCAATCAAATTTTTAGGCGAGTCACTACCACTAAAAGGCCACTTTTACGTATGCTTTTTATTGACGCTTTGGTTTACTTATAAACCCTTTTCCTATCATGAGATTAAACATTTAAACTTAGCGGACGCACTCGTTGTCTATGAGAATGCTTTCTATTAAGTTTTGGGACTGTCACACAACGGCAGTTTTTACATGCGTTTCTATTGCCTTACGTTAGAATTATCAGTAGCCTTTACTCATGTACTATTATCCAGATACAAACCTTAATTCAAACATGTTAAATTTTAGCAATATTTAATGACTGAAATCTTCTACTATTAAAGTTACCGAGGAAAAATATTCAAAGGGCTAATTAACCCACTTGCCGTCATCTAATTGAACTGAGACTTGGCAGATGGACTCGTTGTGGATGAAAATTTAAAAAATGGATTCAATATTTTAAAGCCGACCAAACGGTATAGTGGTTAGCGTGCTAGCTTCTAGACCACGAGGTTGCGGGTTCGAGTCCCGTGTTGGCATGGGTGTTTGTAAATGTATGTTGGCTTGTCTAATGACGAATGTTTCGGCGCATTTTATAGCCCTCGTGTTGCTGACGGCGCCAGATAATCTGAATACAACCAACCAACCAATATTTTAAAAAAATGGATACCAATATTTTCTTTACCTTTGCACACTATGTAATGTAATCGTTTCGTAATCTATTGGAAATATTTTACACTAGCTGCATGGTTCCTCGTTGCGGATATCCATCATTGGTGTATAGGTCTCGTCTCAGCTTTTGGGGCTTTACTCGAAAAAAGGTTCATTGCCACGCAAATCCAAGCTCGCTTCGCCTGCTGGAAGTTTAATTGTAACATAAAAGCAGCTCGCTTCACTGGCTAAAAAGTTTATTGACACATAAGCACTGGCTCGCTTCACTCGTTCAAAGGTTAGTTGCTACGCAAACACAACTCTCTTCGCTCGCTGAAAAATTCTTTGCTACGCCCTCACAGGCTTGCTTTGCTCGCTGGAAGGTTAATTTTATTGCGCAAGCATATGTTCACTTCGCTCACTGAAACTCGTACCCTACGCTTATTTGAAGTCACTTTATAAAGAAAAACTTTAAAAAAATTTAAATAAAAAAAATTTAAATGTTAACATTTTGTTTAAGAAAATCAAAATTAGAAGGCAAGATCTACTAATGTCGAAAATTTCAGAGCTCTACGCTTATTTAAAATCACTTTATAAAAAAAGCTTAAAAAATTAATTAAAAAATATTAATTAAAGTTTTTGGTTGTTTACTTCGATTGATTATTTCGTTTTCCGTGCGTCAAATTCCTAATGTCCGCTGAAATCTAAATCGTAGCTTTTACAATGGCTTACTTTTGAAGACTTCTCGGTGCTAATTTGTAAAGGGCAATTGAGGGTCCACTGTGGGTGGGCCTGAAACGAGATGCGAGAGCCGGTTTCCCCCCCCCCCCCCTGGTGGCGGGTGACAACCGCCCCTCTTTGTTAATTTGTAACGGACGATGGGTACAAGGGTCCGAAAACAAGTCCATTATCACTCCGTGGCCTGAGGGAAGAATAGGAACAGAGAAAAGCCCCCTGCTATTGGGATTTCTAAGCAGAAGTTTTACGACTTGTCGATGAACAAGGCGGCTTCTTTTCTTAGTTCTTAAGGTATTTGGATTTCGAACTTTATGTTTGAAAAGAAAAGGAATAATGGAAAAAACTTGGCTTTCTATTGAAAACTTTGGATGCTCTTTTTCGATTCGAATTTTGTTATAATAGTTTTACAAAACATTATTATTGTAATATCATGGGTCATCAGATATCTACGTTGCTTTGGTTTAATTTATATTATTACTTATGAAGCTCTTATGTGTTTTTGGAATATTTTGCGTGATTGAAATACTTTTGTGAGAATTTTGTTTGAATTCGGTAATTAATTAAGAATAATTTCAATACTGCAACGCAAATAAAAAAAAAAAAAGCTTTTAAAAAGCACTGAAACGGTTAACAATAATTATTATCATCAGTTTATATTGACATTATTATATAAACCTACATAATAAAACTCAGAATTAAAAATTAACAGATTTATCTAAACTTTTACAAACTACAGAGAAATTACGGCGCCAGATTAGAGGAACCACCTTGAGTTATTTAATAATGTAAACTTATTAAAGGGTAAATATCTGAAGTACCGAAAGAAAACTGTTCGATGATTTAATTATTTATCTCATTAACATCTTAAATTCAAGAAGTCTTTTTACTATTATAACTCATAAAAACAAAGTTTCTAATATAAATCCTTTATATATATGTTTTATGTGTTAAGTCACTGAACTCAGATCAAGTTTTGATAATGTTTGATCACTAAGGGGAAAAAACAACATCTATTCCGAAATATTTACTAGTTTCAAAACTTGCTTGAATACATTTTCATCCACAGCGAGTCTATCTGGCAAGTTTCAGTCCAATTGGATGAAGTGTGATGTCATCAGAGGGCGACGATAGTAGCTTGTGTAAAAGCATTCTTTTATAATAGTGTCAGTCCCCAAAACTTGATATAATACATTCTTAGTGACAATGAATCTGTCTATCAAATTTCAGCGCGATTGGATGACGGTAAGTGGATTTATTAGCATTCAGAAACGATAATAGAAGCCTGTGTTAAAGCGATCTTTTTGAGTGTCTGTGGCAGCCCCCAAAACTTGATACAATGTATTGGAATCTATATCAAATCAATCTGCAAAGTTTCATTTCGACTGGATGACAGATGTTAATAAAAAAAATCATTAGAAGTGACAATGTAGTGTCTGCAATAGCGGTCTTTAAGTGACAGCCCCCAAAACTTAATAAAATGCATTGTCATCGATATCGAATCTATGTGACCAATTTCACCCGATTGGTTGGTTGGTTCGCTCAAAGACCTATTTTTATGCACAATAACGGCTAATCAGGCCAGGATTTACAGCTTAACGTGGATTCTGAACCACAACGAACATCCATGGCAAAACCCGGATTCAAACCCGGCCTTTGGCATGCGTGGCCAGAGCGCTAACCACACCGCCATCAGGTTGGTCAGCCTGATTGGATGACGGTAAGAGGGTTAATTAGCCATTCGCAGATTTGTAGGTCACACACACACAAAATCGAAATTTATATAAACAATTTTTTAAAAAAGGTAATAATTTGTAAGTAACTGTCAGAACGAATGAAATACAATCATTTGATATAAGTTGAAACATATTGTGACTTACCATAATTTCCAAATTTGCACCTGCATATTACATCTTATTATTTGTTTTTCAACCTTCTCGTATATTATACTTGTATGGTCAAATCGCTATTCTCAGAAAAAAAAAATTTAATGATTTTTAGAAGAATTTTGTTTATCGATACAAAAGTATCATCCTTTATGGTCCCCTGAGCAGACATCACCCCCCTTTCCGCATTGGGGTCAAGTCAATAACGCCACTGCTTATAAAGCAATGTTAAACAGTAAACAAGTCCATTTTATAATTGCTTTAGAATAATAAAAGCTACAAAAATAATACTAACTCAACACAGATTCTCCCCCCAAACAACTTCCCAAACAAATTGGGAGAAGGGACGGGGGGGGGGGGGCAGAAGAAGTTCTCTTTGACAAAGAGAAAAATGATATTGTATAAAACAGCGGTTTCTAACCTTTTTAGTTGTTCGGATCAACTATCTATATTATGAAAAAAATATAATGTACACGAAAAATTAAATTATATTTTTTTATAAAGTGAGGTACTTGATTGCACTTGGCTGTTACGACAATTAGAAAACTAAAAAACAAGTGACCAAAGTTTAAAAAAAAAATCATCGGAATTTTTTACATTGTTTATCCCCCGTCAATGAGAGAGTCAATATCTAGATTAAAACTTAGCCATGCTGTTTAATTCACGCATTATTCACTATCGATGTTATTCACTCGTTACAACATCGAAAAATACAATCGAGTGGCTAGATTGTTTCCATCTTAAACCCTGAAGCTCCGATAATATTTATCTCGGCGATTCTCTACCAGAGTCCACGGCCCAGTACCGCACTACTCGCGGTCCGTGGGGGTAGGAACCGCTGGTAGAGAAAATCAACTAAGCTTGGCGCAGTTGGGAGTTTGGCGTCGAAAAGGGCTTAGTTGCTTGGCGAAAACGGCGATAAACCTGCTTCATAGGTACAACCGGTTTCGAATGGTTTTCCAGTTTGCTCACACCTCCTTCTCTTCTAACCTCCTTGCCTTTACCTAGATATCTTCCATTTATTTTACAGATATGACGTCACTTACTTCGTCTAGAAGTTAAAGTGACTTTTGGGGGTGCTTGTTTTTTTATGGTTTTACTTCACAAAACCTCTGCATGAATAAAATATTGACTAATTCTGTGTAATTTTAAATATTTTTTTTTAATTCAATAAGGACTTATATAATTTAAAATAAGTATCTTGTGTGTGAGTTAACAGCAGGAAGAAAATTCTATCAAGTGTCAACATTTATGAAATACTCATGACCAATCACAATACACTTTGAAAAACAAATTCGAAATTTTACATTCTTTTTTACGAATCATACTACGTGTTTAATATATTCCTGTGTAACAAATTGATTATGACGACACCTAGCATACCTTTATTAAAATGAAACTAAAAATATTTTAACAATATGTAATAACGAAACCTCAACTGTAGCGGATGCTGCTTTGTTTACTTGCGTGTTTCAGTCTTCAGAAACAAAGTGAAAAGTTTGAAATAGGACATGTTATCAATTTATTTTTTGCTTTCAACAATTATACAAGTTTTCCTTTTAGAAATTTAAGGAATAAGTAAAGGCAATAAAAATGTCTTGTCATTTAAGTAAGCATGCTGCCATACTAAACATTCGACAGGTCAAATCTTCTCTAAAGTTTGCAGACGAAACTCAAACACCAGGTAATTTATATTTTTTTATAAAAAAGATTTTACTCGTTCTTAACTGAAGTTTTCAATCCTTTTATTGTTTAGATATTTTACATTAGGTATTAGAATATTATAGGTTAACACATTTTGTTTATACTTTATATGCATCATAACGTCGTTCCAACAAACGTTACTGCAAAAGAAATATTCTTTCAGTAGATAATAAAATTTAAATGATGTAAATACACATTTGATACTTTGCAAGTCAAAACTGGTTCAAATGTGTTACATGGTGGCAAAGATAATTCGCCAATCCTAGGAAACTGGCAAAATTTGTTGTTTCGTTGTCGTCAGCGGTATTCCGGAGTCGTGATTGGTTAGAATTACTGCTGCTTTGGATTAACGCCAAATACATCCTCTTTTCGCCAAAAAACGCTTAATTTTGTCTGGTGCCGATTGATTTAGTTACAAATATGGTAAACTGTGTGATTTATGTTTCTCTCTTCATTTCAGTGTTTTTTTTTGTTGGAAGCTGACCTGTTGGAAATATATTGTCTTTATTCCGTTTACGTCATGAATTCGAGTTGTATTTGTGGGTATTATTAGTTGGTGGGAATGCAGAAACAATGTTTTTAGGTGTAGACTCTTAAGGATGGCGATTATTTTAAAATGTTTGAAATTATTGAGCGCGAAATATTTAAGAATTTTTTAAATATTTGAGATTTAAGCGCAAGTAAAGTAGAGGCGGGCTTACAATATTACCTGGCCGAGTACATCTGGCGAAAAAAGCAACAGGCAAGGAGGGTTAAAAATTTATTTAACGCGTTTTTGGATGACGTTATCAAGGTTTACATTCCGGGAGAAGAGAAAGAGGATTGAGGTATTTATATTGCATTAAATATAACTCTTGATTTATAGCGATTTTTACCTTAGGAATAAAACTGGTATGCTATGACTATACTTTGGTGGCCGTTAGGCCACCAAAGTGTAGTTTATAAAATATAAGGCGTTAAAATGGATTTTGTTTGTTTTATAACAGCAAAGTGATTAAAAATGTCATTTTTGGAATGTTGAACTCTTTTCCTTTTAGAGAGCGAAGCGCGCGCACACCTCACTTTTTAGACATTTTTACAGTACCGAGTAATTACAAAAAAATTGATTTTGGGGGTGAAATGCCACAAACGACTGCCCGAATTAGGTAGGGGTATTTTTTTTAGGTTTAATTGGCCGTAAGGCCAACGAAATAGGTTGAAATTTTTCCTTTTAGAGCGCGAAGCGCGCGCACACTTGACTTTTTAGACATTTTTACAGTACCGAGTAATTAAAAAAAAATTGATTTTGGGGGTGAAATGCCACAAACGACTGCCCGAATTAGGTAGGGGTATTTTTTTTAGGTTTAATTGGCCGTAAGGCCAACGAAATAGGTTGAAATTTTTCCTTTTAGAGCGCGAAGCGCGTGCACACTTGACTTTTTAGACATTTTTACAGTACCGAGTAATTAAAAAACAATTGATTTTGGGGGTGAAATGCCACAAACGACTGCCCGAATTAGGTAGGGGTATTTTTTTAGGTTTAATTGGCCGTAAGGCCAACGAAATAGGGTGAAATTTTTCCTTTTAGAGCGCGAAGCGCGCGCACACCTTTCTTTTAGTAAGCAATTAAAAATATAAATATTCTGGAAGGGATTAAATATTTGTCATTGATGTAAAAATTTAATCCCTTATAAACTATTTGTAATTAAATTTTAAGTGCTAAAACTATTTTTCAATTATCCTTTACATTTAAATTGTTTAACCATTTTTTTTTTTTTTTCTTTCAAATATCGTTTGCAATTTTATTACATTTGAATTTTCGCCGATTTCGAATATATTTACGCAATTCATTTGAATTTCTTCCCGGGATGTACGTTTTTAATATAAATGTAATCGATATGAATAGTGAAAACACTTAATTTTGCTACAACTTGCATCGCAACCATAGCCTAACGGCTTTGGCATTGGACTTCAACCTTCCTATACCATCCACAATTCATGGAGCAGGTTCGATTCTCAATTTTTCACTTTCCGCTATTGTTTTGGGTTTGCCAGTTCACTTGGAAACATCGTGTTTTTCGCCGTTTTGGGTTTGCTGTAGCGTCGGAGTTCGCCATTGTTTACGTTTTGCGGAGAAGTTCAAAAAACGCCAAGTGCCACCATATAGCACATTTTAACCGTCAAAACTATACATGTAACTCCCAACAAGAAAATAATGGTATAGTGGTTAGCGTGCTAGCTTCTAAACCGTGAGGTTGCGGGTTCGAGTCCCGTGTTAGGCATGGGTGTTTGTAAATGCATGTTGGCTTGTCTAATGACAAATGTTTTGGCGCATTATAGCCCTCGTGTTGCTGACGGCGCCAGATAATCTGAAAACAACCAACCCAACAAGAAAATTAGATCTCGAGGTTGCAGGTTCGAGTCCCGTGTAAGGCATGGGTGTTTGTAAATGTAGGCTGGCTTGACTAATGACGAATGTTTCGGCGCATTATAGCCTCGTGTTGCGGAAGGCGCCAGATAATCTGAAAACAACCAACTAACCCAACAAGAAAATTGGGTTTAAATTCTAGGTTTGAATGACCTTTACTCTGCCCAATTTTTTTTATTTGGAGATTTTGCGCCAAGTATGGTAACCCAGCGCTAGTATGGTTCCATTCTAATTTGCCATCCATGTAGTTTAGTGTCAAATCAACTTGGCGACATTTTGCAAAGTTGCTAATTGGGCAGCGTAAAGCACTATCTAACCAAATTCCATTATCTATGTATGGAGAGAAAATTAATTATTGTAAGTTTAGCCTTTCCCCTAGACCTAATGTTTCATTTTTTTGTCCAATATATCTTCTTAAGTATAGCTTTAAAATATACGATTTTTTTTGTACCAGGTTTAACAGGAATTTTAGCTCATTAACAAAATTTGAAGAGTAAATAGACAATTTATATTTTTCACTTTAAAAAGCTTTTTTAAGTTAGCTTACAAAAACTTAATAAAAGTTAATTATAAAAAGAACCCCATATTAGTTGTTTTATATTAAAATTTTTTAATAAACTTTTATCTTGCTGTTGTTATACCTATATTTATAGGATAAATTCATTCCTGCATCATTGCTACCTTTGCTCTGAGTCTGCTCTTTTATTGATTTTAGTTGCCTTTCAGAGTATTTAAACTAGAATAATAGTGCTAATTTCTGATAAGGAATATGATAATATTAAGCAGAGGATTAAAGATAATTTAATAGAAAAATTAGTTTTTAGAGAAATCTGTATCTACAGAGGCAACAAACTCAAGTTTAGTTTGGTACTATAATTCATTTAAAGTTGACTTATAATTTTATAAGGATCTAATAATTTCTATAAGGTTCTGTTTTTATTAATTTTTAATTGTTTATAAATAAAAATTAAATTTTTAAATAATTTTCTAAAAAGTATCAAATTTTCTTTCAAGATAACTTT
Source organism: Linyphia triangularis (assembly GCA_963978545.1). Classification (NCBI taxonomy): domain Eukaryota; kingdom Metazoa; phylum Arthropoda; class Arachnida; order Araneae; family Linyphiidae; genus Linyphia; species Linyphia triangularis. The sequence goes on from OZ021728.1 coordinate 11,956,395, forward strand.
GGGGGTGTGTCTACGAATTAAACTTTTCTCTTCTGAAACATTGCCTCAGTAAAATATGCAGATACTCATCCAGAGTAGGTTTTAGGAACCTTTTTGTTTAAATGATAGATTTTGCTAAGAATTTTTTTCTGATTTACAATTTTCTGATGTTTTCGAAATTAAAAAAGTTGTTAATGGTGGATGTACATAAATTAAATCGTAGGTGGAGGGAGGAGGTTGTCTTGCATGAGGTTCTGTGACATGGAGGGAGCCAAAAGTTTAAATAAAATTTTGTTTCAATCATTTCAATGGATATTTTAACCATGAATCACGTTATAAAAGTCTGCAATAATTGCATTTGTTTTATATCAGTCAATTTCAAAACTACTAACTACATTGAGGATGCATTTAAAAATAATATATCCCATAAAAACAAAAATAATATATCTCATAAAAACAAAGTTTTTAATATAAATCCTTAATATGCATCGCCAATTTTTATATTAATTAACTCAGCACCGATTCTGAAACAGTGTGTGCTGCTGTTTGCATCTATCTAATTTTAAATATCAAAAACATTTCTATTAGCAAAATGTGCGGCAAACTATTTTTGAAAAGTTATTTATTAAAAATGAACGCCACACTTGCATCCACATTCAAATGTCTTTAATTTATTCTGATTAAAGTAATTTTATTTATTTATTTAAAAAAATTTGGCATCAGGAAAGATTTTCTTCAATGGTTAGTTCAATGCTATTTTAATGCGATTGGATGATGGCAAGTTAGGTTTATTAGTATTCCGTAAAAGCGACCTTTCAGTGATGTTAACAGCAAAAAAATTTGATGGAATGCATTGCTATCGACATCAAATCTATCTGCCAAATTCCATACAGATTGGATGAAGGCAAGGTGGTTAATTCGGCGTGTGCAGATTTTCCTCTCATCGACACCCTCACACACATACAAAATCAAAGTTAAAATAAAGGATTTAAAAATTAAAACAGAGGAATATAGCAAAGTTAATTTAATGCTTTTTTTGGCTGAATTTTTTTCCGAAACAGATTTTTGAAGACATACAAGTTTAAACTTTTTGCCAAGTTTAAATCACTTATTTTTAAACAATTATTATAATAGTACCTTTTTTTTGTAACCCTACCTTTTTTGTTATTGTTTTATTTTAATCTTTATATAAGTCGTGTATATCTAATTCCATGATCAGCAAAAATATATTCAACTAGCTTTTTTTCCCATTAAAATCTATAAATATAATTCTCTTACGTGCCGCCCAAATTCGACTGTATTTCTGTTAGCAGAATGGCAATGACTTCAAACATCTAATCACAAATCTTCTAAATGTATTTTATGCATGAATTTCCAAATTCAGCAATTCAGCCAATCACAATACATCTTTTGAAATTTGACTAATATAACTGGCAACAGAAAACAACTTGGATTCGCTATATTTTGTTTTTCTTATTACAGTCTACAGAAACAAATTATTGCCTATTTAAAACGTATTGATTTAATATTTACAATGATTCAAGATGTGTACATTTGTTTTGGATTAGAATTCCGGGAACTCTCTTACTTATACAATTAAAACAAGCCAGATTTGTTTGGATTCTGCAAATAACCACAGCATATTTATTATAAACGTTTTCCGGATACATGGGTTATAAAAACTGAGCACAGAATTTCCTTTAAGAATATTAAGGTTTCCATGCTCACATTCACATTGATTGAATAAATACTTCAACACTGCGGATAAACAATTTTACTGTGTTATTTTTTAAGTATCCCTAAAAGGATTATGCAAACATATAATTGCTAATATTGCTTCGTTAAGAAACTTTGATGTGCAACTTTAATTATTTTGGCTCTTCTTACAAAACCAGTCCATAAATTTAAATTGCTTTCTGAAATAACTTATCTTTTTTAACTATACGAGTGTGTTTATTTTTATAGTTTTCCAAAAACGTTCTACCACGTTGCCAAACTGTCTCTGCTTAACGCGTCTCGACATGAGTAGTAAGAAAATGACGTCCAAAGTATAGTAGGTCATCATAAATAATTCAATGTTTTCAGTTTCATGGCACAATATCACTTTTCAAGGATTTTATTGATTATGCAGATGAAATAGCTTTTTCTAGGGCATGTTTTAAGTGCCTTACTTTGAAGCGAGCGGAGCGAACCTGGTTCGCGTCGTGAACCAAGGGGATTGCATAGCAATCCAGGGGGTTGGCGAGCGTTAGCAAGCAGGAGATGGAGCCCTCTAGTAATTTTATAATTTTTATCCTTGTTTGCTGCTTAGTTTTAATTTCTTGTGTCACAGATGATTATTCTGCCGAGGCATGGAACAGTGCATGGGACCTAGAAGATACAGCAGAGGAGAAGTGCAATGAAGTGATCAAGCTCAAAGGAGGAGACCAGTCTTGGCTGCAGGAATGTTTGACTTCCATGTCGCCCATGGTAGATGTACTGGCATTGGCTTATCGACAACAAGCAGTTTTCTTCACTTGTAAGTTGGAATTACTATTGAAATCTAAATGGAATGTTCCACCATATAAGATATGTTTCAGAAACCGAATTTGTAAAGACACAATGTTAGTGCATTGATGACAATTGAATATCTCATACTTTATGCTATTCTTCTAAAGTTGTGGGTGGTGGTAGAAACCTTATATTTCTCACCAAAAGTTCATGTGTTCCACATAAGAGCCCTTTATTAGTGTTGTCCATTTTCCATCAAAATCAAAATGTCTTCAGTAGTCTATGATTTCATTTTATTGTATTTATCTGTTGATTAATTGGTGCGTTCTTTTGTGATTAGCTAAGTGGGATACAGCTGCAGAAAGCGATATAAAGTTGAAATTTGTCCCCTCCTTTGAAGGCAGTTTGGTGGATGACAAGTGAGTGGAAACAACTTTGCCTGTTGAAATTTTTTTATTCACTTATTTTATGGCTTGTCTTTTCTTCTTTACAATGTAGCACCCGCCCAACAGATAGCTTTGCATGTTCCCACCAGTAAATTAGTTTGTAATAAATTGATAGAAGTATAAAAGCTGAGTAATCCGTCTTTACCTTGAGGATCTTTTGGGTAGATATGAATTACGAAAGGGCTACTTTTAGGACCTGTAAATTAGTTTACCTGTGGGAATGTGCGACGCCATCTGTTGGGCGGGTGCTACAACTTTATAATGCAATATAACAGGTAAGCACAGTGTGATTTTAATTGAAGTTGAGGAATCTGCCTTATAATTAGTGCAATCTTTCTTTAAATTAATTAATAAGTACAATCTGTTTTAAAATTCTGTTCTTAAAATTAGTACAATCTGTTCTTAAAATTGTGCAATTAGTGCTGTCTGTCTTAATTAGTGCAGTTTGTAACACATCATCATAAATATTCACATACTCTCTCTACTGAGACCATTTGAAAATGATTTCTTAACAAGAATAAAGAAATATAATAATATTGAAAAGAAAAAAATGTTTGCAAATGATACTTCAAGGACAAAAATTGTATGTCAAATATTAAATTTTTCTTTTTGTTCAGTAAATTAACTAATACCTGTACATGACAACTTAAAAATTTGAAGGCTGCCAATTCATATCTAGCTTAAAGATAGAGGAAAATTATTCTGTATAATATATAAATTGATAATTAAATGGATATTTTCCTTTCAAGTATTACTATTAGCCGACCAAATGGTATAGTGGTTAGCGTGCTAGCTTTTAGACCGCGAGGTTGTGCGTTCGAGTCCCGTGTAAGGCATGGGTGTTTGTAAATGTATGTTGACTTGTCAAATGACGAATGTTCGGCGCATTATAGCCCTCATGTTTCTGACAGCACCAGATAATCTGAAAACAACCAACCAAGTATTATTTCATTGCATCAGTTTCAATGTTTGAAGGGTCAAATTCTGCAAGTCCAATTCAGAAATGAATATAATCTCAATTTGGATTTGCAATATATAGGGGACAACCCTTTTAATGGACAATTTTTTTATTTAATTCTAAATATTTCGAAAAGGCCATAAACAGAAAAACTTTTGCTCAATGCGCTTTTTCTTTTTTTGCAATCAAAGTTTCCCTGTTACACGTTGGCAAAAAAACGATTCATTCAGCTCTAATTGAATGTAATGTCAAGTCTTCCCAAATATCTTGGCTTGAAATGCGGCAACGAAAACCAGTTTTGCAAGTTTCTCGCAAATCCCTCCAACTTGTACCGGATATAGCAATGGTGTACCAACGCCAACTATTTGGCAGAAACCTCACAATGACTATAGAAATGAAAAGAAGCTTTGACGTCACAGGTTTTGTTGAGTGTTTTGATCGAACTGGCTTTCGGGCATTTTCTTTTCTTCATATTTAAATAACTAATTTTTTTAAAGAACTTTTGTTTAAATATTTGGAATTAGAAAAAAATTCTTCATAAACATAAACTAATTTCACTAGTTTTTAAAAAATGCGAGAATTGCCCATTGTTTGAAGTGTCTCAAACTAATGATTGATGTATTGGCTTATTTTAGGAGCGAAAATATTACAAGCATACTTTGTTTACCATTAGCCTCCCAAAAAAGGTAAGTTTTAGAATGCAATCACTATTATTCTTATTATTTTAAATATATTTGTTCTCTATCTTCTTCTTTAATTGCTTATATTAATTTTTCACTTTTCAAATTTCAGTCAATTTTATTGGAAGCAAAAAAAGAAAGCAAGTCTTAAATTGACTTAGTTTTTTCTCATTTATAAAGCAAATGCAGGGGCAGTTTCTTTTTCAAAGAAGGACTGGAAAGCATTTACCCTTTTGCATACAAAATATTTTGTGCAGTTTAGACCTTGATCTAATAATGTAACAGAGCAGTATCACATTTGTGTAATTCTTACATTAAATTCTCTAATACAACCAACCGACTTAAATTGAGGACTAGAAATGGAAAACGACATAAGTACATACCTGCCAACTTGTACGAATCATCCGTACAATGTACTGATTTTTACTATTTTGTACGGGTGTACGAACAGCTAAAAATATCGTACGGATTTCACTGTAATTTTCGTTTTTCCCTAAAACCGTTTTTTTTTTTATTAATATTTTTTCAAGACAACAACGAAACCGAAACGATTTTCCAAAGCTTCCGCGTCAATCAAAATATTTATTCACACTCCAAGATTGCGCATATGTTCAGCACTAAAGCGCGTTGGCGAGGATGCATTATTTTCTTTTCTGTTGCCGACTAGATTTGGCAAACCAAACCACTGCTTCGATTTTTCGGGCTTTACAAGTTAATAAAGAAGCAGAAAACCGAAAGTGCTTTAGTTTTTTAGTTCTACTTTCTTTTGGACTGGACTCCAAAACGTAAATAATAGTACTGGACTTGCGCGTAAATAATAGCACTAAACCACGGCCCCGGGGATGCACTGTTTTCATTTGTGTTGCCAACGGGACCTGGCGAACCAAACAACTATTGCTTTGCCTCAGACTTAAGAGATTAACAAAGAATCTGAAAACCAAAAATGCTTTAGATTTTGGTTCTTCCTTCTGTTTGGACCGTACGATAATGTTGCGCGTATATAATAAAAGCACTTAAGCGCGGCGCCGGAAATTCATTGTTTTCATCTGTGTTGCCGACGGGATTCGGCGAACCAAGCAACTGTTTTGTTGTCTCGAACTTTAGATATTAATAAAGTAGAAAACTGAAAGTGCTTTAGTTTTTTTTTTATTCTTTCTTCTTTTGGACCGTACTCCAACGCTGCGCACTAAATCGCGCCGCCGCCGTTTTCAATTGTTTTGGCGGCACTCGCCGAACGACTATTTCGTTTTCTCGGACTTTAGAGATTAAAGCACTTTCGGTTTTCAGCTTCTTTGTTAGTCTTAATTATTTATTTTAAAATATCCAAGTTAAACAATCCTGGTGTAAGATTCCAGAAAATATCAAGTTTTTTTGGAGTTTACTTCAAACCAAGCGGTTTACTTCTAATCATCAGAAATTCAAACAAAGAAACAAATTTTGCATTCTGCTCTATCTATGCATCTGATATTAAGATTTCTCATGGAGGATTTACTGATGTCGAAGTTCATATCAATTCTAAAAAGCACAGTGACAACATCAAATGTAATAATAAGAATTCGAAAGCCTGCATAATTGATATTTGTGCGTGTGATTAAACACTTTGAATACCACCAACTCATTGTATGTTTCACTAGAGTTTTTGTGTCATAAAGCATGTTTTATTTAGGTGTAATGTAGACTAAATCTTAAACCTCATCAGAGATTTCATAGTAAAGTTTAAATTTGATTTATTTTTAAATCCAAGTTAGTTTTTTATTTTATAATTTCCATTTTGTGCTAAAATGTAACAATTTGTTATATTTGAGAGCAATTTAATATTCTGCAATGTTTTTTTTTTTTTTTTTTTTTTTTTTTTTTTTTTTTTCGCATTTGTTATAGAATTACTATTATTTCTATATTACATTCATAATTATTGTCGCTGTTTGACTTTCATAGGAATGCAAATATTTGTTCCGTAAAAATTGTACTAATTTGAAAATGCCAATGTTGGCAGGTATGTAAGTAGCAAAAAAAATTTAAATCTTTTTTTTACGGGAAAAATATCCTAAAGACCTATCTAAACAAACTGGAGAACTCCCAAAGTGCAAACTCCAGTAGCAATAGTTCAAATTCAATCTGGTACTTAGTCATAGCCTTAAGTACCAATGCGAATGTTTTTAATTTTTTTGGTTCTCCGGAAAATTTTCTTTTTTGGACTTAATTCGTTTTCTATTTCTAGACCTCAATTGTTATATATGTATGCATATATACAAAATTTATAACTAAATCATAAAATTTCAAATATATTTATAAAAAGTTATAGAAAGAATGCTATTTGGTCTCTGTTTAACATTCATATCTAATATAAGAGCCAACTAAATATTGAAGTGCAGTTTAGTTTATTTATATTACATAAATATATTTTAAGCTCTGTATAACAAAATAAGTTTAAAGTCGAGCACTTCAAAGTTTCTTCCTTCCCGTAAAAGTACCAGTTTGAGAATTTAAATTATCATAGAGATTAGTGGAAATGTTGACTTTTACTTTTAGCTGTCAAACTTCAGGTGTTACAATAAATGTTCAAAATGAAGTCCTCTTTCACAAATAAAAAGTTTGTTTTATCTGATTTCGTACGACTCTGTGGAGTATAGCAGTATTGATGATAGACATGGCTGTTATAATGTTACTTTTCAGTTCAGTAATTCTGTGTGAACTATTCGGCAAGCACAGAAACTTTGTTTTAATTTCCCCCACTTTATCATCATCTAAAATGGTGTGCGAATCCGTGTGTATTGATGAATAACTGATTACACAAAAGATCTGAATACTTAATACATAAAAATATCACGTCTTTATTTGGACCGCTTTGAAATACAACATCGCTAAGAGCAAGTAAAAAAGGTAACTGGAAAAAAGTGTTGGTCTTTCTGTTGCCAGGCAACGGTGACGATGTTGCCAACAAGAATGCTACAGTACTTCCCCTCTAGATCGAAAGCTACTTTGAAGCTATAGGCAAGCGAAATTGGACTCTTCGGCCATAAGTGAAGTGTATTGTGGAGTACTGGGTACAGGTGAAGTTGAAGTTTCACTGGGAGTTCCGACATCATCATTTAGGATAAAGTTCGATTTAAGGCAATCAATGGATACAGTCTTCTGTTTACCCCTAATTTCCAGCTTGTAAACTTAGTTGGTTCTTGAAATGACTCGGAAAAGCCCATCATAAGGCGCTTGCAGAGGACGGCGCACCGTATTGTTCTGTACAAGGACATAAGCACTGACTGGCAAGTCTTTACTGACGAAGATCTTGGTCTGTACTTGATGTTTCGCTGGAGAAGGACGCAAGTTCAGCACGTGATGACGAAGCTGTTTTAGAAATGGTGCCATGCCAGGTGGTTCTTTGGATGAATAAATTTTTTTTACTATTTGTCGTAAAGTGTCTTCATACACTTGCTTTGAGAGAGACGCCTGAAGGTCTTCCTTAATACTACAATGTATTCCAAGCAGTACCAATGGTAAGGATCGCATCCAATCTTTGGTCTCATGGCACTTGATGGCGCTCTTCAGTTGGCGATGAACACACTCAATCATCCCATTTGCTGCCCTGATGGAAACTGGTAGTACGAACTTTCTCAGAGCCCAAAAGATGTGTAAATGACTGGAAAAGGTCAGATTTGAACTGTGTACCTCTGTCGGTCGTTATAATTTGCGGCACACCGAAGCAGGCTATCCAATCTCTTAGGAAAGTCTCAGCAACTGTTTCAGGAGTCTGGTTCCTCATTGGAAATGCCTTTGGCCATTGAGTAAAACGATTGATGCAGGTCAGGATATAGATGTTGACATGTGAGGGAGGAATGGACTTACAATATCCAGGTAGACGTGGCTGATGCGAGACGAAGTCAATGGGAACTGCCTGATAGGAGACTTGGTATGCCGAGAAACTTCGCTTTTTTGATACACAATACAGTATTTCGCATATTGAATGCAGTCCTTTTCAAGGGAAAGCCAGATAAATCGCTTCTTCACTAGCTTTGCAGTTACTCGTCTACTGGAGTGTGACAGGGTATGTAGAGCATCAAAGAATATCTTTCTGAAGTTTTGGGGACCCAGTCGATATGTCGCACTGAAGCGTTGAACCCGAAGGTGCAATTGCAAAAGACTGAAACTCAAAACCAGATTCCCCAAGCATAAGTGAGCGTAACTCTCATCACTCTCCTGCTCGCGAGCCATCAACTTATAGTTTATTTTTCCTGGGAGTACAATGTTCTCAATGCGAGAAAAAGTATTAGATACAGAATTGTCCTCACCCAAAATTTACCTTATATCAGTCGAAAATTGCGCCAAGTATTCTAACTGGCGGACTTGTTGAGGAGAGCACTTATCAGATTTCTGACAAAATGCGAACGTTAATAGCTTATAATCGCAAAATATGATGAACTGATTACCTTCTAAAAAATGTCAAAAGTGTCAGACTGCCAAATATATCACCAAAAGTTCGCAATCTTACACACTGTAATTCCTCTCAGCTGAAGTTAACTTTCAAGAAAAGAATGTCAATGGTTCAGTTTTATCGTCAGAAATCTGACTTAAACATGTGCCTATGGAAATATCTGACGCATCTGTCATTAATGCTAACTGTGCATCTACCTTCGGATGAGAGAACATAGCTGCGTTAGCTATCATATTTTTGCAGATTAAAAAAGCACTTTGAGCTTCAGGAGTTCACTCAATAGGTGTTTTATCCTTTTTCTTGTTGCTTTTTACGAGGTTATAAAGTAACGCTTGATTTTTAGCAGCATTTGCCATAAATCAATGATAAAAATTCACCATCGCAAGGAAACATCGCAACTCATAAACTGTTTTTGGAAGCGGATATTTAGAAATCGCCTTCACTATATCGGGGAGAGGAAAAATTCCTTTTGCCGAAACTAGGTATCCAAGAAATTTCAGCTAGCTTTTACCAAAAACATTTCACAGTGTTCAAGACGGTGTTGTGTTTATCTAAATGTTCGTAAACGTTACGTAAGTCCTGGATATGAGTTTCCTCATCTTTACTAGCAATGAGAATATCATCCAAATATGTGTAAACGTTTAACCCTTTGCACTCCAGGCCTTTTTCGCCTCGGAGGAATCAGCAACTCGAGACATTTTAGGTTCGGTTGGTGTTTATGGATTTGCTTCATAGAAACTAAACACAGTCATTGGCAGTCGTGTGGCGCCTGAGAGGCGCCACTGGAGTGTAAAGGGTTAAACCCTCCAAAACCTCGTCAATAAATTTGGAAATGTTTGGCCAGCGTTGTGGAGACCGAATGGCATACAGTCTAACTCAAACAATCCAATCAGTATTATTACTGCTGTCTTGAGAACATCATCATTAGCAACCGGAATTTAGCTGTAGGCTTTTACTAAATCAAATTTCGAGAATACCAAGTTTCGGTGAAGGGAATTTTTCCTCTCCCCGATAAAGTGAAGCCGATTTCTGATTATCCGTTTTCAAAAACAGTTCACCTTCCAGGTCACCACTGTGCGTAGTGATGAATAACTGATTACACAGAGGATCTGAACACTTAATACATAAAAATATCAAGTCTTTATTTCGACCACTTTAAAATACAACATCGCTAAGAGCAAGTAAAAAAGGTAACTGGAAAAAAGTTTTGGTCTTTCTGTTGCCAACCAGAACGCCACAATAGAAAGGCTATGGCTCTTTCCTGACAGTCACTTATCCAGTTGTCCTGAAACGGTAAACTAATTCTGTCACGGTGGAATTATTGGGTACTGCTGAATTAGGATATTGTTTGTGATACTCTTTAATGTTGTGAAAAGATGACTTTCTAGCAAAATAACTCTCCAACATAAACATTTGCTGTTCCTTGGCAAAAAAAAAAAAAAAAATTACCTCCTTGTACAATAAACGCCTCACGCAGTAAATATCTGTGCATGAGATCACTGATACTGATTGAAATAGGTTCAAAACACAATGCATTTTCACTGAATTAAGGCTGATTAAACTTTGATGAGCACAACTTCAAACTCAATCTGTGTAAGTGAGCAATTACTAGTATTGTACAAAACATGCTTACCAAGATGCCAAATCCCTATAAACAACATTTATTTCTTTGAAGTGTTTATATCTTTTATTTGGCTTTTTCTCTTGTATAAGATATTCTCAACATTCAATTGGTTAAAAATGTTTAATGTTTTTATTTAGGAGTCTTCAAGGCGGACCTGACTGGACTTGTATTGTCGTGGGCTTCTCATCTGGTTACATAAGAATTTATACAGAGGTGTGAATTTTAGGCTTTTATGAAATTTACAGATTTAAAATAAAAGCAAAATAATTTGATTCATAAAAAAACATGATACTCTCCTCTCCCAAGACATTTGTTCATTTCAATAGTTTTAAATTGCTTTTTTGTTCAATTCAATTGGATTTTGTAAGAAGGGAGACATGCTGTATTGAAAACATATTATCAGATTCCCTTTTTTACTCAACCTGATTCAATCAAAGCTCTTATTTGAAACGTTCTCTTTTAGTTAATGTGTTTATGCTAAACTCTTATGTGTAACCATGGACAGCTGCTTTAAGGGTTAAAGAGTGTAAGTTTCCAGACAAAAAAACAATGTTCATTATTTGGCAAGTTATGACATATTTGCCAATTGTTTTTATTTCAAATAATTTGAAATCAATAGTATCATAGTTTTTACCATTTTGCTTCTAGCCAATCAGTATCGCAGAATATTTCTTGCTATTTTTTTTTCTTTTTCTTACCTACTTTTACACAAAACCAAAATTGATAAACAATGTATCATTTTAAAGGTTAAGACCTCTGCCTCTGATGAATGGTTTATTTACAGTTGCACATTGAATTATTTGTTTGAAAAATCTAAGTTAAAACAAATCACAGTCTTAAATTATTTCCCTACTAGTATTTCTCTACATTCTATAACAATTCAGAGTGAAGTTTAAATACTGTAGAGGCCAGCCCTGTAAAAAACAGAATTTCACATATTCAGCACGTTGTGGAAACCTAAAGAAGCTTGTGTCTCTTAGCAATCGAATACAATATTTAACTCTGATGAACTTCCAATGAAGTAATTCCTCTAAGCAATCTTCAAGTTGCTGGCTATACGTGAACCCAATAACCTTTCCAACTTAATTTGCTTTAAAAAAAAAAAAAATTATTTAACAACTCTTCATTCTCATTAAAGATTAAAAAGTAGTATAAGGCAAAAAACAATGTTACTTATTTGGAATATTATGTAAACAGCAATTAGTTTTCAATAGTTTTGGCCCTTTTTTCCTGGCAGTCGATTATATTTTAAACTAATTTCCTGCAGAACTTAAAAATTCAAAATGATGTTTTAATTAGGTATCAAAACCTGCAGTTATATTTCAGACTAATAAAAAAAATATTGTCTTCTTTTAGAATGCTGAACAGCTTTTATCCCAACGATTCCACGAGGAACCAGTTGGACATTTGAAATACAAAACTCATGTGCCTCATCATTTTTGTAATGCATCTGATCAGGTGAGGAAGAGGTTATAATTACCTTAAGTTTCTTTAATATACAATTAAAATTGGTATTTCAATAGTTCCTCTTTATTTTTAATTAAAATATTTAACAATCATACTTAGGAAAAGGGAGAGAAAACTACAAAGAACATTTTCCTCCTGCACTATGTAAAGGTTAAACTTTCGATATAAATAAACAACTTAATCAACTGCTTAACACTAGGAAAATGAAGCCATTGCCAAATTGTTGGGTAGACAAAAAAAATATGGATTGCCGAGGTTTGAAGATAAAATCTTGGGTTGTACACGTCACGCACCCTGTTGATCAAAGAATGATACAGAGGCGGTTTTCAAAGATTGTCCATGGGATTTATTGAGTCACTCCGAAAGTATAGACAAACAGCACTGGCTACATCAAGGGGTATAGTTACAAAAGGTATAGCTCACCAGATCATTTCTGCGGGAGATGGCGATGACGGCTCCTCCGACGGATGTAAACGCAATGCCTACAGGGTGTAACGGCCAGCGGTAACCCAAAACGTCGATTCGACGTGTAAACTAAACACCACCAACTGTGCAGGGCTAAGCGAGCCTAAAAGAGAGCGAATCCTTGAATCAGGCCGCTTTTATACACAACTTGGACATGCGCCTTGCCGATGTTCTGACTAGCCAATTGTATCAAAGATGCGTAGGAAACAGCGTAATAATAATGTGCCAAAAAATATCTACTCCTTCACTTTACAAGGTTTCTTGCATTCCTACCCAACTATAAAAGTGAACCGTGATTGGTTAATCATCCACCCATTATCATCAACCACTGGCGCGTTTTTCTTCTTGCATTGACATCGGAGCAGTCTATCCAGTTGTTTATCTATATCGATGCGTTAAACAGCTGAATTCAGTTTATGTGTGTAATTCTACCTTTTTTTATGAAAATAAAATTTGCTACCAATTTTGTAACTGTATTATCGGCACCAGAAAAAATAGTTTGGTGTTAAACCATGAGTAGCGGTGATACTGACTAATCAAGGCTCTGGAATATTGCTCGCTTTTAATCTCTTTTAAACATTCGTGTCTGAAGCAAGCATACAACCAAGAGAAGGAGTTTTTTTATAAATGAATAAGAAGCAGTTAGTAATTGTAAATAATTTCAAAGGAATAGGTTTTTAATTTACTATCATTCAAAAGTAAGCTTTTTGTATCACACTAAAGTAGCTGTTTTTAACTTAGAATGGGGGGACTTTACTGAGTATCAGCATCACAACTATAAGTCTATTGTACTAAAGCCCCCTATGTGATCTAAAAAAGACCGATTGCCGAGATAAATTTTAGTATAGACCTGATTGGAACATTAGACATTTCCCAGGAATCAATACAGTGGTATCTCATAAATTCAAAGCGTTGGGCAGAGTAGTAGTCACATTTACACAAAACATGCATAGAGCTCTCCTCTGTATGCAAGGGACAGCCTCTACATAGTGGGTCATCTACAGCACCTAACAGGTTAAGATGTCTATTTAGGGTGCAGTGGCCAGTTAGGAGGCCTACAGCAATTTCAGTAGTTCCCTCGATCTTCCGCAGGGTGACTGTTTATTAAGCTCTTTGGCTTGTCTTTGATCTTTAGATTGAAGCTAAGCCTGATAAGATTCACCCATTAATAAACCTTTGATAGTTTTCATGACCACATTGTGAGGCAGACCCAAAACAGGCTCTGGACCAACAAAAGGCATTTCAGAACCATGTTTTGCTATTTGGTCTGCCAAAGTAACTGTTAGGTCAAGGAACTTTGAAATATATAATAAATTTGTAAATCTCACACCATCAAAATATCATTCTACATTACCTTTTATTTAAATCATTGGTGCACAAATCGTATCGCAATTTATATAGGTGGCCAAATTCAAAGAATTTTAGTTGACAATAAAAAATAAACTTTCTCCAACAAGTATCAAGTATCAGTAAAATAGTTAAATGAGATAATGTTTATTTATAAAAAAAAAATTATGATACCAAATGTCTGTATTAATATATAAGACATTTACCTCTTCAAATGGCAGGAAAATAGACAGTGATGCATGTCATGAAGTTTCATATTTCATAGGGAAAGAAATTTGAAACCACTTACAATAATAAAATCACTCATTCTTTATATGGCAATTAAAATGACACTGATTATGCATGAAAAATAATATGGTAACGATTTAAAAACAATACCTTTATCATTGTTTCTTGCCAAGTTCCCACCATGTCACAAAATTTAGATTTATTTTTTAAATGATTAAACTCCTGTATTTGTTTGAAATTTTGGCAAAACTACTGACATTACTAAACTGTCTCAATTGTTTATGTGAAACATTTATGAACAAGATATATAAAAAGATTTCTTATGTGGTAAAGGAAAATGAAGTATTAGTAAGGACTTGCAATTTCTTATACAGACCTTAATGTAGAAGCAATCATGAGTCCTTTGCAAACACATATCTTGCATTGGATTCTTACGATGCAAAGTTTTTTTAATAAATATTTTTCATTAATTAAAAATATTTACTTTTAATTGAATTTACTAAAATAATAAAATGCTCATATTAATCTATAATCTAGAAAAAAAATCTATTTTGTCACAGATTTAGCAAAATTATCGATGATTTGTGACTTATGGGATGATAAAGTTTTCTATAGATATTGTTCATAGTTTCCATGGTCATTAAGAGTGATTAATATTTTTTAACTGGTTTTCCAGGCCTTAAAAGTTCTTGAAAATGCTTAAAGATTTCTTAAAAGTATTTGAAAAATGCTTATAAGGTCCTTAAAAGTCGTTAATTTTTATCACTTATATACACCGCACCCAAATTTTTTGGTACATTGGTATTAAGCATGCATCAACTTGTAGATCGTTTGGTTCGTATTCTCTGATTGGTGGAGTAGAAATCGATTGGTTTTAGTTGCACACTGTACTCTGCGAGACGACCATGTGAAATTAGTGTCTACATTTTGCAAGCCAAAAAATCAAGTACCATCATCATTGATGAAGGTACTTGATTTTTTGGCTTGCAAAATGTAGGCACTAATCTCACATGGTCGTCTCGCAGAGTACAGTGTGCAACTAAAACCAATCGATTTCTACTCCACCAATCAGAGAATACGAACCAAACGATCTACAAGTTGATGCATGCTTAATACCAATAGGCCTGGGCGATGTTTACATTTCTGCATCGCGATGTATCGGGAAGCAAACATCACAATGTCACAATACATCGCGATGTTAACAATATTTTTTTTAATAAAATACTTCGAAACAACGTTTTCATAACACACTACATAATATAGCCAAAAGCTTTGCTTACTTAGCTTTTTAACATTTTATTAAATTCATGTGTGCGAGTTTATTTTATATAACATGGGTAGCGTCAGAATTATTTTCGGGGTGGATATACATGTCACCCAAGGGGGTTAAAGCCGGTTATTATTATTATTATTATTATTTTGCTTTAATCTGGATTTTTCAGTAGGCTATCTTAATGAAATTTTAATTTGTAATGAACCAGGGGAGGGGTGGGAGGCAAGTGCTCTTCCTGGTATGGGCACTGGCAGGAATATTTACAAGGGGATAGATACCCATTTTATTATGTGCTAATCAATGTTTCATCCGTCATAAAATAATTAATTGATCAGTTTTTTTTTTTTTTTAAATTTTTTTTTTTTTTTAAATTTCTATCGAAGTAAGATTTGTATAAAATCTAAAACGTTTTTAATAAAATTATAATTAAAAATCTTAAAACTAAGAAAGTCACAATAAATAATAAAACAATAAATTTGTTCCAATCGCTTCAAATACTGAATCAAAATTATCGCATCTAAAGAGTATTTTGGATGTCATTGTAGAACAAAATTTTTTAGTTCTGAAAATCACAAACAATATAAATTTAGAACATATTTCCATGGATAAGTATTGAAAATGGGAAGATACTTTCTATTTCGGAAATGTCAAAATTAAAGCTTACCTGTCTTTTTTTTGGTCTTTTAAAATTCCATGCAAATATATTTGTGACAGTAAAATAGAAATAAATAAGCCTGGAGTGTGTTGAAGTCAAGAAAAAATTTGAGAGTCCGAATCAAACAACTCTTTCGATTAAATCTATGATGAAGACACTTTTTTTTATATAAAAACTATTTTTTTTCCTGTTATTGTTAAGAAAAGCCACGTCATTCAATACGGGACACAACCAGTTTTCAATCGTTTGTGTTGCATCTGTACTCTTAACGGATTTCTAAAATAGAATTCAAAATCTCATAATTTCCAAAGCAATAAATTTCTTGTTATTTACAAATGAAAATAATTTCACAAGATCATCCTACTTTTCAATGATTCAGTACCTCCCCCCCCCCTCCTCCCTTTATTTCTCCAAGATTTCTAATTGTAACTATGTTTGTATGTTTTTTTATAATAGATTGGATGTAGCCCAAAAGATATAACTGATTTCTTCTCTCTCAAAAAAAAAAAAAATCCAATTAAAGAAATACTAAACATGTAGGCTAAGTATGAAGAAATGTTACAAAACAAGAGTCAATTTTTGCAATGGAAGATTCGCCAAAAGAAAGAAGAAAAATATCTTGCTCTACAAACAAAATTAGAATCATAATAAAGCAAATTTATACTAAATTCGTAACATTATGCGTCACGTTACGTCGAAAATTAAAAAAAACCCTTGCACTCCCTTGTTTCCTGGTGGTAAACCGAAAGTCATTTCAAATATTTAACTTACCAATTGAAGTCAGCAATTAAGAGTATAAATTATTAAGCTCGTTCATTCCTTAGAGTCGACGTATTCCTGTAAAATGTCGTAGCACACAGTATTCGAAAAATGTAGCTTGAGTATAAACGATGATGTTACTGTCTAGAATAACGAGAAAAAAATTGTCAACCGCAATATTTGTTTACTAAAGTATCACGCATGTGCTGTTTCGAATGGAACACGCATAGAGTATGAGTGTATAATGCCGGTTCTTCCGCGTTTTTCCCGATGTGGTCATATGCACTTCGTTTCTATACACTCTTGGAAGTATCGTGCATATGCAGGGTGGATTACCACGATTTAGTGAAGTATCGTGTTTTAAACGGCGCAATGTTGATGGGTGCACTATGTTTCTATAGTATCTTAGAAATATCGCCCATGAATCGCGGGGAATCGTAGCATCACGATTCTTCTTTCAAGTATCGCACACACGCTTTGACTGGTCAACAAATATTGTGATGTATCAGTTTGACGGAAATAGTGACACTAGTTTGACGATGTTGGTTTCACACGGGTTTTAACCGATGTATCGATACATCACCCAAGCCTAATCATCAAAGTATGTTTGCAAGGAAAAATGCAAATTGTGCATGAAAGATTTTGATATTAATGCTCTGGGCAAAGCAGTTGTAAAGTCAAACATTAAAGACCTGATGCATGAAAACAAATTTTTTGAAGTTTTCCTAAAAAGTATTATTTAGGGCTTGAAAAGTCATTGATTTTACATCTGTGATTTCAGTTGGAACCCTGTTGTTTATACAAAGAAATACAGAAACAAGCTTAATTGAACACCCCTTTCACAGAAATTTTCTGGTTGCACCTCATGTCTGAAGCCTTTATTAAAAACTCACAATTCTCTGTTACTGAAACTATCATTGTATTAAACCATATGTAGCTTTGTTTGTGGGCGCTGGGGATCAATCGTGTGATCTTTGCTTTTCCCGTCAGATGCTTTATCGCTAAGCAAAAGAGTACTCCAGCGCAAAGAAGCTTTATCTGTTTGTTTTTTTTGCACGAGACCGCCACAGTATGTTATTTTCATTTAGATTAAGCTTGTAATAAATGCAGTTATTTGAAAAGCTGGCTTATAAGATGAATTACTTTTACAGCCCGATGAGCTGGTTATAGTGTTTTCAACTGTAGTAGTGATAATTGATGGCTTTGGACTGTTTCAAACTCTGCGGGCCTGTAGAAACCAACTGGCTAGAGGTGAGTGAAAATTTTTCTTTTTTATCTTGTATTATCATCTGTAATAAGTTTTTTGTCCAAGTGCAAAGTTTGCACTCCAGACTGCTGGAGTGTAAATTATTTACATGGAATTGCAATGGAGCCTTTTTAAGCTTAACTATTTAAAAGCATACTCAATTAAAAAGGAAATAAAAATTTATTTTTGACTGTATATAAACTAGATTATTAAAAAAACATTGTGAAAATCATGATTTCCACATTGCTTTGGACATTTTTAGAATCGGAAACAGAACTGGAGTACAAACGGTGCACTCTAAGGCTCAGTTTGATGTGATAATAACAGTTTTGGGTGCAGATTGCACCTTTACATCCAATTATTTCCACCTCTGGATGGATGTTTTTCTTGGATTCCTTTATACTAAATAAAATTTATATGATTACCAGTTTAAAAACCTACCTGCACTTTTGGTAAATAGTTTATTTGGAATTACATATTGTGTTATTTGAAAATCAAAGAGAAAAGAAAAAATCGGAAGTAGTCTTAAAAACAGTTTGGAAAGTTGCGATAGTGTACACTAGAGGGCAGCACACTGTAAAAAAGAAAACCACAATTTAAGCATGTTGAGGAAACTTAAGGAATCTTATCTCTCCACAGTTGGATACAGTATCTGACTCTGGTGAATTCCCAAACAATTAATTCATCTGAGTAATCTTAAATGCACACAGGCCCACTATACTAAACTCCACCTTAACTTAATATCACTTAGACGGTAGATCTTCACCGTGCTCATAGGAAATTCATCCATTTTGGTGCATGAAGGCATGCTGGGAGGGTCAGTCCAGCAACCCTGTAGAGAAGAAAAGGCTATACGGTTTGGCGAGCATTATGTCTTCATGCTGTCAAAAAAGATGAATTTTTCTATGAGCATGGTGAAGATCTACTGTCTAATGATGTAAAATTAAGTTGGAGTTTAGTATAGTTAAAGTTATTTTCAAGTGATGAATATTTGAAACTGCTAATTAATTATTTTGAAGATGTAAAAATCCAAACGACATTTGGAAATTAATTTATTTTTATAAAGAGTTTTTGTTTAGTTTTCAAATAATTTAATAAGAGTTACTCATTAATTTTTTTTAAAATTTGTAATACTTTATTGGCCTTAAGAGTCAAAAATTCTAGTTTGGTTAAAGGATGTTTTAAACAATGACCTGATCAGTTGTAAAATGTAACTACTGCAACATTGCATGATTTTTTTTTTTAAGGAAATAGTAAACTGGATTTATAAGAAAAGCATATACATTATTTAATTGAATACATATCCAAATAAATTTTTTTTTCATGCTTGATAAATGAAAATCATTTAAATCTGCTGTTTGTTTTCTCATATATGACAATTTCTACATTTATAAAACTTTTTTAAAAGTATTATTAGCTCCTTCAATTCAATAAATAAACAAAAATACAATAGGTGAAGTTAAAAAAAGTCAAAATACAAATGCTTGTTGATTTTTTTAAATAAAAAAAATAATAATAATTATGCTATTATTATTTCTTGCCATCATTATTATTTTCAAACTCATGTGCATTTATTGTCACCATTACGGTGATAATAAATGTTTTAAAATATTTTATATTCAACTATTCTTGCTGGTTGAACATAATTTGAAAAGGTTGAATGGGATTAAAAAGGTTTGAAATGGGAGTAATTGATATAAAGTATTCATTATCTTATCAATGGTAATTTTTTTCCGTTTTTCCAACAGCAACCGCCGGTCGTCAGGAAGTTGTTCAACCACCGCCTTTGACCTACAAAAAGTGGGGCTTTCATGAACATGACAAACTCATGGATTGTGAAGCTGCAGGTAAAGATGTCTTAATTTTTTATTCAAAAAATTTAGTCATCCCTGTACAAGTTACTTTGATTGCGCGTGCATCTTTTCATTTATTTCTGTTCACGTAATATGGAGATTAGATTGCTATAATTTTCTTCTCGGAGGGATATTTCAATTCTTTTTCACAGATATAATGAAAGTGGCAACAGGGGAGGATGGAATGGACAATTCCCACATTTTTTAAACATGAGTGAAGTTAGTTTATATTTATGAAGAATTTTTTTCTGATTCAAAATATTCAAACAAAAGTTCTTTAAAAAATTATTATATGAAAAATAAAATTGCCCGAAAACCTTGTCTGATCGCAGTGTGATCAAAACGCTACATTTTAGATGTGACGTTAAAACATCCTTTTGTTTCTATGGTTATCGTGAGGTTTCTGCCAAATAATAGGTGTATATTTGGTAGGTAATTGCCATATCCTGTGCCGGTTGGCGCAATTTGCGAAAAATTTACAAAACTGGTTTCTGCTGCTGTGTTTCAAGCCAAGTTGTTTCAGATCAAGTGACGTCACAATCGCTTAGAGCCAAATGAGTTGTTTTTCCCACTAAAATAAACCAGCGAACTTAGGTGGCAAATTAAAAAAAAAGAAAAAGTGCAGTGAGCAGAAAATTTTGTATTTATGGCTTTTCACAACATTTAGAATGGAATAAAAAAATAAATAAAAATGTGGGAATTGTCCATTGTCTTGAAAAAAATTTGTTTTTCGAAAGATTTTGAAGAATTGAATATAACATTATTAAAACAAAAAATTTAATTTTTAATAAATATTTCATGTGTATTATATCCATCATTTTTCAATAGGTGCCTTACAACTTTCTAGAGTTTTAAGATTCACTTATAAAATGTGGCAAGTTAGTTATGTCTTCATATTCATAGGAATTCTGGGAATAAAGTCCTGTTTTCATATTCACTAATGAGTTCTGAAATGTTATTCATTAAATTTTTTTAGTGCAATTTATTTCTCTGTTATTTGACCGCACAAAGTTAGTATGAAATACATTATTAGTATGTAAATGGATCTGTGGTTTGTTTCTTCGAGTAAAAAACAGGACATTTTAAGCAAAGTTTTTTGTCTAGTTATTTTTTATGTGATCAATTCTTTTGTGGGATTTGTTATGTTCGAGATGATTAAAAAATGGTTTTAGCGTCAATAATCACATCATCGCTCTAAAACAGAGTGACCACAGAACCGGGAAAACATGGAAATCGGGGAAATATCAGGGAGCTTTCTGATTCTTGAAAAAAATCAGGGAAATGTCAGGGATTTTTTAAAAATTTCATGAAAATCAGGAAAATTTGTATTGTTTAAGGCACGTTCATCCATATTTTGGTGCCATTTACCCTGAGATTTCTGGTGGTAATCGTTAGAAGTTTAATATTACGTTAGAAGTTTAATTTAAACTTTTCATTACCAGCAAAACTATTTAAAAAAAAATTGCAAATTATCTCTTTAGAATACATGTTCTATTTGATCAGGGTGTCTAGACATCTAGAAAACCTAAGAAAATTGGGAAAATTTAAAAAAAAAAGTTTGCCCTAAAATCAGGGAATTTTTTAGAAATCTGTCAGGGAAATCAGGGAATTATCAGGGAACTTTTTTTCCTGAATTTTGTGGCTACCCTGTAAAAGCAAAATCGAATAAGTAACAACAATATTCGATTTACATCAGACTCTTTGTATTGAGAGCAAGAATAAATATTATATTTCAATATGGTAGAGAGATTTGTTCAGTGGCGGCCCATGGTCAAAAATGTTAGTGCAGCAGGAAACATGCAACTTCCTAAAAACAATAAAATAACTCTCTATCCTTCAGATGATACAATTTTCTTGCAAAAATTCCATCTAGAGATTATTTTAAAGCAGAAATTCTCAAGGGCAGCCAAAACTAGAAAATCGCTGATCTGGTTGCCTCTCTACACTTTACGTGGAGGGAAGGCTCTGTTAGATTCTATTGGTTACCATGGCAACGTAACGCATTTCAGAAACATCTGGATGCCGTTTGGAGGAAGATCACCTTGATTGGAAATGTTTTTTTCCCTTGTGAATTGAGTATTGGGGCAAGAAGTTTGCTATTTTCCTGATTTTTTTTTTTTTACACTTGCTATAGATATTGGATCTTTATTCCAGAAAATTGTAAAATATATCATTTTAGTTTTGAACTAATAAATTTCGATGTAACCCGGTTGCTCTACCTGTAGTGCACAAGCCGCCACTGGATTTGGGTTGGCATTTAAGATCTTCTTTCAAGTAGAAATCCTTTTCATCATGCCAAGAAAAGGTGTTTATTCATTATTATATTAAAAATATGCACCTACTAGCTTTAAATTGTGCACAAACTCATGCAAACGCATACTAGGGAGTCCTATATGTGAAAAACATTGTAGTAGTATTTATATTTAAAAATGTTACATAGAAGTGAAAAGTGATAACGAAATAGTATTTAAACCTACGTGTTTTAATGAAATTGTGTTCCTTCATACATTTTCATCTGAATAGGAGTGATGAGTACGACACCCTTTGATCACCTTGTCTCCGAATCTATCAGAAAGGGCTTTTATGGCGCTGTGAAACCAACAGTTCCCTCCAACTCTCTTCTGGTGACAACAGGCAGTAATCCTTACGTTGGATACTATCATGCATCCGAGGTAGATATTATTCTGTGTTAGAATTAATTTAATTACAGCGAGAAAGCTAATGAAAATTTTGTAATATTAGGGACAACTATAAATAAAAAACAGACTGTTCCAAAACATACCTACCAAGATCAAATTTGATTTTCTTTGGTAATACTAAGTGTAATTGGGTGATTTTGGGGATATGTACTTGACATTACAGCTTTTTCTTGAACACGTTTGTTTTTGCATGAGCATTTTGAAGAGAATGTCATAACTTGATTACTCAAAGTTCTAGGGATGTGGCTTTGACTGGCCCTGTCATTCCCAAAACCCCCTTACAGGGGTCGCATTCACCCTAAAGTTCTTAATATTCCTTAAATTTTAGTTTCTCCCTAAAATTCGTAAAATTGTACTTTTAATTTTTTATGATTCCTAAAGAAATTTAAAACCTCGAAAATTTCTCAATTTTAATCCAAAACCCACTAAAAAACATTGATATTCCTCCAGATGAGAAAAGTGGACTTAATTAATTTTGCATGTTTATCAAAATAGTATAATTGTTTAATTATATAACTGTTATTTTACTAAAAAAATATTTGAAGTTCAATTTTTTGAAAATTGGTTGTGCTTTGTATGTATTGAAACAAACTTTGAAAAGAATGTGTCTATATATTAAGAGCCTATGTAGCTCCAAAAGAATTATCCCTAACCTGTTTTGAAATTATTCCTAAAATTAAAAAAAATTATTCCTACAGTTTTTGAAAATTACCCCTATAGTTTTTGAAAATTATCCCTAAAATTTAAAAAAGTATCTTTAATATTTTTGAAAATTATCCTTAAAATTTTAAGAATTATCCCTAAAATTTCTACCTAAATTTTTTAGAAAACTCACTGCGTCCCTTGCCCTTATTATCCAGCCATTAGATTTTTATTCAAGTGCCTTACTTAAAGAGTATGGTCTATAGGCAGAATCCTATCTCTTTGAAAACGAGCGTTGAGCATGAAATATTGACCATCGCAACAGACATTTTCACGAAGATGGTGACCAATTTTGCTGTACATTTACAAAGAATCATTTTGGTGGATGGCAAACACATTGAAAATGGGATTATGTAAATAGCTAGTCATGTACCTTGTAATCTCCTTAATACAACCTGTCTATTCTTCTATGTATGTGTTCAATTGAGCTTTATTTCTGGTAGAAGTGTTTTGGATATGTACCTTGTGTATTAATCAGTACTTTTATTTTTTAAAAACACTTATCACGTTCACACTTATCACACAAACACTATCACATTTATCAATTCAGTTATTCAAAAAATTCCTGTTGAGAGTCGATATGGTTTTGGAGTAGTATTTTGGGTACTTGCTTATTAACAAACCGACCACTGCACAAAAAGTTTGCCAAGCGGATTCTCTTAGCGTGTCGAAAGGGTCGTTCCGGACGGATACCTGGTCCTGTGCATATGGATCGAATAAGAAACACGCTAGTAGAAAAACATAACGCTTATTGAAATCTACCCACAGCTACACACAATAACATAAGTACTAATGTAATATGGAAATATATTTTATGTGTCATAATATTTAAATAAATTCTTTAACACGTTATGTTAAAGAATTTATGTAAAGTCTCCATTTCCTTAGGGTACTAAAAATAAAATTATAAAAACTAACCTAACCAGGGCAATCAAACACCAGCCTTTCTCATAGTGCACTTAACAGGGCATTCCATGGGAAGGCCCCGTCGCTGGTTCGAACCAGACCTCTGAGTTGGCAAATTGGAACTTTTCTCGTCAAAAAAAAAATAAAAAAAATCACTAAAGGTTAGCTGGATAATGCATAGGTATCGTATTTTCGTATATTCATTGCATGTAGCGGAACTATAACAATTTTTGAAAGTATGCATGACATTTACTTAATTTTTAATCTCTGGTTGTTTGTTAACTTTCAAACATTTTTTTTGCAGGGAAGTGGCCAGCTTTTATTGACGGATGTCGTCCATGCTGTTGCATCGAAGCTTATGAACTTAATTTCTAGTTACAATACTGGGTTAGTCACATGTTTTTTTTTTTTGTTTTTTTTTATCTATATTATTTTAAAGTATTTTTTTCTGTATTATTTTGATTATAATTTGATAAGAGATAATTTGTTGCATTGCAATTCTTGTTTAAAATCTTAGAGCAAACATATTTTTTAATGTATGTTTGTGAAGTGAAAACAAAACAAATTAAAAAAAAAAAAGAAAGCTTTGCAAATTAAATTTTTTTTTTTTTGTAAATATCTTGGTTTGAACTGTCTTAGTTATGAATATCTTAGTTTTAATCTACTTTATTGTTATCTAACATTTCCCCATTTATGATTTATGACATGCTCCTACTGGCAATTTTAAAATGTATATGTTAAGTGCCAGTTATATGTCGCAATTTTTTTTCCCTTTAATTTTTTATTTAGACTAAAATTTTTCCCTACATAATAAGTATTAGAAAAATAACATATCTGTTTAAAAATTTCTTCATTATGCTATTTAATTGATTACAATTTATTTACCTGATTAGAGTCTACACCAGTCATTAACTCAATTTGAGATTTTTTAGAATTTTAATTTTTAATGCAAGTTATAAACAATTATTTGCTGCTGACTACTAGCTTTACTGACTACTACTGCTGACCTACTAGATTTGTAAATATAATTTAAACAGCTTTTTTACTAGTGTTATCCACTTTTTTAAAATGAATCAGGATTCAAAATTAAGTTAAAAAAATAATTATTGCATAAATGTATTAGATTTTACTAGGTTCCTGTATTACACACTTTAAAGCCAGATTTACACGCTACCAGTTGAGGTTCCAGTTTAGATCGCCAGTCAGTGACGTCACCAGGATACTGGTTCCAGTAAACCAAACATTTTCTATTTATTGGCACCGGCGACTCTGATCAACCAATCGTGCGCTCTGCTATGATCACCGATAGACGGCAGAACGGTCGCTTAGCTGATGTCACAGAACTGGCAATCCAAACTGGAGCCCCGACTGGTAGCGTGTAAATCCGGCTTTAATTACATTAAATTTTTTTTTGATTGGCTGATTGAATCTGAATTTCTATCTGATGGGAAAAAAAAAATCTTAGACTGGCGAAAACTTTGCAAAAGTTTGTAGTGGATATCTTTTAAGGCGTCTACTCCCACATATATATATATATATATATATATATATATATATATATATATATATATATATATATATATATATATGTGTGTGGGAGTAGACGCTCAGAGAAGGGACACTTGCGGAGTGCAGAATCCAGCTTTAATAACTCCTTATTGCTCTTATCTCATACTACATTTGGCACAAGCGCCGTTCTTACGTATGGTCACATCGAGAATGTTCAGTGATCTGTCTCTCTCATCAGAATGCGGAATACCTCTCTCCGCCGCTAGGTGTCGCCACGAGGGGTTCTCCAGTGGTGCGCCCCTGCTCTCCACATATATATATATATATTTACATTAAATTTTCCCATTTCCAATGTGCTTAAATTTCTTTGCAAAATATTTCAGTGGCCTTGTTGGAGGATTGATGGGTTTCAACCAGGCTAAAGACCAGAATACTTCTCCTAAAATTGAACCTGCTACTATCCTGCCTTTGAGGTATTATATATATAAAATTCTAATTATGGTATTTGTTTTTATTGTAAATCATTTCTTGATATCAATTCTATGAATTAAAAGGTTTATTATTGTGTTAGATTTGTCGTCTTAGTTTGAAAGTAGGAATAACTACCATTATAATACAAAAATTTCTGACTTGCCGAGAAATTTTGTTAAAACCATGCTTTTTTAGTTGGATTTCCAAATGAGATGTTAAAAAATAGTTATGTAATAAATTTTTTGTTCTGTTAAATATTTTAAACCTCTTTCATACTCATGTTCAGTGATTCCTACCACTTTTCTCTACTTTACATTTCTGCTGATGGATGGATCAGGTGGACTAATGGATCAGATGGTCCACCTGATCATTCAGACTTTGCATGCCAAAGATGACGAGTTCAAATCCTGGTTAGGCATAGATGTTCGTTGTGGTTCGGAATCCACAATAAACTGTAGGTCCCGGTCTGATTTGCCGTCATTGTGCACAAGTACAGTTTGTTGAGCGCACAAACTATCCAACCACTTTACAGTTAATTTTCAACTTCCTAGGAGGTGCAGGTGCACCCCCTATCACCTTCCTGGTGGCGTCCATGAACTTGTTAGAATACACAATCTATTTTAAAAAGTCCAATTAGTTAAAAAAAAAGATGGAATGTTTTCTTAAAAATCCTGTAGATATAAATGGCATTAAACCTAAGCTCTCATACAGAGTTAAATATGCTAGACTTTGTTTTCTTTTATTGTCTGTTGGAGAGCAGCACTGGGTTTGGTTCTTTTTGTCTAGTTTGTCGGTTTAGTTACCGTCACATTAAATAAATTATTTACCCAATCCAGCATCTGAAAACGTTACATGTATATAAAATTAGTTTTCTGTATTTTACATCTCCCTCAAATTGAGTTTTAGCACTAAAATAGTATGAAGTGGAATGCAAAAATTCATTCAAAAAGTTAACTATAAATTTAGCTTGCTAAATAAAATTTTAATTAATTTAATATAATTTTTAAACATTAATTATTTTAAACCATAACCCGTTTCCAACCATAAAGTATTGCTTGACATGTACTATGAGTTTAAATTTTTTGTTAATGTATGAAGGTCAATCAATTAAAAGAAACTATAAATGCAGCTTACCATATGATCTGCAACATTCCTACTCAAGACTATTAAAAACTAGTTTTACGTATAATTTTTCAAATGCACAATTCTGTTTCTGAGTGTTTATATTCTTCAACCTTTTTGCCTTTGATTTTCATTGTACTTACACTAGTTTACTTTTGTATTGCTTATCCTAATATTTAATAGTTTTTTGTTTTTTTTAAATATATATATTTTTTAGATTTGGATTGTATGATAAAAGGAGACAGGGTCTGTCCATATCCATCTCTCCAAACAAGTGCCTAGCTACCGTGACTGACGTTTTTGGTCGAGTCATTCTCTTTGATATTTTCAAAGGAATTGCTGTTCGTATGTGGAAGGGTAAGTTTCCTTGTATTTTATAGTTCTCCTTTTAATTTTTGTGTTGTGCAACCTTTTTACTATTTATTTCGTAAATCGATGCAAAACCGCATTAAAATTTCATGGGTGGGGTGGGAAGAGTAATGTGTTTTCTTGCAAGTCTAACAACCACAAAACCTACCGCAGGGATTTTCTGGCAACAGGGTTTTCCGCAGGGAATACAAAGAGGAAGGCAACTACACTTGCTGTATTGTAACCTTTTTAGATGCTAATTTTCTCCATGCCAAATGTACGAATCTTGTTTCTATAGTGAACACCACTATCTAGACTATTTCGCTGGAGATAATCTCCTTATAAACAGTATTTATCTCCCGACTTCCCAAACCTATTGTAAATTGACTTTTGCTGCGGTTTCCTCCACTGCTATTAATGTCTGTTGTTGATATTTACATCATTGGATGATAGTTAATTTCGCTGGAGAAATACAGTTGTAGTGGTCCCATTGCCAAGACTTGTACTAATCATTGGACTTGTGTTTTTGTGATGGTCATGTCTGATGGCATGAAATTTTTTGAAAATGTTATACTTTTGCGAGTTTTTATTGATTTCGGGTGAAACTCAGCTTTTTTTGCTTGGGAATTGTACAAGGTCTGGTTAAGGGTACACTTTCAGAGGGCAGTTGAATGCTAAAACACTCAATTGGTTTTGGACCAGAAAGATGTATCCAATAAGTAATATAAATAAAATAAGGCAGTTTTGTTAAAATTTTGCTATTCTAATTATTGGAAAAAAATATTTGTATTATTCTATAAATGAAAAAAAAAAGAAAAGATATTAATATACTTTTATGCTACTTTACCGTTACATGCTTCATTCCTGAATAGTGATGCCACAAAAATTAAAAAAAGTTTGCTTTTTCTCTTTTACCTATTAAATTTAAGTATGTAATTATGTTCTCTTTTGACATTCAAAATACTGTGTTTGTTTATGCTGGTTTTGTGATATTATAATGTATTTTTTTATGGTTATAGTGTATTATTAACTAGGGCTTTATTACTCAACATTCATAACTTATTTTTATGTATTAGGTACGCTTCACAAAAGTTTTACCAACTGCCTTGAGAAAGTGTTTATTTTAGTCATGTCCAGACATAGTAGTTTCAGTGTCTAGCATTAGATTCTTTGTACTTTCTGTCTTTTATTCTGATGGTCTCTTGTAGGATACCGAGATGCTCAGTGTGGTTGGGTAGAGGTAGAAGACGTTGTTCAGAAGGACTTGAAGGATCCCTTAGTAAGGCCTCGGAGGGTCTTCTTTATTGTGATTTATGCTCCAAGGCGAGGCATACTAGAGGTAGGTAACACAAGAACAGTGAAGTGTCATACAGTTCCATGTTATCCAGGAGGCAAGGCAAATTGAGGATAGTTTCTCCAAGTTTTTTTTTACCATGCACCAATTGTACGTTGTCAACCTAACTAATCTTGACATCCTTTATAAATTTTTTTGCCTACATTTTTAAACAATGGCATACTAGCTCATAAGATGCATTACTGTCGTAATTATTTGATGACTAGCTATAGTGTTGTCAAATTGTGAGTTAATTTAGCATCAGTATTGGTTACAGAGTGGCCTCAGAACTTGGAAATCAAGGAGCTTTCTGATTCTGGAAAAAATTGGGAAAATGTCAGGAATTTTTTTTAAATTTCATGAACTTATTTTGAAGGTACATTTAGCTGTTCATCTGTATTTTAACGCCATTCATCTGGAGAATTGTGGTGGTAATCATTAAAAATGTCATGTTACAGAATAATTTAAATTTTTCACTATTGCCAGAACTATTTAAAAAGAAGTTGTCATATTATCTCTTTGGCATACATGTTTGATTAGATTAGGGTGTCTACTAATCTGGAAAAACTGGAACAGGTCATTAAAAGTGCTTAATATTTTGTAACTTGTTTTCAAGGCCTTGAAATTGCTTGAAAATGCTTAGAGGTGCTTAAAAGTCATTGAAAAATGCTTAGAGGTCCTTAATTTTTGCGAATGTTGTGTGCCCAACTGTAAAAGTTATAAAATTACAACTCGAACTTTCTATCCCCGCGTGACCGCCACTTACGTGCATCGTATTGGAATTCTCTGAAATGTTTGTATTACGTATCCACCAACTTGTAACTTTTTTTGGTAGAATATACTTTATTAAAAATTTATATATAGACATGATGCCTGAAAACAAATTTTCAAAGGTCCTTAAAAACATTAATTAGGTCCTTAAAAGTCATTGATTTTCATTCTGAAATTTGAGTGGGAACCCTGCTGGAAGAGTTGGTGGAATTAAAAAAAAATTTGTATAAATTAGGGAATTTCTTAGAAATCTATCAGGGTACTTTTTTTTCTGAATTTTGTGGCCATCCTGTATTTTGTGTAGCTGACTGTCTAGCAAACTGTTCCTCAGCTCGTAAAAAAGTCCAATTTGTTCTTTTTGCTCCTAAAATATCTTTCATCTCAGTTTGCTTTCTGGCTTTCGCCGCTTAACTTGTTTTTTTTTGTAGTCTTTGAACTGACTATCAGCTTGCGAATGAAAGCTAGCTTTTCATTCTCCTGTCCGAAAGATAATCTGTCAGCTTCAGTTCACATTGTTGTTATTTGTGTGGAAATTAATCCAAATCAATCAAACAATTTACGAATGCATACCAAACTATCAATCTCGTTATATTTTATTTACGGATTAAAGTCACTTTCTGTATATATCTGCATAGACCAATGCATTTTAAAACTAATATTTATTAGAGTACAATTTGATAAGTAAAATAAAAAAAAAATATTTTACACAGAGAATTTGAAAAACATTTTAGGGTCTATCTGGAATCTGGACCCAATCACAGACCAACAGAGGTTCATTGAACTCATTCCTTTTTTAATATTATATTTTGGAAATTATAAACTTGTATTTGTTTAAAAATTCAAATATGTAATAATTTGCACATGGTGTACTCTCTAGGTCTACTTCTGTCTATCACAAAAATAGCTCCTACCATTTTGTCTAACATTGTTTAATAGTATTAACAGAAATTGGTAGACGAAACAATTTAGTAATGTACTCCAAAAGTGTAACTATCAATCTTTATATATTATATTTACAGATACCTGCATGTACCAACGCATAAAATATATTTTCAAATTAGTACTTATATAAGCACAATTTGCCGAGTGAAATACAGATGAATGTTTTCCAAAGAAAATCTGAGAAATTTTTAGGTTTCACTTAGACCCATCTACAAACCATCATCGGTCCATTGACCTGAATATTAGAGTTATTTTAATAATATTTTTGAGGAATTAAAATATGTATAAAAATTATATAGTATAAAAATTTAAATGTACAACTTGGTCTACTATAGTTAATCAAATAAATAGTTCCTGCTATTTTGTCTACCATTACCTGTTGCTGTGGAAACGACTAGTCCCATTTCCACTGGAGATTCCAGGAGGAAGACATATGTGCTGTATTGTAGCCTTTTTAGACACTAATTTCCTGCATTTATCACTCCTATAGTTTCCATAGCGTTTGATGGGAACTATTTTTCTGATAGGCAGTAACATATTCGTTTTATAACTCCACCTTTTTATCTTTAGGTTTGGTGTTCACAACAAGGACCTAGAGTTGCAGCTTTTAATGTTGGAAAATCAGGAAGGTATGTTTGCTCTGAATTGAATATCAATGTTTAAATATTTAATTAACGTTATAACATTTAAATTGTTCATTTGTAAACTAATTTCGTATCTTAAAACATATATTGTCTGTATATATATACAGTAAAACCCCGATTATCCGAGCCCAGGTCGTCCGAGTTTCCTCTTTAACCGAGCCAGATAATATTTCTTTAATTTTTTTTACCCCTCCTATTTTCCTTTGTCAAAACTAGTACCGAAAAAAATCGGTACTTGATCTCTCAAACTCTTAAGAAAACAAAATGTTTACATTCCTTTTCATTGTATGACACTGCTCCTCCTATCGCTTTGCTCAAGGTCAAGGTTCAAAAAGAGAAACAGACAACAGAAGAGATATTCGCAGAATTTTTGTTACAATCTACTTTCCCTTTCCCCCTCCCTGGTATCGGAGAATGGTTTTGGCTGGTCACATGATCCAGTGGTGTCTGGGAAAAATCCTGGTTCTTGCACTTGCATTGCTTTCAGTTTCAGTTTGGTCTACAGGCTACAGCAGATTCAAAATGAGTAGCAAGAGAAAGCGAGTTGTGGTTTCTATGGAAAAAATATTAGAAGTGGTTCGAAGAATAGATAATGGCGAGTCTATAAAGAAAGTAGCAGAAGACCTCGGTGTCGGAGCTGTCACTGTCGGCGACTGGAAAAGAAAGAGAAACGAATTAGAAAAATGGTGTGCAGAAAAGACCAATTCTAATAATTCACGAAAAACAATGAAAAGATGTGAATTTGAAAAAACGTCCGAATCATTATTCCTGTGGTTCACAATTGCAAGAAAAGGGAAGTCCAGTATCAGGGCCTATGCTACAAGCAAAATCTTTGGACTTCCATAAAAAGTTTTATCAGGACCAAGACTTCACTGCTAGTAGTGAATGGTTGGATCGCTGGAAAAAGAGATATGGAATTAGGCAGTTGAACATATCAGGAGAGAAACTATCAGCTGATTGTGATGAAGTGATAAAATTTAAAGAAAGTTTCGCACAACTCATTACAAAAGAAAAACTCACAATGGATCAACTTTTCAACTGTGATGAAACAGAATTGAACTTTAGAATGTTGCCTTCAAAAACTTTCGAGGCAAAGGATGAAAGGTCAGCTCCGAGGTACAAAACAAGTAAAGAAAGAGTAACAATATTAGCATGTTCTAATGCATCTGGAAACTTGAGATTAAAGACAATGCTGATTGGCAAGTCGAAAAAACCTAGAGCCTTTAAGAATGTTCATATTCAAAGCCTACCAGTGTATTTCAAGAACCAGAAAAGTGCTTTGATGGACAGTGATTTGTTCAAAAAGTGGTTTTTTGATGAATGCGTTCCTAATGTAGAGACATTCTTACGAAATAAAAATCTTCCAAGGAAAGCTCCCTGTCATCCAGATGACGATGAATTAGTGAGTGGCAACATTAAAACCCTTTTTTGCCTCCTAATGTCACATTGCTAGTTCAACCTCTAGATCAAGGTGTTTTAGAGAAGATGAAGAGAAACTACAGAAAAAAATTACTAAAACCTCTTATTGAAGGAATCGAGGAAAATAAAAGTGTCCCTGAAATACTTAAAAGTATCAATCTGAAAGATGTTGTTTACTGGATTGCTGAGGCATGGGATGAAGTTAAGTCAGAAACCCTAACGAAGTTGTTAAGAAAAATTATCGCACAGAATACGGAACACCAAGAAGAGTCTAATGAAGATATTGATGAGCTTTTGAATTTAGGGCCGCAACTTCCATTGTCAGATCCAATCAACGAAGATGATGTACGGGACTGGGGGAACGCTGATGAACAGCAAGAGATAACAAATGAAATGATCATCAATAAGGAAAATGAAAGTAGCAATGATGATGACAGTGACAATGAAAAGCAAGATACGAAAATATCCCATACAGATGGACTAAAATTGATTGAAAGTGCTATTCAATACATCGAACAACAGGAAGAGGTGATGCCATCCATCCTATTATAGTTAAAAAAATGGCAAAACATTGCTGCAGAAAAACGCCATAAAAATATAAAACAAAAAACAATTAAGGACTTTTTAAGTAAGAGAACTCTTTAAGCATTACTATATATTATTAATTGCATGTGGTTTACCTATAGTATAACATTTGTACTTGTCAAAATATACATTTAAACCGATACGATTTATTTTATTTTTAATTTTCGCTTTAACCGAGTTTTTCGGTTATCCGAGTTGGTCTTGGTCCACATTAACTCGGATAATCGGGACTCTACTGTATATGTGTGTGTGTATGCAAACCTATGTTTTGCATATACTTTTTCTTTTTCAATAATATTTCTTTTTAATTTTATATTTTTCTGAATTATGTGCTTATTGTAAAAAGTTATACTAAATTAGCATAGCTTGTTAATGTAAGTGCCAAAACCTATTTTTCTCTAGTTAAAAGTTATGTAGTTTTAAAGCTCTTTAAAATGAACATTATAAAAACACAAAAAAAAAACAAGGTTCTAATACGATGTGATTTTGTTGCAAAACCAAAATTATCTGTAAAAACAAGTTAAATCAGAAGTATGCTGATGTAAATAGTAGTTGAGTGTAATTAATTCGAAACAATATTGTTATCTTACGAAAATCAATCTTGTGGACCTATTTGAAATGAGAACGAATCTGAAAATACTGAAAGGTCTGATATTCAGGATAAAAATGTAATATTAGAAATAATTTTTTTTAATTATTAAAAACAGTGTTATGGAAAACTATTTTGCTTCAATAGTATTTACTGTATCTTTAAAAGAAAGTTGAATGTAACTTGAACTCTGAAAGTGTAAATGGGGATAACTCTTGTGCAAAGATAAAAGAATCCTTCGAAAAAATGTAAAATAGATTTTAGAGAAAAAAAATTGCAAGCAGCAAGATGGTTTTATAAAATTTAAAAGACTGCAAATTAAAAATATATAAATATTTATTCTGCTCATATCCGATTGTAAATTCAACTGAAAATGTGGAAGCATTCGATTTTAAGTTGTTACCTTTTGATCGTTGTCTGTTAAACTTAGAACCACCAAAAATTTATTTATTGTACTATTGCATTCCATTTTGTGGTAGTAATTGAAGTGTCAATGTTGATATCATGATAAATGTTTATAGAAAATGTGGAATTAATTTATACCAATACCTAATGCTTTGCTACAGTGTGTAATTTAACAATCAAAAGACATTCAAGTGTTTTTCACTTTTAATTGACTTACTTATTAATCAAGCCTTTATATGTAATACTTCTATCTATTTAAACATTTTATTCTTTTGTAACCCATTAAAGGCAACTCCTTTTATTGGCTGCTAAAGAACGAGAAAGCTTATTTTTTCTATGTGTGTCCTTGCTTATCAAATTTCAGATTTGTGACTACTCTGGAAGTAGGACATTCCCTTTTCAACCCCTTAGTTGTTTACTTAAGAATAAATAAACTTTGTCTATGCTTGCCTTTTCTGACGCTTGTATAAATTTCTAAGTTGTAACTACATTGGAAGTGGGACATTTGGATACTCCATGTTTGGAATGTTTAACACTTTTTGACCCCAAAAAATTAGTTGAGATTGAAATAGCTTACTTTTTCTATGCCTGTACGTTTTAACATTTATACTAAATTTTAGAGTTGTGAATATATGAAAAATGGGACAATTGGTGAAGTCAGTCAGTTAAGGGCTTTGGCTTTAAAAAAAAAAAAAATATATGTAACATAATTTTATAATCAAAATGTTTAATTTTGTTTTAAATATTCTGCCTGCTATTTCACAAAGTAGCCTTGTATGTGTATATGCTTATTTGAAATTATTATGTTAAATAATTATGTGTAAATAATTATGTTAATTTTTCCAGACTTTTGTGTCCAGGGTACTCAATAGTAGGAGGAAATATCTCGGGCGCCAGCCTTTCTCGAGAGCACCTAAGTTCCTGTTATTTTCTAGACGTTGATGGCATTTTAAAAAAAGTGGTAGTGCCTTTTCATTTAATTTTGAGGTAATACAAACTTTTATTTTAATATATTTATATTATCTAAGAGTTATTTTTTTTTATTGTGCTTAAAATGATTTATTGATTATGAATTTAAAAATGGTTTGGTGCTTTTATAGGCTTCCGTATTTGTGATTTTTTAAAAACATTTTTTAAAAAAAAGAAGGGGGAAAAAAAAACATAAATTATTTCTTGAAGAAAACATGTGGAATGTTCTAAGAAAAGTTTTTTTTTTTCAATAAAGATTGCAATTCAATAAAATATACCAAATGTGCCAAGCATTAGTGCTGAAAAGCACTTTTTTAAACATAGATTCTGATAAATTTTTTGTGAAGGATTCCTTTCTCAGGTATAGATTTATGTGAGGTCCATTCTTTGGATATATATTTTTGTGAAGTGTTGTATTTTTAGGATATAGGTTTTTGTAAAAGATCAGTAAAAGGTGCCAAAACTTCTTCTAAACTAACCTATGGGACATTTTCCCAAAACATCCACTTTGCTGTCTCATATCTATAAAACCCATAATAAAGTATTGTGAGAAATAGTTCCTTTATGTCTTTAGTAGCTGTCATTAGACAAAGGGAATGCATTTTAATTGGGTTTTTTCTCATTTGTTTTTCTGGAAACCACACAATATTGAAATGTTATTATCCACTATCCTTTTCCACAAATTTTAGATTAGATTATAAAATTTAATGTGCATTTTTAAATATCCTTTTTTTATTAAATATCATAAAAATTAATTAAAAAATTATAGTTTTCTTTAATTGTATTAATTTCATTAAATTTCTTATTATTTCATTTTAATTAAAAAGTAAAAAATTCTGGGATTTTTAACATATAACTGGCATTATGTGTCATTACCATCCAATACTTTTAGATCTTTTCTTGACACCTAATTGTTACTACTGATTCAAATAACATGCTTTGGTAGTTGTAACCATTTTAAGGTTGTGACTGATGTACTATTATTGCTTGGAAATATTTTTTTATATCTTAGTTAGGATTACCATAGAAATTTTTTTTTTTATTGCTGTCATTACCATCTTTAATCTTATTTAATTATGTTAAATTGTATTTATTATTATGTTATATGTGCTTTTGTTACATGAACTTATGTTCTAAATTTGTAATTCTTTACTTTATGATGGCTACTATTAAACTTTTATTTTATTTAAAAAATTAAGTTAGAAATTAACCGTTTGGTGTGTTTATCCTAAAGTATTAAAGTATGACTATTTATCTTAAAATATGACTATTACTTAAGTTATGACTAATCCCTAATTTTTTACCTAAAAAAGACTAAGACAATGTAAAATGTATATGATTTCTGTATGGTTTAGTATAATGATACTTTCTACCTAATTTACATGTTTAAGCATAATTATCTTTCAATTAAATTTATATGTTTCATAAACTTTCATAATTTTATAAAGAAACAGTTTTCAACTACCTAAAAATTATCCAATTGTATCTTAAATAAAATCTTTAAAATTTGAACACTCCGAAGCTTAAAACGGATGTTTCGGGAGAATGACCGATATACATGATAAATAGTAATAGTACTCTTCCTTTTTGTTCTTTTACTTTATGTTTTAAATTCCAGTGAGAAGAATAGCAAGCGTGCACGTGATATGCACTTACTGCGAGAACTTAAAATGACACTTAAAAATATGACAAAAGGTAAATCCTTCTATCTCTTTTTTTATTTAATATGGACATCTAATGATAAAATGCTTCTCTTTCATTAGTTACTAAAATCTGTTTGCAAAGTATAGTAATTTATATATCACTGAGATATTTTTAAAAAGCATATTTTAAATGTGTTATACAGTTGGCAGATATTTTTAATTCTACCAAATTGTCTTTTTCATTATACTATCAAAAAGTATTTTTCTTGTATTTAAATGTTATTGTCTATCCCTGAAATTATGGCAATTTAGTTTTAATTACTAAATTGAAATAAATTTGTTATTAATAATACAATAATTTATTTAATGTAATGTACATTTATAAAAGTTGCATACGTTCATGACCATTATTTGGTAGCTACTTTGTGTATTACATTTCTAATATGTGTGTAGCTTTATTTAATTTATAATTTTTACTGAATTATTTTAATAGGAAAATCTTTTGAAATTATCAAAATTCTGAGAGACATGAAAACCTCTTGTACTCGTATCCAGGTAAATCTTGTGAATATCTGTATCAATCTGTTTTATTTGAAATATTTAAAAAGAAATTTTCATCAGTACATATACAGAGTGGCCACAGAAACTGGAAGTGTCAGGGAGCTTTTTGATTCTTGAAAAAATTGGGGAAATATCAAGGAATTTTTTAAAAATTTCACGAAATTCAGGAAAATTTGCTGTTGTCCCTCAAGGTTCCCCTTGCATTCTTATTTTGACTCCATTTACCCGCAGAATTGTGCCGGTAATCGCTAGAAATTTCATATTGCGAATAATTTAAACTTTTCATTACCGCCAAAACTATTTTTAAAAAATTGCTATGTTATCTCTTTAGCATACATGTTCTATTTGATCAGAGTGTCTACATAGCTGGGAAAAATGGGGGAAATTTGAAAAAGTTGCCATAAAACCAGGGAATTTTTTAAAAATCTATCAGGAAACTTTTTTTTCTTGAATTTTGTGGCCACCCTGCTTCATTGAGAAAATACAGTCAAACGCGCAGTCGATGGTGGCGCCGAAATTGTTGGCTTTAACCATACACGTGATTTTCCCTCAAATTTCATACAAATTATTCATCTCGTCATTCACGAAAAGTTTGAAAATAGATAAATTTTCGAATTTTTTTCGGAAATCGTATTGAAAAGTCTGCTTTAGTCCCTCATTTCCTCAAATGTTTTTCAACTGATGTGTCAAGGCCATTCGATCCATCTTTTTTCATGATTTTGATCGTAGTGATGCGAGAATCTATGCAAAGCTATAGGTCAAGTCCTTGATTAGACATTATTGTACATAGAAATGGGTCTTTGAGCAAGTGTTAATTATAAGTTTATTATTGCTTTTCTATACTTTTAAGATTTGTTACAGTCCAAACTTTTAAATGAGATTATGGCAAAGTAAAGATTATGTTTTGCAGGCCCTCGAAAACATCTTGAGCAGTCGACACTCCACAGTCGAATTAGTGGAGGAAGTGGTGGCTGCGTTACTTGGACTTCTTAATAAACAAGGTACTTATACTATGTCTATTCAGATGATTACACTGTAGAGAATAGTTTTTATTATTTAAAAATAGTTTTTCGTTTATTTTTTCTTCCAAATCCTGATAACAATGCATTGTTATCGATAACATATTTATCTACTGAGTTTCAGTTCCATTAGTGTATAAATGAGTTGATTAGCCCTACAAAACGAAATTGAGGTTTATACAAAGGCTTTAAAACATAATTTTTTTTTTTATAGAATTGTAAAGAGCCTTTTCAGCAATAAACGATTCAAATGCATTTAATGTCTTCCAGGAACTTACTTCACATGTTTCTGTCTTATTTAGAATTCAAAATATATTTACAGGTTGTC
This sequence comes from Linyphia triangularis, assembly GCA_963978545.1. Classification (NCBI taxonomy): domain Eukaryota; kingdom Metazoa; phylum Arthropoda; class Arachnida; order Araneae; family Linyphiidae; genus Linyphia; species Linyphia triangularis. The sequence goes on from OZ021728.1 coordinate 11,995,256, forward strand.
GAATTCCAATAGAAAATGAACTACTCATCTTATTATTTGATATTCTTAAAAAAATTAATTGAAATTAGGTGGATTTTCTCGCCACGTGCTAATAATCGCCAACCCCTGAAGTTTAGGTAAAAACTATTGTCGGTTGGATATGTGCAAAAAAAACAATGAACATGCAATAATCCTCTTCCTGAAACGCATATATTAGTAGTGTATCATATTAATTTATCAGAAACGGTTTCAATGCAGTTTCTTAAAAACAAAAGCTTTAAATTCAAATAAAACGTCCAAATTATATGAAGATGAGAAATATCGTTGTCAATGTCTCAGAAAACATCATTTCAATCATTTGCCAATTTCATGCGTTTGATATTCCCTACTAACATTGATGGTACTGGCAAAAATCCTACTTTCAAATGTTGAACTACATCCCACTTAATCATACAAATAATGGAAATCAATCGATTTAAATTAAATAAGAAGTTATTAAAATCTAAACAATGCGGGTCAGCATGAAAATTGTAAACAATACAAATCGTGTTAAGTGTTACCATTCAGATTATCAAAAAATACAGCTATACTTGCTGGCATGCTTGATAGCATAATGATTAAAAAATCTTAAAATTGAACTAATAAATTATTTCTTCACACTTTTGGCATGTTTTTGGCATATCTGCATTTCAAGCCTTTTCAAATGACTTGATCATAAAAGTCTGTTAAATAGTTTAGGAGGAGTTACTGTCACAAAATCATGTCTTGACAGTCAAATGTATAGATAAGTTATATTATGAAATTTAAAAAGGTTTAAAAAATTAATTTTCTAGAATTCAAAATATATTTACAGGGTGTCATGTTCCAATTGAAAATAAACTGTTTATCTTATTATTTGGTGATTTTTTAAAAAATAATTAAAATAAGTTATATAATTTAAATTAAAAGTAGTTTTGTTGCAAACTAGATGTTTTGTTTTTAGCTACCATTTAGTTTGATATTGTTGAATGGTTAAAGTCAACAATATTTTTTCTAGATCCTCTTCAAACTGACCATGAAGCAAAAGTTTTACAACAATGTTGTGTACGTACTTTACAACTGCTCAAACTGTACACAACATTGAACAACATAAATGGAAGATGTGCAGATGCTGTCTCATCACCCGTGGATTCTTCTGTAGATATACAGGTCAGAATTGCCGTTTTGAAAGTTAAGATTTGGAAGTTATCTAAAGTCCTAAAGTCTAAACTGCTCTTATTTGTAATGATTTTTAGTGATGCAACCGCCAAGAAGAAAATTGTCATCCATAGAGACTCTGATTTTTCATTTAGTATAAGATATTGATAGAAGAGAAACGAAAAAAAATCTCCAAATTTTGCATTTTTTTTAGAGATTTCAATAATACTTGATTACAAAAATTTTAGACAAATTATCAATTTAGACAAAAAAGTTATACTTTCATAATTTTTAATATGAATCTTGGCTTCGTACTTTGAAAAAAGTTCAGCACTACATTATTTTTTAGACTAAAATTAAAAAAATTGGTAACCTTTTACACAGTAATCATTCTTCATTATGATCATGACCCTTTAAGAGTTTTGGTGTGAAGACAAATACTGTGCAAAAATTGGATGGATTAAAAAGTAAAAATGAAACATTACTAAATCATTTTGTTATCTGCATCTCTATATGAAACCATAAAAATGTGGCAAAAAGGAATAAGGTGAGCTTATTTTAATAAATTCATGATTGCCAGGCCCCTGGAAAACAGGGAAAACCTGGAATTGTCTGATAATAGGAAAATGCCTAAAAAAGGTCAGGGAAATGTCAGGGATAACTAAAAAAAAGTGATATCTTCTTAAAAAGCCAGGGAATTCCTATCAGATTCAAGTTTTCTTTCAAGAAGTTCAGTAATTTTTTTAAAAACTCGCATCTGTGTTCTGAAAATTTGATATTTCATATTATATTTTCTTGCAACAATGTGTAAAAAGCATCCGCTTAAAGCAAATTGTCTGTAAAACAGGTGAGAATCTTCCGCTTTTAAGCCGATTTCCGTTTTTTCCCCCCTGAGATTTTTCTACTTTTTCCATGCTTTTATTATTTTTAATGAACTTTGTAGTTTATCAGACTAAACTTGCTTAAAACATCCCTCAGAAAAAATTTCTAGCTGCGCCACTGTTCTGTACACACATTAGTACACAAATATATTCTTATTCAGCTATTTTGTAGTTCAAAATAACACTACATGTATATTTTCCTCTTTTTTTATATTGTGACTGTTTTCACCCCAGAGAAGTATAAAGGGAGATACCCAGTTTTCTACTTCTACAATCTAATCAATTTATCTTTATGTGCAAGTTCATCATTGTTTGGTGATACAAATCGCAAACATTTTACTATTCCGCAAAAAAGTTGATTTCCGCTTTTTTTTCACCAAAATTTTGATTAATTGATAAAAATGTACGTTAAAATATCGTAATTTTTTTTCTGTATAATCCTTATTTAAAATTACAATTTTAACTGCAATTGTATGCAAAAAAATTTCATATACTTCGTCTTGAAATGAAACCTGGAAATTAAAAAAAAAAAAATTCTGGAAAACCTGGAAAAGTTAGGGAATTTTGTTCTGCATTTTGAATGGCAATCTTGTAAAATGTTTCACACATACTCCATAATACCCAGTTTATAACTACAGCAAATATTTTGCATCTGTCTTATGTAAAAAGTATTTTTAAAAATCAACCGTAATTTGTGTACATATAATCAAACTAAAAAGACACCCTTGCGACAAAAATCTTGGTATTAGTCCATTCGTCATACTAGATATCTATATAAACAAAAGTGAGTTGTCTGTATGTCTGAACGATATACAAATTCACAGTTTTGCACCTAGAGATACGAAATTTGGTACAGACAAGTTTTAGTACATGGAGATTTTAGAGAACAACTTTGAAATTCGATTAAATCTTGATTTCATGAAAATTTATTGACACAGAAAAAAAATTCTTGGAATGGCAACAATATTTTTTATCAACCAGAATAAAAACAAAAGTTATTTTAATGTGTCCCCCTTATTTTTCTGATTATTTTTATGTATTACAATCGTCTGTCCTTCAAGTGGTTCGAATATTATTATAATTTTCCATATATTTACTGTGAAATGATGCTCTGCTCATGCGTCGTTTGAAAACGTAATTGTATATACTATTGAAATCCAACGAAAACTTTCAAATCATTTCTATATTTGCTAATATTACTTTTTTATTTTGAAATAAGTATTTATTTGTTTCCTTTATCCAGAATATCAAAAATCCTTCTTTTGATTGTTTTAATTTTTAGTATAGTGTTTTTGTACTGTGTATCCAAGTTCCATAATATTTCATATAGATTTCAATAAATTTTTTGTATTATACGTGTTTTACTGTTTACAATAGACTATTTTACAATTTACCTCAGAAGCGTAGTATTTCATTTACGATTTCATTTCTTTGTAGTTTATTTTGGTCGTGATTATGAAATTGGTAACTTCTTTTTTCTCTGTAAACTAAAAAAAATATTTTGCTGTTTACAATACAAATACTGTTTACAATAGACTATTTTACAATTTACACCAGAAGCGTAGTATTTCATTTGCGATTTCATTTCTTTATAGTTTATTTTGGTCGTGATTATGAAATTGGTAACTTCTTTTTTCTCTGTGAACTAAAAAAAAATATTTGAAGAATACAAAACTTTTTTTAGTTCAGATGTTGTATAAAACATTTCTTTGGCCCGATTTTATTCAGTGCTTTTCACAGATAAATGTGGTTTCTAGCAACAGTTTTTATTTTCAGTTTTTATTATTATATATATCTGTTAGCTGGGTACCAGATAAAAATCACCAAATTGAAGACCTAAGTAATCCAAACTAAAAACTTGCAAATAATTTATAATTTCTATATTTAGAATTGGTGATACATTATGCGTCATTTAAACATTTAAGTTTGGTGCCAACTGGTAAACGCCTAACGCAAGATAGTAATATTAAGAGTCTCTTGATAAATATTAAGAGAACCCTTAATATTTATATTTTAACTTGATTTTATTATTATTTATTTTTTTAATTTTCTTTTAGTTTAGTTCTTTAAGTGTTATTGATTTTTGTAATTTTTCTGATTGTTAAATGAAAAACTGAGTGGTCACAGAACCGGGAAAACCTGAAAATCAGGGAAATGTCAGGGAGCTTTCTTATTCTGAAAAAAATCAGAGAAATGTCAGGGAACTTTTTAAAATTTCATGAAAATCAGGGAAATTTTGTATTGTTTAAGGCACGCTCATCCATATTTTGGCCCTGTTTACATGGAGATTTGTAGTGGTAAGCCATTAGAAGTTTAATGTTACGAAATAATTTAAACTTTTCATTACCAGCAAAACTAATTTTAAAAATTCCATAGTATCTCTTTAGAATACATGTTCTATTTGATCAGGGTGTCTAGACATCTGGAAAACCTAAGAAAATTGGGGAAATTTGGAAAAAAGTTTGACCTAAAATTAGGGAATTTTTTTGAAATCTGTCAAGGAAATTAGGGAACTTTTTTTCCTGAATTTTGTGACCACCCTGAAAAAAATCACCAAATGCCCTATATCTATTCCACTTTTTCTTAAATGTAAACTTCTGTGTCTTTCAAAGGGGTCCCCTGCAGCGCGGGGCTGCACTGCTAGTACTTTCTATTAGAAGGAAGAAATGTTGAATCAATTTTAATGAAACTTAAAAGGTGTATGCTGGTAGAGGCCTATTGAGTCCTAACAAAAATTCAAATATTTGCAGCAGTCAGTAACCTCAGAAATCAAGATCTGCAGTGGTTATATTCCTCTAAAAATAATAATAAAACAGGCCAAATTTGAGTACTTACACATCCAGTGTCGAACATTTGGCCGTCTAAGTACTTTCTCATGAATAATTTTTATTCAAGATTACGTTGTGAAAGGCAAAATTCAATTTAATTTATAAACTTATTCCCAGTTTGCCTTATATGCCCTATGTTTTGAAAACACAATGGTTGTATTTATACTGATATATTTCTCTATTTCATGTATTGAAAGAGTTATATAAAAATTTGGGTTTACTTTGGAATGTTTTAGACATACATACAAATCAAAGAATATTTTAATTTATTACTTTTTTTTTTTTTTTTTTTTTCTTCTTCCCCCAACCATATTACAAATACATAAAAAAGTTTTCTCCCAATAAATTCCCTTACAAAATACAATTCTAATTTGTAAATAAAAGTTTTTTTTTTGTATGGATGTTATCAAAAGTACAAATAATTTCAAAAGAATTTAAAAATATTAAATTCTCTCAATTTAAAATTTTAGAACAATGCTTTTTACATATTTTTAATTTTTATGAAAATTAATGTGTTAGTTAATTTGTCTCTATCTTAATTTTTAATAAAGCACTTTCTATCTGAAAACCCATTCTAGATGTACTCCACTAGCCTATGCATATCAGAAGCTGAGGTTGGCCGCATTCTGTCGTTGGTCACCCTTCATCAACAGGTCGTACCGGTCCTGAAACGACAGGTCCGCTTCACGGATGATTCAGCGACAGAAATGACGTTCGTAGACTTTGTAAGCTGCTTTGTTGTTCAAGACAGCCATCTTGTGAAAACTGGGGAAGATCTCGTGTTGCAGAATCTGCCTGTAGATCTAGTTTCTGACATTTCTGGAAAGCAGATTGAATCCTTAGGTAAGGAATTAAAATTTTTGGACAACTCTCTACTAAACCTCTTAACAACTCTAGTTTACTCTCACTTCCCTGTAGGAATTCCTAGTAAGGATCATTCACTCGACTCGCTATGCTAGTCTTCTAGCCCATTTCATTTTGAAATTACTTTGTATAAACTCTTGGAAATTTGACGAGTAGGTACGAAAATGACCATTTAATGAAATGGCATAAATTAAAAACTCAAAAATAGCATCTAATATACAGTAGAACTCTGGTTATCTGAAAAGCACGGTACCGGAACGTTTTCGGTTAATCGAGGTTACTTAGGAATTTTCGAATAACTGAGAAGCATAGGCAAAGCCCAAAATGTATATATACTAACTTCATTCCTCCCTGTGCAGATCTTTAAAAAACACTGTACTTCACTTTTTTCAGCTGCAGAATACAATGGATTGCAAGGTGATTTAGTCTTTGTTTATCTATTTGTTCTTTGTTTATCAAGACTGTAGTCTTTGTTTATCTATACAGGAAAAAATAAAAACAGGTCATGTGCCTTTCGGTTTAAGGCGATTTTTGGTTAATCGGGATTCGGATAACTGGGGTTCTACTGTACTTAATTTTGAATTTTAAATCCCTATGGTCAATGCCTGTGCAATGGCGCCACCTGCAATAATTTTTTGATTTTTTAATTTTCATTTATAAAATAATATATTTCAGAGGCTATTTTCCAGTTTTTAATTTATGTAATTTCATTAAGTGATTTTTTTCGTACCTACTCACCAAATGTCAAGGTTTTATAGAAAGTAGTTTCTAAATGCAGTTGGCTAGAAGATTGGAACACAGCGAGTATAGGGAATAATCCTTACTAGGACTTCCACTTAATGGATGTAATTTTTACTCTGCATTGAATGTAGGTCATGTGTAACAACATCACAGTGACTAAACAGCAAAAGTGCAGTGCTGGAAATTACTGGGGAAATTCATGTTGCTTTCTCCCTGGATATCTGAATTTTTTTTAAATTTAGTTTTTGCTATTTTTATTAGTAGTTTTGTAAAAATGCATTGATTGGGAAATTATAAGATAAATTCAAATTGTTATCTCTATCAGCACCGTAATTCTACATTAAAAAACTGGTTTGCGACTTTTTCATTACAGCTTTAAAAACGCGACCCAATGAATATTTTATTTCAAGAATTCTGTGCATTAAGTATTATGTTTTATTTCATGAATATAATGCAGTGTAATGAGTATTTCAATACAATAAATAAATTAAAATATGTTTGACTGAGGATTTTGTACCTAAAATTGTTTGCTGTTGTTGTTTCTAATCTCCAACCCAGTCTGAAGTAGTCAGACCATGTTAAGGAATTCTTTGACATATAAAAAGTCTATGACTTGAAGGGGAGAAGAAATTTCCTCCCAAAGGTGACCCATACAGTCCATTATATGTTCAACTGAGGCCTGGTATTGGTGGTACTTTGTGCAAAGAGTAATTTTTCTTACCTTTAGAGAAGGTGAGACATTTAAGATGGCTGCTGGCTAGGCGCGAGATGCTGATACATGATTTTCTGTCACATATGAGGGTTAAAGGAAGACTTGGCTTAGTACCTCTATACCAGTAGTGGGTGGGGAGTTCTAGCCAAATATTCATATTTTGGGATTTTATCCGAGAGTAAAGCTCCAGATAAGAGAGCTCTGAAGAAAATTGCAGTTAAAATTTTAACAGAATTCAATTTAAATTGTACATTTCTCTGACATCTTAGGTGGTTTTCTTTTCCACTCCTCTGTCCATGCCGGATCTTACTTTAGCACCCTTCAAGTGGCATTGAAAGAAAGCTGTATTCTACCAGAAAAACTACTGGTGAGTGATATCTTTTTCAAATAAGTATTCCAGTCTGAGTATTCATTTAATTACCCAGTCTGTAAATATTGCAAGTTCAGAGAATATCAAATATATATACGATACTTAATTTGTAATAATACCTCAATTTGAAGCATTTTTAATTATTTTATAAGACAAAAATGGGAACTATTAGTGTAAGTAAGTAAAGATATTGGGAATAAAAAAGTTTAATTGATCACGATAAATTTATTTAACCCACTGACGGTCAACGATATGGACGAAATTCTACAGTTGTTTTCCCTGCATTAATTTTTAAATTATATTTCTAATTCAAATAAATTATTTTTTATTCATTTGTTTTAGATAGGTTATAAACTATCATCCTAATAAAGATATTTAAAAAATATTTCATTTTAAATTTTATTTATAAATTTAAAAATGTTGTATGTTGCTGGAAAAACTGAGGATCAAATGACGCATATATACGTGCATGACCACCAGTGGGTCATTTATAACAGGGTTCTCACGGTCACTGAAAGTCATTAAAAGTGCTTAATATTTTTGAACCTGTTTTCAAGGCCTTGAAAGTACTTGAAAATGCTTAGAGGTGCTTAAAAGTCTTTGAAAATGCTTAGAGGTGCTTAAAAGTCTTTGAAAATGCTTAGAGGTCCTTAAAAGTCCTTAATTTTTTAGTATGTTGTCCAACTGCAAAATTTATAAAAAATACAACTCGGACTTGCTATCCCCGCGTAACCGCCACTCATCCTCACTGTATCGGAACTTTCTGACATATTTATATTACGCATGTGCCAACTTGTAACTGTTTTGGTAGAATATACTTTATAAAAAATTTATATATAGTCATGATGCCTGAAAACAAATTTACAAAGGTCATTAAAAACATTAATTAGGTCCTTAAAAGTCATTGAAAAGTCATTGATTTTCATTCTGTGATTTGAGTGGGAACCCTGTATAATGATCAATTATATGTCATCCTCAATTTATAATGGTTTATGCTGGTAGACATCTTAAACAGTATCACAGCTAGTTCTAGAAATGTATTTAGTCTTCTTAGGCCCTATTAGTCAATTAATCTTATAAAACATTGCTTTATAGATACTGCTTTTGAAGCATTGGGTCTCCGATGCTGGATTTTGCCCGAGTGCTGACAAATGGATAAATTTGCAGCAGGTTATGAAGCACATCAGTTCATTGAGTGGTATGTTAAGTTCTGGTTGAATGTTTCCAGTATATAATTTGTTGATTTCTTGACCTGTTTTTTGATGCTTAAGCTTATTTTTTTTTATTAAGATGAGATGTAATGATTTTGTAACACACCATCCAATAGTTAGTTTCTTTCCTTGCACTCTTTCATTCACAGTATTTTTAGAACAATCTCGCAGGAGTTCAAACCTTTCCCACGTAATCGAGACTTCATTAATTCTCCCGCCTTCATTAATATTTGTTGATCTGATAGATCTTATGCTTGTAATCCCCAGGCTTGTGGTGTCATCTTGCTTTTATGTGCACAAAATTTGTCTTTTTTCACACACTTGCTTCCTGACTCTCCAAAAGTGTAGTGGGGGAATTTGTCGAAATAAACTTCAGATGGCTGCATGAGAAGGATTGAAAGCGTTCTTATTTCTACGACTGCATTTAACTTTTATGAAGAGTCTTTCCTGGGCTCGTTACATATATTTAAAAGTTTACTGTTAAGAATCATAGTGCTATAATAATGTATTGTATCTATTTATATGTGATATAGGCAGTCAAAGTAAATTGTAAGACTATTCAGCAGATGAATATAATAAATAGCTGAAGGGATGTGCTTTACTATGAAATTTCACTTGTATATATTTTAACTTAATTACTTTATTTATAGTTACAAATTAAATATACAATGTTACAAATCTTTAGAGATGATTAAAATGGTAAAAAAGAGTTCGAAATTGTTCTCAGCTATTTCATTAAATTTACTGATAATCGTTAAAATTTTCTTAATGATAACAGTTTTTTCCAGCTTTGTGGCTCTTTTAGAGTAATACCAAATCCTTAAAGCCAGCTATTTGTAAAGCAGAAATTCTTTGTTACGAAGTCTGTTCAAATATTTACGACACAATCACAAATGTTCCTCAAAAATCTTTTTTCCAAACACTATTTTCACTTAACCAATCAATTGGACGCTATAACATAAGTATTTAGTTTTAGTGTATTTGAAAGTAAATAACAGAACACACCAAACAGGCATGAAAGTGCAAAAAAAAAAAAAAAAAAAAAAAGCAAAAAAAAAAAAAAAAAGGCGGCAGAGCATTGTTTGCGATACATTATGACTTGACTTATGACTTGTGAATGGGGGTGACTCAATCGAGTACCAGCACCGCGACTTAAGTCTATTGTACTGAAACCCCCTAATGATCTAAAGAAGACCGGTTGCTGAAATAAATTTCAGTATAGACCTGATTGGAACATTTGACAATTCCCAGGGGTCGATAGAATGGTATCCTAGATGTTCAAATCTTTGGGCAGAGTAGTAGTCACAATTGCATAGCACATGTGTAGAGCTCTCCTCTGTCATACGACAGCCTCTGCATAGTGGGTCATCTATAACACCTATCAGATTAAGATGTCTATTTAAGGTGCAGTGTCCAGTTAAAAGGCCTACAGCAACCTTGATCTCTTTTCTGCTCAATTTTACTAGCTCCCTCGATCTATTCCAGGGTGACTGTTGATTGAGCTCTTTGGCTTGTCTTTGGTCTTTAGATTCAAGCCAAGCTTGATAGGATTCAGTCAATAAAAAGCTTTTGATAGTTTTCCTGACCGCATTATGGGGCAGACCCAAAACAGGTTCTGGACCAATAAAGGATAATTTAGATCCTTGTTTGGCTAATTGGTCTGCCATTTCATTACCTTCAATGTCACAGTGACCAGGAACCCAGAGAAGAGAAACCTTGTTACCTTCAGCTAGGTTTACAAGTGCATTGTGGCATTCCCACACTGCTTTAGAGGTAAAGCAGTGACTCTTTAAAGCCATTAGTGTAGCCTGGCTGTCAGAGAAAATCTTTATGACCTTCTTAACAACTCCTCTATCTAGGCAATTGTAGGCACATGCCGTAATTGCAAGAACCTCAGCCTGAAATACAGTAGCCAACTTGCCCAGAGAGAAAGAAAGCTTTATTTTTCTGTTAGGACAGAAGACACCTGAGCCAGTGCCATAAGATGTCTTTGAACCATCTGTATACCAAATTTCATCTCCTCTCCTAGTCAGATTGGAGGGAAATCTCCAGTTTTCTCTAGACGGGAAGATGATATTGTATTTGGCTCTAAAGCAATATTGCTTTAACATCCAGTCAGAACTCATAGTTAAACATGGATGTTCTTTTACCTGTGTCTGAATATTTTTAAACAAAGGTAATTCATAGGATGTTTTCCATAAACCCATGAGTTTTAGTCGTCGTGAACACAAAACAGCCTCTAATTCCACTTGTTTGTGTAGTGGTAGAAAATCTAGGAGAATTTCTAGACTCTGTGAGGGAGTAGTTCTCATTGCATTTGTAATTGCAATGGTTGCCATTCTTTGTAAACTAGTGAGTTCTTTTTTCACAGTTTCATTATGGGTTCTATTTCCCCAGGCAATGGCCCCATAAGATATCATTGGAGTAATCACTCCTGTATATATCCAGAGCACCATTTTTGGTGACAAGCCCCAGTTGTTTCCAATAGCACGTCTGCAGGCCCAAAACACTCGTTTGGCTTTGTTGGTGCAGTATTGGAGATGAGGCTTCCATGTCAAGGTTTTATCAAAGATAACCCCTAAATACTTAACCTCTTCTGAATATGCAAGTGGTTTCCCAAAGAATTTTATGGTTTGCATATCGAGTATTCTTTTCCTAGTGAACATTGTTAGGTTGGTCTTGTTGGGGTTAACCGACAAACCTACCTCTTTGCACCATTTTTCTACCTTTTTTAGAGCAGTGCTCATGAGGTCAGTTACGGTATTCTGGAATTTACCTCTTACGACCAGTGTTATGTCATCAGCATAGCCTAGACAATCCAGGCCCAAAAAATTAATTCTGTTTAAGAGTTCGTCAACCACCAGACTCCATAGTAGTGGTGACAACACTCCTCCTTGTGGACATCCTTTACAATTCTCCACAGTGAGCGAGTCTCCCAGAAGGGAGGCTTGAGCCAATCTGGTTTCAAGCATATTTTTAATCCAGGTACATACGCTTGAATTAACATTTCTTTTGAGAAGGGCATTGTTGATTACATTCGTTGGGACTCTATCAAAAGCCCCCTCAATATCCAGAAAGGTCGCCATGGCTATTTCCTTTCCATTGACTGCCCTATCTAGTACCGTAATAAGGTCGTATAGGGCAGTCTCTGTAGATTTCCCAGGTTGATATGCATGTTGAAATCTCGATAAGGGTTTAGCTTTTAAAACCTCATCTCTGATATACCTGTCAATCAATTTCTCCAGAGTCTTAAGGAGGAAAGAAGTCAGGCTAATAGGTCTGAAGGCTTTGGCTTCATTGTAGCATGACTTTCCTGGTTTGGGTATAAAGATAACTTTACAGGTTCTCCATGCATGTGGTATATAGCCATATACTATACATGATCTAAAGATTCTGCATAGGTGTGGCATAATAATATCTTTGCCATGTTGGAGTTGAGCTGGTATAATATCGTCAGCCCCAGGTGATTTGAAGGGCTTGAACGAATTAATAGCCCATTTAATTCTGTTTGGAGTAATTATACTCTTTGCCATAGCCCAGTCCTCTTTTTTACTACGTGATAGTGTAAGATTGGGAATGGCAGGCATGTCATTTGGGTTTGCGACTGTGGAGTCAGTAAAGTGTATTCTAAGCATTTCTGCTAGTGTACTTTTGCCATCTTCCGTGTATGTGCCATCATCCTTTCTGATGGAACCCAGTTGGCACTGACTGTCCTTTGACAGGATTTTGGTCAGTCTAGCTGCACTGGACATATTGTCCGCCTGGCCACAGAAGTCTCTCCACGATTCTTCTTTACTTTTTCTAATGGCCTTATTATAGCTGGTGAGTGCATCTTTATGCTTTGACCACTCGCCTGTTTTTTTGGCTCTGTTAAAGAGCTTTCTGCAGGTTTTACGCAATGCACTAAGGTTTTTGTTCCACCAAGGAACTCGCCTTGGTATCCCAGTCGTGACAGCTCTACAATTTAACTGGTAGGTTAGGAGGATGGACCGTTGTACAGAGTCAACCGCCAGCTCCAGGTCCACCAGTGAAGGAAAATTAAAGCTCTTACCTTCTAGGAGAAGCCGAAGGTCCTCCCGATAGGAATCCCAGTTAGTGTGTCTGGGATTCCGCCTTCCCTGCTGAGTTATAAGTGCAGGGTCTGTAATGGACATTTGGATTAGTTTATGGTCTGATAGTGTAATACATTCAGAAACATGCCAATCCTGTATGCAGTTGACTGCTTTATTATTACAGAAGGTTATGTCAATAACCTCCTTTCTATTGCTAGTAACAAATGTTGGTTTATTACCAGTATTGAGGATATACAGATTATTGCTTAAGAAAAATTCAATTAGATCCTCACCTCTTTTGTTGCAGTTAGTACTGCCCCATATGGTGTGGTGTGCATTAGCATCGCAACCCACAATGACCTTCGTCCCAGAATGTGAGCAACGCTCAACAAAGCTTCTGGCTGAGGTTGTTAGAGGAATTTCATCCTCGTATGGAAGATAAACTGACATAATATAAGTAATATCTCCATTTTTGCTGATTAACTTGATAGCTACATTATCACTATCCAGTGGGTCGGCTATAAGAAGAGCATTAATATTTTTATTTGTAATTATACAAGCTCTCGGTTTACTACTTGAGCGATCAAAGAATAGGTTCCCACAGTTGCCTAGGCCTAGGATTTTACCCTTGTTGACCCAGGGTTCCTGTATCAAGGCAATATCTATCCTTCCTTCTACCAGTCTTTTATTGACTAAAGCAGTTGCTGACCGGCTATGATGAAGATTAATTTGAGCAACCTTGATGGTTTTGCTCGTCTTCTTTTGGGTTTCAGACATGAATTAAAATTAATAAAGCTGTTACCCTACTCAGAAGATTCCTTCTCTTTTAGTACTGTGTCCTCCTTAGTGGGGGAAACAGACACAATTGTAATATCGGATCCCGAATCTGAGAAATCGAGATCGCCAAAAACTTTATATAGTGATCCAGAAGAATCACTAATAGGACTAGAAGGAGACGGGGTTTTTTGAACCTCCGCTCCAGTACTTACTGATGGGGTCGTTTCCGTTGGATCTTGAACGACCTCCATATCATCAGTGGCTAGTTGCATAGACGTTACCCGTACGTCCTTCTCCGAAGGTGCCAATGATTCCTCCATTGCGTCATCCGATGCGGGCCTTTCGACCACACCATCAGATTCAGCAGGAGGTTTCATTACGGCGGTCTCCAACGCGGGCTGTTGGGCCACATCGCTGGATTCCGCCAGTGGTTTACCCACAGCAGCAGACGGAGGGGACACACGAGCAACATTAGGGTCGCTGATGATCTTTAATAATCCTTTACCGAAGCTCCCCGTAAAGATCTCAAAATTCTTCTCCCTGATGTACTTGGAGGATTTGAGGTCCATCTCGATGATCCATCTGATGTATGCATGATCACCGACGATTTTTCTCTCCCAGATTTTCCATTCAGCAGTGTTGAGGCCTGCATTCAGGCGGGCAATTCGCCTGAGCAGGACCTCCCCATCTGTGGTGAGTATATCCCGGGATTTGAGAGCCATCTTTACGGGTCTCGGTAGGTCCGATGCCTTCTTCACCTGGACCTTTAGATCTTTGCTTATAGCCCTACCTTCGTAGTTTTTGACCAGCCAAGCAACAGTGTAGTCATTGGCACAGAGGATCATCAAAGCACCGTTTAGCACACCCGAATTTAAAATCTGGGGGGCCTCCCGGGCGACATCCTCTGTGTCAATGACCTTATTGATGTCACCTTGTATAATCAGGGCATCATCGGGTGACAAGGTGCCATCCGGGAAGTTATCACGGACGATTGCCATCTTCACTCCGGTAGCAGCTTGGCTATAGGATGGGGACTCAGCCGTCCTCGGTCGTTTAGCCTGTGCACCTGTGGATGGGGAAGGGGTGGTTTCGCTGACCCTACCTCTTTTACCCGCTGGAGTTGTACTGCGATGTTGAGCAGTGTTGTCTCCAGTTTCAGCGTTAAGACGCTGACGAGCCACTTGCCTTCTATGTTTGTTCTTCTGGGAACGCGTCATAGATGACCATTCGGGTAGAGAGCTAAGGGAGTCTCCGGTTAGATTTGTCGCGGGCCCCGAGGGACCACTATCGACAGATGGTTGGTTACTTGTCGTGGGCCCCGAGGGACCACTATCGACAGTTGTTTTGGTGCTTGGAACAACTTCGCCACATACCTCAGTGGTTGACTCAGAAGAGCCAGGTCCACTTTGGCTGGGTTTGGGTTGCTCCAAACTTGTTTTGCGGTTTGACCCGCCGGTTTTTTTTTAATTTTTTATTTCCCATGTGTTATCAAGGACTGAGGGTAAGTTTGAGTCACCACCTGTATGGACCCTCAGTGCAGGCGGAAGGCTAAATACAACGTGATTCGCCACTTCACGAGGTGAACCGTTAGAGACAACTTTTAACCCTGGTTACCATGTGACATTCACATTCTCTTAAGCACGGTATCCACACCTTGGATTTTGGTTGCCGTTCATCAGTCACATCCGTCTTATCTACCTAGGTCTTTCGACCATCAGCAGATCGTCAGGGTAGTAACAGACTATGCCAAGGCAGCTTTTAGGCACCCTCCTCCTTTTTCAACCGGGCTTGGGACCGGCTTAGGCTGAGTTAGATCCCAACACGCCCGGAGTCCTCCGGACTTTGCTTTCATTGCGCCTCTGGGCTTTTGCGATACATTACTGAATAGTTTTGTATCAGATTTAAGTATGGATAAAAGAATATTAAAATGGCTTAAAAAAGGTAAATAAGAGTAAAACTAATCGTGAAAAGAAACATTTTAACCAAATAAAAAAATCCTTTCAGATCCCAAGTTGGTGAGTTGTGACTCTGAGCATGTGTCCCCCTGGTGGTCATCTGTGCGAGAAGCTCTTCACAAGGCAACAGGTACTTAAGTCAGTCTGTATTTTAATTTATTTTTATTTATATAGGATTGACCTCATCTTGATGGACTTAGTATGCATTTCCAGCCAGAGAAATTTGTAGGGCTTGTATTTACTGTACTAAAACACAGAGTTTAATTACTTTTTCATTTAAGTAGTTTTAGTGTTCTGTACCCTAAAAGGAACTGATGTGCTGCTACTTTCTTGTCTGAGCTTACCCAAACTAAACACTCGAATACTGACGAATGCTGATTAAAGTATGGAAGATAATGTATCCAGCCAAAAGTGCTTATTATTTAAATTTTAAATAAGGAATTCAATTACTAAAACAGTCTGATTAAGTTCTTGGCCTATTCTCAGATATTCTGAAAACGAACTGATCCAAGCTGAACAGTTTGTTAACAAATTATTCGAAAGACCTAATACCTGTTTTTTGAGAAATTCAAATGGGGGGGGGGGGGGAAGGAAAAAAAAACAACAGTAAATTGAACAATCTACTTTTAATATAACTTTTACTGTTTTTCCTGACACAAAGTCTTAGCAAAATATTAAAGGACTTTGTGGTACTGTATATAATTATTTAGATGTACAACTTACTTGAGGATGTCTAAATGCAATATATGCCATTTGACTTCCATTATTTTTCCAGGCAATGTTGCAGCCTTCATCGGAGCTGTCGTGGCAAGGTCTGTCTCTGTCATCATGGCTGCAGCCTTCTCTGTTGAGCACAAGAAGATTGGGTAAGTTCTATTTCAACGATGAAAGTTGCCGAGGGTAACCTATGCAGAGGCTGTGGAAACTCAGTTGAAACAGTAGAGCATGTTTTTGGCAAATGACAATTCTACATGAGCATTAGGCTTAAAACCTGTGGTGTTATTGACATCCAGTCTGATAACTTTTGTAGTATCTCCTTTTCAGACTGTCTGGCCTTCTGTAAGGCTACCACACTATTTAGCATGCCATAGGCGGTACATTTTCTTCGTATGAGAAGAACAATGGGTTCATTAGACCTAATTATTCTTGACTCTACTACTCTCTTATCTAATCAAATCTAAGTTCTATTTGATCATTACAAACATCTCGCAACTCCCAATTAAACTATATAAATCACAGAAACACCAACTTGAGGACTTTATAATCGCGATACTGCCAAAAAAAAGTTAATTTTTTTTAAATGCTTGCACAGGAAAACAAATCGATTTTAGTTGGTTATTGAGCTCTTTTGAAAAAGTTTTAGTTTCTTGTCAGATAACCTTACAACTATTAACTAGGTTTCAGGCTAAGTTAAAGGCAGTTGCTCTGTGTATTTCCAGCAAGAAGAAATCTCCTGATCCGGAAGAGGACGATGACGAGGAGAGCGAAAACAGCGACTGGGAGTCCGTGTCCTTGGACCTGGAGCACTGGAATGTTCTGGTGAAGCAACTAGAGGATGTTCTTATGCTCAATATTCTGCTCAAGAGCCAGCCCTATGGGAAGGCAGTTGTGAAGGACACTAATATATCCATACAGACCATACTCAGCGGAGGACAGGGTGAGATATGCCAAACTTCTCATCACTGTTGTGAAGAGTTTTACTTTCAATTACCCATATGTTGTATACATAGGGTAATGAAAGTATAGCATTCGATAAAAAAAAAAATCAAATGTATTTATGTGTGAGTATACGTGATCAGCATAACTCCCGAACAAATTGACCTACGATGTTCAAATTTAGTGTGCTGATTGGTTGTGGCTCAAGGTTTTTTGTGGCTCCATTAAGGTTTTCTTCAAAATCGTGCATGCCCATAAAGTAGCTGCCATTGAAAAAATCATGTTTTTCAATGATTGCTAAGGAAACGGTTCTAACGATTTTGATCAAAATCGCAGTGGCCAAAATGCAATGTGGCAAAATCACTGTGTGATCAAAATGCCTCTTAAGATTTTTTAAACATCCCCAACTGTGAAATTTCCAAAAAAATGCTTTAATGGCATAAAAAGTTGAAAAACGAATGCCTTCAACACAGTTATCTTTCCTTGAGCATAACTCATCAATGATTTTTTTTTTATCTCTGCTCAGTTTCACTTATAAGAAAGGATAATATAAGAATTATCGAAAAGTATATCGCCAAGATTCCCAATTTTTCAATTTTTTTTTTTTAAAAAGACCCATATTACAATTATTGCAATAAATATCACCAAACTGGCTATTTTTTCTAAACGAATGGTGGAAATATAAAAACCTTAAATGACACAAATCAACGTCAGTAACATAGTGTAATTGAAAGTTGTGCAATTTTCCACACCCTTAGTTTTTTTAGATTGGTTGAACCCCAAGAGTAAACAGCAGTCTTTTTCCGAATCCATGGGCCTAATATAATGTTTTTCAGAACATTAGTGGCCCAAGTAGTGTTGCTTCAAAACATGTGCAGATTCATGTTGTAATTATAAGAATAACCAGTAATATAACAATAATAGGTAGTATAATAATATGTTACCTGTTATTGTTATATTATAATAACAGATAGTATAACATTAACAGGTAACTTAACAATAACAGGGAGGTATAATAAAGGAATATGTATATAGTAAAGGTGCGACTAAAGTATGTTTTATTTTTATTTGGAAATATATTGTTTGCTTTTATAGAAAACTGGTCGCATACACTTGTAATAGAAAATGTTGAACATTATTTAGTATATAGAATTATTTGAATTGATCATATACTATTACCAAATATACTAATTGAATTAATCTAACAAATTTTGTGTTGGCTAAGCAAAGAAGAAATTTCCAAATTACAAATTTTTTTTTCTGAAACAAACTGAAAAACATACAACTATTCACTCAATATCTTCTTTCTCCCTAATTTTATTTTGATCAATTTTCCTCCAAGCCAACAGTATATTTTTTCTTGTAAATCGTGGTTTCACCTGTTGGAAAAATTTGCATGTTTTAAAAAATTCTTTATATAAAACTTTGAATTAGCTAAGAACGTATTTTAATATAAGATACTTGGTTAACACTGTTGTTGAGTTAATATTAATTTTAAAGTGGCATTTTAATTAAAAAAAAATGCAAATTATCTTAAATAAATATACAAGTTTGTAATAGTATTGGTAGTGTGGCCCTAAATAATTCATTTTTGATAAATTAGCAGTGGGATCTTTAATGATTGAAGTTTCTAATTACAGGCTCTGTAACCGATCTCGTGGCAGTTTGGGCTGTCTCTGTGGGATTGGAACCTGAAGTCTTATCTTCCTTTCTTTCCGAGGCAAACGTGGATGACTTATCAGTTCCCCAACAGTTCCTAGATGATAAATCAGATTCACGATCTCTAAATATAGTCAAAGGTATGTTTATAGAAGTTAAGTTTTCAATCATGTTTCACTTATATTGTGTAACTTCAAATGTATTATATATCACAGAGAGCTAACCAACAAGTATATTGTGTCCATTTTAATAACTTTCTTAAGAAGATGCTGGGGTCTGTCTAAGAATTTTTACCAGGTGCTATTTTTAATCATTTTTGAGAAAAATAATTATTTAAGAAAAGGTTTTTTGAATGAAAACATGCATTCAATAAAATATGTAAATAAATGTGTAATGCATTCGAATAAAGATGCAATTGGATAGTAATCTAAACAGTTTCTCTAACTGTTTTGTAAGTAAAAAAACCTATCTTCTGTGACTTCTCCCTCTGTATTAACTCTGTTAATACAATAGCAGATGCTTTATCCGGTAACCTGAAATCCTGAATGATCCAAATACCTGCACGTATTTGAATTTCTTCATAATTTCAAAATTATGTTTCGAAGTGACCAATTGTGTCACTGTGTGAAGGCTCATCGCAGTTTGTTCCATATACAGGTCGCTATAATTCATAAAACAGACCAACTAATCACATTTAAGACATTCTGAAATATATATTGCAGTGTTTGCCAGTTAAATATTTCCAAAGGGTATTTTTACCCCCTCTCTAAATTTTAAGGGGTATTTTTAAAATCCAAAGGGTATTTTTTAAATTAATTTTTTTTTAAAACTAAAGCAAATTAAGCTTCTTGACAAAACTAACACCTACAACAATAACAATGATGCCCGATCGCGATTTCGCATATCAGAGTGGAAATATGCTTTTTAAATGCTTACTAAAAACACTTGATGGTTATAAACTTTAAATTAACTCTTAACACCATGCCGTTTGGTGATACCAAGTTAGTTCCTGTGAAACCATCAGACAAATGCCGGTGACACCTCGAAAACGATCGAGCAAATGACCTCTACAATCCACCTACTAATTAAATATGTGGTATCAGCAGCCTGTCAATGACTTCAGTCACTGGTCTGGGTGAGGCACGTTTGAACATGAATGCCCATACGTAACTAGCGATTTCGGAGGGGTAATCCGTATATTGCATTCCGTTGGAAAATAAATGAAAATGTTGCTTTGTTTCAGAAAAGGATGCAATTTTCAAAGAAAAAGGGCAGGGAAGTAGCGCTGCCCTTCGATAAACGGCTAGGATGATATCTGATTTTGTAAAAGGGAGAATTATTTTCAAAAATTTAACCATGATGTCCCGATGCGTGAATTTACTATGGGGTGAAGTTGATTTTCAATGCGTGTTCATGCATTTTAGTGAACTCTGATATATTATCGTAGTTAATATCATAGTCTTTATTTAATAATCAAATTTTGAGAGAAATCGTGGTGAAGTTGGCTGATTTTGGCGCAGATTTTAGAAACTGGTTTTTTGTTGCCACATATCTCTACTTGTGACAAACCCCAATAACAAATTGCGTTTTCATAATGTCATTCAAGATTCTTTTGAAATTTTTTTTTTTTAGTACTTAGAGTAGTTAAATTGATGACATTTTCTCAATGCATTTTTTATTTTCATCACTGTGATTGTTTCACTACCACAGAGGAAGCAAGCAATATTTAAATTCCCCTTTGATAAGGTCGGGAATTAGGAATGTTTATGATTATTCAACTTTCATGAACATGTAGTGCCAGTTGGGAGAGGAGGGGGGAAGCTAATATTTTCATTATGCTAAAACATCTGCAGTATTATTGGCGTTTTATCTGGAACAGACTCGAAATCTGGCAAATTCCAAAAAACCGGCATGATGTTACCCCCTAGCTTGCTGGATAAAGGGTTCGTTATTACTGTAGTTGATGTTGATTGGTGATCTCGCCAAGTTTTTTTTTTTTAAATTTTTCTAAGAAAGTAAGATTATACCTTTCTATGGTTAGTTTCTTAAAATACTCATTATTTAAACTTGTGTGTCTGTTTTGTGTTCCAGGACTCTTAAATGAAGTGAGGAGGAAATTTCCGCACAGTTTAAACCACGACACACTGCTCGCTAACTGTGGGTGGGAGCACTTGATGCAGTGGAGCAAAAACAAAGACATTGTCACTCACTTAGGGCAGGCGATCAGCTGTTTGAGTTTTGTAAAAAGTTTCTCAATCAAAAATGGTTAGTATCTATCTAGATCTTTTACAGGTTAACCTTAATAAGTTATAACCACTGTAAATGCAAAGCTTTTTTTTAATACCTCAGTGCAGCAGGCATATATTTAATGATTTTTTATGTTATTCAACAAATTCTTCTAACCTTGTCTAGGATTTCCTATGATACGATCACTGATTACGTTTCTTTAATAAAGCAGTTGCAGATTATTATTTTATATAGAATGTTTTATGAAATAAAAAAATAAGTCGCCTGAAATATTTTGTCCTAAAATTTAATTATCATATTTTTCATTTGTATCTCTTTGTTTAACTGTATTTTTATTTAGGATTCTGTGTTATGATGTGGAAAACATATATTTTGAAGACATTTGAAGCTGCAGCTCATCTGATGGAAAAAGTGTGTACTGTTTTCAAATATTTATTTACTTGAAAGGATTGGATGTAATTGGATAAACAAGTTAATGTAGAACTTACATTAAAAATACTTTACTTAACATGGTTTGACTTGACCGAGTTCTTCTTAAAGCAATTGTTACTATTAACAAATATTTAATTTTTTTAACACAGGGATGGCAGTTTTCCTCCTTTTTAGTTTTTAATGTAACATTTTCCTTCTCTTTGTCCCTGTTTTGAGAATCCACATTTTTCTGATCTGAACCAGTTTTTCCTGCAAAAAATATACTTTTCTTCATGTCTAACAAAAGATTTTCCCTTTTAGCTCCCCTTTCTTCATAGATTACTTCACTAACTCCTAATATTTGAAATGTAATTACTATATAGTACGAGAAATGTCATTGTATCTTTAAAATTATTGAATCATCCTTCCTGCATACTTTTTTTGTTGAATTTTTGTGTATTCTTTTCGCAAGCTTTTTTTTGCGAATTTTTTGGATTTCTTCCCTTTTGCTCTCAGATCACTCTCATCCATGATGTAAAAATTACTATTTCATGGTTAGTACGTTCTCAAGAATAATCTTGAAAAGTGCTTAAAAAAGCTTTCATTATCAAGTGCTTGAAAAGTTTGAGTTTTTTAAAAAAATATTTATAGTGCTTGCATTTCATTTTATTTAAAAAAATATACTTTCTTTTAAAAAATTTTTTTCAAACAAAATGAATGAAATCCTTCGAATTTTGTTAAGTCAATCAGTAACTAGGAACACAGCGTGGATGAACGATTATTAATAGCTTCTTTAATAAACTTCTTTCTATTTAAATTTTAGACAGCAAAATTTAAGTAAAAAAATTTTAATTTTCATATTGTGTACCGATAAAAAAATTTGTATTTACTTAATTTGAACATCCACCATTTGCCAATAATTTTTTTTTTTTTAAATGTATTTATTTTAATAATGCATCCTTGAAAAGTTCTTGAAATTTTTTTTATCCTTCAAGTGTACGAACCATGTAATTTTAAAAGCCTGATATGGCTCAGTTGTAAAAAACAATTAAAAAGTTCTGGAATGAAGTTCTGCAAAAAGTTATTCAAAAAAATTAACTTCATATAAATGTTTTGAAATTACCTGTGCACTTTTAGAGATTTCCTATGCAATTTTAATGTCAGAATTTGATGAAAACAATTCATAGTTATATATTTCAAAATATCATTTGAAAAACATTTCCAATGTGTGTACTAAGACATTTTTGTTTATCTTCTGTTTTTCCTTCCCAAGGTGGGAAAAACTCCCAAGGAACGACTTTGCAGAAAGGTATGTATTTTTGCTTCTTTTAAGTTTGACAGAATTTGCAATGGTATTGTTTCTATTTACTCACTTTATGGCGAGCACCAATTTTCAATCTAAAAATACCTTATCAGGGTTCCCACGGTCATTGAAAGTCATTAAAAGTGCTTAATATTTTTAAACTTGCTTTCAAGGTCTTGAAAGTGCTTGAAAATGCTTAGAGGTGCTTAAAAGTCCTTGAAAATACTTAGAGGTCCTTAATTTTTGCAGATGTTGTGTGGACACAAATTTTATAAAAATACTACTCGGACCTGCTATCTCCGCGTTACCTCCATTTATCTGCACCGTATCGGAATTCTCCAACATATTTGAATGCATCCACGAACTTGTAACTTTTTTTGGTAGAATATACTTTATCAAAAATTTATATATAGAGATGATGCGTGAAAACAAATTTTCAACCGTCCTTAAAAGCATTATTTAGATCCTTAAAAGTCATTGATTTTCATTCTGTGATTTAAGTGGGAACCCTGCTTATGTATTCTTATAAATTAGATAACAAATTGATATCTGATTTATATTTTACTTATCAGTAATTTTTCATTCTCACATTCAATATTGTCTTCATACATGTTATCACTTAAAAATTTATTATGTTTTTTTTTTTTTGTAAAGTTCCAAGTTTTTATGGATGAACCTTGATAACAAATGGTATTAAAACTCAATGTATTTCAAGTCAATCTTTGAAATGACACCACAAAACATATCAGAACGCAATTCCTGGTAAACTTGCTTCCTTTTGTCAATATTCTGTTCCAAAAGTTGAATCCAAATATTTCCAAAGGCAAGTATAAAAAATACACACACTACATTTTTAATTACCTTTTTTTTTTGTATCGATTAAAACTGAAATACTTTCTGTATAAATTTATAAGTTTTCTGAAGTTTGTTCTTTAAGCTGTGAAATGTATTTTTAATGGGTACTAGAGTTCTAATGCAACTACCTCATAAAATCATTGAAAGTGAAGTTAATCCAGTTAATTTCCGTGGACCGCATGTACACTGTTAGCTCAAGCATAGTACTTCTTAGGTAACCACATTTATCACTTTTGATTGGTTAGGTTGATTGTTTTCATTGACCCGTTTGGTTTCTATGTGTCATACATATTCTGGCTCAGCAGCATACTCTGTTATCTCTTCAAATTTCAGTTTATCTTTCCATTATTTGTCTTTAGCTAATAAGAATGAAATTGTGGAATTTGCTGTGAAACTGGTAGAAAATGTCATAAGTATGTACAGTTTTGTTTAATTTGTTCTTTCACGATTGAAAACTTTGATCTGCTTAAAAATACCATCTGAAGTGCACCTTCAGGAATACTGTCTGCCCATCATTGAATGGCTCCCGCTAGATAGTCTGGATGGTGACTGTCACTATAGAAAGAAGACTAATCAATTTAAAATAGAGAGAATGCATACAGAAAATTTACGGCCATAAATAATAATAAAACAAAGTACTGATATATCTGTCTCTCTATAGAAAGTATTCCAAATAGGCATAGAGTTCAGAAATTTCAACATCAGTTATGGTCTTCTAATTTGTCTTTTAAAAAACAAATGTTAAAATTTTAATGAGTTTTTTTAAATTAATTTTTTTTATTAATTTTAAATTTTTTTTATAAAGCAACTTAAAATAGGGATACATAGTAGTTTATGCCATCTAATTTAACTTTTGAAAAGCATAATGTTACAATTTTAATTAGCTTTTTAATTAAATTATTTTCACAAAGCAATTTTATGTAGGGGTACAGCTCTGAGCATAACAATGTGTACAGAGTAACGATGAATCTTTCAGCAAGCGAAGAAGTGCCAAAATCTGGGACCTAGATAGATATTTGCAATATGGGGTCATGTTGCTAGTGTTACTATAAAGCCAATGTAGATCTTGATGCCTTTCTCTTGGAATCCTACTTAAGAAAATGTAGGTATTCTAGTCTTCATGGCAACAGACAATCTAGCAAGAACTTGTGATAGACAGTAGTGATGTTTTGTTTGTTTTTGCTGTGACTATGCTATGCAAGATTCCCAATGATCCGACACCTCGTCCACATAGTTTAAATCCCATTGTTTCGTCATTTCAAATTGCTTACTAAAAAAGTTGCTAGGTAGTTGTGTTAGTACTCAAGTACTTTTTGAAGCCCTATGTATTTGTGATGCATGTGCCAGTAGTTTTTCTTTATTTTTAGGATTTGGAAATGACTGATGGCCATTTGGAAAATTTCCTGGACTTCTGCTGTCAGCTTTTGAATATTATTCTGGAAGTAAGTAAAGGCAATTTCTATATGTCAAAAAAAGAGAGATTTAATTTTTCTTCTTCAAAAGTATAGATAATTCTGTTCATAAACAAAATTATAAAAATTTAGCTCTGCACTTTTTATTTGATAATATTTGAGATTATTATGTGCAACCATCAAAAAATAATATTTTCTGTCCTATTACCTTTTTAAATATATATAACAAAGTATTCCCAATGTCAGAAGTTTCTTTTTAAAAAACTTTTTTAGCCCATGTTGTTTGCAAACAATGAAGTTTGTATAATTTATGGTAGTAATGTGTACAAAACTAAGTGCAGGTCATATACTTGGTCTTTTTTTTTTGTTGCTTTCACTCATAATTTGTTATTAAAAGTTATTTTTTGTTTTGGCTTAGCTTTTTGCAACTGAAGAATTTGCTGGATATGGCGATCCCATGTGTCTTGATTATATAATAACACAGTTAAAATAGTTATTGTTATTTTCTTTATGAAATATAAGATCCAATCAATATGAAGCTATACCTTTTTGGGAAATCTGTTCTAGCTTTCAAGTGTATTATTTGTAAACCTTTTTGCGTACAATATCAAGATTTTTATGGATTGTGTTTGATGTGATAAATTTCCGTGGTCTGTTATGTATAAAATAAAGTGTTACCTGATCTTGATATGTAAGAAGCAATATCACAAAATTAGCCGAATCATAGAAAATAAGTATATGCTCTCCTGCTCATTATAAGTGTATATTAATCATGGGTGATTAAACCAGATAATTCATTAATTTCAAATAGAAAAGAATAAATTTTAGAACTGCATATTTTTTTACAGCTAGCATTGCTGCCTGGCTAAACCCAGGATTTAGATTTTATTACTTTGATTAAGTATAGGGGATTTATCTGATTTTTAATTTTATTAATTGTATGATACAGAGGCATATTCCGAATCAAAAACATATGCAAACTTTAAAATGCAATGGTAAATTTCAATACATTCATTTTCTCAGTTTCCTATCTAAACAAAGACTACACTTTAAGAGTTCAGCAAAATTTGAACTCTGTGCTATGAATCAATGCGATGTCAAACACAAGTTCAGCTATGTTCTCAAAATATTAAAAATGAGTTTAAACCACTGTCTTGATTTCAATTTTACCCTGAACGACATTATTTTTTTAAAAATTTTGTGGGAAAAAAAGTTATTTTAATTTATAAAGTATTTCTGAAAGTTTTTTTTTTTAACGATCCCTTTTTCTCTCTTTATGCAAAATCTAAATTATAAATGATATCCCAATTTAAAGAAAATTTTGTTTCTGATGTTTATTTACGATTACAAATTTTTATTTCGGTACTCTATATTACTGTTGTGAAGATGTAGTTCTATCCATTCCCTTAATTATTTGTTATTAAGTTAAACTTAAGTATTAAAAAAATTTCATTGGATGCACCAGCCACCTATACAAATCTGACAAATTCTGCTTTCCAAATCAAATTTCGTTATATGCATTAGCAATAGAATCTAGTACTTAATTCTGGTGAACTTCCAAAATAAGAAATTCGTGTAAGTAATCTTAAAATCTTAAATACGTAGGCTGCTCATGGATCCTCTATTGAAGTCTTAAAAGTCAAGAATTGGGAAGAATCTGAGGATGAAATAACAAGTTTTTAATATTTCTTACAAAATTTTGAATTTCAATCACCCATATCAACATAGGGTAATAAAAGTATTGAATTCGGTCTTTTTTTTTTTTTTTGCCCCGTTGTGGAATATCTTGAGTTCAAAAAAGTGGTTTATAAGAAATGTCTCTGTGTCTGTATGTGATTAGCATAACTCCCGATTGGATTGACTTACGATGCTCAAATTTTGTGTAAAGATTAGTGGTGGCAATGAGACCTGTCATTAGGGTTTCTGTCAAAATTGTGCTTGTGCACAAGGTAGCTCTCATTGAAAAGTTTGTTTTTCAGCAATTGTCAAAAAACAAACTAATGATTTTAATCAAAATCACTGTGGGATTTTAAGGTGTTTTAAACATCCCCATCACTAAAATTCACATAGAAATGGGATTTAAAGGCGTACAAGGTTGAAACACGAATGTCTTTAACACAAAGTTCTTTTGACGATCACCCATCAATGTTGGTTTCTTCTGTTTCTCTTACAAAAAAGGGTAATGTAATAATAATTGCCAAAAACATCTTTAAACTGAAATTTTTTTTTAAATTAATGAAAGTATTAAAATAGTAAATTACACCAATCCGTGGAAAATATAGATATATTGATAATCCAGCACTAAGTGTAATTGAAAAGTGTGCGATGTTCCACCACACTCCTAGTTTGAAATACACTCGGGTGGTTTTGCAGTTGGGAAACTGTACAACTAAAGAAAGTGCTCTTAAACAAATTTCTTTTAATTTGTGCTTCAATCTTTTTGGACCCATCCAGTTTCCATTTAAACAGAAACAAATTATTTTATTCAACATAGCAGACTGCCTGATCATTTGTTAACTTCCCTTCCAGACCAACATCCCTGCTGAAAGAGAAGTGCAATCCAGTTTCCCCCTGGAGAGCTTCTGGCAGGGGCAGAAGGGGGGCAGCCGCCCTCCCCTGCTGGTTATGTCGCAGGGGCAGAAAGCGGCCAGCAACCGACAGGTCTACTCCCACCTCATGCTGGCCACTGTCATGCACCTGGTGGCCACATTCCAGATGAAGAACACACGACCCCTCAGCCTCTTCACTTCCATGGTAAGCGCAAGGCCATCAATTTGATATATAGCATGCATCTGTAGCATTCCCAAATCAGTCTTTACCATGGAGTTTGATATGGGGTAGATTGGATACTGCAGTCAATCGTCATTGGAGAAAATGTGACAAAGCAAAGTCACTTAAGAGGAAATCCTAGTAGTGATCATTCCTTATCCTGGCTATGGTACAAGCTTCTAGCCCAGTTCATTTAGAAACTACTTTGTAGAAATCCTTGGAATTTGGCGAGTGGGTACGAAAATTATCACTTAATGAAATGACATAAATTAAAAACTCGAAAATAACGTCTAATATATTTTATTTTATAATTGAAATCTTTACGTCACTGCCAATGCAGTGGCGCCACCTGCAATAGTCTTTTGCTATTTTCATTTTTAATTTACTCGATAGACATTAAATGAAAATAATTGATGTCATTTCATCTAGTGATCTTTTCTGTACCTACTCGCCAAATTTCAAAGTTTTCTACAAAGTGGGTTTCTAAATGAAGTGGTCTAAAAGATTGTAACATAACGAGTATAGGGAATGATCTTTACTAGGACTTTCTCTAATAGAAGATGCTTTCCAAACTCAAAATGAAACCTGTTCTATTGGTTCCTCACTGTAGCTCATAAGCATGGTCGTAGCCATTCCACCAACTGCAAGGTTATTTTAAAAATTGCAAGGTGTGTTCGTTGGTGTCTTTGATTTTCCACTTTCAACTTGATTCCCACGATTATCAAAAGTGCTTAATATTTTTAACTGGTTTTCCAGGTCTTAAGAGTATTTGAAAATGCTTATAGGTCCTTAAAAGTCCTTTATTTTGGTCACTTATCCACAACAATTTTTTTTCTATATTTGCATTAAACATGCATCAACTTGTGCATCGTTTGGGTCTTGTTTGCTGATTGGTAGAATAGAAATCGAATGGCTTTAGTTACATACTGTACTCTGTGAGATAAACATGTGTGATTAATGTTTACATTTAGTGAGCCGAAAAACCAAAACCATCATCAAAGTCTGTTTATAAGGCAAAATGCAAATTGTGCATGAAAGATTTTTGTATTAACTCTATGCAATAAGCATCTGTAAAGTCATACATTAAGGACCTGATGCATGTAAACAAATTTGCAAAGGTCCTCAAAAATATTATTTAGGTCCTTAAAAGTCATTGATTTTCAATCTATGATTTCAGTGGGGGTCCTGTTCAATCACTCTTCAGGATGAAACATGCCAACTGTTGACCGTAAAATCTTTTCACTTTTCAAAAACTGTTGTTCTGTAACTAATTTTTTATTCTTTCACTTTCTTTTTAAATCCTAATGATTTTAGTTTTTGTCAGTGATACATATTTATTGAGTAAATTGCATTTTACACCATTCAGTAGTAATAAAAAAACTGCAACATTGCCGTACTTATAACAATTTCTTAAAAAGTAACATTATTTTACTCTATTATTACAATAATTTGAAATTATAAAAAATCAAAATTGAGCCTGATTAATGTCAGTAGAAAGTTTAATCAGACTTTGGAAATGATGAGTTTCCAAAACAGTGCAGCAATATTTTGATATTTTAAATTGTCTCTAAAAATTTCAAATACAAAACACGATATGTTGTGACAATTTTTCTGAATTTCACTTTTGGCATGTCTATGACTTTTAATTTGAAACATGTTCAGTAACTTTTCCAGGTCCATCAAAATGAGCTCACAATCCACATTTTGTGGAACCTATAAAAGTTACCAAATACATATACATCGATTTTTACTTTCAATTACCTATATGTATACATAGGGTGATGAAAGTAGAGCAATCGGTCAAAAAAAAAAATCGACTTTTTTTGTATTTCTCCACGTTTTTGAACATTCTAATTTCCGAAAAGTGATCGAGAAAAAATGTGTGTCTCTGGTCAGCATAACTCCCAAATAAATTGACCTATGATGTTCAAATTTGGTATGAGGGTTAGTGGAGGCCATGGGACCTACCAATAAGGTTTTCGTCAAAATCGCGCATGCGCATAATGTAGCTGCCATTAAAAAAAATCATGTTTTTCAATGATTGCTAAAAAACGGCTCTAACAATTTTGATAAAAATCGCTGTGGTAATGCCTCTTACAGTGTTCTAAACATCCCCACCTCTGAAATTCCTGTAAAAAAGTTTTAATGGCATAAAATTTTAAAAACAAATGCTTTTAATACAGAGTTCTCTTTCCTTGAGCATACCTCATCAACGATCGTTTTTTCTTCTCTCCCCAGTTTCAGTAATAAGAAAAGACTAAGAATTATTGAAAAGTATATCGTCAAAATTATCATCATTTATTTTAAGACCTATACAAGAATTATCGCAAAAAAATATCACCAAACTGGACACTTAGGCAAAATGAATGATGAAAATGTAAAAATGGTAAATGATACAAATCCAAATCAGTATTATAGTATAATTGAAGGTTGTGCGATGTTCTCCACCCCTAGTTTTCGTGAAATTTGGTCCTTGAAAGTCCTTGAATTTTTAAGTGACCACTGATAATTTCACCCTCCAATTTTTTTTCGCCTCAGTTTTGTATATTATGTCTAAAGTATGTAATTTTATGGTACTTGAATTTTCTTAAAAAGATCCTTAAATTTTCTCAAAAAGGTCCTTGAATTTGTTTTAAAAGGTCATTGAATTTTTTTCCTCATATAGAGTGGGTTGGTTTGCTTGTAGGCTCAACGATCTATTTTTGTGCACAATAATGGCTAATCAGGCCGGGACCTTCTGCTTAACATGGATTCCGAACCACAACGAACATCCATGCCTAACCCGGAATTCGAACCCGGTACCTTTAGCATACAAGACCAGAACGCTTACCCCACAACTATCAGGTTGGCCAAATAGAGTGGGAACCCTGACCATATGGAGCTGTCATTAAACTTACTCCCATCAATCAATTTTGCAAACATATGTATTTAAAATTCCTTACCTGTCTCTCCAACATATCACTAGTCTCCTCATTCTGCCTCTTACCTTTTCCCAGTTATGCCATTTCAAAGTTGAGTACTGAGGCTGCATTCATTACTTTTCCAGGCCAAGAAGACATTCTT
The DNA here is from genome assembly GCA_963978545.1 of Linyphia triangularis. NCBI lineage: Eukaryota > Metazoa > Arthropoda > Arachnida > Araneae > Linyphiidae > Linyphia > Linyphia triangularis. The sequence continues at coordinate 12,026,177 of OZ021728.1, forward strand.
CAGAGAACTGAGCTTCCACATCCCTGAATCAGCAGATAAAGAAGGACCCACCCTCTCAGCTCCACGTACCCAGTTCCTCTTGCGGGCTGCATCCTCAGTGGCTCAGGGCCTCCCCGAGTTGCCTCCAGAAGAGGACGGCCCCTCCGTCAGCCAAGCGGACTACTCCACGGCCAGCAAGTGGTTTGGAGCCATCCTAGATGTGGCGAGGGGGTGGGAACTTGACTTGGATGAGATAAGAAGACACTATGTATGCGAGCTGTACTCAGGTGGACAAGATATGCTGGCTCAAGAGGTACGTTGCTAAATTTGTGATGATATAAATTGCTGATGTTGATTGAGGACCATAAATAGTAGGGTAGTGCAGCATTTCTCAATCTGCTCTATGCTTAATCCTAGAAGTACATGAAATGACCTCGAAAGTTTGCGACAAAAATAATGTAATGATGTATATTGATTGATACAGAGTATCCAAAAATTTACTGATGGTTTTTAAAAATAAGTTGAAACGGGAAAATGATTGAAATGTACTATTTGCTGCATTCATCTTGGGAAATTAAAAGATTTTATCTCATCAATTTTCAAAAATAGTTGCAAAGTTTATCAATAGATGGCACTGTTGTTTGAAAAACTGAATGAATGGTCCGAGATTGCTGCACAAACTTAAATTTTTTTTTTCTTCAAAATAACCCTTTGGAGTAACATGATGCAATTAAAACATTGTTTTGTAGTTTTGCAACATGTTCAGATTGTTTTTCAGAAAATTTCATTTAAAAATGGCATCTATTGGTTGATATTTTGACAAATGAAAAACGAAAAATAAATGGTACCTCCCTTTCAATCGTATCGGTATGCAAGGGGGCTAACTCTTTTTGTTGGAGGTTTCATTTCAACACAATCAAGAGACTTCAATATGGAGTTGGTGACAACATTTTATGATTTTGCTTGACATTGCAATAATTGTACTTTTCTTGTTAAAAATTAAAAATCTTGGTGTTGCTGAGGCAATATCCATTTTTCCTGATTGCATTGACAAGATTGTTGTAAATACCTTGAATTGTCTTCTCGAAATTGGGAATCTATTGTTTTGTAAAAGTGGAAACATTTGCTGTGAAAGAACTTTATAGTTTTTAAATCCTTTATATTAACTTCAATTTTGTATGTGTGTGTGGAAGGGAAGGGGGGGGGGGGGTAGGGTAGTTGGTTGGCAGGGTATGTCGATGCCGGACAAATCTATGGAGGCCTAATTAACCCCTTTGCCATCATCCAATCGAGCTGTAACTTGGTAGATAGATTCAATGTCAATGCCTTCTGTCATATTTTGGAGGCTGTCACTGTCACTAAAAGGTCTCTTTTACAGAATAATAATAAACCAACTTGCTGTCATCCAGTCATGCTGAAATAGCATTTAACCGATCCTTTAAGAAACTTGTTCCTGTTGCCAAAATTATTTTAATAAATATAAATAATAAAAAATTTTGAATCAGAATAAATAAAAGATATTTCAATGTGGTGCATAAATTCACATTCATTTTTTATGAATGAATTTTGAAAAGTTGCTTACCGCATATTTTGCTGATAGAGATATTTTTAATATTTAAAATTAGATGCCAACACCAAGCACACACTGGCAACAGAAACTGCATTTTGTTAATGAATATAAAAATTAGCAATGTATATAAAGGATTTTTTATGGGTTATATTATTTTACTGAACTTTGAGGTTGGCATCAAATAAAACTAATTAAAAGCTTTTTATAAGAGAGAACACTGTTCCTTTTCCTAAACAAGTAAAGTGATGCCTTTCCCAAACATTCCCCCTTCACTACACCCCTGTCAACAAAAGGAAAACGCCGCAGTACTGTCACAGCAAATAAAAGAGGGTGTTGCAGTAAAAATATAGGTTACAGTCAAACCTCGGCAATGCGAAATCGCTTAGCATGAAATCCCGTTTAACACAAAGTAAAAGCAGTTCTCCATACTTAAACTTAATGTTAATTTATTCGTTTAACACAAAATTCGGTTAACGTAAACAATTTCGACTGCCCCATCGACTTCCTGTTAATGGGGTTTGACTGCATTGTATTTTGCAGCAGCAAAAGAATAAAGATTCTCCAAACTAAAACACCATTTGCCAGTAACAAGAAAATTGCTGCCGTTTTCAGTAGATTTATCCCATCGTTTTCCGAAACGTGGATTTGTGACATTTTATTTTGGCAGAAACCCTGTATATTGAGATTTTATGAAATTTTTTTTTGCCAAATTTCAATATTGTCACTAATTTTGCAAATCGCTGTATTTAAAATTCCTCTTAATCCAAAATACCATGCGGTCTCTTTCTGTCTGTCACTGTGTTATGTCATTTCAAAATTAAATACAAATACAAAAATGACGACCAACTAGAGGCACAAAGATCATCAAGGTTGATCCGATTTAACTTTTCTGAACAATCCCCCACTATAGATCCAGCTGTCTTTTAAAACTGTCGATTCCAGTCTAATTTATGATATGGTCCAGTAGATTGTTCCACTTATCAGTTACCCTATTGTAAAAGTAATGTTTCCTATTCTCTAAGTTAAAATGGAATTTAAATCGTTTATATTCATGACCGTTTTTCCGATCCCTTTTATTGAACTCTAAACCCTTGAAAGCCCCTCTGTTTGATAAATTTGAACAGCTGAATCAAATCCCCTCTGGGCCTTCTTTCTTCCAATGTATTCACATTAAGGTTCCTCAATCTAGCACTGTGGAGTTGATTTTTTTTTTTTTTTTTAAAAACCTTTACTTTTCCACCTATTTAACTCAATGCGTTGTGTCTTTAAAAAAAAGTTACAATAAAGAAATTACATAATACCAAACACTGGTTCTCACGTCAAACTCGGACCTAAAAATTTACCCATACCTAGATATACAGAGTGTAACAGGAAAAAATAGATGAGGAAACCAACAACAGTCCAAGGTATTTATCCGAGTAAGAAAAGAAAATGTGAAGCAATTATTAATTCAATTAATCATCACTACAGAAATGGCATTTCACAAAGTTACATGATCGAGAGAAATTAAAGCAATCAATTACACAAGATTAGTTAAATCGAAAAGGGCTGAACACTAGGAGTGAATTAATTAAAATATTACTCTAAAGGTACAGTAACTGTAACTGCTAAACCAAATCAATTACTGCGTAGTAAATTCAGGAACTAAAAAAAAGTGAAATGATTAACTAAAAAAAAATGAAACGTTCCACTAGTGAGAAAGAATGGGCATCTGGGATAAACATAACCGTCTATAGATGGGATGAGACGACTCCTTGAGGGTCGCTGGACCGGTGGTTGCTGATGCTCGATTGCTTGGGGTCGGTCGGTTCTTGGAGTAAGGTGGGAACAACCCGTAAGGCTGAGAGAGAGAGTTCAGATCACTTGTAGACAGTCGTGGCTTGGGGGTAAGGCAGGCAAACACTTGATGGTGGGAGGGAAAAATCCACCAGGTAGAAGAAGGATTTCAAGAGACCAGGTGCCGGTTGAGGAACTCATAGTTCCTGTGGTCAAGGAAACTGCCACTCGTTGAACCGGACCATTCGTTGATACTAGGCAGGTAGCCTCCGGAACTGACGGCAGGGAAGAAGATATGGAACGGCCTGGTTGAGTGAAGCATGGCGCTGTGGCTGAGTTCACGGGTGGTCGACGTCGTCGCAGATAAACGGTTGTGGGTTAGAAAAATATTGTTGACGGCGCATCACAGTTCAGGAAAGCACGGTGGGTGATATTAAAGTCACTCATTCCGGGAGGAATCTTGAAGCGAGGAAAAACGAAGAACGGGATAGATATTGGATACAGCGGCTCATCACTGCTCTGGAATTTAGGATATATATCTTGGATACAGCGGCACATCACTGCTCAAGAATGAAGAGTATATATTGGATACAGCGGCACATCACTGCTCTGCTAGACTTTTCAGTACCCAAATGAAAAAAAACTTGAAACACTTCCTCGTCTATAAATGAAGAAAAGGACCCAGCGGATCATGATCAATCACTCAGCAAAATCCATCCTTTGAGACTAATTGACTGGATAGCACGAGGGACGCAACGGGCGCCATTTCACCGTAGCCACACACTTCCATTGGTCGCCATATCGCCTGAGCAGAAAAGATCCGCACACACCCCTCGTCTCAGAGACAGCAACCAGAATGAATAGAGAAAAACACGATTTCTCCGGACCTGCTCTGTTTTCCGCCAATCAGAAGCTCTCATTTTGGGCGAGAAACCAGAAGAGGTGCTCCGGTCTCACGATGAGTCATCATCTGCGTAGGGATACACAGCGTCTCTTCTGAAATGGTTCCACTCACAGGCTGGTACCGGGGAATATTACCAAAATACGAAAAATACTAACAGGGGACATATACTAGAAAACCGATTGTTAATTCTACTCCTGTTATTCAGCCCTTCTCTTACAGCAGAATTTAATCGAATAAAAATTGAGTTTGGCAACCCCAACATGAAATAGGTAGAAGATTACTATAAATAATCAATTAAATTAGAGCATAAAATGGTAAAGTGACATTTTAAGATGGAAAAATACTCTAGATATACAATATGAAACCGTTGGAGGAACCAGGCTTCCTGATAAAACCTAACATCCTATTTGAATTTTTACTTGCTATCCCACAATAATACCCAAACTTAAAAGGGCAATCCATTGTAAAAGACGATATATCAATAAATATTGTTATGAAATTTTCATTGTAGCTATAGTGATGCAGTTTTTATTAGATAAAAACCATAATTTATTCTTTCCTTGAAGGATCACAAAATTTCTTCGAACAACAGTGAAATCATTATCAAGCTTCAATAAAAATAACTTCAAGCACAGTGATAATTCAGGCATATAAAAATTAAGCAAAGCGTTCAGCTTCTTTTCATTTGAAATTAAACTGAACTAGCTGTCTCACACCCCGGTCTTATATTTATAGGAGCGTGTGGGAACTTTCTTGAAAAATCCAGTCAACCGATCATGTGATAAAAAAATCTCAAAATGTCCTGATTGCTTTAGTTGTTGCCACCTTTTTTTCTAACCTGTATTATCGCTGTTAACAAATAAAATAAAATGGAACTTTAAAATATATACTTCACTATTTACAATTATATACAGAAAATTTGTGTAACAATATGTATCATTTCATTAGCTTTGTGTGATTATTCAAATTTTCATCCCACCCAGGTAAAGTCTTCTGTGTCAGATCAAGTCCTCCTGTCATCTCAGCTGCTTTTGTTGGTAGGCCAAAGGATGCACAAAATTATTTTTGACAGTCCAGAACCTGCCAGCAGACTAGGGTGCATGACTCCTGACGTGTCCACTTTCCTAAAAAAACTGGTAAGTCAAAGTTAAAATTACAAACATTTATCAAGATGGGTACGCAGCCTGGTAAGTCCTTGAATTTCATTTTTTTTCTTCAAGGCCTTGAATAGCCTGGAGAAATGGGATTACATTCAAAAAGGTGTGGAGAGTCCTTGAATTTCCCATTTTTAATTCTAAAATCTCAGAATTGTCTTACCAGAATTCTGACGTCACGCCTTACATCCCGTTCTCCAGCCTGTTCACTTTCCGCAGATCTATCAATCACATTTGAATCAGTTCCCTCCCATTACTTGTTTTCAGTAAATAGTGGTCATTCGTTCTTTGGTTCTTCGCATTTTGAACAACGACGACTTGTCGTTTGTCTAATTCCTTGTTTAGTTCTGGCCACTAACGTCATTCTTTGAATTTGGATCATCCATGATGATCCTACTCTTTGAGGATTATTTCTGACTATACAGCAAATACAGATTATTTGGTACCTGATGTGTTTTTAAGTAGTTGTACATCATGACAATCTTTTGTGCCACATTTCGCTGAATGTCAAAGATTTATTGAGTATGGCTAGAACGTTTTGTGTCACCTCCTATACTCGACAATCCTTATCCCTCCATATTTTCACATCTTCAGGTCCCTTCAAAATTCTCGGAACGGCCTGGAGTTCAATTCTTTGTAGACTGTTGACTGCCTCAATAACTTCTTTACAAATAAGCCTAATAAATTTTTCAAAAAGAAATTTTCCAGTTGCCAGAAAGATGGCAGCAATAAGAAACTGAATGGTGTTTATGCGAGTCAATGAAATTGCTCAAATTTTTGTTCTGCTTTGCTGGTATTAATCATAAATTGCAGTCCTTTTTGGATGATCCAATGCCATATCTCTGTAAGGGTTGGAAAGGGGGAATAGGGATTATTTTTCAAAATTTCATGTAGTGAGCTACATTCCATTTGTTTTGAAGGTCATGTGTGAAATGATCGAAATAAAATTGTAGATTTCATGTTATGATATATATTGTAGATTTCATGTTATGGTCATAGGGGTTGGGGAATAAAGAGAGGTTTTTCTAAATGCCATGTAACCAGTGACCTCTTTATTGTTTCAAAGGTCAAATGTGCAAAATTTCTTCAATATTGAAATAAAACTAGATTTTTGTTTAAAAAATAAACAAGTATTCAAAAAGACACTTCTTTATATACATATATCAATTTATTAGGACTTTAAAACTAGTTATTTTCTATTGAAAACCCTCTGAAATTCTATATTACTAAGTGTTCATAAAAAAAAAATATTACTTGTTGTGCAAGTGCCATTTCATATGTTTCATTGTCACAATAATTCTCACAATAATGGATTTCCATTAAGGGTATTGGCCCATTACTGTGTATTGCAACCACAAATATAATCTACCTCTATATCCCTCACTAATGGACTAAAAGACAAATTACAAAAACTATTTTGAAATCCCATGAATTTCCTTCTTTATTTCAATTGCTTGCAGATGTTTTAAAAACTATTAATTTAAAATTTATTCAGTTTACTGTTCTTGGAAAAATTTATAGAAACTCCTTACTTTTACTGCCCCAAAACATAAACCTGTTTAGAAACAAACTAATCAATGCTGTAAGCATTATATTTGAACACATTATCCTTCAATCATTGCTTCTTTTTCTTGCATTTAGGGTGACATGACCTTACGCTGCAACAACGTCCCTCTACCCACTACCCTTGTCCTCCTCGACCAAATCCTCGTCTACCTCCCCGAGAACAGTCATGAGTACAAACTGGCCACCGCCCTAAAGGAAGCATTGCAGGACTTGAATCAGATACTGACCAATGCCAACTCTTGATGACGAGCACGAATAGAAGCTGATTGAGGAAATAGTGCCGAGTTGTGTGTTGTGATGCTTAACTGACTGCACGGCTCAGATATGTGACAGAATCCTTAGAGGAAGAGTAATTGGATAAGGATTGGTTCTAAAAGCATTTTGATAATTTCTTTAGTTTTAAAATTGTGTTTATATTTTGAAAATCTCTTTCTGATAGCTATTTTTGGGAAATAATTAAAAGTTAGAAAAAGGCATGTTTTTTAGCAAAGTTTTTTGACCACATGAAAGGCACCAAATTGAATATTTCCAAAATGGCTGACACCCACAGCCATTTTGGCGTAACTAAACATCAACATTAGAAATGTGGGCAAAAATACTCGTGTATTCTAGTTAACCCTCTGAGCGTCAAGGGAATGGGCGAAATTATACAGTTGTTTTCCCTGCAATAATTTTTAAATTATATTTCTGATACAAATATATAATTTTTTAAAAATTATTTTTTATTTATTTTGTTTTAAGTAGGTTTTAAACTATCATCCTAATAAAAAGATTTAAAAATTATTTTATTTTACATTTTATTTATAAATTTAAAAAGGTTGTGTATTGCTGGAAAAACTGGGGATCAAATGACGGATATATACGCCCGTGACCCTCAGAAGGTTAATGGCGAAAACGGAAAACTGTATACAACAACATAAAAAAAGTTGTAAAAAAAAGAATCAATCAAAAAAATTGAAGAGGCAAATCAAAACCTACCTTTTTCTTTATAAAAATTTCTTTGCCTGAAATAACAAATTATGAAAAAAGTGTAGAATCATTAACCAATTCAGGAGGTACCCATTTCTACAATGAAACCAAAGAGTTTAGGCAAATTTAATTTAAACTTATTTTTTCTAGAACATTGTAAGGGAACAGGGATTAAGCCGTTTCTGAAATTGAATTGCTGAGGAACTGGCATCACTAATAAGTAAATTTCGAAGTTTAGTTACTTGTGAAGCTTCTCAAGGAATAAATTCAATTATTAATTTAATGTGTATTGTAAATTCATATTTAAATAGAATTTCCTAATCCCAGGAATATCAGCCAAAAAAAAAATTTATTCACATGATTAATATTCACCTTTTTTTTAGATAAATTGTTTGGAATTGCATTGTAATCATTTTAACTTTTCATTTATTTTTATATCTGAATCAAAAAATGTTTAAGAAATCATTAGTTTTGTTTGTGGATTGGATTTGTGCAAATTTTTTTAAATAAGTTGCAATTGCACACACAAAAAAAAAGTTGGCCATACATAAAAGTGATTTATAGTAAAAACTTTGTTTTTATGGGTTAATGAATTTCAAATTATTTGTAATTATGTTTAATAATTACTTGAAATCTTAAGAACTTAGAAATCAAATGCACGAAATGAACTCAAAATCCTAAAAAGAATGGTAAAAAAAAAAGGAAATGTAAATGTCTGTGTCATGCATCAGTTATGAAAATGTAATACCAGTAATATTTGTAAGGATGTGAATTTTTTATTACTATCTGTTTGAATCTTTATTACTTGTTATGTGAAGAAACCTCTAACAATGTTGTGATGTTTTTTTAAACCAAATCAAGCAAATTTATTTATATTGAAAAAAATATTGTGTAATTTATGTAAATTGTATATAGTTTAGAGTTAGAAGGTGTAGGTACATAATGTATACTTCTAGCCTATTTGATAATGTAAGGTTAGTTTTGACTTTTGTAAGAGAAAATGTGTTTGTATTTGTGATAAATGCTGGATGTGAAATAGTTAAATTCAAACTCTATTTGTTAGATGTGCAATCGAGGCTCTCAATCGGAGGTTTATCAAATAATTAATATTATTTAGTTATAAAAAGAACATACAAAGTTACTCTTATGCGTCAATGCATATGTAGGTGTTGGACATTTATCTCGTATATTTTAAATTGAATAATTTGTGAGCATTCTTCAAAAGTATTCGTTTAGGACGTTTGTTCTTTTTTATCAGAGTCGATTTTATCCAACTTTTTAAGTATTAGAATTAGATCGAAAAAGCTCAAAATAAAAAAGTATTTAAGGTAGTCATAATGCAGTTAATTATTTAGAAATCGGTTCATAGTAAATCGATTGTCATATCTTTATGACTAAATTGTCTGCAAACTTTGTATCATTTTCAGTTGCATTTTCTTATTTAATGCAGAAGTAAAGTGAAAACTATTTAAGTTAGCTAATATAATGAAGTAAATTTTTTATTTTCACTTCAATTTGTGTTTGAATTAAGTTATAACGCAAAGAATTTATGAACTTCCTGCATTTCAAACAGAATATGGTGGTATTGCCTACGAATTTTTAGTTCTTATACTTAAATCATCTACTATTTCCAAATAGTTTTATGATCATGTCCCCCCCCCCCCCCCCCCTAATTTGAAACATCATTTTTTTTAAACTTTTGGTTAGTTTCCTAGTATTCAATCTCGTAAATGTTTTTAGTGCATATGGATCACTTTGAACTTAACTTTTAAATTTCCAATTTTGATGTGGATTCTGCGTCAATTCGATAAATGCCAACAAATGGATGCAGCATCAATTTTCAGTTTTAATAGAAAGTTAAATATCAAGGGTTGCTGTAACTTGGCTCCGGTTTTATGTAAGCAAAACTTGGCATGAAATCTGCCCACGAGTTGGAAATCTTATCGTTTTTAATACATCATTGATTTTATTAAAAAAAAAGGGGGGTGGGGGGAACGGTTAAAAAAATGATTTCCTTCTTGGAATGAAATGTATAATAACGGACTGGAACACGTCTGAATGTCCCCTGTGATTTTCATCCGATTTAAAAAAATATATAGCTTATGTCATTTTTATGTTTTCATCTTTTATTTTTGGTTTGTATAATTTAATAAATATTTGGAGGCTTTTTCAATTTTAATTGAAAAAATAGTTACTTTGTAATAGAAGAATATTCAACTTGGTACCGATAAACACTCATTTAAGAGAATGACACATTTTAGTAGTTGGCTGATGATACTAAGTATGCTAGTATGTTTTCCCTAAGTAATATGAACTATTACAAAATTAAGGATTTTAGTTTCATCTTGAAATACCATTTAAACTTAACAGTATTTTGTAATGTAATGCAGTTGCCTCTTTTGGTTGTTTGTAATTCATTTCTTTATCATAGCTGTAAAAAACTAGATTAATTTAGATTATTTTGCTCAAGGATTATTTATTTTGCAAAATTCAATAATTTCACTTACAAAGCCAATTAATTTTGTACTGTACAATTTAAAGAAAATTTAGATAAACATTTAATTAAAAAAATTCTCACAATAATTTGTTTCTGATAAATTGATGTAATATTTCAACAATACATAATCATACCAAACCTAAAAGGTTATTCTTTATTCACACTTAATACTGTAGTGAATTTTATTAAAAATATTTTGCAATATTTTGTCTTTCTTAAATTATCACTAATTCAACTTCCACAACACCCATTTGTTGCTATGTCCTTTATTTGTATAACAGAAGATCTTATTCAAAAATTAAAAATATTTTTATTAAAAAGAAAAATGAATTGCATCTTTGGGATCAATATATTGTGCGCCATATTGTTTTAATATCAATTCGTAAAAACACTCGCATTTCCAGAGGGCTTTTTTATACTCAGGCACATATTCAGAACACAACATTTTGGGTGATTCCAGTTTATTTCCAATTGAGCATCAAAACTTTAATTTATAACCAGAATTTTAGGAAGTAGACAAATATATAAAGAAGATAATATTCTAAAATGTGATTGTCATTAAATCATTACACGAATTACAGACGTCTGTTTCTTCTACAGTCTGATAAAAGTTTATTTGTTGATCTATAGAAAGTAACTTCCAATGCACGGAGAACTCTGAAGTTCTGTACATATGTTGTTTTTGACTTCTAACTTCGATTATCACAGCTAGTGTTAAGATTTTAATGAGTTTTTTAATAATTTTTTGTAAAGTTTTAACATTGAGGTAATTGGTCGATTTTGTCCTTGCCCAATGAAGCATATGGAGTCGGTGATTTTGAACTCAAAGCGGCCAGTCTGCCGTGCATTGGATTGTGGATATTTCTGTTGTGTGTAAAAGGAAAACCCAACCATTTTTGTCCATGATCAGAGCCATTTTGCAACCAGTTTGAACTGTTTCCAACAAAACACACTACTTCTTAGGTGAGTTATTAATTTTTTTTTGTTTATCACGATTTTACATGTGTTGGTTGATGGTTGGCATCCATTTTGTTTGGTTGTTTCTAACTGAACAAATTTCTTTGGTTGGTCTAAATTCATTTTGCTAAATCCTCCTACAATTTACCACCAATTTGCCCGGATTTTTTCGAAAGTTATAATAAAACCATTTTTGTTTTGAATATTTACGATACTAATATAATATTTAACAATATTGTATGTTTTTTTTAATTTTTTATTTATGGTGTGCGTCGATGTACAAACGTGGAAAACATATTTTTTCATTGAATGAATATTATAATGGAAAGGGATTTTTTTAATTTTTTTTTTTTATTGTTTATCGGATGGGGAGAGAGAGAGTCGTATTAACGGCGAAAACTTTTTTTTTTTTGCGTGTGTTTTTTCCGCAATGGAGAATTTGTATTAACTGGTAGATTTTGTTTGTTCCTCGAAAGGGCCCAAAGAACCTTCTAACTATTGAAGGCAGCCAATGCTTGCGCACAATCAAATTAAAATTTTAGCAAACTTTACCTGGATTTATATAGCATTAAATATTTTACCGAGGGAAGTGAATCTTATTCGCTAGGATCTTTTGAAACGAACTTAGAGCTCGCTAGGATCTATACACTATATATACTAGGATCTTTTACAACGGAAATGTTTCTACAGATCGTCAAGTTAAAGGAATTTTGTTTTGTTATGGAGATATAATTTCAGTCGTCTTCAAGTGGAAAATGACCTTTCTACAGATGCCGTTGTAACAATCGATATAAACAAATTTAATAAAAGATTAAACACTATTTGGATCTTTGGGACTGTGAGTTAACTTGTCAAGAAAATACAGAGTATGTTATCTTCCTGACCCTGTCTTTAGTTAATTTTTTCATGGATAACCACATTTCTCATTCTGCTTTTAGAAATGGATTATATTTAAATTTTCTAATTCATACTTATAAGTACAGAGAGCGGACTAGACATTGAAATGATGCCTTTATTGGAATCGGATGTTGAAGACCAGACACAATATTAACTCATTTTTGGACTGCGTTTCTATTCTATGTACATATCATTACCACCAACGATTGAATGTGCTTTATAATGTGCTTTCTCCACTTTAAACCCGATAACGTATTGTTACACAAATTTTCTATACATAGTGTAAATAGTGACGTATTATTTTAAAATTCTATTGTAATTTATTTTATTTATTAACAGCGATAATACAGGTTAGAAAAAGGTGGCAACACCTAAAGCAATCGGGAAATTTCGAAATGTTCTTTTTTTTCCCGACGAATTCGCTGGATATTTCGAGAAGGTTCTCACGCGCTTGTATAAGTTGGACCGCAGCTAAAATGGACGGACAGTTTTACTTCGGAACTCGATGGAAGGTGAGCGCTTTGAGTGTGCCTGACCTGAATTATCGAAGAGAGAATAAATAATTTGTATCTAGTAAAAACTGTGCCATCATTGCCTCTGCGGAAAATTCCCAACAGTATCTATATAAGCAGGGTTGTAGTACTAAAAGAATTCTTACCGGTACGCAGCCGACCAAACGGTATAGTGGTTAGCGTGCTAGCTTCTAGACCGCGAGGTTGCGGGTTCGAGTCCTGTGGTGGCATGGGTGTAAATGTATGTTGGCTTGTCAAATGACGAAAGTTTCGGCGCATTATAGCCCTCGTGTTGCTGACAGCGCCAGATAATCAGAAAACAACCAACTTACCGGTACGCAAGCTTTCGGTACCTCACAATACATGCATTAAAGATTTATGAGTTTTTGTTAATTAGTTAAAAAATAGTTGCGGTGCGCCGTACTGGTTCCCTTTATCTGATAACAATGTTTTCTCTAAGCAGATTCTTTTACATAATCATAAACTTGCTTGAAATTGATTTTGTGTCCTATGTCGAACTTATGAGTAGGAGTTCGACTTATCATATGCATGCGATTGAATACTACTTGTATTTGATGAAATTGTTCCCCCACTTTCTGCATACATTGCATTTTTATGCGTCAAAAAAGGACTAACTAAACACGAAGAAAATAAACATATTAATTAGTTTCCAAAATTTAGTGCTAATGCATTTATAATGGGAGCTTAATTTTTATATTTACAATAAATTTCATTCATACTTATAAAAGTATTTGTAAAATCAAGTTCAATATTTTGCATAACTTTAGAACAAACCTCATTAATATTAAAAATTTATTGGGGCAATTCTCTAGATGACGCACGGGACATTTTGGCTCTTTTTTTTCTACTCGACCTACTTGTAAACATATAAGAATTATAAAATTAGATGAATCTAATAGTTGTGTTTTTATTTTATGTCATATTACTTAGTGACAAAATTATATGGAAGAATAATTTTTTTAACTAGTTCAAATATGCATTTATATCGTCTGACGCACGGGATAAGTCCGTGTCCCATGCATCAGACGATATAAATGCATATTTGACCTAATTAAAATAATTATTTTTCCATACGACTTTGTCACCAAGTAGATCTATATAAAACAAAAGCATTATTTCTAAATTCATAATAATTTTAGATTTCTAATTTGTTTATTAGTCGAAAAAAAAGAGCTAAAATGTCTCTTGCTTACAGTAGAGAATTGTCCATTTGAGAGTTGAGAGGACCCCCTTTTTAATAACGTATGAATTTCATTCGAAAGTATGTTTTTATAAAATAAAATTAAAAATGACTAGGATTGCTTTTAAGATTTTTAATTGTAAAAAAACAAAAAAAAAAAAAAAAGCATTGAGATCACCCACTGAATAGTAGAATACGTGCTAGTAGGTATTAAATCTTCATTTTAATGCTGTTGAAGTGATCATAACAGCATGAATCAAGAATTTTCCTTTTTTAACCCTGACCTCTCTGCACGCGCGAAAACTTTTTCCAATACAAAAGTAACTCTTCAACGACATACAATATCCAGAATCCAATTTCTGAAATGGAATTCCGGCCCAAAGAGTTCAATTCAAATTCCAATATCACCTCCTCAACGCCATTCAATATCCGGATTCCGACTTCTCTTTATTATAGAATCGAATTAATTCGAAACCCAGTCAGTTTACGAAACACGCTCGTAAACAACTCGCTGTTGGGAATGTTGATACTCCCGACCACGAGGGTTTGTGTTCGGTTTTCCCCTTAAATACCTATTTCGTCACGAACTGTTTCGTCATTGGCATTGGCGGGGGGAAAAAAGCATTCTTCCACTTAATCTACTGTCCCGTCTTCGTCATTCACCATTCAAGATGTCAGTGTTCGCCGTCGTCTTGTTCGCCGTCGTGTGCTGCGTTTCAGGACAGAACGCTGGTTACTTGACGCCGCCGAGAAGCGGACCCAAAAGAGCGAGTTGCACTTTCACATCCGGGCCAGTGACTGGCGTCATTTATCTGTTTCAAGATGTAAGTATTTTTTTTTTTTAAAACAATCATTCATGTGTGTTCTTTACCCTACTAAATTATTATAAAAAAATTAAAAACAAAAATGGTACAATTCCCAGGAAAAAAGTGTCTAATGGGATTTAAATTAACCATTTGTTACGAAAATTTATACTTAACTATAAATTAATTATATAATTTTTGACAAATCAATGTTGTGGACAAAAACTGTGCCCGCTTTGCACCCCCCCCCCCCTCCCCACTTGAATAAAATTGTTTGTTCTTGCCTTGACGCCATCTGGGAGGTACAGTTGCAGCCCTTTAGATTTTAAAAATTGAAAACTAGGTGAAAAAAAGTGGCATTAATCACTGGAAATAGAAATAGATGTATGATACAGGTTTTTAAATAGTCTATAGATAAGAAATGCCGATTCATAACTACTAATTAAAATTTCATTAATGCCAATTGAAAATCAAGCTTAAAACAAAAAATTATCCTCCTTGAACCCTCTTGGGTGCTATCTACATCCCAATGAAAATAATTCTGCCAGCACCATATGTGTTCTAGTAATAATCCAGTCGTTACCCATGGGGGTACATATTGTTACGAATCTCTGTATATTTGTCAATATTTTGTAGTATTAATTATGTAAAAAGGGAAATTTATGTACATTTCGCATAAGGCAGTGCAAGAGTTGACTTTACTTCGCTTTCCTGCAATGCGTCTCATAATGCTTGAAAACGAGTTCTACAGGGATCATGATGGAAAACGAGTTTTACAAGGTTCAGGTTATTTAACATTATGGTTAATGGATCTCGCCAAGTTGGTGACCATAATTTGGCGACATTTTCAGTCCCCATGTACATGTATAGGGCTTTTCGACTACGATCTGGAAAATCCTCCAAATTTCTATCTCTAGAAGATTCACGAAGGATTAATTTTCCTATATAATTGCGGCCGTGAGTTGAGTTAGGGAGTTATCTAGTTAGTTGTCTCTCAACGAGCATTCAGAGAGTTCCGAAAGTGAACTGTATTGCATTGTCTTTTGCGTCGATCTTAGCAGTTGTATATCTAGTTTTTAACTGCTGTTTGAGCTCCATTGTTGTTTGAAGAGCTGTATTGAATCGATTTGAACGGGAAGTTCTGAAGTTGTAAAAGAATCTGCGAAGAGTTACATCGAAATAAATTTCTTCAAGTTTTTATCTGCTTTGGCTTCAAGTCTTTCGAACCCATCCACGCAACAATATGTTGCAGATAAAAATAAAAATGTGCCAATTCCAATTAAAAAAATCAAGGTTAAAACAAAAAAATTAACCGACCTTGGAACCTTTTGGGTCCTATCTAAACCCCAATGAAAATAATTCGGCCGGCACATGTGTTCTTGTAATAATCCAGTGCCCATTTGAACATCGTAAGTCAATTTTTTCGGGAGTTTTGTTGACCACAGATACACAGACAGATCAGTTTTTTAAGATCGGGGTGATCCAAAACGTAGAGAAATGCAAAAAAAAAAAAAAAAAAAAAAAAATTAAAAAAAAAATCGAAATTTTCTTTTTGACCGAATGTTATAATTACCCTTTGTAAACATATGTGTAAGTGAAAGTAATAAAGTTAAGGAAAGCGGTAAAATTCGGAGTAAAAACCATAATATTGGTTTGAAATTGCTCGATAGAATATAGAAAATGAATCCATATCCATCAGCAGGAATCCAATTATCATTTTTGATAAAACAATATTTCAAACAAAAAACTTTAGTGGCCTTTGCACTCCCTTGTATTCGATCTGCAAATAATCCTGCTGGCGGCCATGGTCTTTATGTATTTCACATTGTACAAAAATGAAGTCTACTATTAGCTAAGAATATTTTTTTAGGAAGAATTCGGTCTTACAGTGACCCAATCCCATAAAATTAAGCCACAAAATCTTCATATCTTTTTCACTGTGATAAAAAATAAATTGTGTTGATAATTCTGAGTATAGTAAAATCCAAAATTTTTTTGTTTTTAAAATATTTTTCTAAATTTCCTTTTGGTTATGGAATTTTTTTAAAAGTAATTTAGTTTTCCAATCTTGGTGAGTTATTTAATAATAATAATTAAAAAAAAAATTGAATAAAGCATTTTTGAACTAATAAAAAATTAAATTCGTCAAAATTAAAAAAAAAAAATATTCAAAAGGTGCTATTTTACTTTGCAATGGTTTTTGTACTTTCACTATTCAATTTACCCCATCTACCCCAAAATATTAGAAAAGTTATTTTCCTATTGAATTTTAAAAATTCTGATTTGTTTATCCCTTTAACTTGTATGCTGCTGCTAAGTGAAATTTTAATTTATTTTGAGCACGAATACGAAACAAAATACAGCATAATAAGTATACAAAACAATTAAAGCTTTAATTAAATATGCTTGGAAAATGGGATGAACTTGAACAAAATAAATATGTTTTCTATTCTTCTAACTCGTGTATTTTCGTAAGTTATCATATTAATTATTCTGCAACAATTTGCCACAGTTTTTTTTTTTTTTAATTTAATTTTTTAAATTAAGGAAAGTTGTTACACTTTCTGAACAAATTTAACATTTTTTAAAGAAAAAATTCCATTAAAAATATATTTCACTTATGGATCCTTAAAAGCTTGTGTTTAAAGGACTTTTTTGAACGACGCTTTTAAAATATTTATTAAGAATACGCGCACATTTTCTTTATATTGTTTATTGAATGTAGAGAAAAACTCGGTAATTTACGATTATACTAATCTGCCCGGGAAAATAATGGTAAAAACTGTTCTTAAATCGACTTCGAATGAAATGCATTAAGTAATTGTGGCTTATGAAAATATTAAATCAGTAACTATTGGTATCTTTAAGATCAAATGAGAGGAAGAGTTTAAACAATATGTGAGTGTTCAGATTATAAAAAATTAAATTTCTTGTTCTATCTCTGACGCTGAGAACAAATCCTTCCTAAACTTCATAGCAGAATTAAAAAAATAAAAAGCTTTTACAAGGTGAGAAAAAAACTGAAGATTTTTTCAAAACAAAATATTTTATTTGTAAACACACTTTTATGAATAGAGATAGTATTGTGTATATCATAGATTAGTTGTCAACAGTTGTTTCGCCTGGCTGCCCTTTGCATCTGCACGTGTTTCTTTTCGCAACTTTATTATAATCTTTTGGAATATGTGTGTACTATGGAGGTTATGCGTGATAACTTCACACTTCACAGTCGGTTCATTAGAGCGCATCTAAATGAAACATGCGTTGGGATTGGTTAATAGAATTTGGAAATTTATATTCGTTTTAAAAGATATATTGTGATTGGTCATAAGTACGTTACAAGTGTTGCCATTCGATGCGACCTTTATTCTAATAACGCTGTGCATAAGGTCCATTTGGGTATTCCGTGTTGTTTTATCAAATAAAAAGACTGAGGTGAAAATGTCTTTTTTTCCCCCTTACCTACATTACCTACGTACTAGAAAATAATCTGAAACTAGTGAAGCAAAACCTGACATTTTCCAAACACAATTTTGTTCAGAGTTTAAAATGCTTATTTGTTGTAATAATTTTTGATATAATGTTTGTAATGGACCTTATTTAAGGCGTTATTTTGTATGCAGTTCCATCGTGTGGCACAATCTCTCTTTTTTTAAATAATTTTCCAATACTCTTGAAATTTCTCAATCCTCCCTCTATTACCGAGATTTGCGCCGATACATTCGGCGCCATTGCTGAAATTTACCTTGTAGGATGGTCATTTTGGCCGAAGATTTTCTCTGATGTAATAATATTCCATTTTTTGCAGTACTTTGAAAGTAGTTTAAAGAATTATCAAAATGGGATTCACCTGTTTATTATATAATATATTTGTTGAAATTCGTAATTTTTTTTCCCGAAATGTTGTTTGATATGTGCAATTTTTTGACTGTTTCCGTCACTTTCGCTTAATTTTTTTCCCCTTACAGCTAGCTGTACTATAATGAATTGTCATTGTCACTAAATACTCTAGGAATTAACCTTTCAAGGTGGATACAACTATCCACTGTTACTTTTTTAATTGAAATTTTGATTTTACGGAAAACGTAAAAGTTTTTACTTACTCAAAGGTTGGCAGTCAAGGTTTTAGTCAGTAATGGATAAAACGTATGAAATAGAAAACATCTGTCTTTGTAAAGGTAAAAAAAAAAAGACAGGAAATCAGTTATTGTACGTAAGTGCCACATCCTAATTGTACGTAAGTAAAAATCCTAATTCCTGCAACGTTCAATAATCGAGAATGTCTTGGTCGCAAGTTTTGCAAGATCCGTCCATTTCAATACAAGTTTAATATTAAAGAACGAATTTTCGTATTCGCAAATATCACTTTTTGAACAGTATAGTAGTTTCATAGAAATGTCCTTCTTAACACGTGATGTTCAACTTTAAAAAAAAAAATTAAAGCTTTTAATTGGACTTTTGGTACTCTTCAAACTTTTTACTTTATTTAAGCCTTTAAAATTATAATTTTTACATATTTGGAAGGTATTACTAAGTAAAAACTAAATTTTATTTAAAAAAAATTAACTTATTGCTCTAAATTTTCAAAATTTTAATTTTTTTTTTTTTTTTAAATTTAGCAAATTTTAAATTCTATCATCTTTTTTATTTTTCAATATTTTTTCCTGCTTTTTTTTTTAAATGTTTCTAGTAATGTACTTTTAGGCATCGGAATCAGAATAAGTAAGATTAGTTTTCGAGAAAAACGATTGTACCTATAGGTAAAAAAAACGAGTATTTTTCAACATTTCAATTTGTAAACAAAAAGTTTTTATTTTATTCAAAAATCCATGCCTATTTTTGTCATATACATATAAAGAATGACAAACAAAAAAAATTCCCATCATTTCATTTATATTAGCTGAAGTATTAGCATCTCGAGTAGGGTGGGAATTTCAAAAATCACGAACTGTGAAAAATGTATTCGAAACATCAAAGGAGCTATTGTAGCAATGCTAAATTCTCCATAAAAACATAGTTTTTCTGCAACAACAGTTATCAGATTATCTCAAAAACTTGACAGAATAAGGAGACGGTTTCAAAGATAATAAACACGCATAAAAAAAAAAAATGTATATTTTTATTTTTATTTTTGAAAACAAGAAGTACCAAGTCCGCTTAAAATAAATAACTACTAGAGGGCTACGCTCTATGCTCGCTAGAGCTCGCCAAGCGCAAAACACTAGGACTTCGCCATCTTATTAGGTTTGCCCAAAATCATTTAATGATTAATTACATTCCCTTCAACAATGTACCGAAACAATTGTTTATCATAAAAATGCGAAGGAAAAAAGATTATTACTCCATTAGTGTTGTACCAGTTGTTGCTAAGCTTAAATGTTTACACGTTTAATAGGAAGTCCTAGTATGGATCATTCCCTATACTCGCTATGTTACAATCTTCTAGCCCAGTGCATTTAGAAACTATTTGCTATTAACAGGGTTTTCGCGCATATGGAAAGTCAGGAAATGTCATGGAAAGATAGGAATTTGGTTATTGGATAAATTTTGTCATGGAAAGTCAAGATTTTAAGCACAAAAAAAAATTCCATAAGTCATGGAAATATAGTGAATTTCATGGATTTCTAAACATTTTAAGTAAAATCACGTATCTGTGACGTCATAAACGCCATGATCGCTATTAAGTTAATCGAAAATTCATCTGTTTTTATTTACGTTTTGACGGAAACAATGGACACAGTTAAAAACTGCAGCCAATGAAAACATTTCTGAACTCCAAATTTGTGACATCACTCGAGTAAGATCTCATAGATGAAAAAAAAAAATTCATAATATGAGAACTGAAATGAACAGTTTTGATAAGCTTGTGTTTACATTTTGATTATTTCTACTCCCCCCCCCCCCCCCCCCCCCGACTTCTGATTTGCATTGTTGATATCAAAACGTTTGATTTTTGATAATATAATTTATTATTATTGACGTATTCTATCTTCAAATATTTTTATTATTAAAGAATGATTAGCTTTTTAACACTGAAATATCAAAGAATGGAAAATTATTTTTACTTTTTCTTCTGATTTGGAAGTTACTGAAACAAGGATTTTTTACTTAATTTAAAATAAAACTTTATAAAAATAAATTTATGGTACATAGATTTGCTTACTATGTTCGTGTTAGTAAAATTCATATAGGTCATTATTATTATTATTATAGGTTTTTTTTTTTTTTTTTTTTTTTTTTTTTGTGATTCGATTTTTTCAGTCATGGAAAATTATTTGCTTCAGTATGAAAAGTCATGGATTTGGAACATTTTATTTTGGCAGAAACCCTATAAATAGAAACTTTAAAGATTCTGCAGAAAAACTTTATTAATATACTTTAACAATATTACATTAATAAACTTTAACAATATTACATTAATAAACTTTAACAATATTACATTAATAAACTTTAACAATACATAAACTGGTTCAGTACCCCCCCAAAAAAAATCAGAACGATGGCTATATCTTCGGTTCTAATTATCGTAGAATCTTACGGTTTGCACCCAAATGTTTTGATTACGATTTTCTATATATCTGATACAATTTTGTTTTCTTAAGGGACCGTTTACTAAGTAAAAGTAACGCTATCTTCGAAAATTTCAATACGAACCCCTATTTTTTATCATTTCATTCGATTTAGAATACATCATTTACCCTCGAATACGAAATTTCAATGCAATATGTTGAAAAACACGTCACTTATGAGCGAAAATGTTTCGACCATTTTTTGACCGATCTTCAGGGAGAATTTCCATAAAACGAAAGGTATTTTTAAGATTCTACTTCACAGCGGGAGAAATCGAACGGTCAGTGTGGCGTTTCACGACTTTAAAAAATACAAATATTAGTCTAAAACTGCATAGAAACTACTTGGATTTATAGTATCATGTTTAAGTTTAATACAAAAAGAGCAAGTAAATGCAAAAGTAACATAATTTATTTACAACGTTAAAGATGTGCATTCTTCACACGAAATAAATAAAATATCGAAAACTGTAATTGCAGAAGTATAACCTATACTACTGATAATTAGAAAATTAATAAATATAAAATGTAGGCATTAGTAAACAGTATTCAGCAAAGCGCGATTATTTTACAGAAACATTTCACTGTTAGCACAAATGTAACTTGATCGTAGAAATTATTTATAAAATAAAAAAATCACATGATCGAGTAAAATTTTTAAAGGATAATTTATTGAAATAGCTTAAGAAATGTTGTTTTAAATAAATGTAATTTAAGAAAGTAGTTTAAAAAAAAAAAAAAAAAAAAGAACACTGTTGAAAACACACTACACAAAACATATGTTCCACGATTCCAAACACGTTAGACAGATTAAAAATGTATATATAAAAAATAAAACTGCTTTGTTTGTATAAAATAATATTTCTTTTTGTAATTTCAAGAAATTCTATTCCTATTCACCCCATTTTACGATAATTGAACGTTGTGCGATTTTCCACACCTCTAGTTTACCTTGAATTAATCTTAGATAGTTTTCCAAAAGTCGTCTACTAAACGGTCCCTTAAAGTGAGCGTTTTTTTACATTTTCGCTAAAAAATCGAGAACTAATAGTCAAAATGGAAAGAATAAAATTGTGTGGGGGTTTTAGACCATGGTAAATTTAATGAAAGCAAAAAAAATATATGTTTCTATTCAAAAAAAATTTTTTAATTGTTTTATTAATTAATAATTAATTAGTAAAAAAGAAATTGACGCAAAAGTTGATTGCTATTTATGTTTGGCAATTTACAAACTATCTTTTGAAAAAAAAAATTACTGAAATATATTAATTACTTAAGTATTTATGACCAAAGACCAAAAAACCAATTTTTTTATTTAACATTAATTTATCATTTTCTTTTTATCATTTGAATTACAAACCATTCATTAGAAAATTATGAATTTTTGTATATCGACATTTTTTTGGATGCTGAATCCAAATATGGGATAATATTATGAGGTTGCTATTGAACTTTTTAAAGTTTGGTTCTGTTTTAATATGTAGATGATCCCTCATGACAAAAAAAACTACATGCAATTATTAAAAACCTTCCACGATTTATAACGGTACCTTTTGTCTGTTATTTCAACAATTAGAGCCCAAGATATAGCCATCGTTCTGATTTTTTTTTTTTTGGGTACTGTACCTATTAATCTCTTGACTATTAAGAATTTTGTCATGGTTTTGTCATACATTACTGCATAAAAAAAAAAAAATCAGAAAAATAATTCTAAAAAAAAAATATTTAGAATTTTGAGTTCCAGACGTCCTTAAAATCCAAATAAAAGAAAGAGGATTGTCGCAGAAACTGCATTTCAATGAATCGACGGAATATAAACGAATGTAAAACCAAAGGACAATAAATATCCCAATAACAAGAACAGTTATTTTAAAAAACAAAACTTGAAACCATTCGATTTTAAATAAATGAGTTAATTATAAAAAAAAAAAAAAAAAAAAAAAAAAAAAAACGTTGTTCTCAAAAATACGACAAATGCAAGCAACACACTGTTACCTCTCAGATTATTCAAAATCCTTGCCCTAATAAATTGAACTAATTAAAAAGATATTTTGTTTGTAGTTTTTGAATATCTTGGAAAATATACCGTTCAATTTCTTTAAAATGACCCCTTAATCATAACAATTGGTTGAGTTGTTTAAGAAGTCACTACCCACTAAAAAACTCCTTGCATTTTAATATATAACAATTTGAAATTATTTAATTTCGTAATTCGCTGAATAGACCACGTAAATGCTTTACTCAATTCATGCTATATAGACATTAGCTCGAATTCATCAATTGCCCCATTTAGGTACCTAACGGGAATACGTTGTCTGTTTAATTCTACAATGCTATCTTTTTGTGGTGTAACGGTTCTGCATTGTCGATTTTAGTTGCCGACTCAAAGTTTGTGAAAGATTACCTTTCATGGTAGTAGTAGTTGGCGTAGCATTACACCATTGGAGATTTCATGTTCCCCGTGAAACAGTAGTAGATATTAGTAAACTAATTAAGCGCTATATTTTGCTATTTTGCAAGTTTTGTATTTGTAATTCTAACCTATTTAAGAAGTATTTGCAAAGGACGAAATCTTAACGAGAATTATTGCTTTACGTAACTTAAATGTTTTTGTTTTTTTAATTATATATTCAAAAATTGTTCTTACTGATCCGGATACCTAATAGTATTGTTATGAATTTTTTTAGAGGAAATGACGGCCCAGCTTTTACAAAATAAAAGCTGCAATTTATTCTTCGTTCGGAGGCTCACGCAACTTCTTTAAACAACAGTGAACTCGTTATCAAGCTTTAACAACAACTTCAATTGCATATAACTTTACATACGCAGCGATAATTCAGACACTGCAAAAGTAAACAAGCGCTTAAGATCTTTTCAAAACAACGGCCAAAATCCAGCTAATTATTTTCGCTAATCGTCAACGTTTTTACACTAGACGGTAGCCGACGAAGTTTCCCAAAAAAAAAAAATCCGTTTCAAATGATTTTTTGCAAACAGAACACTCAGAACAGTCGCGAAACCTCCCCTACACCGCTTGCCGCCAACCCTTTCCTCTAGGCTGTGTTATCACTGTCGAAAAAACAAACCTTATTATAATAATAATAATAATAAATAGAACTTCCAGATGAAAACCATACGACCCAAAAAGAAACACCATTCACAACTATTTAAAGGCAAATTGCTTAACACCTATATGCAATATAGGGTAATAAAAGTATTGCATTTGTTTAAATAAAATCGATTTTTTTTCTTTAGATTTCTACATTTCGAAGTTTTCGACAGAATGTATTTTTGCCTTTACATTCCATTCCGGATTTTTTAAGTGTGAGTGAATGGTGTTGATTTACGTTGGCTTTGAATAATGTTAAAACGCAAGTTGAACACACTTAGTTTAACTCAAAATGTTATATTGATAAATGAAACTGAGCAAAATCTGCGATGTAAGAAGAAAGAGACGTTGTTTAATTAAAGTGCAGAACTCCTCCGAATACTCTTTCAACGATTTTGCATAACAAAGACGATTTTGAGAACACATGCATCGAAACTCGATCCATCCACCAAATGAATAAAGGTAACTGCCTTTCTTGGTGTCGAAGCTGCTTTTTTTAAAATGGTTTTGAGACATATCCAAAACCATAATTCCGAAATCCTTCTTAGTGGGGCCGACCAAACGGTATAAGTGGTTAGCGTGCTAGCTTCTGGACCGCGAGGTTGCGGGTTCGAGTCCCGTGTTGGCATGGGTGTTTGTAAATGTATGTTGGCTTGTATAATGACGAATGTTTCGGCGCATTATAGCCCTCGTGTTGCTGACGGCGCCAGATAATCTGAAAACAACCAACCTTCTCAGTGGGATGATGTTAACAATCAAAGTTTTTTTTATATAAAACTCCGAGGAAAACCACGAAAATGTGGATTCATTTAAAGATAAAACATAATGTAATAAAAACTAAGATCATATATTAGTATTCAGGGCCTGATTTAGAATTTTTTTTACTGTAGGCCCAACATTCAGAGAGGGGCCCCAATAGCAAATATTTATTTCTTTACGTCACAATATTACCAGATCAAGCTAAATTCGTTAAGACTAACTTTTTACAATTAAAACTCATAGTTTACTTTCACACGATTTTTTTTGTTATAATTAGTATGATCTTGATTTGCTCAAAACTTTTGAATTAATCAAGACCCCCCCCTGAACACTAATTTTAAAGTACACTTTCCTGTATTTTAAACTTACATTTTACCACAGGGTCCACAAATTATATAATAATAAAGATTACTTAATTTCATTACAATAATTGTAAATAATACAAAGTAACCTTTCCACTGTTTCCACGATCTCACCAAAAAGGAGGGCCTAAAAAGTCCACGGAAGAGCCTGCAAATCAACCAATCACAAAGACGTTTTCATTTCATAATATAAGAAGTTGTATATGGTTGGTTGGTTGGTTGGTGAACATCTCTTTACAAGAGGCGAGAGAAGGGGAACAGCGGCGTAAAGCCCTTGATGTTACATATGAAGAAGTTGTATATGATTGGCTGAACCGGAAAGATTTGCTATAACTTAAATCTCTGTGACTATAAAAAATATGGAATTTGAGGATGTGTAACTAAAAAATTTATATTATTTTTGTTCAGTACTTCCCATAAAAAGACCATTATATTTAAAATTTAAAAAAAAAATTCAAAATTTGGGGGCCCCTAGGCCCGGGTCTAGGGGGCCTAATAGTAAATCAGGCCCTGTTAGTATTAAGCTATTGCGTTTGGGTTTAGCATTCATTTTATGCTCATTTCTAATTTTTATTCAAGAATAAATTCAAACCTGATTAAGTGATGAATGGCTTAATTTTCTGTGTTATGGTTTTTCATAAAATTACTCTTCATTTTGTACGAAGTATGAAGTTCCAATGCTCTCGCAAAATTTTCCCTAAGCGTAACCACTGTCTTAGTTTCAATTATGATGTAAAATGAGCAGATTGCATTAATCAAAAACTCACTACAGTTAAATTCGAAAAAAATAAGTTATACACATTGAAAATGTCAATGACTATATAAGACAGAAAGGAGAATTCCAAATGGAACTGATTTAACCTCATTGGCTGCAAAATTCTGAATCCGCCTCTGCACTAGGCTAGCCTAGGTGCAAGTTATGATTATTACGCAGTTCAAATTACATGCTTTCCAAAAATATGAATTTACTGTGAATAAAAATAAGCAAACTTCCTTTAAAAATACATAAGATGAATGTATACTAGTACATTGCACCACTGTACCCGTGATTCGAATTTTTCAAAAATAAACTATTATTTTACCAACATTCAATATTTTGCCAAACACTTCATGATCATGTTTTATATTTTGTATGTTATATTTGCAAGTAGTAACTCAGCTATAGTAAAAGTCGTGTTTCATATAGAATGACTCCTATACAATCATTTAAATATATATTCATCCCTCTGTTAATTTTTCATGTACATTGTAAAAATATTATGCTAAGTATTCAGCGTTGCCATTAAAAGCTATTGAGAAAAGTCTAACATTTTGTTAAAATCACTGCAACAATTAAATATAACTTCTTTTTTTTTTGTAATAGATCTACTTCATTTGAAACTAGGGGTGTGGACTATCGCACAACTTTCAATTACGCTGTAAATTGGTCATTGCATTAAAATTTGATATTGCCGTTATTTACCGTTTTCATATTTTCACTCATTTAAATAAAAATGCCTAATTTGACGATATTTTTTGGCAATAGTTTTTACATGGGGAAAAAACACCGCCAAAAGGGCGATGTTATTCGATAAACCTTACATTGTTCTTTCTTGTGCATGAAACAGAAATTTTTTTTTATCGTTGATGGGCGATGCTCAAGGGCAGAGAGTTGTGTGTTAAAGCCACTCATTTTTCAACTTTGTACGCATTTCTACGGGAATTTCGGAGGTGGGGATGATTAGAACATCTTAAGAGGCATTAGCAAAGAGATTTTAATTAAAATTGTTACAGCCGTTTTTTAGTAATTGTAGAAAACGGGATTTTTTTTCATGATTTCAACCTTATGCGCATGTGCGATTTTGACGAAAACCGTAATGGTAAGCTCCATGGTCACCACTAACCCGCACACCAAATTTGAACATCGTAGGTCAATTGTTTCGGAAGTTATGCTGACCAATTACACACAGACAGAAATTTTTTCTGGACCACATTTTTGAAATCAGGATGCTCCAAAACGTGGAGAAATATAAAAAAAAAAAATCGTTTTTTTTTTTTTTTTTTTTTTTTTTTTTTTTTTTTTTACAGAATGTTACACTTGTCACCTTACCAAAAGCAATCATGAAAAGTAGAAAATATCCCCAAAAAACTTCGTTTCTGATAAAACTGAAAATCATGAAACATGTAAGAAATAGATATTTTTTTCCATGCAACGATACAGTATCGACATTTTTTTTATCGATTTTTCCGACCTCTATAGCACGAGCCCGTTCTGCTCTGCTAGTGGACATACTACACGTACAAAGCTGGAGCGTTCTTGGCGGATTATTTTACCCGCTCTGCTCACAGTGGACGCTCAGCTTTTAGAAGCCGTTTTATTATCAAGAAACTGGTCAAGATAACCCAAAATCGATATCTTGAACAGCTTCTTTAAATCTTTGAGTAAAAACTACTTTTAAAATTGGGTTTCTTTAAAAATAATAATTGTTCGTATGAATAATTCTTCATATAATTCAAAATTTCAGCAATAATCGACCCACTTTAAGTTTATTCTTCATAAGAAACGGGATTTTAACAAAATTTGATTTGTTTTTTTACTCAGTGCTGACAATTTTATTCCAAGCCAAAAGGAGTGTCGGTGAAGAGAAAGTGTGTGGACTCTTGGGTAAAAAACTGCACCGATACGACTTTTTAGTTCACTAAAAGTTCAAAAATATCAGAGGGAAAGAACCTTTCTATTCACCGTCAATGCAAATAATTAAGAGTAAGGTTCAATCGAATGGCAACAGCTTGTTACACCTTTGAAAACGTAAGCTTTTTTTAATTTACTTATTTTCAAAACACTGCGGGGGAGACAATGAACTTATTTTGAGGTACGTATTTTTTTTTAAAAAAACCGTGTGTTTGAACTTTGAAAATTGTCTTAAACATTTAATTGTCGAAATTTGAGACTCACATTTCACAAATTTTATATTTACACTTGCTTAGAATGTGAAACTCATTACATAATACTCCAAATGCGAAAATTGCATGGTCCCCGCAGATAGCAATTGACCTGCGATGTCACAAGCATAATCCACGAAATGTTTCGTTTTATCCATATCCTATTGTAGAGAAATGTTCCCTTCACGATATTTAAATGTTGCTAATTAAAGAGAATTAAACGTTCTGTGATTTATTTTTGGGACTGTTGCATCCAGTTTTCTGTTCGAGTACTAAAAGCAACATGTATTCGACCTCGACGTCTTTCCAACTTCGACCTTAAATTTATTCACTTATTACGACCTCGAAACAAAGCTGCCACTTTTCATGGTCGTCCCGATAGACATACAGACAGTAAACACCCTTCACTGTGGAAAGTGATGAGGAAAACCAGTTTATAATTGATACCAGCGGAAGAAAAGACAAAACTGACACTGGGTTTGTGGAACATGGAAAAGTCCCACCTGAACAAAGAAAGCGCTGGATTTCACCAACTGCTGCGTGACGGGAACATCAAAATAGAAAGTTTATAACCAAAGCACGTGTTTATTCTCTGGATGTGACAGCAGCTTTATGTTCTGTGCATAGTGAGATAAAGCGTCTTATATAAAAGCGAAGCTGTTTCTGAGGACTTAATTTTCGAAAATGTGAATCTGATGGCGTGTTGTTTCACCCTTTGCTTTTGGAAAGATAAGTCTGTTAAAAAAAGGGTTCATCTTTTAAACAAGCTCTAAGTTCGAACTTTAACAAGAAGATAAAGGCACGATTGAGAAAAAGAGATTCAACCTAGGAGCAGCTTTAATTTTGTTAGAAGTTCAACAAGGATAGAGATACGCCTGAGGAAAAGGGTTCATCCAGAGAACACCCTTAAGTTTGTTCGAAGTTCAATAAGAAGAAGAACGATACCATTTTACACCAAGTGCTATGATAAGTACGATCGTCAATGGTAAAAAGGCATTCCTTTAAAGATAAGGTGTATTTTTTTAATTTGCTAAGAGGCCTAAGATTCAACCAAGAATAGAGCCATTATTTCTATTAAGTGTGGCCAAACGTCTCCTGATAAAGTTCTGCTTTTGAGGATTTCCTTTAAAATATCTACTATTTACTAAATGTGATAAGACGTCTGGAATAAACAGTTCCCCATCACAACCTTCACTCTACCATTATATATCATTACCTATACTCTGCAGTACTTGCGAATAGAAATCTTATAGAGAAATGTGGCCACCAATGTTGATGTTAGTTGTGGTGATGCTGATCTCTCATCCGGAGCGTGGGCTAGGAGCAAAGCCCATCGAAGGTGACCAGACGACGGCAAACAGTCGATCGAGGTCGAGTTCTGGAGAAAGTGGAAGGACATCCCCTGATTGCGTCCAAGGTGAGGGTGCCATCTGCAGGATTCACAACGGGTCAGTGACCGGGGTCATCCGGTTCCGGACTGCCCAGGTAAGTGCATGTTTGTCACCTGTTGATGTCGCAAAGTTGCCTGACAGAGGAGTATGGTCAAGGTAAGGGAATTGGTAATATGGAGACGTATATAAATTACAGAGGGGAGATGGTGAGGGTTTGTCCAACGTGGTAGACTTGACTTGGAGATGGGGAGGGGAGGATAATGGCTTTTGGGACGCGACAAGTTCACTTTAACGGGAAAAATTTAATCAACAAATTTTTTTTTCAACTTAAAGTTTTAATAATATTACCTATAAAAGCATAGTTTTTTAAAAAATCCTTCATATGCATTGTCCATTTTTATATTCATTAACACAGCGGCCTGATATCAAATAAATTTTTATCAGAAAATGTGCTGCAAACTACGTTTCAAAATTTATTAAAAATGAACGTGAATTTATGTTCTCATAACATTTATTTATTCTGATTAAAATAGTTTCATTATTTATTTATTAAAAAAAAATTTGGCTTCAGGAAAGAGTTTCAACAATGATCGGCTCAATAGTATTTTAATGCGATTGGATGACGGCAAATTGATTTATTAGTATTCCGTAAAAGCGACATTTTAGTGACAGTAACAGCTTCAAAATTTGATGGAATGCATTGTCATCGACATCGAACCTATCTGCCAAGTTTCAGACCGATTAGATGACGGCAAGGAGGTTAATTTGTCGTCCGCAGATTTTCCCCCTATCGACACACCCTTTAAGTCATTTGAGATCTTTCAAATTTAATATGAAATAAGTTGGACTTTAATGTATAATGTGCTGTGTGTCTGTCTGTCTGTGGATCTATAGAAACGTACTTAAAACTGGAGTAGAGCTCTGAAATTTTCAGCATAAGTAGTTTTGTCTTCTAATTGTATACATGTCAAACAGAAAGTTAAAATTTTTATTAGTTCTTTTTTAATTAAATTTTTTTTTTTACAAAGTGACTTCAAACAGAGATACAGCTCTAAAATTTTCAACGTATGTAGTTTTAGCCTTCTAATTGGACTTTTGCAAAACAGAATGTTTAAATTTTAATTAGTTATTTTTTAATTAATTAATATATAGCTGTATATGTCGATGGCGGGCAAATCTGCGGAAGCCTAAAAAACCCCCTAGCCGTCATCCGATCGCACTGAAATTTGACAGGTAGATTCGTTGTCGATGGCAGTGCATTCTATCAAGTTTTAGGTCTGTCACCAAAAGGTCGTTTTTACACAGGCTCCCATTTCCCGATCAGAGAACTAATTTTCCTACTTGTCATCATCCAATCGAGCTGAAATTTGACAGATTCGTTGTCGATAATAATTCATTCTATCAAGTTTTAGGGGCAAAAAAAAAGAAAAAAAAAAGAAGAAAAAAAAAGAGTCTGTCCATGGCACAGAATCAACGGTTTTCTTCGTAGTAGTAAAAGTCAATCTGAGCTCAAAATCAATTAAATTAAGTTGCAGTTGCAAATAAAAGTTGGCAATGCATATAAAGTCTTACATTAAAAACATTGCTTTTATTGGTTGGTTTTTTAAACAATCAGAATAGTTCTTGGAATTGATGGGCAACTCCTTTTAGAACCATAATAAAACATCCAAACACTAAATGGATCTTTTCGGTCAATTGCGCGGCTTAAAATATTGCAGAACAAGTAATCTTGCGTGGCTAATATAGTGCAGAATAAGTAATTCTGCATGGCTGAATTGTTGCTTAAATATCTCTAAAGCATTGCTCTGATGACTGTTCGTGTTTCTATGACGATTCGCACAGCACGAGCTGTTTTTTTTTTCCCGCATGAACTGGTTTTTGAAGATCACTTCAATGATTTTCTTGATCTCTCGATTGGCACTGACTGTTGCAGATCGTGATCATTCGATAATCACGTGCTCTGGCTAGTGGGGAAAACCACGATTTCATTAACACTTACCACATTCGTACAATATCGGACAGGGTTGTAGCGTTAAAAAATCTTTTACTGGTACGCTACCTTCCCGATTGTTGCGGTTACTCCAACCGTAACTGGGATTTTTTTAATTATAAAATGCAAATTCGCAATATTTTGCATAATTGACTTTACAAAAAAAAAAGCTAAATACTCTTAATTTACGTATTTATTTGCTCACTAACTTACAGGGTGGTCATAAGGAAACTTTGCCGATATATGGACCTCTAGTTTCCGTTCCGTTCAACAGATTGAGATGAGATTTCAGGTAGAGTTATTTAGAGGTATGAGATCGGGATTCTGTGATTAGCCACAAAATGGCGCTCACAGTTACAATTAAAGTTACAAAAACTCGAAATTTTCGAATGGCGACACCTACTTTTTCCCTATTGCAAAATGCTCAGCTCATGCGAAAACCCTGAAAACCGTTGGAACGGTACGTGTATCACAAAAAATGAACGCGTTATGTTCGCACACAAAAAAATACAGCTTTGTGACCGGTCAACAAATACACGATCGGGGCGCACGTTGGAAATTTACATATGCAGGGACCAAAGTTCACATGAGTGCCATCACATGCAATTTTATCGGTTTTCTACGCTGAATATCTGGTGAGCGGCGTTTTTTTATTGGTCTCTTTATTCTGTTGGCCACTCGCAGAGCTGGGTTTTTTTTTGCGTACATAACGCGTCCGTTTTTTGTGAAACACGTACCCTTCCAACGGTCATCAAGGGTTTTGCATGCGCTGAGCATTTTGCAACAGGAAAAAGTAGGTGTTGCCATTCGAAAATTTCGAGTTTTTGTAACTATAATTATAACTGTGAGCGCCATTTTGTTGCCATTCACAGAATTCCGACCTCATATCTCTGAATAACTAAACCTGAAATCTCATCTCGATCTGTTGAACGGAACGGCCGCTAGAGGTCCATATATCGGCAAAGTTTCTTTATGACCACCCTGTGCATCACAATACATGCATAAAGATTTATGAGTTATTATTGATTTGTTTATAAAAATGGCGGTATGCCGTACCAACTCTCAAAGAAGTAGCCTCAATGCGGCAAAATGCAGGGGTGGCAAGCTGTTAGATAAGTGCAAAAGCGAATTAATGGTAGGATATAATTTTTGTTAGTCAAACCCCATTATCGTGAAATCGTTTAACATGAAATCCCGTTTAAATAAAAGCAGTTCTCCGTACTTAAAACTATAACGTTAATTTATTCGTTTAACATGAAATTCGGTTAACGTGAACAATTTAGGTGGCCCCATCGACTTCACGTGAACGGGGTTCACTGTATTAAAAACTGATTTCCTGCACTGTGCGATATATATATCTTAAGATATATAATTTGAAATAAATACGAAAAAATATTCAATCAAACCTCCTTAACTCGGAAGTCGATGGTTCCGCCGGAATTGTTCGCGTTAACCAAATTTTATGTTAAACGAATAAATTAACATTACGTTTTAAGTACGGAGATCTGCTTTTACTTCACGTTAAACGAAAAAACGTTTTAAAAAATTAAAAAAAATCAAAATACGAAATGTGGCGGGAAAAGGACAAAACAAAAAGTTAAAATATCTGATTTTCAAGGTGATGTAATGAAGGTGATCCTTATGAATGTTATAATAAACTAGAATCTGTTTTTAATTTTGAACTCAATACAAAAGTTAGTCTCTAAGCTTAGAATCAAGACGGAGCTGTCTGTATGTACGCGGTCAGCATAAAGCTCCCGAACAAATTGGTCTATGTTCAAATTTGGTGTGAGGGTTGGTAATGGCACAAGAATCTACCATTAAGGTTTTCGTCAAAATCGTGCATGCGCATAAGGAAGCTTCCATTGAAAAAATCATGTTTTTCAATGATTGCTAAGAAACGGCTCTAACGATTTTGTTCAAAATCGCTGTGGTAATGCCTCTTAAGGTGTTCTAAACATCCACACCTCCGAAATTCCCGTAAAAATGCTTTAATGGCGTAAAAAGTTGAAAAACAAATGTCTTCAACATAGAGTTCTCTTTCCTTGAGCATAGCTCATCGACGATCGTTTTTTCAAATCAAATTGTATTTCTTCAATTTGGCGAGCGCCATCTATTTGATTTTGATGAAGTCATTGCAATATGAAGGACAGTAAAAGCAACACTACAGGAATTGCATGTGGAGGTACCCTCTGCCAGCAGAAGGTGGTAAAGCTAGTGTCCATAGCATTGAGACGCATAACTTGGGAAATACGGGAGCATTATCGGACCTTAAATAATGTAATCAAATTGATTATTATTAACCCTTTGCACTCCAGGCCTTTTTCGCGCGGAGGAATCAGCAACTCGAGACATTTTAGGTTCGGCTGGTGTTTATGGATTTGCTTCATAGAAACTAAACACAGTCATTGGCCTTGCATCGAATTTCCGCATCACACCTAATGGTCCTCTCGTGGTTTGGCATCCAATCGTGTGGCGCCTGAGAAGCGCCACTGGAGTGCAAAGGGTTAATATTTAACCTTATATATTATTTCTGGACAGTTTTTTTTTTAGTGGTGATCTATTTTTTCCCTTTATACAAAACCAAACTTTATGAATCATGTAACAATTAAATTGATATATTATTTATAAGAAGATTACACACATAAAAAAAAAAGAATGCTCATTGTGTGGCAAGTTATGATACATTTGGCGATCGGAATCAGTTCAACTCATTCAAAGTCGATTTTTGAATAGTTCAGGCCACTTTTGCTCCGGAAGACCAGTGAATTCATGATCTAATAACATTTCTCAACATTCTATTAAAAAAAAATCATAATGATGTTCGATGGGGTACTTAAACTTTTCATTGCCTATTACTGATGTATTGGTTGACGAACTATTAGGGATGTTATTCCTGTGACTTAATTCATAAGTGTATTAATTACTGGCTTTCTTTTCAGCGCGTGACGTCTCCTGTGACAGTGACTGGTGACATCAGTGGACTCTCCCCTGGGCTCCACGGATTCCACGTCCACCAATACGGAGACCTATCCAACGGTGGGACATTTTTATTACTAGCTCCATAGACATTATTCAAATGCTTTTTTTTTCTTTCTTACGAAAATATCAGACCCGTTACTTTCACTGATATCTAACCGTAATTTCTGGATAGTATACATGCTTGCTTATTGACTTGAAGCCAAAGAAGGCTTTAAAATCAAAATTAAGATCTTTATATTGTTACGAATTTTTGTATATTTGTAAATATTTCGTAGTGTTAATTTTGTAAATAGGAAAATTTATGTACATTTCGCATAAGGCAGTGCAATAGTTCGTCTTAAGTTGGCTTCCCGGCAATATGGGTCTTAACGCTTGATAACGAGTTTTACAGAGATACCGTTGGGAAGCGAGTTTTACAAGGAGCAGGGCATTTAACATTATGGTAATAGCAATCTCGCCAAATTGGCGACGGTTTTGGCGACTAATTTTTGTCGCCAAACTTGGCAACCATTTGACGACATTTTCTGTCCCCATGTACATGTATAGGACTTTTCGACTACGATCTGGAAAGTTCTCCAAATATCTACCTATAGAAATTTCACGTATGTTCGCCTCCCCTATAAAAGCTCAAGAGAGCGGGTGATGGAGTTAGTTGATTTTGAGTCACTGAATTAGTTGACTGGAATTACTGAGTTGAGATACTGAGTCTCAGTGAGCATTCAGAGTAGCTCTAACGCGAACTGTATTGCATTGTCTTTTGCTGCGATTTGAGCAGTTGTGTTGTCAAGTTTTTAACTGCTGTTTTGTGCTCTATTGTTGTGAAAAGAGCTGTATTGTGTCTACTAGAACGAGAAGTTCTGGAGTTGTAAGAGAATCTGTGAAGAGTTATATTGGAATAAATTTCTGCAAGTTTTGATCTGCTTTGGCTTCAAATCTTTCGAACTCATCCACGCAACAATATTTATGAGTCGTCCATTTCCAAAAGTGCCCAATTGACAAAATTTGAAAAGTTGAGATTTTAATTGCATGTTGTTGGCCCAACTGAAATACACATTTTAAAATAGTTTTAGAGTGGCAAAAGTTTTTAAATCCTATTTTAAAAAAAAAGGACTACAAATCGAGTACAAATTCAAACCGTGCCTAGTTGCATTTCATTCCATTTTCAAAACTTCCTTGTTGCAAACTCAGATACTGTTCCAAAACTACCTAATTGCTAGCATCTAAGATGGCGGCTTTCATGAAATAATTTCCAAAACTTGCTACAATAAAAAAGAGCCCTACCTACTAGTTGTAAGCTTCCACAAAATTGTTTATTGTGAAAAACTGGGGGACATTTTCATAGTACAGACCTATATTTCTACACTTGTTACTAATCAGACGAAACGGTCGTTTCGCCGCCAACCTTAAAAAGGCAGAAACGACAGTATCTATTCTCTGCACAACTTCCAGCGGAAAAGCCGAAATTGACTATTTTCTAAAGCGCTTACGAAACTTCACATAATTACACAAAAAATACCATAGATTCGACTCGGTGATATCTTTCAAAGAAAAAAAAATTGAGTACCTAGGATAAAAGACAACGAAGAAAAAAAATATTGAAATTTCCAAAACGAAATAAAAAAACGAGTTCTAGCCCGATTTTGATGTAAAATTTTAGACAAACG
The DNA here is from genome assembly GCA_963978545.1 of Linyphia triangularis. NCBI lineage: Eukaryota > Metazoa > Arthropoda > Arachnida > Araneae > Linyphiidae > Linyphia > Linyphia triangularis. Next base: position 12,062,710 of record OZ021728.1, read on the forward strand.
TCCAGCCCTAACTAAGCTATAGATCTTCAAACGGATTGAATTATAGGATGCGGAATGTTTCAACTTAAAATCCTTTCGCTGGTTTAAACTTCGTTAAATAATTATTTCTATTTTTAATTAATTTAAAACCACTTTTTTTCATTTCATAATTTGGCGACAGATAAAGGCGATCAACATGTAATTGTGGTTCAGATATATATGCCAAAAGTTGCCAAACAGGTTTGCTATCATTTCGAAGTTAGTTTTTCCGACATGTTAGGCTTAAGTGAGAATGAGCTTAATGTAATAGTATAGGCAGAACGAATTAGACTATGATTATATGGCTTATAACATCTTTAAAATTGAAATAATTTAATTTTTGAAGAGACAGAATTAAAGAGAAATATTTGTTCTTCAAATTGCATGTGTTATTTGAACTGTATGACAATTTAGAGTGAGTTAACTTTCAAAAACATTTTAATTTCGGAAAAGCTCCGTTTAAAAATGAAAATAATCACATTGTGTTGCAAGATACTATGGGCTGAATTGCAAAGTACAAATGTGGAGGTTATGCTAGCTGACGTCACAGTCAATTCATTACAGAGGGACTAAATGAAACACGCATTGTAATTGGCTAATGGATTGCAAAAATGTCATTCGTTTTTAAAGATGTGTTGATTTTGTTTAATTTTCGTTGTAAAATGAAATCGTAGAATCATATATCATCAAAATTATAATTTCATAGTGAATTTTAAAATTGTTGTTAAGAAAATATTTTAAATTTTGTCAAGTATCAATGGGTTATTATGTGAACCAAAATAATGCTTGGTAATAAACCTAAAGTAAATTTTTATGGGAGCCGAACTTAAATTTTAAAAATAAACTAAGTAAGCATACATTCTTATGCGAGTCACAACCTAGAGTTGTAATCAGAGGTTGGCCATTTTTTATATCACTGTATTTGTGGTTGAAAATTTTCATCATGTTTATGGTTTTTTTATTGCAAGAAAGTTTTTTGCATTTTTGAGGTTGGTGGTTCTTCTACTTTTTAAAAGTGTTTTTTTGGGGGATAATTACTGTTGGCCAACCTGCTACTTTTAGGGAATCAGTTATTTTTGTTCAGCTGTGTTGATTGAAAGTTGAGTGATTTCTATGAGGTTATGTCTCCTGTTATATTGTCTTTTCTTGTGATCTTGTGAAAGAAAATGAGTTTCAAAATTGCAAATGTTGAAGAAGAAGTGAGATCTGAAGGTGTTGTGAAAAATGCAAGTGGAAATAAAGGTAGTTTGTTTTTAACTTTTTAACATCACACATTCAGTCTCATTGCTGTTTTTGATTTCCAAAACTGACCAGTTGCATCTGCAGTGCCAAAACTAGCTAATTGCAAAAGGTTAAATTCCAAAACTAGTTAATTGCAAAAGATTTAATTCCAAAACTAGCTAATTGCAAAAAACTTTTCCAAAACTGCCTAGTTGCATATTAAAACAACTTATTACTGCTTTATATAAAATAATACCTACCTAAGACCTTGTAAATTGTGTTTCGAATTCATTTACAGATTTTATAAACATAACAGTCCTAAATTAACTCTTGAGTTTAATAAAATACAGGTTTTTCTGGTCTCCTGAATAGTTGTCCCCTAGGTAAGCACTTTTGGAAATGGATGACTCATATATTATCCGCTCATCCCCAAACTAGTTAGCGATTGTTGGTAACCAAGAGCAACCTATTACATAGCATTAGATGGGGGACAGTATGGTGGCAATTGAATTGCATGCGGAGCAGAAGCTATCCGGAAGTTACAGATAAAATGCTATTGACTTGAAGCAAGAGAAGGCTTAACCATTGCTACCTTGATCACTGACTCACTGCTTATACTGTAACGCTGCAAGATGGCGCCATACAATTATTGAGATTAATTAGATACGCGTGCATCTTTCCATTTATTTCTGTTCACGTAATATGGTAAAGTAGATTGTTCTCTTCTCAGAGGAATGTTTCAATTTCAACATAATTTTTTACTGTCAATGACCCATATGGGTAATGAAATTATAGCATTCGGAAAAAAAAAAGGATTTTTTTTTTTTTTTTTTTTTTTTTTGCATTTCTCCACGTTTTGAAACATGCTGATTTTAAAAAAGTGATCTAGAAAAAATATCTGCATGTGTGTATGTGGTCAGCATAACTCTCGAACAAATTGACCAACGATGTTCAAATTTCGAGTGCGGGTTGGTGGTAGCCATGGGACCTACCATTAAGGTTTTTGTCAATATCGCGTATGCGCGTAAGGTAGCTGCCATTGAAAAAACCATGTTTTTCAGTAATTACTAAAACCCGGCTCTAACGACTTTGTTCAAAATCGCTGTGGTAATGCCTCTTAAGGTGTTCTAAACGTCCCCACCACCGAGATTCCTGTAAAAAGTTAAAAAAGGAATGCTTTCAACACAGAGTTCTCTTTCCTTGAGTATACCTCATTAACGATCGTTATTTCTTCTCTCATCATTTTCACTTATAATAAAAGACAATATAAGAATTATCGAAAATTATATCCCCAAAATCTTCATTTTAGTGGATTTTTTATTTTTTTTCGAAGACCTACATAAGAATTATCGGAAAAAATATCGCCAAACTGGCCACTTTAGCTAAATGGATCATGAAAATATACAAATGGTAAATGACACAAATTCACGTCAGTATTATAGTGTAATTGAAAGTTGTGCGATGTTCCACATACCTAGTTTTACATATATAATCTAAGTGGCAACAGTGGAGGATGGAATTGCTTTGATGGAAAAAAAATTGTTTTTTTTAATAAGATTCCAAGGAATTAACTATACAAGATACGTTCACATGCACAAAATTACGTAAGGCAAATTTCAATTGCAACGTAATTGCTTTTCACAGTATAATAAAAGGGGCAACCGTTGAGGATAGAATTGTCTTAAGGAAAAAAAGTTTTTTTTTTTGTACGATTCTGAAGAATTGGAAAAACAAAAATATTTCTTTACCATTTCATATATAAGTCAGAAATAATTTTTAATCACACAATATTAAAGGAAAAATTTAAAATTTTTAATTACTACTGCGTTATTATATTCAGAATTTTTTAACGGGCGCATTCCAACTTTCTTCATTCAACTCCCGATAACTCGAAGCTGAAGAGATTGGCCAAATTATTCGAGTTATTGGAAGTCGCTCTGATGTTATTTTCTATTCAAGGCATATTTAATCAGGGACATCTTTCGCATGTTAATGTGGAGTCCGAAAGACAATATTGTGTCTTGCTTTGAACTTTTCTAGCCATCCTGCACTTGATATAAATCCTTCAACTTTTAGTAAACGGTCAAAGTCCTTCGCCTTTTCTTTTAACATCACCTCAAATAAGAGGGATTTTTCAATTATGGTTTTGATGTCTCAAACTATTTTAAAAGAGCAGCTTCGACTTCAGGAAAGGCTTGGTTGTATTCAGATTATCTGGCGCCGTCAGCTACACAAGGGCTATAATGCGCCGAAACATTCGTCATTAGACAAGCCAACATACATTTACAAACACCCATGCCAACACGGGACTCGAACCCCTCAACCTCGCGGTCTAGAAGCTAGCACGCTAACCACTATACCGTTTGGTCGGCCTTCAGGAAAGGCACATACCTTCACTCATTTACAGTTTTGATACATGTCTTCCCAAAATCACCTTTGTTTTTCAAAATTGTTGAAAGAGTAGTCGAAGGAATTCTGTGCTTTAAAGCAACGTCTTTCCTCTTACATCGCAGACTTTGCTCAGTTTCTTTGATTTGATTTAAACTAAGCTTATTCAACTTGCGTTATAACATTATCCAAAGCCAACGTAAACCACCTCCATGGGCTCCCGATAACCTTGCGGTAGAGTATCCAGCTCATAACCGGAGGGTTGTGGGTTTGGGCCTCCGTCCGCCAAATATCGGTGTGTACCCAATGGGGGCTGGTGCACATTAAATCTGTCGTGGCCTCAATGTCCTCTCGTTGGTGTGGTGGGGTCGGAGAGAGGGGTTTACACTAGAAGATTTCGATCTCGTATTCTTCTAGATGCTCAAAATTACGAGACGTATTTGGCTGTGTTAAGCACTTTATAAGTGGCAGAAATAGACAGTCGGTGGTTTCAAAACAAACCACCATTGATTCACACTTAAAATATGGAATAGAATGTCAAGGCAAAAGTTCGTTTACTTTCTGTACGTGTCACTGCAAACGGATTTTTCCAGGGTAACAAGTTAAATTGTAAAACATGATGCAAAGATTTAAAAAAAAAAAATTTTTTTTTTTTTCTTTCACTAGCAGGGGTCTATCCAGGTTTTTTTTTACAGGATCCTATTTTTGTGAAAAAAATATTAATTTTGTGAAATTTTTTCTATTTTATACATTTTGAACAAATGGTTTGGCGTCCATGACGTCACTTCCTTAAAACCAATATGTGGGCAAGCGAGCTGTTTTTTCCTTTTGGCATAATATAAACTTGGTAATTTTGTAATTGGTCTGTTTTCAAACTGGAAATATTATGAAGGTTCAATTTTTTTTGACTTTGAATTTTTAGAAATTTCAGTTTGTTGGATAGGAATCTAATCTTGTGAAGGGTCCTTTTCTTGATTATGGAATTTTGTGAAGGGTCCTTTTGTTGATTATGGAATTTTGTGAAGGGTCCTTTTGTTGATTATGGAATTTTGTGAAGGGTCCTTTTGTTGATTATGGAATTTTGTGAAGGGTCCTTTTGTTGATTATGGAATTTTGTGAAGGGTCCTTTTGTTGATTATGGAATTTTGTGAAGGGTCCTTTTCTTGATTATGGAATTTTGTGAAGGGTCCGTTTTTTAGACAAGGAATTTTGTGAAGGGTCCTTAAAAGGACCCAAATTTCCCTCTGCATAGACCCCTGACTAGTATATTGTGCGTTAGTAATGATAATAAAATTTTCACAAAAACTTCTATTTAAAAAGGTGTACACTTCGAGATATGGAGATAATTGTGTGTTAAAAAACATTTGTCTTGGGACCTAATGAAACCTTCGAGATAAGTGAATATTCGACTTATGAGACTTCGAGTTGTGGCTGGTTGACTGTAGTTTAAAAATAATGAATGTGCTTCGTTTTTCTTTTCAGGTTGCGCTAGTGCAGGCGGGCATTACAATCCGTACGGAAAACAGCACGGGGCTCCCACAGATGAGAACAGGTAAGACCATAATGGATTCTGCTTTTTAACTCGGTACAATTCATAACCACTGATATTTTATTTCTAATGGACAATTCCCACATTTTTCAAATTTTTTTTTTTTTATTCCATTCTAAATGTTTCGAAGAGGCCATAAGCAGAAAAATTTCTGTTGAATGCGCTTTTTTTATTTATTTTTTATTTGCAATCAAAGTTCCCCTGTTAGACGTTGGCGAGAAAACGATTCATTTGGTTTGAATTGAAAGTGATGTCAGGGCTTCCCAAACATCTTAGCTTGAAATGCGGCAGCGGAAACCAGTTTTGCAAGTTTCTCGCAAATCGTGCCGACCTGTACGAGATATGGCAATGGTCTAAGAAATCAACTCCAACTATTTGGCAGAAATCTCAATATAACCATAGAAACAGTAGGAACCCTTGACGTAACAGATTTTGTTGCGTGTTTTGATCGGACTGATTTTGGCTCGGTTTGGGGACATTTTCTTTTCTTAAAATTTCAATAATTAATTATTTTTTTTTAAACTTTTATTTAAATATTTGGAATCAGAAAGAAATTCTTCATAAATAGGAAACTAATTTCACCAGTTTTTAAAAAATGTGGGAATTGTCCATTCTGGATAGTGCACACACACTTTGTTATTGAAACCGAAGAAGGTCCAACAATCCCCATACAGATCTATATCAGCAACTTTCCCTCAAACTAGTTAACGCTAGTTGGTAACCGAGAGCATGCATGATAGCTATTCCTTTGGCATCATCTACTTGCAGTGCAGAAACTGCATATAATTTGTTCAGAAGTTATAGTTAGAGATCGCTGATTGTATGAATGTTAAAGTGCTAGACTTGTAACTTCAATTGCAAAAGATGTAAATTTCAAATAAATGTAACTTTATAACTGCTAATGGTTACATTTTTACTTTCAACTACCCATATGTTACCATAAGTAATGGAACAGTATCAAAATGTACCCCCTAGTAGTTCCACACCCCTAGTTTTACCAGCGTTAATCACTTCCCAGGACAGATATTTCTGTAGCACAGAAAAACAAAAATCAATCTTCACGGTATGGATTTTCTTTTACGGAATTTTAATGTGTTTACTATGTAGAACAGTGTTTTCCATTACTTGTCCCCCCAGAGTTCGCCAAAATGCGTGAAATCTGCTTGAACACGCATTGAAAATCAATTTCACCCCATAGAATTCACCTCATGCGTGAATTCACGCATCGGCACATCATGGTTAAATTTTTAAAAATAATCCTCCATTTTATAAAACCAAAGTATATCCTAGCCGTTTTTCGAAGGGCGACGCTACCTACTTGCCCTGTTTCTTTGAAAGTAGCGTCCTTTTCTGAAAAAATGCAAAATTTTTGTTTATTTTCCAATGGAATGCGATTTACGGTTCACCCTCTCCAAAATGACCAGTTACGCATGTGCATTCATGTTCAAACGTGCGTATAACAGACCAGTGATTGACTGAACTCATTGACTGGCTGCTGGTACCACGTGATTTCATTTGTAGGGAGAGGGGGGGGGGGGGGTCCCACAATTTCCAAATGTGATTTCCCGCTTTCCTTAATGAAGTGTATTCCGCTGGTTTTTTACCATGCCTTCTCGCACAAAATAGAGAAAAATTTTTACCTAATGCGTGAATTCATGGAAAACGTAGATTAACACTATGTCTTTCACACGTCTAATCAGGATTATTATTTTTTTTTTTTTTTTTGGAACCGGTATGACTGGTTTAGAAGTTTAGGTCATTTCGCCTATACCTATCGCCGGTGTTTTTTCGGGGTATCGTAAATTGTCAAGTTTTACTTCTCCGTCATTTGCGTGATAGTTTTCTTACTGTTGCCGGCATTTGTCCAATAGTTTCGCGGGACACCAACGTGGTGTCACCGAACGGCGTAGTGTTAATAGTTAAAGGTTTATAACCATCAAGTGTTTTTAGTAAGCATGTAAAAAGCATATTTCCGCTCTGATAAGCAAAATTGCGATCGTGCATCATTGTTCTTGTTGTTATTAATTTTGTTTAAAAAAAAATAAATAAAAAAAAAAAAACTTATTTTGCTTTAGTTTAAAAAATACCCTTTGGATTTAAAAAAAAAAAAATAATCTTTAAAATTTAGAGAGGGGGTAAAAATACCCTTTGGAAATATTTAACTGGCGAACATTGGTGCCAGGTAAAATGTCCCAATGGTGCCTGCTAGTAAAAATATTAATATTTCTATTAAAAATCAGATATTTTTTATTTATTTGATTTAACTATATTATTTATGTTTGATATTATTAATTGCTTTTATCACATCACTAAGCGGTGGAAGTTAGTGTTTGTTTAGGGGCCTCACCATGTTTTCCCGTACTTGCAACAGACATCCAAATGAGAAATGGCGGTTTTAAGTTTAAAAAATTCATATAGTTGATGATAAATTATTAACATTTCCTTTGCAGACCATTAAACTTCAATACGTCGAACAAATCGCAGAGATCCGCCATGTAATAACAATTCAATTTGACCAAAGAGTGCAGATACCACTGTTGCAGCGTACTTTTCTCATTATATATCCCTAAGCAAGTACATATTGGGCCTAATGGAAATCCAAACCTCTGTTACGTGTCAGAAATGTGATATGCCTTCAAAGTTGTATCGTAATGCCTCCGCGGATTTCATTTATCAATTCCATTGTCTGAAATGAGTGCTTTTCCTTTTTTAGACATGTAGGTGACTTGGGCAACATCCAGGCGGGCAATGATGGAGTCGCTCGCATCGAAATAGTGGATCCACAACTGAGACTCTGCGGACCACTCAACATTGTGGGGCGAGCCATTGTGGTACGTATCACAGAGTTCTTCAATGCACTGATATCGGAATACAACTTCTGGATAGGGCATGCTTGGTTACTGACTTGTAGCCGAAGAAGACTTAACAATCACTATAGAGATCTATATTAGCAATTTTCCCCCAAACTAGTTCGAATGGTAATAATGGGCAACCTATTACGTAACATAGGTGGGATCTAGAAATTATAGTTAGAGATCAAGTAGTTCAATGATGTAGAACTGGCATTCACAACTTATTACGTAGCATAAGATGGGAGGAAGTATTCAATGGGCTTCCTCTGCTTGCAGAGCAGAAACCGCTTATAAGCTATTCAGAAGTTGTAGTTAGAGATCAAGTGGTTCAATGATGTCGGGACTGAACTGGCATCCACAACCTATTACGTAGCATAAGATGGGAGGAAGTATTCAATGGGCTTCCTCTGCAGAGCAGAAACCGCTTATAAGCTATTCAGAAGTTGTAGTTAGAGATCAAGTGGTTCAATGATGTAGAGACTGAACTGGCATCCACAACCTATTACGTAGCATAAGAGGGAGGAAGTATTCAATGGGCTTCCTCTGCTTGCAGAGCAGAAACCGCTTATAAGCTATTCAGAAGTTGTAGTTAGAGATCAAGTGGTTCAATGATGTCGGGACTGAACTGGCATCCACAACCTATTACGTAGCATAAGATGGGAGGAAGTATTCAATGGGCTTCCTCTGCTTGCAGAGCTGAAACCGCTTATAAGCTATTCAGAAGTTGTAGTTAGAGATCAAGTGGTTCAATGATGTCGGGACTGAACTGGCATCCACAAGTCATCACAGAAAATTATTTGAATAGCCACAGTAAAATTCGCCTATGGACTTGCCTTTCAAAGAAATTCCCATTGCCAGTTTGATTTCATAAAATCGAATACAGGTAGCACTGACTTAAACAAAGTTTAAAAAAAAATCAACGATGTCTTTTTATGGGCCTTATGTAGAACGGAATTAGGAATGGGGATGCAGCGAATGGCAACCCTTGTGACGTGCTTGAGACCAATCACAGCAAACTTTTAAAAACAAATTCGAATTTTCTCGTTCCATTAGCAAATCACAATACGTGTTTTACTTATTCGTGAGCAAAGGAATTGACTTCGACGTCGTCACGCATAATCTCCATTGACAATGATATTTGCGTCTTAATTTATTATTATGGATCTTATGCAAGACTACGTTTCTATCAATTGCTATGTTCATCGGAAAATTTTATAAACTAGAAAATAGCGTCTAATGTATTTTATTTTATATTTCAAAGCCTTACATCAATGCCTATACAGTGGCTCCACCTGGTTTTGTCTTTTGCTATTTTAATTTTCATATATAATCGATAGACGTTAAATGAAAACAATTTATGTCATTTCATTAAGTGATCTTTTTCGCACCTACTCACCAAATTTCAAGGTTTACTACAAAGCAGTCTCTAAACGCCCTGGGCTAGAAGATTGTAACATATAGACTGAGAGGCGACTGCAATTTTTGGACCCCATCGAATATCATTCTGATTTTTTTATAGAAATTAAAGAAAAGTGTGTAAATTACGAATCCACTGGTCTGCCGTGGCAAAAATGGCCGAAACTGGTCAAAAATCGACTTTTAATAAGTTGAACTAAATCCAATTGCCAAATGAGCCATAACTTGCCAAATAATGAGCATTTTTATTTTATTTGATAACCCTCACTCTTTAATTATCAATTAAGGAGAGATTATCAGACGATTCAGATATCTGGCGACGCTTTACTTGCATCTATTAAAAGGGAGCCAAGTTGGCAATAAACATTATGTCACGGATGACGTAACTGATGTCGCCAATTTGGCTTACTTTTAAAAGATACAAATTTTCCGAGCCAGAGATCAAAAATCGTTTGCGCTTTTTCTCATTAAAAATCAAAATGTAGGGTTGCCAGACGAAAAAGTTTGTTCTCTTTTTGGCAAGTTATGACATATTTGGCAATCGGATTTTAGTTCAACTCATTCCAAGTCGATTTTTGATCAGTTTCGGCCATTTTTGCCACGGCAGACCAGTGGATTCCTAATCTACTCACTTTTCTCCAATCTCTATAAAAAATTCAGAATGATGTTCGATGGGGTCCAAAAATTGCATTCGTCTCTTGGACTAATAGGGAATGATCCTTGCTAGGACTTCCTCTTAATTGTCAAATAGTATTTTTAATTATCAACAATTTATATGTGTCTTGCAGGTGCATGCTAATGCTGACGATCTAAGAACAGGCGGAAACGAAGAGAGTCTCAAAACCGGAAACGCTGGAGCACGTGTCGGATGTTGCGTCATTGGCTCCGCCCCCATCTCCTCATAGGCCCATTCTTATAAATAGACTTTCCTGAAGTGAACACAATACTCTACCAATGTGTGTAAAACGTTGGAAACAGTTCACTCAAAATGTTTGTTTATGTATATGAACAGTATCGTATTCGTGGTCGCGTTAACAATTGAAAATTGTTATATCATATCTCAACAAAAATCTTAAATGTTATATGTAAAAGATTTAAATTAAAAGCTTGGTTTTTATGAGTTGTATTGTTATTTTTGTTTTTTAACCGATGTGCATATTTCTTTAAAATGCTACTCCTTCGTCGTATTCCAGTATTTCAAATTTTTCAGTATTTCTTTACTGTTTCAAATTTTTCAGTAGCATTTATTTAAACTAAAGAACTAGGGATAATTTGGGAAAATTTTAATTTTGAAAAATAATTGATGTCATCTTTATCAATTTCTATGAAAATGTTCTAAATTTTACCATTGTTACTTCACAAAAAAAATGTATGAGCTGTTTAAAAACTAAAAACTATCCCTTCAATTCTAAAACAATTATTCCAGATTCAAATTCTATAAACAATGAAGTTTCATGTACTTCCATTACAAAAACTTTGCTTGACTCAATTTAGTGCAGTAGGTGCAAAGTAGCTGAAGCAAATGAAATGAGATTAGTCCGAAATAACTGTAGCCTGCCAAGTACTGATTGCCTATGGTTATCCCCCCCTAATAATCACAATTTAGTTCATTGTGTACAAGTACCCTACCCCAAAGAACGATTAGATTTCATAACTTTTTCTGGCTGATTTGGCGGTGTTTTTTTTTTTGGGGGGGGGGGGGAGATATCAATTATTTTTGTAGAGTTTGATAAGCTTGCAATTTAATTGAAAATAAGTAATTTTTATTTTTTTGTAATCACACCGTTTTAAAAGTTCAACTTAAAGTATTAAAGTCACTTCTTGAAAGTGAGCGAAATCCAAATTAATATCCGAAATCCAATGACCCGTTTTAATAAGTTATTACCCAGGCTTAATTTCCCAACTTCCGGGATCATTTCTGGGTGGTACAGACCCTCTTACTCATTCATTCATACAAAAGGCAATTCTTCTAATACATCTGAGAGAAATAATAAAAAAAAAATGAATGGTCTGAATATGTTTAAGCTGTAGGTCAGGCTAAAATTCTCAAGCATCGGGATCATTTCCGAGGGGTACAGACCCTCCTACCCATGTAATCATACAAAAGGCACATCCTCTAATCAAGCTGAGGAAAAAAAATGGTCAGATATCTTTGGACTTAATAAGGATAAATAATAAGGATAAAGGATAAATTGGACTTTTGAAAAAACAGAATTTTAAATTCTTATTTAGTTTCTTTTTAATTAATTTTTAGAATTAATTAATATTTTACAAAACGATTTCTAATAGGGCTACAGCTCTAAAATTTTCAACATAAGTAGTTTTGTCCTTCTAATTGGACTTTAGAAAAACAGAATTTTTAATTTTTGTTTAGTTTGTTATTAGTTAATTTTTTTAATTAATTAATATATATATTACAATACGATTTCAAATACGGCTACAGCTTTGAAATTTTCAACATATATAGTTGTGGCCTTCTAATTGGATTTTTAAAAAACGGAATTTAAATTTTTTTTTTATTATTAATTAATTAACAAATATTTTACAAAGCGATTTGTGATTGGGCTACATTTCTGAAATTTTCAACGCAAGTAGTTTTGGCCTTCTAATTGGACTGATAAAAAGAATGTTAAAATTTTAATTTGTTTTTCAATTAATTTTTTTACAAAAAGCGACTTCGAATAGGCCTAGATCTCTGAAAGTTTCAACATAAGTAGTTTTAGCCTCTAATTTTGCTTTCCACAAACACGTGTTAAAATAATCTTAAAGGGGTGTTGTATTATTGTATTAACGGGGAATTTTGTTTTTCTTGACAAGGGAGAGGCTTCCAATATTAAGTACGTAAGTATTAGATTTTAGTGAGTGAAGCGAGCTTAATGCTTACGCAGCAATGAACCTTTCAGAGAGCGAAGCGAGCCTATGCTTGAACCTTTTAACCTGCAATGAACCTTTTAACGAGTGAAATAAGCCTGTGTTTACTTGTCCATGAACTTTTCAGCGAACGAAGCGAGCTCGATTTTGCGTAGTGATGAACCTTCCTGCGAGCGAAGCGCCAAAAACTGGGTCTTATACACGAATGACAGATTTCCGCAACGTAAGGCCTCACAGCTAGCTAAAATATTGCACATGTTAAAATTTCGTAGCGAAGCACGGGTATTTAGCTAGTATATATATATATATATATATATATATATATATATATATATATATATATATATATATATATATATATATATATATATATATATATATATATATTTAAATTAAAAAACTTTAAAATTTTGATATTTCCTAACTTTGATATATCTAAAAAACTTAAAAAAAAAAAAAAAAATCACTTAATTTTTAATATAAACTTACTTCTTATAATTCATATAAAAAAATTTCTTCTTTTGCAATAAAGTAATTAGAAAAAAGTAAAAAAAATATTTTGTGCAAAAACTGTAAAAATCCATAGTACACGCTAAGATCCAAAAACTTAAAAAAAAAAAAAACTTAAATAAAAAACATAATTCCGGAAGTCAAATTAAAGAAATATACGTGTAAAATAATTGTGGAAAGTTTCATAGATTTATAACGAGTAGTTTTGAAGTTATATCAATTTCAACTCAAAAAAGGGACAAAAACCCATCACCGAGAAAAACAGCTTAAAAGTTTCAAGATAGCATGTCTGAGATACAGTTGTCATGTAACAAAAACTTAAATACTTCAAGTTCTACTAATGACAGAAACAAAATTTTTATGCCATTTTATTTAAAAACATTTGCATTATTTTTTTACAATGATAAAATTGTTTTTGAGAGTTTTAAAAATGTTGAGTCCCAGACACCCTAAAAGCACCCTGGGATTTAAATCCTAGAAAGTGGTATTTAAATGCGAAAACAAAAAATATATAAATAGTAGCGATTGAAAGAAATGCAACATGGGCAGTGACCAGCGGCGTACTGGGACATAAAATCGGCCTGGTTATTTTAGAGTTATGCCAGTCCAAATTTTCTATATTATCATTAATAAAATTTTATTTTTAATAAAATAATTCCATAACTAAATAAATAATTTTAATAATTAAATAATTTTAATAGTTAAATAATTTTAATAATTAAATAATTTTAATTATTAATTAATTTTAATAATTAAATAATTTTAATAATTAAATAATTTTAATAATTAAATAATTTTAATAATTAAATAATTTTAATTATTAATTAATTTTAATAATTAAATAATTTTAATAATTAAATAATTTTAATAATTAAATAATTTTAATAATTAAATAATTTTAATAATTAAATAGTTTTAATAATTAATGTATTTTATTATTATAATATTCATATTTAATAATTAATATGTTTTGTTATTTAAATATTCATATTTAATAATTAATATATTTTGTTATTTAAATATTCACATTTAAAACTTAATTTAAATAATTAATTTTGTTTATACATTTGAATAATTCAATTGTTGCAAAAATAATTGAATTTAATCAGATGTTCTTTGTTTCTGCTATTTCTATGATTTATATCTCCTTGGCGTGAACTTGGTTTCCATAAATCATTGATTGTTGTCTGCTGCTAGCTGCTAAAACTAAAACCCAATATCTAAATTGTAAAATAATGTCCCGGAATTTAACTAGTAGGGTTATTAGAAAATGTCATCCGAAATGATAGAATATATTAACTATAAATATATTAATAATATAAAAATTAAAAAAACATAAACTAGAAAAATTAAAAAACATAAACTACAAATATTAGAAAACATAAACTAGAAAAATTAAAAAACATAAACTAGAAAAATTAAAAAACATAAACTATAGAAAAATTAAAAAAATTCCGTTTCAGACCAGCCAATTTTCCAAGGGGAAATCACTGTGCCGATGCAAAAATTAAAAAATTTCTGTATGGGACGAATCGTAGCTTAAGAAAGTAGACACGTCTCCCAAAATTAACATACCAACCATAATTTAAAACTAAAAATACAAATCAATTCAGAAGACACAAATAGGTTTTTAAGAAATTCGATAAGTAATTCGATCACTCTACAGATTTCAACTCAGCAAGACTCGAGAAAAGAAATTTTGAATCTCTTTCCTAAACTAATAAACCCTGATTCCATCTCTGATCGCTTACAAAAACCTTTACCTATCTTGTTACTGTAAAAATAAGTAGTATTTCGTAATCATTTTTGGTCAAATTAATCTTGAATACAGACTAAATAAATAAATTAGTTTTAAATAAGTCTGGTTTGTTTTTATTTCTTATCTTACAAATTTTGGCAGTGTTCCGCTGCCAAGTCCGATGTCAAAGCGGTAGCCATGCAAGTGTATATTATGTTGACAGAGCTTAGGCCGGTTTTCGACCCCTCACCAGCTCAGCTTCTATTATAGAACCCTGATTTTTTTGCCGTGTTGCCTCAGGTGAGTTGACGAAAAATAACAACAAACTTGTTAACATTGAACAAGGGAACATGGAAAAAAAAAAAAAAATCCTTTGAAAATCCCCGAAGTCACCGGAGTTTGTTCTTCTGATTCTTCGTCTGACCAAAACTTTAGCCAGGGCTACATCCATAACTATTTGATGATTTATAAAAAAACTACTATTTTAAAAATTCCATGACCCTTTGCCTGAATGTATGCAGTAGCGCATTCAAATTTTTTATTTTTTGGAGGGGGAGGAGGATGTTTCAATTCTTTGTTTGATTTATATTAAACATATAAATCAAAAACACATATCACTTTCAGTTAATTATGTTTAGTAAAATGTCAAAATTAAAGTAAAATAATAATAATAATAATCAAGTACAGGATCTAACCCTTTTTGCTTAATGCCTATAGATTTGTTGCACGCATGGTTCATACAGATTTTCAAAATAAAAAATAAGGACTTTTTAAGGACTTTGTTAACTTTTTTAAGGACCTCAATTTTCTTTGTGATTTATACGATGGGGAGAAATTAAATGAAAAGAAAATTTTAATGCATATTAAAATTCATGAATGAAATTTCTTTTAATTCCTTATGATTATAACCAATCATTTTGAGATATAGTTATACTTTTACTAAATGTAGTTTAAATTCTTGAAGTGCAATATAAATTATGCATATTTTTAATAATCTCCCATTTCCGAGGGTACTTTTAAAGCAAATTGCAAAATTTTGTAACTGGTTTTCTGCCATAATTTCTACATTATTTTATTTTTCTACCACGATGAATACATTTAAATTAACAATGATTTCAAAATTTTAACAATGATGCTCAAAAGGGCAGGAATTAAAAACTTCTTCAGAAAAATTTTAAAACTCAAATGATATTAAAATAGTAAAATATCAATTAAAAATGCTCCAGTCCCACCTCTGTTGGAATGTGATTAAAAGAAAATTATTGAATATAAAGAAAAACATCTACACTTAGTAAGATTTTCATAAAATATTGATTTGCAGGGTGGCTACAGAATTCAAGAAACAAAATTCCCCGACATTTCACTGATTGCCAGAAAATTCCCTGGTGTCTCTGTCGATGTTATCATTCAAAAAACGAAACGGAAAATAATGGCTAATTTAAAATTTTTATAAGTAAATGTAATTTTAAATATTCTAAGCATAATTGCTCCAAAATAAATTTACACTAAAAATCAAAACAAGCATCTTTAAGAGCACGAAAAAGAATGGAAAACATTAATTAAAAGATTAAAAATTCGCACACATCACTTTCAGTTAATTGTGTTCAATAAAATGTCAAAATGAAAGTACAAAAAAAAAAAAAAAAAAAAAAAAAAAATCAAGTACAGGATTTATGCATATTTGCTTATGAATGCTTTTAGGATTGTTGCAAAACTGTAACACAGCGCTAAAACGGTTAAAAAAAAAACGAAAAAATCTGATGGAATCAATTTTAAATATTAAGGAATTTAGAGCTCTAATATATTCTGTTGACAAAATATCCAAGTCAAGAAGAAAAATAATCATATCTGTAAAGGATGCAGTTAGATTAAAATTAGAAGATTTTTTTAACCGAAGGCAACTGGCGATCACGCTTCTAAGTTATAAGGTAACTAAAAATCTAACATAAATAATATGTTAATAATTTGAGTTCTAATATATTCTGTTGATAAAAAACGCGAGGCAAGAAGAAAATAATCATGTCTCTAAAGGATGCAGTCAGATTGAAATTTGAGGATTTTTTTCTAACAATACGGCGCTGACTTCACGGCATCCACTTCACGTGACGCGATCCGAGATAGATGTCCGCACCCGCACAAGAAATGCGAGAAAAGAAACTCAAATATTTTAAAATTCCCTGATTAAAGAGTAATTGTACAAAGATAGCAATTTATAACTGCAATATTTAGCTAAGAATGTTAATAAAGTATTTGCAACCTACTTCAATGAAAAAATTTCTAAAATTTGATCAACCCAAACCGTTTAACTTTACTTTTTAGGCTTAGCCATTGTTAGACAGTTGATTTCTCCAAATTTAGCCGTACTTTTTGCTGGCTTATAAAAGCATACCAGATTCATGATATCACAAAAAGAATATTCTAATTTAAGAACTTGGACTATGTCTTAAAATATGTGAATTTTTATTTCCAAAATCAGATCAAATTCTGCTTAAAACTGCAATTTTTTGTCATACATGCAGCTACTATAGGCTTTAAAAGATGTGTATATATATTTTAAATCGGAAATAATCCGGGATTTTGATTACATCCCTGTGATATTTAATTTCAAATATAAAACGGACGTTCAGAAATTTATTAGCAATAGCTAAAATTACACAAAACGTTTCCCTAAATTTAGTAAGAGAGCATCGCGATTTCGCGTATCGGTGCGGAAATATATTCTTTTCAAATGCTTCATAAAAAACACTTTATGGTTTATATATCTTAGAATAAGTTTTAAACTACCGTTTCCAATAACTTTCATCTCTATTTTGAGTAAGGAGGCATGGTAAAAAAAATCCTGAGGCATACACTTATTCAAGGTACGTATGAAATAGGCATACATTCTTACTAACACTCTTAATTGTTGGGACGGACCCCAGCAATCTACCTACTAATGATGCACCTGGCATCAAAAGCCATTCAATGACTTCAGCGAGTCACTGCGCATGCGCAATAGGCGATTTCGGTAGGGGTGATCCGCATATTGCATTCCATTTGAAAATTTTGCTTTTTTTTTTTCAGAAAAGAACAGAAAAGATGCTATTTTCGGAGAATTTTTTTTTTTTTTTTTTTTTTTTTTTTTTAAAAACAAAAAAAAGGAAGGAAGGATGAAAACACTTTAAATGATGATCTCCAAATTTCGTTAACATTGGTTTTTAACTTGGAAAAAATAAGGACTTCTAAGGATTTTTTTAAAAAATAAGAACTTTTAAGGGCCTTAGAAATTTTTTCGAGTTTTTAAGGACTTTTAAGGACCGTACGAACCATGTGCACATCTTTAACAGTGCTGTAAAGGGTTAATAAAAAAAAATATATATGATGGAATCAATTTGAAATATTAAGGAATTTAGGGTTCTAATATATTCTATTGTCAAAAAACACAAGTCAAGAAGAAAAGCAATCATGTCTGTAAAGGATGCAGTCAGATTTAAGTTTGAAGATTTTTTTTAACAATATTGCGGCGGCGGCCGCGAAGCTATAAGATAACCAAAAATCTAACAGAAATAATGTGTAAATAATTGTTCCAAGAATAACAGGGATTTCAGAAAGTTAAAAAAAAAAAGAAGAAAAGAAACACAGAACATGAACATGCAATTGTAGGCCGAGGACAGGGGATTGGCCAGTTTGGCTCTGCTGCTGAGTGTAGGAAAAGGTCGCAAACTTCGTACTCCCAAATCGGCCAACTAGCCAGATATTGAGAGACTTTTACGAAAAAGCACATGAAAAAGCCTGTATTATTCAAAACACCGACGACAAGGCATCCACTTCTTGTGACGCGAGCCGGGATAGATGTCCGCACCCGCACGGGAAATGCGAGAAGAGAAACTCAAAATTTTCAAAATTCCTTGACTAAAGAGTAATTTTACGAAATACCTTGACATTTGCCTGAATTCCCGATTCTGTCGTCACTCTGTTTAAGCTACATTCAAAGTAATTAAATTGCCTCAAAATTTAAATTATTTTATTATTTATAAATTTAGCTACAACATGGAAATTACAATCATTCTGCATTGATCGACCTACACGGCGAAATCGTCAGTAATCTCGGACATAACGTCTATATAACATCAATTCTGTCCATACTGATAGCATTTTCTTTCGGGCGCTGTCCACAAATTCATTTTTGTTAAGTAGAGTAAATAAAGCGATATAATTTGATATTTCAGAATATAACAGTGCATGTTCTTGCGCCTTGCACGGCGAAAGATAAAACATTGGAACAACAGGCAGGTGAAAATGATCGCGGTTGCCGTCCAAAACAACCATCTCGTGTCGAACTAACAAAATGACCACTGTACCCGCGAATATGAAGAACTATTTCGGTAGTATTTGCTCTCTCCTACCTTAAAAAAAAATCACAGTTTTGTGAAAAATGTTAGTACCTTAGTGCCGATTTTTTTTCGTGCTACCATCGGACAGTATCCAAATTCTTAAAAAATAGTCGCCTCAGTCCAAAAATAGTTGAAGGTTTTGTTAAAAATAGTCGCTTTAGGCCCTTTTTTCATTGAAATAGTCGCCATAGTCGCCTGGCCACTAAAATAGTCGCTTTAGTAGCCTTTTTAGTCGCCTGTGGCAGCCCTGAATGTACCATTTACTCATCAATTCACTACATTTAATTCATTATGCTCAAAAACATGCAACTTATGAGCAAAAATATTTTTACTGTTCTTCAGGGCAAGAAGTCCAGTTTTGAAACACTTGCATAGAATCACATTTAAAAATTTAAATTTCTAAATTCCAACTTAAAAGCATTGAAATTAAATATATAAAGCAATAATGAAAGAAAAAGTACCAATAATTTTTTCTGTTTAATGTTTTAAGAAGCTTTTGCAATATAATAGAATAAAAATTACCAAATTGCAGCAATAACTCATTCAAACTAACAATTTTCAAATCATTTATAATTCTGTTATAAGATTACTATAGTAACCCTAATAACATTTCGGCTCGGCGATAACTACGCCAACTAATATTCGTCTAAAGGAAGAGTACCATAATATTATGCATTTAATTTTAAGCTAGTATAACGATATTAAAATTTATTATGTTAAATTCTTAAGTTTATTATTATGATGCCTTTAATCCCATGAGTGTTACAGTTTCAGGATCAAATTTACCACAGAATTTACTTGACTCTAGTAACAACTATATTCTTTTAAAGCTAAATCATAACTATAACACTCATGATGTTGAGTAACGCTTATGAAACATGGTTAATGTGACCAGACATCTCGATTTAAAAAAATTCGACTTTTGAGAAGACAATTTTCTGTGAATACTCTGAAGGTAAATTCCTAGTTCACGTTTAAGGGTTGGCGCACTTTTGAAAAGTTGGCGACAAAGCCAGAATGTCACCAATTCGGAATTCCAATAATAAAAATTGAGAAACGAACCAGCTAAAAAATGGGGTTGCCAAATTTAAAACTGTATTGCCTACAAAACAGCGCCATTTCCAGATAATTAAATACCTTTATAAAATTTTGTATGACCGATTCAATTTTTCTTACAAAATTACATAACATAAGTGAAACACCGCATCGTAAAACAAAATGTCTGACAAGAACAACAAAGCATTCCGTTCCGAATCCGAACCGAACCGAAACTTTAACCAACGCGCTGCGAGGTTCGGTTGCAGTTAAAGTGAAGTGAACTGATTTAACCAGATTTTTTCATTGATAATTTTATCAATAATAATTTTTTAAACAATAATTAATTTTATTCTCTTCACATTAGTTTTTCAATTTTATTTTCCACAACTTTTCATGTATACACTACTTTAGAGTTATATTTTTATTATGAACGGTATGCAAAGCTAAATTTTCAGAAGGGTCAATCATAATTCACTTTTAAAAAATCAAATTAGAATTTTTTATTACCATTAGCCACCAATTGTAATGACTGCAATTGCATAAACTCCATTTTGAATTAACTGTTTAAAAATCGTTTAGTTTCTAAACATCTCGAAACCAGTAAGTACATGTTGTTAAAGCAAAAATAAAAACAAATGGGCGGATATTCAATCTTTCAAAAGATGCTTTAAATAAAACTAGGAGCTCTCGTGAAATTCAATACTTGTACAATGAAAGATTTATATTTCTCTTTGTTTATTACTATAGAAGTTGTTTCAGCTTTGGAAAAATGAGATAAAGCAGCCAGTAGGCTATCAAATAACCGCGCCGACCAAACGGTATAGTGGTTAGCGTGCTGGCTTCTAGACCGCGAGGTTGCGGGTTCGAGTCCCGTCTAGGCATGGGTGTTTGTAAATGTATGTTGGCTTGTCTAATGACTAATGTTTCGGCGCATTATAGCCCTCATGTTGCTGACGGCACCAGATAATCTGAAAACAACCAACCTAAAAATTGTCCTATTGTAATCAGGTCAGGACCTGCAGCTTAACTTGGATTCCAAACCACAACGAACATCCATGCCTAACCCGGGTTTCAAACCCGGCACCTTTGACAAGCGAGGCCAGAGCGCTAACCCCACAGCCACCCAGATGGGCATGTTGCTTCCAGAGGTATTAGCAAGATTAAAATATACTCTTAAAACACAGATGTATTAGTACTTGCTCTTCGGAGATATCTTATATGCTTCCAAGAGAATCCAGCATTATAGTGGGTACTAGCTTCAAACGGTTAATTGATCTTCAATCTATCTATGATATGCCCAATAAGTCTTCAGCACTACTAGGACTCCACGCCCTTTCTGGTGCTGACAACACTGGATCATATGCTAGAAAAGGAAAGATTAAATGGTGAAATGCTTTTTATGCAGCTGGTGATCTGCACAGGGCTTTTTCTGCACAGGGCCGTTATGGGTCATTCTGAAACCATTTACACAGAAATGTTACAAATGTTAGAGGCATTCGTTTTTCAGCTGTGTATGTACCGCGAACCAAAATGACAGACATTGGAGAGGTAAGATGGTGGCTCTTCATTAAAAAACAAAAGACTGGGGAATATCTTGCACCGACAATAGTGTCTCTACATACTATCCTGGATAGTATCCAGATCTTTTGTGTGCACACAACTAAGCAATGATTTGGGCACAAGATACTCGACAGCATCCTGACATACCTCAACCTATTGATTTTGGCTGGTCGCTTGTGGATGGGAAATTTGAGCCTATTACGTGCAAAGAAAATTGTGCTCAGCAGGGACTTTTAGAATTCACTAAGTGCTCCTGTCTGAAGCGTCAGTGTGCCCTTCCCTGCCGATGCAATCTCAACAATCTGCCTTGCACAGAGATGTGCTCATGTCGTAGAGATGATGACTATGTGACAACACTGCAATTGTTGACCTGATGATGAATGATAATGAGGAAGATGAGAATGACGATGTTAATTTAAGTTAATGATAATAAAAAATCTTAATATTTTTTACACCATTAGTTATATATATAGCATGCAGCTTTTCGCTGTGGGCGACGGGTCTCGATCCCAAGACCATTGGAACTCGAGAGAGATACTTTACCGCTGTGCAAAAGAGTACTCCATTGCACATAAGTTTTATCTGTTATTTGAGGTCGCCACACAGTCTCCTCCCAGCGACGAAGAAGCGATGCTGTTGATCATATGATTGCTTGTGCAAATCCATAAAATTAAAAAATATACTTTTACATCTTAGCATAAATTAATGCAGAGTGGGGAGTGAAGAAACAGTCTTTTTTGAGGCAGTCGAACACATTTATTGAGTTGATAATTTGGCATGTGTGATCTAAGCAAGAGAATAAATGGCATCGAAGAGAGCACTAAAAACTATCATTGTATTGAAGCGTGGGTGCTGAGCTTAGCAGAAAATAAGTTACCATGGATATGTGTAGTTATACTGTTGATTCCAGAACGAACAATGCTCAATAGTAATTGTAGGACTCACTGTTAGAAAAGATGCTGACCTAAACAATTCTCACCCAGTGAGCTGTGTGTGGGACATTATTGAATGTAATGGTGAAAGATTTAAAAATAGGATTACGTGCTTTGAAAAGATGAAATAAATTAATGTTGATTCTAAAAAGAGATTGCTATTACATTTTCAGTGGTAAGGGAGGGGACATCAACTGAACTGATTATCAAAAGTTAACCAGATTTTTCCTCAGTGAAGCGAGTTCGAATTTAAGAACTGACCCTATGTTACACAGATAAATCACAATAATTGAAACTTATTTTACCACTTAATAGTTTATTTTTTACTTTAGAAAATAATGATTTTTATTTAAAAAATAGTAATAATTTCCTATTTAAAAAAAAATGAAATATATTTCTTATGCGAAATATACAAACATCTCAGACACAGAATTTTTTTTTTTTTATTTAAATATTTTATGTTTTTATTTAATTATTATAACAATCTGAACATTAAAATATGGGTACTTTTCGGTTAGCCAGGTACAAATCCTGCCAATTTTTTTTTTTTTTTTTTTTTTTTTTGCGAAGTTTTAGGTCTTGATTATTTGCCGACTTTTCATTTGCACCTGGCTAACCGAAAAGTACTAAAATTTTTTTAAAAACCACTTTTTAAAGTTTTTAAAGTGGCAAAATATTGCGAAATGTTTGAACTTGTAGTAGGGTAATACCAAACAAAATTGCAAAATGGTGCCTTAATTTTTTACATTCTACTTTAACAGTTAAAGTGTTGGAGTGCTGCTTAATAGACATTTCTATATTATCAATATAGAACTGAGCTGAGAATTTTTTTTAATCAAACAGATTCATTAGCTTAATTAATTTGATTAGATTTATAATTTTAGAATTTGACTAGATCAACAATTTTTAAATAGATATTAATCTAATGTGTAACTACTGATAACAAAAAAAAGAGTAAAATTTATGAAAATGGCAAAAAAAATTAATAGCCATGATTTTATTCAAGTCAACAACTAGAATGCTTGAATAAATTGACTCCCTCACACTGTTTTGAATTTTTACCAAAAAGGATTATTACTATATTGGTAAGGAATGCACAGCACACATGTCGATTTCAGGGGATGCAGTAAGTTTTCTTAGAAGGTTAGGTAGGAATATTGGGAATAATTTCAGGAACATTTTAGGGATGATTTCCAAAAAGTTTAGGTATAATTCTTAAAAGATGAGATGATTCGTAAACATTTTTAGGAATACTTCTTTTGAAGCTGACATAAGCTCCTAACACAGACATATTCCAGGGATGAGAGTGATCATAGAGCAAAAAGGAGGAAATCCAAAAATTTGTTAAAGAAGCTCGCGGAAGGAATACACAAAAAATCTACAAAATAAGTATGCAGGAAGGATGATTCAATAATTTTAAAGATACAATGAAATTTCTCATACTATATAATAATTACATTTCAAATATTAGGAGTTAGTGAAGTAATCTGTGAGGAAAGGGGAGTTAAGAGGGAAAATCTTCTGTTCACACATGAGGAAAAGTATACTTTTTGCAGGAAAAACTGGTTCAGATAAAAAAAAAATACAGATCCTTCAAACAGGGACAAAGAGAAGGAAAATGTCACATAAAAACCCAAAAAGGAGGAAATCCTCCAAAAGGAGGAATACTGTCATCCCTGATAGTCTTTCCAAAGCTTGTTTCAATACCAGCAAAACACTGCCAAGTTTCAAAAAATTGAACTTCAAACAATTGTTTAGCAAAGTAACGGTTATATAATTAAACAATTATACAATTTTGACAAGCATATGCAAATTTCATTAAATCTACTTTTCTTATCTGGAGGAATAAAAAAAAAAATTGGAATTATCAAATCATGCAAGTACAATTTTAGGGAGAAACAAATTTAAGGAATTTTAGGCAACTGTTACCCATGAAATTTTCAAAGTCCACACTGAAAACAATTTAAATTCTGTTGAATAGAGCCCTGCAAATTCCTATACTATACACTTAAAATATATCTGCTTAATAAATATATTATTTAACACTACACATTATGCCCACTTCTCTACTTGATACCTCTTCTTATTTTAATCATCTGCTTCACACTTCCCTCCTCCTCATCCCCTTCCTTCTGAAACACCTTCAGGAATGCCTCCCTCACACCCTGGGGCTTCCCGTTTGTGATATGGAAGCTTATATATAGGAGAATCTCCAATTCCAATTTTATAACACTCACTAAATAAGAAATGGGTCTAAAGTTGGTCCCAAAAATTGTACTTTCAAAACTTTTCGTTCTTAATTTTTCCCATGTTAACCGTATAGAAAATTTAGCATATCTAAATTTTCAAAATTTTAAATTTTTTTTTGCAACTAGGGTCACAGAAATCATCACGCGAATCGATTTCCACATTCAAATCACCATAAAAGTGAAATTTTAATACTCAAAATCCAGCTACTGAAAAAAACAAAAAAGTCTTTATATCGCTTTCATAATACATTAAACTTGTCAATCCTAACGGAATTTTCAAATTTTCAATTTTCGAATTTTAACTTTAATTTGTAGCCTAGGATAATAAAAGTCATCACCCGATTTCTTTCTTATCATCAATTTGCTCATGAAATAGTATTTTAGCACTCAAAATCGAAGCAATGCTAAGTAAAATAAAGGCTTCAAAACAGTTTCTGAGCGCTTTCGTTTCAAAATTTCAACTTCTCATAGAGCTATTCAAAAATAGTTTTTTTAGCCAAAATTTTGAAATTTGTTTGCTTTTTAAAGTGTTTTTGAATAAAAAAATACAATTTGGAACAATTTGTTAAAAATGAAATTTTCCATTCAAATACACTCGAAACTGAAATATTTAAAGATTTTCGAAAATTAGAATTTTTGATTTTTAGAATACTTTTTTTTAATTAAAATTTGGTACAAGAATGACTATACAACATATATCCAACTCCAATTCGCAATTTGAAAGCATTTGAGCAATTTTCTCGAAAATACAATTCCCCATTGAAATAACATGGCGGACTATTGAATGAATAATTGTTCAAAAACTAAAATATTCAAAATTTTTTCCCGTTTGTGATATTTAAGCTTATATATAGGAGAATCTACAATTCCAATTCTATAACATTCACTAAATAAGAAGTGGGTCTAAATTTGGTCCGAAAAGTTCAATTTTCTCAAAAATAAAATTCCCAGATTGAAAACTCATGGCGGACTGTTCAATGAATTATTGTTCAAAAACTAAAATTTTCAAAATTTTTTCCCGTTTGTGATATTTAAGCTTATATATAGGAGAATCTCCAATTCCAATTTTACAACACTCATTAAATAAGAAGTGGGTCTAAAGTTGGTCCAAATAGTGCAATTTTTTCAAAAATAAAATTCCTCCATTGAAAACACATGGTGGACTGTTCAATAATTTATTGTTCAAAAAGTAATATTTTCAAATTTTTTTCCCATATGTGATATTGAAGCTTATATATAAGAGAATCTCTAATTCCAATTTTATAACACTCACTAAATAAGAAGTGAGACTAAAATTGGTCCGAAAAGTTCAATTTTCTCAAAAATAAAATTCCCACAATGAAAACACATGGCGGACTATTCATAGAATTATTGTTCAAAAAGTAAAATTTTCAAAATTTTTTCCCGTGTGTGATATTGAAGCTTATGTATAGGAGAACCTCTAATTCCAATTTTATAACACTCATTAAATAAGAAGTGGGTTTAAAGTTAATCCGAAAATTTCAATTTTCTCAAAAATAAAATTCCCTTATTGAAAACACATGGCGGACTATTCAATGAATTATTGTTCAAAAAGTAAAATTTTCAAATTTTTTTTTACGTGTGTGATATTGAAGCTTATATATAGGAGAACCTCTAATTTGAATTTTATAACACTCATTAAATAAGAAAGGGTCTAAAGTTGGTCCAAATTGTGCAATTTTCTCAAAAATAAAATTCCCCCATTGAAAACACATGGCGGACTATTCAATGAATTATTGTTCCAAAAGTAAAATTTTCAAATTTTTTTCCCGTGTGTGATATTGATGGTTATATATAGGAGAATCTCTAATTCCAATTTTATAACACTCACTAAATAAGAAGTGGGTCCGAAAAGTTCAATTTTCTCAAAAATAAAATCCCCCCATTGAAAACACACGGCGGACTATTCAATGAATTATTGTTCAAAAAGTAAAATTTTCAAAATTTTTTCCTTTTTGCAATATTGAAGCTCATATATAGGAGAATCTCCAATTCGAATTTTATAATACTCACTAGAAATGGGTCTAAAGTTGGTATAAAAAGTTGCACTTTCAAAACATTTCGCTTTTAATTTTTCCAATGTTAACCGTATGGAAAATTTGACCTATCAAAATTTTCAAAATTTAACTAGGATAACAGAAATCATCACGCGAATCGATTTCCACATTCAAATCGCCATAAAAGTGAAATTTTAATATTCAAAATCAAGTTACTGAAAAAAAACAAAAAGTCTTTATATCCCTTTCATAATACATTAAACTTGTCAATCGTAAGGCAATTTTCAATTTTTGAAATTTAATCTTAATTTGTTAACTAGGATAAAAAAAAGTCATCAACCGATTTATTTCTGATAATCAATTTGCTTATAAAACGGAATTTCAGCACCCAAAATCGAACTAATGCAAAGTAAAAAGACGGATTGAAAACATTTTCTGAGAGCTTTCGTTTCAAAATTTCAACTTCTCATATAGCTATTCAAAACTAGTTCTTTAGCCAAAATTTTGAACTTTGTTGAACTTTGAACTTTAAATTGTTTTTGAGTAAAAAAACACAATTAGGAACAATTTGTTAAAAATGAAATCTTCCATTCAATTACACTCGAAACTGAAATATTTCAAGATTTTCGAAAAATTGAATTTTTAATTTTTAGAATACTTTTTTTTTTTAAATAAAATTTGGTACAAAAATGAATATAAAACATATATCCAACTCCAATTCGCAATTTGAAAGCATTTGAGCAATTTTCTTGAAAATACAATTCCCCATTGAAATCACATGGCGGACTATTCAATGAATTATTGTTCAAAAATTAAATTTTGAAATTTTTTTCCCGTTTGTGATATTGAAGCTTATATATAGGAGAATCTCCAATTCCAATTCTATAACACTCACTAAATAAGAAGTGGGTCTAAAGTTGGTCCAAAAAGTGCAATTTTCTCAAAAATTAAATTCCCTTATTGAAAACACATGGCGGACTGTTTAATGAATAATTGTTCAAAAAGTAAAGTTTTCAAATTTTTTTTCCGTTTGTGATAATGAAGCTTTTATATAGGAGAAATTCCAATTTTATAACACTCACTAAATAAGAAGTGGGTCTAAATTTGGTCCGAAAAGTTCAATTTTCTCAACAAAAAAAAAATCCCAGATTGAAAACACATGGCGGACAGTTCATTGAATTATTGTACAAAAAGTAAAATTTTCAAAATTTATTCCCGTTTGTGATATGGAAGTTTATATATAGGAGAATCTCCAATTCCAATTTTATAACAAACACTAAATAAGAAGTGGGTTTTAAGTTGGTCCAAAAAGTGCAATTTTCTCAAAACTAAAATTCTCAGATTGAAAACACATGGCGGACTATTCAATGAATTATTGTTCAAAAATTAAAATTTTCAATTTTTTTTCCGTGTGCGATATTGAAGCTTATATATAGGAAAACCTCTAATTCCAATTTTATAACACTCACTAAATAAGAAGTGGGTCTAAAGTTGGTCCAAAAAGTTGGTCCAAAAAGCAATTTTCTCGAAAATACAATTCCCTCATTGAAAACACATGGCGGACTATTCAATGAATTATTGTTCAAAAAGTAAAGTTTTCAAACATTTTTCCCGATTGTGATATTGAAGCTTATATATAGGAGAAGCTCTAATTCCAATATAATAATACTCACTAAATAAGAAGTGAGTCTAAAGTAGGTCCAAAAAGCAATTTTCTCAAAAGAAAAATTCCCCCATTGAAAACACATGGTGGACTATTCAATGAATTATAGTTCAAAAAGTAAAATTTTCAAAATTTTTTCCTCTTATTTATATTGAAGCTCATACATAGGAAAATCTCCGATTCGAATTTTATAACACTCACTAAATAAGAAGTGGGTCTAAAGTTGGTCCAAAAAATTGCACTTTTAAAATATTTCGCTTTTAATTTTTCCAATGTTAACCGTATGGAAAATTTGACATATCAAAATTTTACATTTTTTTTTTGCAACTATAATAACAGAAATCATTACGCGAATTGATTTCCACAATCAAATGGTCATTAAAATGAAATTTTACTTCTCAAAATTCAGTTATTGGTCCAAAAACTGCAATTTTCTCAAAAATAAAATTTCCCCATTGAAAACACATGGCGGACTATTGAATGAATTATTTTTCAAAAAGTAAAATTTTCAAAAGTTTTTCCCGTTTTTTATATTGAAGCTCATACATAGGAAAATCTCCAATTCGAATTTTATAACACTCACTAAATAAGAAGTGAGCTAAGAAAGTTGGTCCAAAAAGTTGGTCCAAAAAGCAATTTTCTCGAAAATACAATTCCCTCATTGAAAACACATGGCGAACTATTCAATGAATTATTGTTCAAAAAGTAAAGTTTTCAAACATTTTTCCTGATTGTGATATTGAAGCTTATATATAGGAGAATCTCTAATTCCAATATAATAATACTCACTAAATAAGAAGTGAGTCTAAAGTAGGTCCAAAAAGCAATTTTCTCAAAAGAAAAATTCCCCCATTGAAAACACATGGTGG
This sequence comes from Linyphia triangularis, assembly GCA_963978545.1. Taxonomy (NCBI): domain Eukaryota; kingdom Metazoa; phylum Arthropoda; class Arachnida; order Araneae; family Linyphiidae; genus Linyphia; species Linyphia triangularis. Next base: position 12,091,975 of record OZ021728.1, read on the forward strand.
ACTATTCAATGAATTATAGTTCAAAAAGTAAAATTTTCAAAATTTTTTCCTCTTATTTATATTGAAGCTCATACATAGGAAAATCTCCAATTCGAATTTTATAACACTCACTAAATAAGAAGTGGGTCTAAAGTTGGTCCAAAAAGTTGGTCCAAAAAGCAATTTTCTCGAAAATACAATTCCCTCATTGAAAACACATTTCGGACTATTCAATGAATTATTGTTCAAAAAGTAAAGTTTTCAAACATTTTTCCCGATTGTGATATTGAAGCTTATATATAGGAGAATCTCTAATTCTAATATAATAATACTCACTAAATAAGAAGTGAGTCTAAAGTTGGTCCAAAAAGCGCAACTTTCTCAAAAGAAAAATTCCCCCATTGAAAACACATGGTGGACTATTCAATGAATTATTGTTCAAAAAGTAAAATTTTCAAAATTTTTTCCCGTTTTTTATATTGAAGCTCATACATAGGAAAATCTCCAATACGAATTTTATAACACTCATTAATTAAGAAGTGGGTCAAAAGTTGGTCCGAAAAGTGCAATTTTCTCAAAAATAAAATCCCCCCATTGAAAACACATGGCGGACTATTCAATGAATTATTGTTCTAAAACTAAAATTTTCAAAATTTTTTCCCGTTTGTGATATTGAAGCTTATATATAGGAGAATCTCTAATTCCAATATAATAACACTCACTAAAAAAAAAGTGTGTCTAAAGTTGGTTCAAAAACTTCAATTTTCTCAAAAATAAAATTTTCCCATTGAAAACACATGGCGGACTATTGAATGAATTATTTTTCAAAAAGTAAAATTTTCAAAAGTTTTTCCCGTTTTTTATATTGAAGCTCATACATAGGAAAATCTCCAATTCGAATTTTATAACACTCACTAAATAAGAAGTGAGCTAAGAAAGTTGGTCCAAAAAGTTGGTCCAAAAAGCAATTTTCTCGAAAATACAATTCCCTCATTGAAAACACATGGCGAACTATTCAATGAATTATTGTTCAAAAAGTAAAGTTTTCAAACATTTTTCCTGATTGTGATATTGAAGCTTATATATAGGAGAATCTCTAATTCCAATATAATAATACTCACTAAATAAGAAGTGAGTCTAAAGTAGGTCCAAAAAGCAATTTTCTCAAAAGAAAAATTCCCCCATTGAAAACACATGGTGGACTATTCAATGAATTATAGTTCAAAAAGTAAAATTTTCAAAATTTTTTCCTCTTATTTATATTGAAGCTCATACATAGGAAAATCTCCAATTCGAATTTTATAACACTCACTAAATAAGAAGTGGGTCTAAAGTTGGTCCAAAAAGTTGGTCCAAAAAGCAATTTTCTCGAAAATACAATTCCCTCATTGAAAACACATGGCGGACTATTCAATGAATTATTGTTCAAAAAGTAAAGTTTTCAAACATTTTTCCCGATTGTGATATTGAAGCTTATATATAGGAGAATCTCTAATTCTAATATAATAATACTCACTAAATAAGAAGTGAGTCTAAAGTTGGTCCAAAAAGCGCAACTTTCTCAAAAGAAAAATTCCCCCATTGAAAACACATGGTGGACTATTCAATGAATTATTGTTCAAAAAGTAAAATTTTCAAAATTTTTTCCCGTTTTTTATATTGAAGCTCATACATAGGAAAATCTCCAATACGAATTTTATAACACTCATTAATTAAGAAGTGGGTCAAAAGTTGGTCCGAAAAGTGCAATTTTCTCAAAAATAAAATCCCCCCATTGAAAACACATGGCGGACTATTCAATGAATTATTGTTCTAAAACTAAAATTTTCAAAATTTTTTCCCGTTTGTGATATTGAAGCTTATATATAGGAGAATCTCTAATTCCAATATAATAACACTCACTAAAAAAAAAGTGTGTCTAAAGTTGGTCCAAAAACTTCAATTTTCTCAAAAATAAAATTTCCCCATTGAAAACACATGGCGGACTATTCAATGAATTATTGTTCAAAAAGTAAAATTTTCAAAATTTTTTCCTGTTTTTTATATTGAAGCTCATACATAGGAAAATCTCCAATACGAATTTTATAACACTCATTAATTAAGAAGTGGGTCAAAAGTTGGTCCGAAAAGTTCAATTTTCTCAAAAATAAAATCGCTCTAAAAGGAAAAATTTCAACCTATTTCGTTGGCCTTACGGCCAATTAAACCTAAAAAAAATACCCCTACCTAATTCGGGCAGTCGTTTTTTCCATTTCACCCCCTAAATCAATTTTTTTTTAATTACTAGGTACTGTAAAAATGTCTAAAAAGTGAGGTGTGCGCGCGCTTCGCTCTCTAAAAGGAAAAGAGTTCAACATTCCAAAAATGACATTTTTAATCACTTTGCTGTTATAAAACAAACAAAATCCATTTTAACGCCTTATATTTTATAAACTACACTTTGGTGGCCTAACGGCCACCAAAGTATAGTCATAGCATACCAGTTTTATTCCTAGGTAAAAATCGCTATAAATCAAGACTTATATTTAATGCAATATAAATACCTCAATCCTCTTTTTCTTCTCCCGGAGGGTAAACCTTGATAACGTCATCCAAAAACGCGTTAAATAAATTTTTAACCCTCCTTGCCTGTTGGTTTTTTCGCCAGATGTACTCGGCCAGGTAATATTGTAAGCCCGCCTCTACTTTACTTGCGCTTAAATCTCAAATATTTCAAAAATTCTTAAATATTTCGCGCTCAATAATTTCAAACATTTTAAAATAATCGCCATCCTTAAGAGTCTACACCTAAAAACATTGTTTCTGCATTCCCACAACTAATAATACCCACAAATACAACTCGAATTCATGAAGTAAACGGAATAAAGACAATATATTTCCAACAGGTCAGCTTCCAACAAAAAAAAAACACTGAAATGAAGAGAGAAACATAAATCACACAGTTTACCATATTTGTAACTAAATCAATCGGCACCAGACAAAATTAAGCGTTTTTTGGCGAAAAGAGGATGTATTTGGCGTTAATCCAAAGCAGCAGTAATTCTAACCAATCACGACTCCGGAATACCGCTGACGACAACCAAACAACAAATTTTGCCAGTTTCCTAGGATTGGCGAATTATCTTTGCCACCATGTAACACATTTGAACCGGAAATTTGTTTGATTTTTAAAGTGTTTTTGTACAAAAAAACACAATTCGGAACCATTTCATAGAAATGAAATTTTCCATTCAAATACACTCGAACCTGAAATATTTCAAGATTTTCGAAAAATTAAATTTTTGTTTTTTAGAATACTTTTTTTTAATTAATATTTGCCACAAGAAAGACTATAAAACATATATCTAACTCCAATTAGCAATTTGAAAGCATTTGAGCAATTTTCTCGAAAATACAATTCAACCATTGAAAACACATGGCGGACTTTTCAATGAATTATTGTACAAAAAGTAAAATTTTCAAAAAATTTTCCCGTTTTTTATATTGAAGCTCATATATAGGAGAATCTCCAATTTGAATTTTATAACACTCATTAAATAAGAAGTGCGTCTAAAGTTGGTCCAAAAAGTGCAATTTTCTTAAAAATAAAATTCCAACATTGAAAACACATGGCGGACTATTCAATGAATTATTGTTCAAAAAGTAAAATTTTCAAAATTTTTTCCAGATTGTGATATTGAAGCTTATATATAGGAGAATCTCTAATTCCAATATAATAACACTCACTAAATAAGTGAGTCTAAAGTTGGTCCAAAAAGTGCAATTTTCTCAAAAGTAAAATTCTCCCATTGAAAAAACATGGCGGACTATTCAATGAATTATTGTTCAAAAAGTAAAATTTTCAAAAATTTTTCCGGTTTTTAATATTGAAGCTCATACATAGGAAAATCTCCAATTCGAATTTTATAACACTCACTAAATAAGAAGTGAATCTAAAGTTGGTCCAAAAAGTTGGTCCAAAAAGCAATTTTCTCAAAAATAAAATTTCCCCATTGAAAACACATGGCGGACTATTGAATAAATTATTTTTCAAAAAGTAAAATTTTCAAAATTTTTTCCCGTTTTTTATATTGAAGCTCATACATAGGAAAATCTCCAATTCGAATTTTATAACACTCACTAAATAAGAAGTGAGTCTAAAGTTGGTCCAAAAAGTTGGTCCAAAAAGCAATTTTCTCGAAAATACAATTCCCTCATTGAAAACACATGGCGGACTATTCAATGAATTATTGTTCAAAAAGTAAAGTTTTCAAACATTTTTCCCGATTGTAATATTGAAGCTTATATATAGGAGAATCTCTAATTCCAATATAATAATACTCACTAAAAAAGAAGTGAGTCTAAAGTAGGTCCAAAAAGCAATTTTCTCAAAAGAAAAATTCCCCCATTGAAAACACATGGTGGACTATTCAATGAATTATAGTTCAAAAAGTAAAATTTTCAAAATTTTTTCCTCTTATTTATATTGAAGCTCATACATAGGAAAATCTCCAATTCGAATTTTATAACACTCACTAAATAAGAAGTGGGTCTAAAGTTGGTCCAAAAATTGCACTTTTAAAATATTTCGCTTTTAATTTTTCCAATGTTAACCGTATGGAAAATTTGACATATCAAAATTTTCAAAATTTTACATTTTTTTTTTGCAACTAGGATAACAGAAATCATTACGCGAATTGATTTCCACAATCAAATGGTCATTAAAATGAAATTTTACTTCTCAAAATTCAGTTATTGGTCCAAAAACTGCAATTTTCTCAAAAATAAAATTTCCCCATTGAAAACACATGGCGGACTATTGAATGAATTATTTTTCAAAAAGTAAAATTTTCAAAAGTTTTTCCCGTTTTTTATATTGAAGCTCATACATAGGAAAATCTCCAATTCGAATTTTATAACACTCACTAAATAAGAAGTGAGTCTAAAGTTGGTAAAAAAAAGCAATTTTCTCGAAAATACAATTCCCTCATTGAAAACACATGGCGGACTATTCAATGAATTATTGTTCAAAAAGTAAAGTTTTGAAACATTTTTCCCGATTGTGATATTGAAGCTTATATATAGGAGAATCTCTAATTCCAATATAATAATACTCACTAAATAAGAAGTGAGTCTAAAGTAGGTCCAAAAAGCAATTTTCTCAAAAGAAAAATTCCCCCATTGAAAACACATGGTGGACTATTCAATGAATTATAGTTCAAAAAGTAAAATTTTCAAAATTTTTTCCTCTTATTTATATTGAAGCTCATACATAGGAAAATCTCCAATTCGAATTTTATAACACTCACTAAATAAGAAGTGGGTCTAAAGTTGGTCCAAAAAGTTGGTCCAAAAAGTTGGTCCAAAAAGCAATTTTCTCGAAAATACAATTCCCTCATTGAAAACACATGGCGGACGATTCAATGAATTATTGTTCAAAAAGTAAAGTTTTCAAACATTTTTCCCGATTGTGATATTGAAGCTTATATATAGGAGAATCTCTAATTCTAATATAATAATACTCACTAAATAAGAAGTGAGTCTAAAGTTGGTCCAAAAAGTGCAATTTTCTCAAAAGAAAAATTCCCCCATTGAAAACACATGGTGGACTATTCAATGAATTATTGTTCAAAAAGTAAAATTTTCAAAATTTTTTCCCTTTTCTTATATGGAAGCTCATAAATAGGAGAATCTCCAATTTGAATTTTATAACATTCACTAAATAAGAAGTGGGTCTAAAAATGGTCCAAAAAGTGCAATTTTCTCAAAAATAAAATCCCCCCATTGAAAACACATGGCGGACTATTCAATGAATTATTGTTCTAAAACTAAAATTTTCAAAATTTTTTCCCGTTTGTGATATTGAAGCTTATATATAGGAGAATCTCTAATTCCAATATAATAACACTCACTAAAAAAAAAGTGGGTCTAAAGTTGGTCCAAAAACTTCAATTTTCTCAAAAATAAAATTTCCCCATTGAAAACACATGGCGGACTATTCAATGAATTATTGTTCAAAAAGTAAAATTTTCAAAATTTTTTCCCGTTTTTTATATTGAAGCTCATACATAGGAAAATCTCCAATACGAATTTTATAACACTCATTAATTAAGAAGTGGGTCAAAAGTTGGTCCGAAAAGTTCAATTTTCTCAAAAATAAAATTCCCTTATTGAAAGCACATGGCGGACTGTTCAATGATTTATTGTTCAAAAAGTAAAATTTTCAAAATTTTTTACCATGTTTGATATTGAAGCTTATATATAGGAAAACTTTTAATTCCAATTTTACAACAGTCATTAAATAAGAAGTGGGTCTAAAGTTTGTCCAAATAGTGCAATTTTTTCAAAAATAAAATCCCCCCATTGAAAACACATGGTGGACTGTTCAATGATTTATTGTTCAAAAAGTAAAATTTTCAAAATTTTTTACCATGTTTGATATTGAAGCTTATATATAGCAGAATCTCTAATTACAATTTTATAAAACTCACTAAATAAGAAGTGGGTCTAAAGTTGGTCCCAAAAATTGCACTTTTAAAATATTTCGCTTTTAATTTTTCCAATGTTAACCGCATGGAAAATTTGACATATCAAAATTTTCAAAATTTTACATTTTTTTTTTGCAACTAGGATAACAGAAATCATTACGCGAATTGATTTCCACAATCAAATTGTCATTAAAATGAAATTTTACTTCTCAAAATTCAGTTATTGGTCCAAAAACTGAAATTTTCTCAAAAATACAATTCCCTCATTGAAAACACATGGCGGACTATTCAATGAATTATTGTTCAAAAAGTAAAGTTTTCAAACATTTTTCCCGATTGTGATACTGAAGCTTATATATAGGAGAATCTCTAATTCCAATACAATAATACTCACTAAATAAGAAGTGAGTCTAAAGTAGGTCCAAAAAGCAATTTTCTCAAAAGAAAAATTCCCCCATTGAAAACACATGGTGGACTATTCAATGAATTATAGTTCAAAAAGTAAAATTTTCAAAATTTTTTCCTCTTATTTATATTGAAGCTCATACATAGGAAAATCTCTAATTCGAATTTTATAACACTCACTAAATAAGAAGTGGGTCTAAAGTTGGTCCAAAAAGTTGGTCCAAAAAGCAATTTTCTCGAAAATACAATTCCCTCATTGAAAACACATGGCGGACTATTCAATGAATTATTGTTCAAAAAGTAAAGTTTTCAAACATTTTTCCCGATTGTGATATTGAAGCTTATATATAGGAGAATCTCTAATTCTAATATAATAATACTCACTAAATAAGAAGTGAGTCTAAAGTTGGTCTAAAAAGTGCAATTTTCTCAAAAGAAAAATTCCCCCATTGAAAACACATGGTGGGCTATTCAATGAATTATTGTTCAAAAAGTAAAATTTTCAAAAAATTTTCCCTTTTCTTATATGGAAGCTCATATATAGGAGAATCTCCAATTTGAATATTATAACATTCACTAAATAAGAAGTGGGTCTAAAGTTGGTCCAAAAACTTCAATTTTCTCAAAAATAAAATTTCCCCATTGAAAACACATGGTGGACTATTCAATGAATTATTGTTCTAAAACTAAAATTTTCAAAAATTTTTCCCGTTTGGGATATTGAAGCTTATATATAGGAGAATCTCTAATTCCAATATAATAACACTCACTAAAAAAAAAGTGGTTCTAAAGTTGGTCCAAAAACTTCAATTTTCTCCAAAAAAAATTCCCTTATTGAAAGCACATGCCGGACTATTCAATGAATTATTGTTCAAAAAGTAAAATTTTCAAAATTTTTTCCCTTGTGTGATATTGAAGCTTATATATAGGAGAACCTCTAATTCGAATTTTATAACACTCATTAAATAAGAAAATTTCTAAAGTTTGTCCAAATTGTGCAATATTCTCAAAAGTAAAATTCCCCCATTGAAAACACATGGCGGACTATTCAATGAATTATTGTTCAAAAAGTAAAATTTTCAAATTTTTTTCCCGTAGGCGATATTGAAGCTTATATATAGGAGAACCTCTAATTTGAATTTTATAACACTCACTAAATAAGAAGTGGGTCTAAAGTTGGTCCGAAAAGTTCAATTTTCTCAAAAATAAAATCCCCCCATTGAAAACACATGGCGGACTATTCAATGAATTATTGTTCAAAAAGTAAAATTTTCAAAAATTTTTCCCGTTTGCAATATTGAAGCTCATATATAGGAAAATCTCCAATTCGAATTTTATAATACTCACTAAATAAGAAATTTTTTTAAAGTTGGTCCCAAAAATTGCACTTTTAAAATATTTCGCTTTTAATTTTTCCAATGTAAATCAAAATTCCGTAATTCCGTAGTCCAAAATCAAAATTTCCGTATGGAAAATTTGACATATCAAAATTTTCAAAATTTTACATTTTTTTTGCAACTAGGATAACAGAAATCATCACGCGAATCGATTTCCACATTCAAATCGCCATAAAAGTGAAATTTTAATATTCAAAATCAAGTTACTGAAAAAAACCAAAAAGTCTTTATATCCCTTTCATAATACATTAAACTTGTCAATCCTAAGGCAATTTTCAATTTTTGAAATTTAATCTTAATTTGTTAACTAGGATAAAAAAAAGTCATCAACCGATTTATTTCTGATAATCAATTTGCTTATAAAACGGAATTTCAGCACCCAAAATCGAACTAATGCAAAGTAAAAAGACGGATTGAAAACATTTTCTGAGAGCTTTCATTTCAAAATTTCAACTTCTCATATAGCTATTCAAAACTAGTTCTTTGGCCAAAATTTTGAACTTTGTTTAATTTATAAAGTGTTTTTGAGTAAAAAAACACAATTTGGAACAATTTGTTAAAAATGAAATCTTCCATTCAATTACACTCGAAACTGAAATATTTCAAGATTTTCGAAAAATAGAATTTTCGATTTTTAGAATACTTTTTATTAAATAAAATTTGGTACAAGAATGACTATAAAACATATATCCAACTCTAATTCGCAATTTGAAAGCATTTGAGCAATTTTCTTGAAAATACAATTCCCCATTGAAATCACATGGCGGACTATTCAATGAATTATTGTTCAAAAAATAAAATTTTGAAATTTTTTTCCCGTTTGTGATATTGAAGCTTATATATAGGAGAATCTCCAATTTCAATTCTCTAACATTCACTAAATAAGAAGTGGGTCTAAATTTGGTCCGAAAAGTTCAATTTTCTCAAAAATAAAATTCCCAGATTGAAAACACATGGCGGACTGTTCAATGAATTATTGTTCAAAAAGTAAAATTTTCAAAATTTTTTCCCGTTTGAGATATAGAAGCTTATATATAGGAGAATCTCCAATTCGAATTTAATAACACTCACTAAATAAGAAGTGAGTCTAAAGTTGGTCCATAAAGTGCAATTTTCTCAAAAATAAAATTTCCCCCATTGAAAACACATGGCGGACTATTTAATGAATTATAGTTCAAAAAGTAAAATTTTCAAAATTTTTTCCTCTTACTTATATTGAAGCTCATACATAGGAAAATCTCCAATTCGAATTTTATAACACTCACTAAACAAGAAGTGGGTCTAAAGTTGGTCCAAAAAGTTGGTCCAAAAAGTTGGTCTATAAAGCAATTTTCTCGAAAATACAATTCCCTCATTGAAAACACATGGCGGACTATTCAATGAATTATTGTTCAAAAAGTAAAGTTTTCAAACATTTTTCCCGATTGTGATATTGAAGCTTATATATAGGAGAATCTCTAATTCTAATATAATAATACTCACTAAATAAGAAGTGAGTCTAAAGTTGGTCCAAAAAGTGCAATTTTCTCAAAAGAAAAATTCCCCCATTGAAAACACATGGTGGACTATTTAATGAATTATTGTTCAAAAAGTAAAATTTTCAAAATTTTTTCCCTTTTCTTATATGGAAGCTCATATATAGGAGAATCTCCAATTTGAATTTTATAACATTCACTAAACAAGAAGTGGGTCTAAAGTTGGTCCAAAAAGTGCAATTTTCTCAAAAATAAAATCCCCCCATTGAAAACACATGGCGGACTATTCAATGAATTATTGTTCTAAAACTAAAATTTTCAAAATTTTTTCCCGTTTGTGATATTGAAGCTTATATATAAGAGAATCTCTAATTCCAATATAATAACACTCACTAAAAAAAAAGTGGGTCTAAAGTTGGTCCAAAAACTTCAATTTTCTCAAAAATAAAATGTCCCCATTGAAAACACATGGCGGACTATTCAATGAATTATTGTTCAAAAAGTAAAATTTTCAAAATTTTTTCCCGATTTTTATATTGAAGCTCATACATAGGAAAATCTCCAATACGAATTTTATAACACTCATTAATTAAGAAGTGGGTCAAAAGTTGGTCCGAAAAGTTCAATTTTCTCAAAAATAAAATTCCCTTATTGAAAGCACATGGCGGACTGTTCAATGATTTATTGTTCAAAAAGTAAAATTTTCAAAATTTTTTACCATGTTTGATATTGAAGCTTATATATAGGAAAACCTCTAATTCCAATTTTACAACACTCATTAAATAAGAAGTGGGTCTAAAGTTTGTCCAAATAGTGCAATTTTTTCAAAAATAAAATCCCCCCATTGAAAACACATGGTGGACTGTTCAATGATTTATTGTTCAAAAAGTAAAATTTTCAAAATTTTTTACCATGTTTGATATTGAAGCTTATATATAGCAGAATCTCTAATTACAATTTTATAAAACTCACTAAATAAGAAGTGGGTCTAAAGTTGGTCCCAAAAATTGCACTTTTAAAATATTTCGCTTTTAATTTTTCCAATGTTAACCGTATGGAAAATTTGACATATCAAAATTTTCAAAATTTTACATTTTTTTTTGCAACTAGGATAACAGAAATCATTACGCGAATTGATTTCCACAATCAAATTGTCATTAAAATGAAATTTTACTTCTCAAAATTCAGTTATTGGTCCAAAAACTGCAATTTTCTCAAAAATAAAATTTCCCCATTGAAAACACATGGCGGACTATTGAATGAATTATTTTTCAAAAAGTAAAATTTTCAAAAGTTTTTCCCGTTTTTTATATTGAAGCTCATACATAGGAAAATCTCCAATTCGAATTTTATATTACTCACTAAATAAGAAGTGAGTCTAAAGTTGGTCCAAAAAGTTGGTCCAAAAGGCAATTTTCTCGAAAATACAATTCCCTCATTGAAAACACATGGCGGACTCTTCAATGAATTATTGTTCAAAAAGTAAAGTTTTCAAACATTTTTCCCGTTTGTGATATTGAAGCTTATATATAGGAGAATCTCTAATTCCAATATAATAATACTCACTAAATAAGAAGTGAGTCTAAAGTTGGTCCATAAAGTGCAATTTTCTCAAAAATAAAATTTCCCCCATTGAAAACACATGGCGGACTATTCAATGAATTATAGTTCAAAAAGTAAAGTTTTAAAACATTTTTCCCGATTGTGATATTGAAGCTTATATATAGGAGAATCTCCAATTTCAATTCTCTAACATTCACTAAATAAGAAGTGGGTCTAAATTTGGTCCGAAAAGTTCAATTTTCTCAAAAATAAAATTCCCAGATTGAAAACACATGGCGGACTGTTCAATGAATTATTGTTCAAAAAGTAAAATTTTCAAAATTTTTTCCCGTTTGAGATATAGAAGCTTATATATAGGAGAATCTCCAATTCGAATTTAATAACACTCACTAAATAAGAAGTGAGTCTAAAGTTGGTCCATAAAGTGCAATTTTCTCAAAAATAAAATTTCCCCCATTGAAAACACATGGCGGACTATTCAATGAATTATAGTTCAAAAAGTAAAGTTTTCAAACATTTTTCCCGTTTGTGATATTGAAGCTTATATATAGGAGAATCTCTAATTCCAATATAATAATACTCACTAAATAAGAAGTGAGTCTAAAGTTGGTCCATAAAGTGCAATTTTCTCAAAAATAAAATTTCCCCCATTGAAAACACATGGCGGACTATTCAATGAATTATAGTTCAAAAAGTAAAGTTTTAAAACATTTTTCCCGATTGTGATATTGAAGCTTATATATAGGAGAATCTCCAATTTCAATTCTCTAACATTCACTAAATAAGAAGTGGGTCTAAATTTGGTCCGAAAAGTTCAATTTTCTCAAAAATAAAATTCCCAGATTGAAAACACATGGCGGACTGTTCAATGAATTATTGTTCAAAAAGTAAAATTTTCAAAATTTTTTCCCGTTTGAGATATAGAAGCTTATATATAGGAGAATCTCCAATTCGAATTTAATAACACTCACTAAATAAGAAGTGAGTCTAAAATTGGTCCATAAAGTGCAATTTTCTCAAAAATAAAATTTCCCCCATTGAAAACACATGGCGGACTATTCAATGAATTATAGTTCAAAAAGTAAAGTTTTCAAACATTTTTCCCGATTGTGATATTGAAGCTTATATATAGGAGAATCTCTAATTCCAATATAATAATACTCACTAAATAAGAAGTGAGTCTAAAGTAGGTCAAAAAAGAAATTTTCTCAAAAGAAAAATTCTCCCATTGAAAACACATGGTGGACTATTCAATGAATTATAGTTCAAAAAGTAAAATTTTCAAAATTTTTTCCTCTTATTTATATTGAAGCTCATACATAGGAAAATCTCCAATTCGAATTTTATAACACTCACTAAATAAGAAGTGGGTCTAAAGTTGGTCCAAAAAGTTGGTCCATAAAGCAATTTTCTCGAAAATACAATTCCCTCATTGAAAACACATGGCGGACTATTCAATGAATTATTGTTCAAAAAGTAAAGTTTTCAAACATTTTTCCCGATTGTGATATTGAAGCTTATATATAGGAGAATCTCTAATTCCAATATAATAATACTCACTAAATAAGAAGTGAGTCTAAAGTAGGTCCAAAAAGCAATTTTCTCAAAAGAAAAATTCCCCCATTGAAAACACATGGTGGACTATTCAATGAATTATAGTTCAAAAAGTAAAATTTTCAAAATTTTTTCCTCTTATTTATATTGAAGCTCATACATAGGAAAATCTCCAATTCGAATTTTATAACACTCACTAAATAAGAAGTGGGTCTAAAGTTGGTCCAAAAAGTTGGTCCAAAAAGCAATTTTCTCGAAAATACAATTCCCTCATTGAAAACACATTTCGGACTATTCAATGAATTATTGTTCAAAAAGTAAAGTTTTCAAACATTTTTCCCGATTGTGATATTGAAGCTTATATATAGGAGAATCTCTAATTCTAATATAATAATACTCACTAAATAAGAAGTGAGTCTAAAGTTGGTCCAAAAAGCGCAACTTTCTCAAAAGAAAAATTCCCCCATTGAAAACACATGGTGGACTATTCAATGAATTATTGTTCAAAAAGTAAAATTTTCAAAATTTTTTCCCGTTTTTTATATTGAAGCTCATACATAGGAAAATCTCCAATATGAATTTTATAACACTCATTAATTAAGAAGTGGGTCAAAAGTTGGTCCGAAAAGTGCAATTTTCTCAAAAATAAAATCCCCCCATTGAAAACACATGGCGGACTATTCAATGAATTATTGTTCTAAAACTAAAATTTTCAAAATTTTTTCCCGTTTGTGATATTGAAGCTTATATATAGGAGAATCTCTAATTCCAATATAATAACACTCACTAAAAAAAAAGTGTGTCTAAAGTTGGTTCAAAAACTTCAATTTTCTCAAAAATAAAATTTTCCCATTGAAAACACATGGCGGACTATTGAATGAATTATTTTTCAAAAAGTAAAATTTTCAAAAGTTTTTCCCGTTTTTTATATTGAAGCTCATACATAGGAAAATCTCCAATTCGAATTTTATAACACTCACTAAATAAGAAGTGAGCTAAGAAAGTTGGTCCAAAAAGTTGGTCCAAAAAGCAATTTTCTCGAAAATACAATTCCCTCATTGAAAACACATGGCGAACTATTCAATGAATTATTGTTCAAAAAGTAAAGTTTTCAAACATTTTTCCTGATTGTGATATTGAAGCTTATATATAGGAGAATCTCTAATTCCAATATAATAATACTCACTAAATAAGAAGTGAGTCTAAAGTAGGTCCAAAAAGCAATTTTCTCAAAAGAAAAATTCCCCCATTGAAAACACATGGTGGACTATTCAATGAATTATAGTTCAAAAAGTAAAATTTTCAAAATTTTTTCCTCTTATTTATATTGAAGCTCATACATAGGAAAATCTCCAATTCGAATTTTATAACACTCACTAAATAAGAAGTGGGTCTAAAGTTGGTCCAAAAAGTTGGTCCAAAAAGCAATTTTCTCGAAAATACAATTCCCTCATTGAAAACACATGGCGGACTATTCAATGAATTATTGTTCAAAAAGTAAAGTTTTCAAACATTTTTCCCGATTGTGATATTGAAGCTTATATATAGGAGAATCTCTAATTCTAATATAATAATACTCACTAAATAAGAAGTGAGTCTAAAGTTGGTCCAAAAAGCGCAACTTTCTCAAAAGAAAAATTCCCCCATTGAAAACACATGGTGGACTATTCAATGAATTATTGTTCAAAAAGTAAAATTTTCAAAATTTTTTCCCGTTTTTTATATTGAAGCTCATACATAGGAAAATCTCCAATACGAATTTTATAACACTCATTAATTAAGAAGTGGGTCAAAAGTTGGTCCGAAAAGTGCAATTTTCTCAAAAATAAAATCCCCCCATTGAAAACACATGGCGGACTATTCAATGAATTATTGTTCTAAAACTAAAATTTTCAAAATTTTTTCCCGTTTGTGATATTGAAGCTTATATATAGGAGAATCTCTAATTCCAATATAATAACACTCACTAAAAAAAAAGTGTGTCTAAAGTTGGTCCAAAAACTTCAATTTTCTCAAAAATAAAATTTCCCCATTGAAAACACATGGCGGACTATTCAATGAATTATTGTTCAAAAAGTAAAATTTTCAAAATTTTTTCCTGTTTTTTATATTGAAGCTCATACATAGGAAAATCTCCAATACGAATTTTATAACACTCATTAATTAAGAAGTGGGTCAAAAGTTGGTCCGAAAAGTTCAATTTTCTCAAAAATAAAATCGCTCTAAAAGGAAAAATTTCAACCTATTTCGTTGGCCTTACGGCCAATTAAACCTAAAAAAAATACCCCTACCTAATTCGGGCAGTCGTTTTTTCCATTTCACCCCCTAAATCAATTTTTTTTTAATTACTAGGTACTGTAAAAATGTCTAAAAAGTGAGGTGTGCGCGCGCTTCGCTCTCTAAAAGGAAAAGAGTTCAACATTCCAAAAATGACATTTTTAATCACTTTGCTGTTATAAAACAAACAAAATCCATTTTAACGCCTTATATTTTATAAACTACACTTTGGTGGCCTAACGGCCACCAAAGTATAGTCATAGCATACCAGTTTTATTCCTAAGGTAAAAATCGCTATAAATCAAGACTTATATTTAATGCAATATAAATACCTCAATCCTCTTTTTCTTCTCCCGGAGGGTAAACCTTGATAACGTCATCCAAAAACGCGTTAAATAAATTTTTAACCCTCCTTGCCTGTTGGTTTTTTCGCCAGATGTACTCGGCCAGGTAATATTGTAAGCCCGCCTCTACTTTACTTGCGCTTAAATCTCAAATATTTCAAAAATTCTTAAATATTTCGCGCTCAATAATTTCAAACATTTTAAAATAATCGCCATCCTTAAGAGTCTACACCTAAAAACATTGTTTCTGCATTCCCACAACTAATAATACCCACAAATACAACTCGAATTCATGAAGTAAACGGAATAAAGACAATATATTTCCAACAGGTCAGCTTCCAACAAAAAAAAAACACTGAAATGAAGAGAGAAACATAAATCACACAGTTTACCATATTTGTAACTAAATCAATCGGCACCAGACAAAATTAAGCGTTTTTTGGCGAAAAGAGGATGTATTTGGCGTTAATCCAAAGCAGCAGTAATTCTAACCAATCACGACTCCGGAATACCGCTGACGACAACCAAACAACAAATTTTGCCAGTTTCCTAGGATTGGCGAATTATCTTTGCCACCATGTAACACATTTGAACCGGAAATTTGTTTGATTTTTAAAGTGTTTTTGTACAAAAAAACACAATTCGGAACCATTTCATAGAAATGAAATTTTCCATTCAAATACACTCGAACCTGAAATATTTCAAGATTTTCGAAAAATTAAATTTTTGTTTTTTAGAATACTTTTTTTTAATTAATATTTGCCACAAGAAAGACTATAAAACATATATCTAACTCCAATTAGCAATTTGAAAGCATTTGAGCAATTTTCTCGAAAATACAATTCAACCATTGAAAACACATGGCGGACTTTTCAATGAATTATTGTACAAAAAGTAAAATTTTCAAAAAATTTTCCCGTTTTTTATATTGAAGCTCATATATAGGAGAATCTCCAATTTGAATTTTATAACACTCATTAAATAAGAAGTGCGTCTAAAGTTGGTCCAAAAAGTGCAATTTTCTTAAAAATAAAATTCCAACATTGAAAACACATGGCGGACTATTCAATGAATTATTGTTCAAAAAGTAAAATTTTCAAAATTTTTTCCAGATTGTGATATTGAAGCTTATATATAGGAGAATCTCTAATTCCAATATAATAACACTCACTAAATAAGTGAGTCTAAAGTTGGTCCAAAAAGTGCAATTTTCTCAAAAGTAAAATTCTCCCATTGAAAAAACATGGCGGACTATTCAATGAATTATTGTTCAAAAAGTAAAATTTTCAAAAATTTTTCCGGTTTTTAATATTGAAGCTCATACATAGGAAAATCTCCAATTCGAATTTTATAACACTCACTAAATAAGAAGTGAATCTAAAGTTGGTCCAAAAAGTTGGTCCAAAAAGCAATTTTCTCAAAAATAAAATTTCCCCATTGAAAACACATGGCGGACTATTGAATAAATTATTTTTCAAAAAGTAAAATTTTCAAAATTTTTTCCCGTTTTTTATATTGAAGCTCATACATAGGAAAATCTCCAATTCGAATTTTATAACACTCACTAAATAAGAAGTGAGTCTAAAGTTGGTCCAAAAAGTTGGTCCAAAAAGCAATTTTTTCGAAAATACAATTCCCTCATTGAAAACACATGGCGGACTATTCAATGAATTATTGTTCAAAAAGTAAAGTTTTCAAACATTTTTCCCGATTGTAATATTGAAGCTTATATATAGGAGAATCTCTAATTCCAATATAATAATACTCACTAAAAAAGAAGTGAGTCTAAAGTAGGTCCAAAAAGCAATTTTCTCAAAAGAAAAATTCCCCCATTGAAAACACATGGTGGACTATTCAATGAATTATAGTTCAAAAAGTAAAATTTTCAAAATTTTTTCCTCTTATTTATATTGAAGCTCATACATAGGAAAATCTCCAATTCGAATTTTATAACACTCACTAAATAAGAAGTGGGTCTAAAGTTGGTCCAAAAATTGCACTTTTAAAATATTTCGCTTTTAATTTTTCCAATGTTAACCGTATGGAAAATTTGACATATCAAAATTTTCAAAATTTTACATTTTTTTTTTGCAACTAGGATAACAGAAATCATTACGCGAATTGATTTCCACAATCAAATGGTCATTAAAATGAAATTTTACTTCTCAAAATTCAGTTATTGGTCCAAAAACTGCAATTTTCTCAAAAATAAAATTTCCCCATTGAAAACACATGGCGGACTATTGAATGAATTATTTTTCAAAAAGTAAAATTTTCAAAAGTTTTTCCCGTTTTTTATATTGAAGCTCATACATAGGAAAATCTCCAATTCGAATTTTATAACACTCACTAAATAAGAAGTGAGTCTAAAGTTGGTAAAAAAAAGCAATTTTCTCGAAAATACAATTCCCTCATTGAAAACACATGGCGGACTATTCAATGGATTATTGTTCAAAAAGTAAAGTTTTCAAACATTTTTCCCGATTGTGATATTGAAGCTTATATATAGGAGAATCTCTAATTCCAATATAATAATACTCACTAAATAAGAAGTGAGTCTAAAGTAGGTCCAAAAAGCAATTTTCTCAAAAGAAAAATTCCCCCATTGAAAACACATGGTGGACTATTCAATGAATTATAGTTCAAAAAGTAAAATTTTCAAAATTTTTTCCTCTTATTTATATTGAAGCTCATACATAGGAAAATCTCCAATTCGAATTTTATAACACTCACTAAATAAGAAGTGGGTCTAAAGTTGGTCCAAAAAGTTGGTCCAAAAAGTTGGTCCAAAAAGCAATTTTCTCGAAAATACAATTCCCTCATTGAAAACACATGGCGGACGATTCAATGAATTATTGTTCAAAAAGTAAAGTTTTCAAACATTTTTCCCGATTGTGATATTGAAGCTTATATATAGGAGAATCTCTAATTCTAATATAATAATACTCACTAAATAAGAAGTGAGTCTAAAGTTGGTCCAAAAAGTGCAATTTTCTCAAAAGAAAAATTCCCCCATTGAAAACACATGGTGGACTATTCAATGAATTATTGTTCAAAAAGTAAAATTTTCAAAATTTTTTCCCTTTTCTTATATGGAAGCTCATAAATAGGAGAATCTCCAATTTGAATTTTATAACATTCACTAAATAAGAAGTGGGTCTAAAAATGGTCCAAAAAGTGCAATTTTCTCAAAAATAAAATCCCCCCATTGAAAACACATGGCGGACTATTCAATGAATTATTGTTCTAAAACTAAAATTTTCAAAATTTTTTCCCGTTTGTGATATTGAAGCTTATATATAGGAGAATCTCTAATTCCAATATAATAACACTCACTAAAAAAAAAGTGGGTCTAAAGTTGGTCCAAAAACTTCAATTTTCTCAAAAATAAAATTTCCCCATTGAAAACACATGGCGGACTATTCAATGAATTATTGTTCAAAAAGTAAAATTTTCAAAATTTTTTCCCGTTTTTTATATTGAAGCTCATACATAGGAAAATCTCCAATACGAATTTTATAACACTCATTAATTAAGAAGTGGGTCAAAAGTTGGTCCGAAAAGTTCAATTTTCTCAAAAATAAAATTCCCTTATTGAAAGCACATGGCGGACTGTTCAATGATTTATTGTTCAAAAAGTAAAATTTTCAAAATTTTTTACCATGTTTGATATTGAAGCTTATATATAGGAAAACTTTTAATTCCAATTTTACAACAGTCATTAAATAAGAATTGGGTCTAAAGTTTGTCCAAATAGTGCAATTTTTTCAAAAATAAAATCCCCCCATTGAAAACACATGGTGGACTGTTCAATGATTTATTGTTCAAAAAGTAAAATTTTCAAAATTTTTTACCATGTTTGATATTGAAGCTTATGTATAGCAGAATCTCTAATTACAATTTTATAAAACTCACTAAATAAGAAGTGGGTCTAAAGTTGGTCCCAAAAATTGCACTTTTAAAATATTTCGCTTTTAATTTTTCCAATGTTAACCGCATGGAAAATTTGACATATCAAAATTTTCAAAATTTTACATTTTTTTTTTGCAACTAGGATAACAGAAATCATTACGCGAATTGATTTCCACAATCAAATTGTCATTAAAATGAAATTTTACTTCTCAAAATTCAGTTATTGGTCCAAAAACTGAAATTTTCTCAAAAATACAATTCCCTCATTGAAAACACATGGCGGACTATTCAATGAATTATTGTTCAAAAAGTAAAGTTTTCAAACATTTTTCCCGATTGTGATATTGAAGCTTATATATAGGAGAATCTCTAATTCCAATACAATAATACTCACTAAATAAGAAGTGAGTCTAAAGTAGGTCCAAAAAGCAATTTTCTCAAAAGAAAAATTCCCCCATTGAAAACACATGGTGGACTATTCAATGAATTATAGTTCAAAAAGTAAAATTTTCAAAATTTTTTCCTCTTATTTATATTGAAGCTCATACATAGGAAAATCTCTAATTCGAATTTTATAACACTCACTAAATAAGAAGTGGGTCTAAAGTTGGTCCAAAAAGTTGGTCCAAAAAGCAATTTTCTCGAAAATACAATTCCCTCATTGAAAACACATGGCGGACTATTCAATGAATTATTGTTCAAAAAGTAAAGTTTTCAAACATTTTTCCCGATTGTGATATTGAAGCTTATATATAGGAGAATCTCTAATTCTAATATAATAATACTCACTAAATAAGAAGTGAGTCTAAAGTTGGTCTAAAAAGTGCAATTTTCTCAAAAGAAAAATTCCCCCATTGAAAACACATGGTGGGCTATTCAATGAATTATTGTTCAAAAAGTAAAATTTTCAAAAAATTTTCCCTTTTCTTATATGGAAGCTCATATATAGGAGAATCTCCAATTTGAATATTATAACATTCACTAAATAAGAAGTGGGTCTAAAGTTGGTCCAAAAACTTCAATTTTCTCAAAAATAAAATTTCCCCATTGAAAACACATGGTGGACTATTCAATGAATTATTGTTCTAAAACTAAAATTTTCAAAAATTTTTCCCGTTTGGGATATTGAAGCTTATATATAGGAGAATCTCTAATTCCAATATAATAACACTCACTAAAAAAAAAGTGGTTCTAAAGTTGGTCCAAAAACTTCAATTTTCTCCAAAAAAAATTCCCTTATTGAAAGCACATGCCGGACTATTCAATGAATTATTGTTCAAAAAGTAAAATTTTCAAAATTTTTTCCCTTGTGTGATATTGAAGCTTATATATAGGAGAACCTCTAATTCGAATTTTATAACACTCATTAAATAAGAAAATTTCTAAAGTTTGTCCAAATTGTGCAATATTCTCAAAAGTAAAATTCCCCCATTGAAAACACATGGCGGACTATTCAATGAATTATTGTTCAAAAAGTAAAATTTTCAAATTTTTTTCCCGTAGGCGATATTGAAGCTTATATATAGGAGAACCTCTAATTTGAATTTTATAACACTCACTAAATAAGAAGTGGGTCTAAAGTTGGTCCGAAAAGTTCAATTTTCTCAAAAATAAAATCCCCCCATTGAAAACACATGGCGGACTATTCAATGAATTATTGTTCAAAAAGTAAAATTTTCAAAAATTTTTCCCGTTTGCAATATTGAAGCTCATATATAGGAAAATCTCCAATTCGAATTTTATAATACTCACTAAATAAGAAATTTTTTTAAAGTTGGTCCCAAAAATTGCACTTTTAAAATATTTCGCTTTTAATTTTTCCAATGTAAATCAAAATTCCGTAATTCCGTAGTCCAAAATCAAAATTTCCGTATGGAAAATTTGACATATCAAAATTTTCAAAATTTTACATTTTTTTTGCAACTAGGATAACAGAAATCATCACGCGAATCGATTTCCACATTCAAATCGCCATAAAAGTGAAATTTTAATATTCAAAATCAAGTTACTGAAAAAAACCAAAAAGTCTTTATATCCCTTTCATAATACATTAAACTTGTCAATCCTAAGGCAATTTTCAATTTTTGAAATTTAATCTTAATTTGTTAACTAGGATAAAAAAAAGTCATCAACCGATTTATTTCTGATAATCAATTTGCTTATAAAACGGAATTTCAGCACCCAAAATCGAACTAATGCAAAGTAAAAAGACGGATTGAAAACATTTTCTGAGAGCTTTCATTTCAAAATTTCAACTTCTCATATAGCTATTCAAAACTAGTTCTTTGGCCAAAATTTTGAACTTTGTTTAATTTATAAAGTGTTTTTGAGTAAAAAAACACAATTTGGAACAATTTGTTAAAAATGAAATCTTCCATTCAATTACACTCGAAACTGAAATATTTCAAGATTTTCGAAAAATAGAATTTTCGATTTTTAGAATACTTTTTATTAAATAAAATTTGGTACAAGAATGACTATAAAACATATATCCAACTCTAATTCGCAATTTGAAAGCATTTGAGCAATTTTCTTGAAAATACAATTCCCCATTGAAATCACATGGCGGACTATTCAATGAATTATTGTTCAAAAAATAAAATTTTGAAATTTTTTTCCCGTTTGTGATATTGAAGCTTATATATAGGAGAATCTCCAATTTCAATTCTCTAACATTCACTAAATAAGAAGTGGGTCTAAATTTGGTCCGAAAAGTTCAATTTTCTCAAAAATAAAATTCCCAGATTGAAAACACATGGCGGACTGTTCAATGAATTATTGTTCAAAAAGTAAAATTTTCAAAATTTTTTCCCGTTTGAGATATAGAAGCTTATATATAGGAGAATCTCCAATTCGAATTTAATAACACTCACTAAATAAGAAGTGAGTCTAAAGTTGGTCCATAAAGTGCAATTTTCTCAAAAATAAAATTTCCCCCATTGAAAACACATGGCGGACTATTTAATGAATTATAGTTCAAAAAGTAAAATTTTCAAAATTTTTTCCTCTTACTTATATTGAAGCTCATACATAGGAAAATCTCCAATTCGAATTTTATAACACTCACTAAACAAGAAGTGGGTCTAAAGTTGGTCCAAAAAGTTGGTCCAAAAAGTTGGTCTATAAAGCAATTTTCTCGAAAATACAATTCCCTCATTGAAAACACATGGCGGACTATTCAATGAATTATTGTTCAAAAAGTAAAGTTTTCAAACATTTTTCCCGATTGTGATATTGAAGCTTATATATAGGAGAATCTCTAATTCTAATATAATAATACTCACTAAATAAGAAGTGAGTCTAAAGTTGGTCCAAAAAGTGCAATTTTCTCAAAAGAAAAATTCCCCCATTGAAAACACATGGTGGACTATTTAATGAATTATTGTTCAAAAAGTAAAATTTTCAAAATTTTTTCCCTTTTCTTATATGGAAGCTCATATATAGGAGAATCTCCAATTTGAATTTTATAACATTCACTAAACAAGAAGTGGGTCTAAAGTTGGTCCAAAAAGTGCAATTTTCTCAAAAATAAAATCCCCCCATTGAAAACACATGGCGGACTATTCAATGAATTATTGTTCTAAAACTAAAATTTTCAAAATTTTTTCCCGTTTGTGATATTGAAGCTTATATATAAGAGAATCTCTAATTCCAATATAATAACACTCACTAAAAAAAAAGTGGGTCTAAAGTTGGTCCAAAAACTTCAATTTTCTCAAAAATAAAATGTCCCCATTGAAAACACATGGCGGACTATTCAATGAATTATTGTTCAAAAAGTAAAATTTTCAAAATTTTTTCCCGATTTTTATATTGAAGCTCATACATAGGAAAATCTCCAATACGAATTTTATAACACTCATTAATTAAGAAGTGGGTCAAAAGTTGGTCCGAAAAGTTCAATTTTCTCAAAAATAAAATTCCCTTATTGAAAGCACATGGCGGACTGTTCAATGATTTATTGTTCAAAAAGTAAAATTTTCAAAATTTTTTACCATGTTTGATATTGAAGCTTATATATAGGAAAACCTCTAATTCCAATTTTACAACACTCATTAAATAAGAAGTGGGTCTAAAGTTTGTCCAAATAGTGCAATTTTTTCAAAAATAAAATCCCCCCATTGAAAACACATGGTGGACTGTTCAATGATTTATTGTTCAAAAAGTAAAATTTTCAAAATTTTTTACCATGTTTGATATTGAAGCTTATATATAGCAGAATCTCTAATTACAATTTTATAAAACTCACTAAATAAGAAGTGGGTCTAAAGTTGGTCCCAAAAATTGCACTTTTAAAATATTTCGCTTTTAATTTTTCCAATGTTAACCGTATGGAAAATTTGACATATCAAAATTTTCAAAATTTTACATTTTTTTTTGCAACTAGGATAACAGAAATCATTACGCGAATTGATTTCCACAATCAAATTGTCATTAAAATGAAATTTTACTTCTCAAAATTCAGTTATTGGTCCAAAAACTGCAATTTTCTCAAAAATAAAATTTCCCCATTGAAAACACATGGCGGACTATTGAATGAATTATTTTTCAAAAAGTAAAATTTTCAAAATTTTTTCCTCTTATTTATATTGAAGCTCATACATAGGAAAATATCCAACTCGAATTTTATAACACTCACTAAATAAGAAGTGGGTCTAAAGTTGGTCCAAAAAGCAATTTTCTCGAAAATACAATTCCCTCATTGAAAACACATGGCGGACTATTCAATGAATTATTGTTCTAAAACTAAAATTTTCAAAATTTTTTCCCGTTTGGGATATTGAAGCTCATACATAGGAAAATCTCCAATACGAATTTTATAACACTCATTAATTAAGAAGTGGGTCAAAAGTTGGTCCGAAAAGTTCAATTTTCTCAAAAATGAAATTCCCTTATTGAAAACACATGCCGGACTATTCAATGAATTATTGTTCAAAAAGTAAAATTTTCAAAATTTTTTCCCTTGTGTGATATTGAAGCTTATATATAGGAGAACCTCTAATTCGAATTTTATAACACTCATTAAATAAGAAAATTTCTAAAGTTTGTCCAAATTGTGCAATATTCTCAAAAGTAAAATTCCCCCATTGAAAACACATGGCGGACTATTCAATGAATTATTGTTCAAAAAGTAAAATTTTCAAAATTTTTTCCCGTAGGCGATATTGAAGCTTATATATAGGAGAACCACTAATTCGAATTTTATAACACTCATTAAATAAGAAAGGGTCTAAAGTTGGTCCAAATTGTGCAATATTCTCAAAAATAAAATCCCCCCATTGAAAACACATGGCGGACTATTCAATGAATTATTGTTCAAAAAGTAAAATTTTCAAAATTTTTTCCCGTTTGCAATATTGAAGCTCATATATAGGAAAATCTCCAATTCGAATTTTATAATACTCACTAAATAAGAAATTTTTTTAAAGTTGGTCCCAAAAATTGCACTTTTAAAATATTTCGCTTTTAATTTTTCCAATGTAAATCAAAATTCCGTAATTCCGTAGTCCAAAATCAAAATTTCCGTATGGAAAATTTGACATATCTAAATTTTCAAATTTTTACATTTTTTTTGCAACTAGGATAACAGAAATCATCACGCGAATCGATTTCCACATTCAAATCGCCATAAAAGTGAAATTTTAATATTCAAAATTAAGTTACTGAAAAAAACCAAAAAGTCTTTATATCCCTTTCATAATACATTAAACTTGTCAATCCTAAGGCAATTTTCAATTTTTGAAATTTAATCTTAATTTGTTAACTAGGATAAAAAAAAGTCATCAACCGATTTATTTCTGATAATCAATTTGCTTATAAAACGGAATTTCAGCACCCAAAATCGAACTAATGCAAAGTAAAAAGACGGATTGAAAACATTTTCTGAGAGCTTTCATTTCAAAATTTCAACTTCTCATATAGCTATTCAAAACTAGTTCTTTGGCTAAAATTTTGAACTTTGTTTAATTTATAAAGTGTTTTTGAGTAAAAAAACACAATTTGGAACAATTTGTTAAAAATGAAATCTTCCATTCAATTACACTCGAAACTGAAATATTTCAAGATTTTCGAAAAATAGAATTTTTGATTTTTAGAATACTTTTTATTAAATAAAATTTGGTACAAGAATGACTATGAAACATATATCCAACTCTAATTCGCAATTTGAAAGCATTTGAGCAATTTTCTTGAAAATACAATTCCCCATTGAAATCACATGGCGGACTATTCAATGAATTATTGTTCAAAAAATAAAATTTTGAAAATTTTTTCCCGTTTGTGATATTGAAGCTTATATATAGGAGAATCTCCAATTTCAATTCTCTAACATTCACTAAATAAGAAGTGGGTCTAAATTTGGTCCGAAAAGTTCAATTTTCTCAAAAATAAAATTCCCAGATTGAAAACACATGGCGGACTGTTCAATGAATTATTGTTCAAAAAGTAAAATTTTCAAAAATTTTCCCCGTTTGAGATATAGAAGCTTATATATAGGAGAATCTCCAATTCCAATTTTATAACACTCGCTAAATAGGAAGTGGGTTTTAAGTTGGTCCAAAAAGTGCAATTTTCTCAAAACTAAAATTCCCAGATTGAAAACACATGGCGGACTATTCAATGAATTATTGTTCAAAAAGTAAAATTTTCAATTTTTTTCCCCGTGTGTGATATTGAAGCTTATATATAGGAAAACCTCCAATTCCAATTTTACAACACTCATTAAATAAGAAGTGGGTCTAAAGTTTGTCCAAATCGTGCAATTTTTTCAAAAATGAAATTCCCCCATTGAAAACACATGGTGGACTGTTCAATGATTTATTGTTCAAAAAGTAAAATTTTCAAAATTTTTTCCCATGTGTGATATTGAAGCTTATATATAGCAGAATCTCTAATTCCAATTTTATAAAACTCACTAAATAAGAAGTGGGTCTAAAATAGGTCCGAAAAGTTCAATTTTCTCAAAAATAAAATTCCCCCATTGAAAACACATGGCGGACTATTCATAGAATTATTGTTCAAAAAGTAAAATTTTCAAAAATTTTTCCCGTTTGCAATATTGAAGCTCATATATAGGAAAATCTCCAATTCGAATTTTATAATACTCACTAAATAAGAAATGGGTCTAAAGTTGGTCCCAAAAATTGCACTTTTAAAATATTTCGCTTTTAATTTTTCCAATGTTAACCGTATGGAAAATTTGACATATCAAAATTTTCAAAATTTTACATTTTTTTTTTGCAACTAGGATAACAGAAATGATTACGCGAATTGATTTCCACAATCAAATGGTCATTAAAATGAAATTTTACTTCTCAAAATTCATTTATTGCCAAAAAAAGTCTTTATATCCCTTTGAATATACATTAAACTTGCCAATCCTTAGGCAATATTCAAATTCTCAATTTTCAAATTTTAACCTTAATTTGTAGCCTAGGATAGTAAAAGTCATCACCCGATTTTATTCTGATCATCAATTTGCTTATAAAATGGTATTTTAGCACTCAAAATCGAACTAATGCAAATTTAAAAGACGGCTTGAAAACATTTTCTGAGCGCTTTCGTTTCAAAATTTCAACTTCTCATATAGCTATTCAAAAATAATTTTTTTGGCCAAATTTGGAAATTTGTTTGATTTTTAAAGTGTTTTTGTACAAAAAAACACAATTCGGAACCATTTCATAGAAATGAAATTTTCCATTCAAATACACTCGAACCTGAAATATTTCAAGATTTTCGAAAAATTAAATTTTTGTTTTTTAGAATACTTTTTTTAATTAATATTTGCCACAAGAAAGACTATAAAACATATATCTAACTCCAATTAGCAATTTGAAAGCATTTGAGCAATTTTCTTAAAAATAAAATTCCAGCATTGAAAACACATGGCGGACTATTCAATGAATTATTGTTCAAAAAGTAAAATTTTCAAAATTTTTTCCAGATTGTGATATTGAAGCTTATATATAGGAGAATCTCTAATTCCAATATAATAACACTCACTAAATAAGTGAGTCTAAAGTTGGTCCAAAAAGTGCAATTTTCTCAAAAGTAAAATTCCCCTATTGAAAACACATGGTGGACTATTCAATGAATTATAGTTCAAAAAGTAAAATTTTCAAAATTTTTTCCTCTTTTTTTATATTGAAGCTCATACATAGGAAAATCTCCAATTCGAATATTATAACACTCACTAAATAAGAAGTGGGTCTAAAGTTGGTCCAAAAACTGCAATTTTCTCAAAAATAAAATTTCCCTATTGAAAACACATGGCGGACTATTGAATGAATTATTTTTCAAAAAGTAAAATTTTCAAAATTTTTCCCCGTTTTTTATATTGAAGCTCATACATAGGAAAATCTCCAATTCGAATTTAATAACACTCACTAAATAAGAAGTGAGTCTAAAGTTGGTCCATAAAGTGCAATTTTCTCAAAAATAAAATTTCCCCATTGAAAACATATGGCGGACTATTCAATGAATTATAGTTCATAAAGTAAAATTTTCAAAATTTTTTCCTCTTTTTTTATATTGAAGCTCATACATAGGAAAATCTCCAATTCGAATTTTATAACACTCACTAAATAAGAAGTGGGTCTAAAGTTGGTCCAAAAAGTTGGTCCAAAAAGCAATTTTCTCGAAAATACAATTCCCTCATTGAAAACACAAGGTGGACTATTCAATGAATTATTGTTCAAAAAGTAAAATTTTCAAAATTTTTCCCGTTTGTGATATTGAAGCTTATATATAGGAGAATCTCTAATTCCAATATAATAACACTCACTAAAAAAAAAGTGGGTCTAAAGTTGGTCCAAAAACTGAAATTTTCTCAAAAATAAAATTTCCCCATTGAAAACACATGGCGGACTATTCAATGAATTATTGTTCAAAAAGTAAAATTTTCAATTTTTTTTTCCCGTGTGTGATATTGAAGCTTATATATAGGAAAACCTCTAATTCCAATTTTACAACACTCATTAAATAAGAAGTGGGTCTAAAGTTGGTCCAAATAGTGCAATTTTTTCAAAAATAAAATCCCCCATTGAAAACACATGGTGGACTGTTCAATGATTTATTGTTCAAAAAGTAAAATTTTCAAAATTTTTTACCATGTTTGATATTGAAGCTTATATATAGCAGAATCTCTAATTCCAATTTTATAAAACTCACTAAATAAGAAGTGGGTCTAAAGTTGGTCTCAAAAATTGCACTTTTAAAATATTTCGCTTTTAATTTTTCCAATGTTAACCGTATGGAAAATTTGACATATCAAAATTTTCGAAATTTTACATTTTTTTTTGCAACTAGGATAACAGAAATCATTACGCGAATTGATTTCCACAATCAAATGGTCATTAAAATGAAATTTTACTTCTCAAAATTCAGTTATTGGTCCAAAAACTGCAATTTTCTGAAAAATAAAATTTCCCCATTGAAAACACATGGCGGACTATTGAATGAATTATTTTTCAAAAAGTAAAATTTTCAAAATTTTTTCCTCTTATTTATATTGAAGCTCATACATAGGAAAATCTCCAATTCGAATTTTATAACACTCACTAAATAAGAAGTGGGTCTAAAGTTGGTCCAAAAAGTTGGTCCAAAAAGCAATTTTCTCGAAAATACAATTCCCTCATTGAAAACACATGGCGGACTATTCAATGAATTATTGTTCAAAAAGTAAAGTTTTCAAACATTTTTCCCGATTGTGATATTGAAGCTTATATATAGGAGAATCTCTAATTCTAATATAATAATACTCACTAAATAAGAAGTGAGTCTAAAGTTGGTCCAAAAAGTGCAATTTTCTCAAAAGAAAAATTCCCCCATTGAAAACACATGGTGGACTATTCAATGAATTATTGTTCAAAAAGTAAAATTTTCAAAAAATTTTCCCTTTTCTTATATGGAAGCTCATATATAGGAGAATCTCTAATTTGAATTTTATAACATTCACTAAATAAGAAGTGGGTCTAAAGTTGGTCCAAAAAGTGCAATTTTCTCATAAATAAAATCCCCCCATTGAAAACACATGGCGGACTATTCAATGAATTATTGTTCTAAAACTAAAATTTTCAAAATTTTTTCCCGTTTGTGATATTGAAGCTTATATATAGGAGAATCTCTAATTCCAATATAATAATACTCACTAAATAAGAAGTGAGTCTAAAGTAGGTCCAAAAAGCAATTTTCTCAAAAGAAAAATTCCCCCATTGAAAACACATGGTGGACTATTCAATGAATTATAGTTCAAAAAGTAAAATTTTCAAAATTTTCTCCTCTTATTTATATTGAAGCTCATACATAGGAAAATCTCCAATTCGAATTTTATAACACTCACTAAATAAGAAGTGGGTCTAAAGTTGGTCCAAAAAATTGCACTTTTAAAATATTTCGCTTTTAATTTTTCCAATGTTAACCGTATGGAAAATTTGACATATCAAAATTTTCAAAATTTTACATTTTTTTTTTTGCAACTAGGATAACAGAAATCATTACGCGAATTGATTTCCACAATCAAATGGTCATTAAAATGAAATTTTACTTCTAAAAATTCAGTTATTGGTCCAAAAACTGCAACTTTCTCAAAAATAAAATTTCCCCATTGAAAACACATGGTGGACTATTCAATGAATTATTGTTCAAAAGTGAAATTCTCAAAAAATTTTCCCTTTTCTTATATGGAAGCTCATATATAGGAGAATCTCCAATTTGAATTTTATAACATTCACTAAATAAGAAGTGGGTCTAAAGTTGGTCCATAAAGTGCAATTTTCTCAAAAATAAAATCCATCCATTGAAAACACATGGCGGACTATTCAATGAATTATTGTTCTAATACTAAAATTTTCAAAATTTTTTCCCGTTTGTGATATTGAAGCTTATATATAGGAGAATCTCTAATTCCAATATAATAACACTCACTAAAAAAAAAATGGGTCTAAAGTTGGTCCAAAAACTACAATTTCCTCAAAAATAAAATTTCCCCATTGAAAACACATGGCGGACTATTCAATGAATTATTGTTCAAAAAGTAAAATTTTCAAAATTTTTTCCCGTTTTTTATATTGAAGCTCATACATAGGAAAATCTCCAATACGAATTTTATAACACTCATTAATTAAGAAGTGGGTCAAAAGTTGGTCCGAAAAGTTCAATTTTCTCAAAAATAAAATTCCCTTATTGAAAGCACATGGCGGACTGTTCAATGATTTATTGTTCAAAAAGTAAAATTTTCAAAATTTTTTACCATGTTTGATATTGAAGCTTATATATAGGAAAACCTCTAATTCCAATTTAACAACACTCATTAAATAAGAAGTGGGTCTTAAGTTTGTCCAAATAGTGCAATTTTTTCAAAAATAAAATCCCCCCATTGAAAACACATGGTGGACTGTTCAATGATTTATTGTTCAAAAAGTAAAATTTTCAAAATTTTTTACCATGTTTGATATTGAAGCTTATATATAGCAGAATCTCTAATTCCAATTTTATAAAACTCACTAAATAAGAAGTGGGTCTAAAGTTGGTCTCAAAAATTGCACTTTTAAAATATTTCGCTTTTAATTTTTCCAATGTTAACCGTATGGAAAATTTGACATATCAAAATTTTCAAAATTTTACATTTTTTTTTGCAACTAGGATAACAGAAATCATTACGCGAATTGATTTCCACAATCAAATGGTCATTAAAATGAAATTTTACTTCTCAAAATTCAGTTATTGGTCCAAAAACTGCAATTTTCTCAAAAATAAAATTTCCCCATTGAAAACACATGGCGGACTATTGAATGAATTATTTTTCAAAAAGTAAAATTTTCAAAAGTTTTTCCCGTTTTTTATATTGAAGCTCATACATAGGAAAATCTCCAATTCGAATTTTATAACACTCACTAAATAAGAAGTGAGTCTAAAGTTGGTCCAAAAAGTTGGTCCAAAAAGCAATTTTCTCGAAAATACAATTCCCTCATTGAAAACACATGGCGGACTATTCAATGAATTATTGTTCAAAAAGTAAAGTTTTCAAACATTTTTCCCGATTGTGATATTGAAGCTTATATATAGGAGAATCTCTAATTCCAATATAATAATACTCACTAAAAAAGAAGTGAGTCTAAAGTAGGTCCAAAAAGCAATTTTCTCAAAAGAAAAATTCCCCCATTGAAAACACATGGTGGACTATTCAATGAATTATAGTTCAAAAAGTAAAATTTTCAAAATTTTTTCCTCTTATTTATATTGAAGCTCATACATAGGAAAATCTCCAATTCGAATTTTATAACACTCACTAAATAAGAAGTGGGTCTAAAGTTGGTCCAAAAAGTTGGTCCAAAAAGCAATTTTCTCGAAAATACAATTCCCTCATTGAAAACACATGGCGGACTATTCAATGAATTATTGTTCAAAAAGTAAAGTTTTCAAACATTTTTCCCGATTGTGATATTGAAGCTTATATATAGGAGAATCTCTAATTCTAATATAATAATACTCACTAAATAAGAAGTGAGTCTAAAGTTGGTCCAAAAAGTGCAATTTTCTCAAAAGAAAAATTCCCCCATTGAAAACACATGGTGGACTATTCAATGAATTATTGTTCAAAAAGTAAAATTTTCAAAAAATTTTCCCTTTTCTTATATGGAAGCTCATATATAGGAGAATCTCCAATTTGAATTTTATAACATTCACTAAATAAGAAGTGGGTCTAAAGTTGGTCCAAAAAGTGCAATTTTCTCAAAAATAAAATCCCCCCATTGAAAACACATGGCGGACTATTCAATGAATTATTGTTCTAAAACTAAAATTTTCAAAATTTTTTCCCGTTTGTGATATTGAAGCTTATATATAGGAGAATCTCTAATTCCAATATAATAATACTCACTAAATAAGAAGTGAGTCTAAAGTAGGTCCAAAAAGCAATTTTCTCAAAAGAAAAATTCCCCCATTGAAAACACATGGTGGACTATTCAATGAATTATAGTTCAAAAAGTAAAATTTTCAAAATTTTCTCCTCTTATTTATATTGAAGCTCATACATAGGAAAATCTCCAATTCGAATTTTATAACACTCACTAAATAAGAAGTGGGTCTAAAGTTGGTCCAAAAAATTGCACTTTTAAAATATTTCGCTTTTAATTTTTCCAATGTTAACCGTATGGAAAATTTGACATATCAAAATTTTCAAAATTTTACATTTTTTTTTTTGCAACTAGGATAACAGAAATCATTACGCGAATTGATTTCCACAATCAAATGGTCATTAAAATGACATTTTACTTCTAAAAATTCAGTTATTGGTCCAAAAACTGCAACTTTCTCAAAAATAAAATTTCCCCATTGAAAACACATGGCGGACTATTCAATGAATTATTGTTCAAAAAGTAAAATTTTCAAAATTTTTTCCCGTTTTTTATATTGAAGCTCATACATAGGAAAATCTCCAATACGAATTTTATAACACTCATTAATTAAGAAGTGGGTCAAAAGTTGGTCCGAAAAGTTCAATTTTCTCAAAAATAAAATTCCCTTATTGAAAGCACATGGCGGACTGTTCAATGATTTATTG
Source organism: Linyphia triangularis (assembly GCA_963978545.1). Taxonomy (NCBI): domain Eukaryota; kingdom Metazoa; phylum Arthropoda; class Arachnida; order Araneae; family Linyphiidae; genus Linyphia; species Linyphia triangularis. Next base: position 12,124,909 of record OZ021728.1, read on the forward strand.
TTCAAAAAGTAAAATTTTCAAAATTTTTTACCATGTTTGATATTGAAGCTTATATATAGGAAAACCTCTAATTCCAATTTAACAACACTCATTAAATAAGAAGTGGGTCTTAAGTTTGTCCAAATAGTGCAATTTTTTCAAAAATAAAATCCCCCCATTGAAAACACATGGTGGACTGTTCAATGATTTATTGTTCAAAAAGTAAAATTTTCAAAAATTTTTACCATGTTTGATATTGAAGCTTATATATAGCAGAATCTCTAATTCCAATTTTATAAAACTCACTAAATAAGAAGTGGGTCTAAAGTTGGTCCCAAAAATTGCACTTTTAAAATATTTCGCTTTTAATTTTTCCAATGTTAACCGTATGGAAAATTTGACATATCAAAATTTTCAAAATTTTACATTTTTTTTTGCAACTAGGATAACAGAAATCATTACGCGAATTGATTTCCACAATCAAATGGTCATTAAAATGAAATTTTACTTCTCAAAATTCAGTTATTGGTCCAAAAACTGCAACTTTCTCAAAAATAAAATTTCCCCATTGAAAACACATGGCGGACTATTGAATGAATTATTTTTCAAAAAGTAAAATTTTCAAAAGTTTTTCCCGTTTTTTATATTGAAGCTCATACATAGGAAAATCTCCAATTCGAATTTTATAACACTCACTAAATAAGAAGTGAGTCTAAAGTTGGTCCAAAAAGTTGGTCCAAAAAGCAATTTTCTCGAAAATACAATTCCCTCATTGAAAACACATGGCGGACTATTCAATGAATTATTGTTCAAAAAGTAAAGTTTTCAAACATTTTTCCCGATTGTGATATTGAAGCTTATATATAGGAGAATATCTAATTCCAATATAATAATACTCACTAAATAAGAAGTGAGTCTAAAGTAGGTCCAAAAAGCAATTTTCTCAAAAGAAAAATTCCCCCATTGAAAACACATGGTGGACTATTCAATGAATTATAGTTCAAAAAAAGAAATTTTCAAAATTTTTTCCTCTTATTTATATTGAAGCTCATACATAGGAAAATCTCCAATTCGAATTTTATAACACTCACTAAATAAGAAGTGGGTCTAAAGTTGGTCCAAAAAGTTGGTCCAAAAAGCAATTTTCTCGAAAATACAATTCCCATCTTTGAAAACACATGGCGGACTATTCAATGAATTATTGTTCAAAAATTAAAATTTTCAAAATTTTTTCCCTTTTCTTATATGGTAGCTCATATATAGGAGAATCTCCAATTTGAATTTTATAACATTCACTAAATAAGAAGTGGGTCTAAAGTTGGTCCAAAAAGTGCAATTTTCTCAAAAGAAAAATTCTCCCATTGAAAACACATGGTGGACTATTCAATGAATTATTGTTCAAAAAGTAAAATTTTCAAAAAATTTTCCCTTTTCTTATATGGAAGCTCATATATAGGAGAATCTCTAATTTGAATTTTATAACATTCACTAAATAAGAAGTGGGTCTAAAGTTGGTCCAAAAAGTGCAATTTTCTCATAAATAAAATCCCCCCATTGAAAACACATGGCGGACTATTCAATGAATTATTGTTCTAAAACTAAAATTTTCAAAATTTTTTCCCGTTTGTGATATTGAAGCTTATATATAGGAGAATCTCTAATTCCAATATAATAATACTCACTAAATAAGAAGTGAGTCTAAAGTAGGTCCAAAAAGCAATTTTCTCAAAAGAAAAATTCCCCCATTGAAAACACATGGTGGACTATTCAATGAATTATAGTTCAAAAAGTAAAATTTTCAAAATTTTCTCCTCTTATTTATATTGAAGCTCATACATAGGAAAATCTCCAATTCGAATTTTATAACACTCACTAAATAAGAAGTGGGTCTAAAGTTGGTCCAAAAAATTGCACTTTTAAAATATTTCGCTTTTAATTTTTCCAATGTTAACCGTATGGAAAATTTGACATATCAAAATTTTCAAAATTTTACATTTTTTTTTTTGCAACTAGGATAACAGAAATCATTACGCGAATTGATTTCCACAATCAAATGGTCATTAAAATGAAATTTTACTTCTAAAAATTCAGTTATTGGTCCAAAAACTGCAACTTTCTCAAAAATAAAATTTCCCCATTGAAAACACATGGTGGACTATTCAATGAATTATTGTTCAAAAGTGAAATTTTCAAAAAATTTTCCCTTTTCTTATATGGAAGCTCATATATAGGAGAATCTCCAATTTGAATTTTATAACATTCACTAAATAAGAAGTGGGTCTAAAGTTGGTCCATAAAGTGCAATTTTCTCAAAAATAAAATCCATCCATTGAAAACACATGGCGGACTATTCAATGAATTATTGTTCTAATACTAAAATTTTCAAAATTTTTTCCCGTTTGTGATATTGAAGCTTATATATAGGAGAATCTCTAATTCCAATATAATAACACTCACTAAAAAAAAAATGGGTCTAAAGTTGGTCCAAAAACTACAATTTCCTCAAAAATAAAATTTCCCCATTGAAAACACATGGCGGACTATTCAATGAATTATTGTTCAAAAAGTAAAATTTTCAAAATTTTTTCCCGTTTTTTATATTGAAGCTCATACATAGGAAAATCTCCAATACGAATTTTATAACACTCATTAATTAAGAAGTGGGTCAAAAGTTGGTCCGAAAAGTTCAATTTTCTCAAAAATAAAATTCCCTTATTGAAAGCACATGGCGGACTGTTCAATGATTTATTGTTCAAAAAGTAAAATTTTCAAAATTTTTTACCATGTTTGATATTGAAGCTTATATATAGGAAAACCTCTAATTCCAATTTAACAACACTCATTAAATAAGAAGTGGGTCTTAAGTTTGTCCAAATAGTGCAATTTTTTCAAAAATAAAATCCCCCCATTGAAAACACATGGTGGACTGTTCAATGATTTATTGTTCAAAAAGTAAAATTTTCAAAATTTTTTACCATGTTTGATATTGAAGCTTATATATAGCAGAATCTCTAATTCCAATTTTATAAAACTCACTAAATAAGAAGTGGGTCTAAAGTTGGTCTCAAAAATTGCACTTTTAAAATATTTCGCTTTTAATTTTTCCAATGTTAACCGTATGGAAAATTTGACATATCAAAATTTTACATTTTTTTTTGCAACTAGGATAACAGAAATCATTACGCGAATTGATTTCCACAATCAAATGGTCATTAAAATGAAATTTTACTTCTCAAAATTCAGTTATTGGTCCAAAAACTGCAATTTTCTCAAAAATAAAATTTCCCCATTGAAAACACATGGCGGACTATTGAATGAATTATTTTTCAAAAAGTAAAATTTTCAAAAGTTTTTCCCGTTTTTTATATTGAAGCTCATACATAGGAAAATCTCCAATTCGAATTTTATAACACTCACTAAATAAGAAGTGAGTCTAAAGTTGGTCCAAAAAGTTGGTCCAAAAAGCAATTTTCTCGAAAATACAATTCCCTCATTGAAAACACATGGCGGACTATTCAATGAATTATTGTTCAAAAAGTAAAGTTTTCAAACATTTTTCCCGATTGTGATATTGAAGCTTATATATAGGAGAATCTCTAATTCTAATATAATAATACTCACTAAATAAGAAGTGAGTCTAAAGTTGGTCCAAAAAGTGCAATTTTCTCAAAAGAAAAATTCCCCCATTGAAAACACATGGTGGACTATTCAATGAATTATTGTTCAAAAAGTAAAATTTTCAAAAATTTTTCCCTTTTCTTATATGGAAGCTCATATATAGGAGAATCTCCAATTTGAATTTTATAACATTCACTAAATAAGAAGTGGGTCTAAAGTTGGTCCAAAAAGTGCAATTTTCTCAAAAATAAAATCCCCCCATTGAAAACACATGGCGGACTATTCAATGAATTATTGTTCTAAAACTAAAATTTTCAAAATTTTTTCCCGTTTGTGATATTGAAGCTTATATATAGGAGAATCTCTAATTCCAATATAATAATACTCACTAAATAAGAAGTGAGTCTAAAGTAGGTCCAAAAAGCAATTTTCTCAAAAGAAAAATTCCCCCATTGAAAACACATGGTGGACTATTCAATGAATTATAGTTCAAAAAGTAAAATTTTCAAAATTTTCTCCTCTTATTTATATTGAAGCTCATACATAGGAAAATCTCCAATTCGAATTTTATAACACTCACTAAATAAGAAGTGGGTCTAAAGTTGGTCCAAAAAATTGCACTTTTAAAATATTTCGCTTTTAATTTTTCCAATGTTAACCGTATGGAAAATTTGACATATCAAAATTTTCAAAATTTTACATTTTTTTTTTTGCAACTAGGATAACAGAAATCATTACGCGAATTGATTTCCACAATCAAATGGTCATTAAAATGACATTTTACTTCTAAAAATTCAGTTATTGGTCCAAAAACTGCAACTTTCTCAAAAATAAAATTTCCCCATTGAAAACACATGGCGGACTATTCAATGAATTATTGTTCAAAAAGTAAAATTTTCAAAATTTTTTCCCGTTTTTTATATTGAAGCTCATACATAGGAAAATCTCCAATACGAATTTTATAACACTCATTAATTAAGAAGTGGGTCAAAAGTTGGTCCGAAAAGTTCAATTTTCTCAAAAATAAAATTCCCTTATTGAAAGCACATGGCGGACTGTTCAATGATTTATTGTTCAAAAAGTAAAATTTTCAAAATTTTTTACCATGTTTGATATTGAAGCTTATATATAGGAAAACCTCTAATTCCAATTTAACAACACTCATTAAATAAGAAGTGGGTCTTAAGTTTGTCCAAATAGTGCAATTTTTTCAAAAATAAAATCCCCCCATTGAAAACACATGGTGGACTGTTCAATGATTTATTGTTCAAAAAGTAAAATTTTCAAAAATTTTTACCATGTTTGATATTGAAGCTTATATATAGCAGAATCTCTAATTCCAATTTTATAAAACTCACTAAATAAGAAGTGGGTCTAAAGTTGGTCCCAAAAATTGCACTTTTAAAATATTTCGCTTTTAATTTTTCCAATGTTAACCGTATGGAAAATTTGACATATCAAAATTTTCAAAATTTTACATTTTTTTTTGCAACTAGGATAACAGAAATCATTACGCGAATTGATTTCCACAATCAAATGGTCATTAAAATGAAATTTTACTTCTCAAAATTCAGTTATTGGTCCAAAAACTGCAACTTTCTCAAAAATAAAATTTCCCCATTGAAAACACATGGCTTACTATTGAATGAATTATTTTTCAAAAAGTAAAATTTTCAAAAGTTTTTCCCGTTTTTTATATTGAAGCTCATACATAGGAAAATCTCCAATTCGAATTTTATAACACTCACTAAATAAGAAGTGAGTCTAAAGTTGGTCCAAAAAGTTGGTCCAAAAAGCAATTTTCTCGAAAATACAATTCCCTCATTGAAAACACATGGCGGACTATTCAATGAATTATTGTTCAAAAAGTAAAGTTTTCAAACATTTTTCCCGATTGTGATATTGAAGCTTATATATAGGAGAATATCTAATTCCAATATAATAATACTCACTAAATAAGAAGTGAGTCTAAAGTAGGTCCAAAAAGCAATTTTCTCAAAAGAAAAATTCCCCCATTGAAAACACATGGTGGACTATTCAATGAATTATAGTTCAAAAAAAGAAATTTTCAAAATTTTTTCCTCTTATTTATATTGAAGCTCATACATAGGAAAATCTCCAATTCGAATTTTATAACACTCACTAAATAAGAAGTGGGTCTAAAGTTGGTCCAAAAAGTTGGTCCAAAAAGTTGGTCCAAAAAGCAATTTTCTCGAAAATACAATTCCCATCTTTGAAAACACATGGCGGACTATTCAATGAATTATTGTTCAAAAATTAAAATTTTCAAAAATTTTTCCCTTTTCTTATATGGTAGCTCATATATAGGAGAATCTCCAATTTGAATTTTATAACATTCACTAAATAAGAAGTGGGTCTAAAGTTGGTCCAAAAAGTGCAATTTTCTCAAAAGAAAAATTCTCCCATTGAAAACACATGGTGGACTATTCAATGAATTATTGTTCAAAAAGTAAAATTTTCAAAATTTTTTCCCTTTTCTTATATGGTAGCTCATATATAGGAGAATCTCCAATTTGAATTTTATAACATTCACTAAATAAGAAGTGGGTCTAAAGTTGGTCCAAAAAGTGCAATTTTCTCAAAAATAAAATCCCCCCATTGAAAACATATGGCGGACTATTCAATGAATTATTGTTCAAAAAGTAAAATTTTCAAAATTTTTTCCCGTTTTTTATATTGAAGCTCATACATAGGAAAATCTCCAATACGAATTTTATAACACTCATTAATTAAGAAGTGGGTCAAAAGTTGGCCCGAAAAGTTCAATTTTCTCAAAAATAAAATTCCCTTATTGAAAGCACATGGCGGACTGTTCAATGATTTATTGTTCAAAAAGTAAAATTTTCAAAATTTTTTACCATGTTTGATATTGAAGCTTATATATAGGAAAACCTCTAATTCCAATTTAACAACACTCATTAAATAAGAAGTGGGTCTTAAGTTTGTCCAAATAGTGCAATTTTTTCAAAAATAAAATCCCCCCATTGAAAACACATGGTGGACTGTTCAATGATTTATTGTTCAAAAAGTAAAATTTTCAAAATTTTTTACCATGTTTGATATTGAAGCTTATATATAGCAGAATCTCTAATTCCAATTTTATAAAACTCACTAAATAAGAAGTGGGTCTAAAGTTGGTCTCAAAAATTGCACTTTTAAAATATTTCGCTTTTAATTTTTCCAATGTTAACCGTATGGAAAATTTGACATATCAAAATTTTCAAAATTTTACATTTTTTTTTGCAACTAGGATAACAGAAATCATTACGCGAATTGATTTCCACAATCAAATGGTCATTAAAATGAAATTTTACTTCTCAAAATTCAGTTATTGGTCCAAAAACTGCAATTTTCTCAAAAATAAAATTTCCCCATTGAAAACACATGGCGGACTATTGAATGAATTATTTTTCAAAAAGTAAAATTTTCAAAAGTTTTTCCCGTTTTTTATATTGAAGCTCATACATAGGAAAATCTCCAATTCGAATTTTATAACACTCACTAAATAAGAAGTGAGTCTAAAGTTGGTCCAAAAAGTTGGTCCAAAAAGCAATTTTCTCGAAAATACAATTCCCTCATTGAAAACACATGGCGGACTATTCAATGAATTATTGTTCAAAAAGTAAAGTTTTCAAACATTTTTCCCGATTGTGATATTGAAGCTTATATATAGGAGAATCTCTAATTCCAATATAATAATACTCACTAAAAAAGAAGTGAGTCTAAAGTAGGTCCAAAAAGCAATTTTCTCAAAAGAAAAATTCCCCCATTGAAAACACATGGTGGACTATTCAATGAATTATAGTTCAAAAAGTAAAATTTTCAAAATTTTTTCCTCTTATTTATATTGAAGCTCATACATAGGAAAATCTCCAATTCGAATTTTATAACACTCACTAAATAAGAAGTGGGTCTAAAGTTGGTCCAAAAAGTTGGTCCAAAAAGCAATTTTCTCGAAAATACAATTCCCTCATTGAAAACACATGGCGGACTATTCAATGAATTATTGTTCAAAAAGTAAAGTTTTCAAACATTTTTCCCGATTGTGATATTGAAGCTTATATATAGGAGAATCTCTAATTCTAATATAATAATACTCACTAAATAAGAAGTGAGTCTAAAGTTGGTCCAAAAAGTGCAATTTTCTCAAAAGAAAAATTCCCCCATTGAAAACACATGGTGGACTATTCAATGAATTATTGTTCAAAAAGTAAAATTTTCAAAAAATTTTCCCTTTTCTTATATGGAAGCTCATATATAAGAGAATCTCCAATTTGAATTTTATAACATTCACTAAATAAGAAGTGGGTCTAAAGTTGGTCCAAAAAGTGCAATTTTCTCAAAAATAAAATCCCCCCATTGAAAACACATGGCGGACTATTCAATGAATTATTGTTCTAAAACTAAAATTTTCAAAATTTTTTCCCGTTTGTGATATTGAAGCTTATATATAGGAGAATCTCTAATTCCAATATAATAATACTCACTAAATAAGAAGTGAGTCTAAAGTAGGTCCAAAAAGCAATTTTCTCAAAAGAAAAATTCCCCCATTGAAAACACATGGTGGACTATTCAATGAATTATAGTTCAAAAAGTAAAATTTTCAAAATTTTCTCCTCTTATTTATATTGAAGCTCATACATAGGAAAATCTCCAATTCGAATTTTATAACACTCACTAAATAAGAAGTGGGTCTAAAGTTGGTCCAAAAAATTGCACTTTTAAAATATTTCGCTTTTAATTTTTCCAATGTTAACCGTATGGAAAATTTGACATATCAAAATTTTCAAAATTTTACATTTTTTTTTTTGCAACTAGGATAACAGAAATCATTACGCGAATTGATTTCCACAATCAAATGGTCATTAAAATGAAATTTTACTTCTAAAAATTCAGTTATTGGTCCAAAAACTGCAACTTTCTCAAAAATAAAATTTCCCCATTGAAAACACATGGCGGACTATTCAATGAATTATTGTTCAAAAAGTAAAATTTTCAAAATTTTTTCCCGTTTTTTATATTGAAGCTCATACATAGGAAAATCTCCAATACGAATTTTATAACACTCATTAATTAAGAAGTGAGTCAAAAGTTGGTCCGAAAAGTTCAATTTTCTCAAAAATAAAATTCCCTTATTGAAAGCACATGGCGGACTGTTCAATGATTTATTGTTCAAAAAGTAAAATTTTCAAAATTTTTTACCATGTTTGATATTGAAGCTTATATATAGGAAAACCTCTAATTCCAATTTAACAACACTCATTAAATAAGAAGTGGGTCTTAAGTTTGTCCAAATAGTGCAATTTTTTCAAAAATAAAATCCCCCCATTGAAAACACATGGTGGACTGTTCAATGATTTATTGTTCAAAAAGTAAAATTTTCAAAAATTTTTACCATGTTTGATATTGAAGCTTATATATAGCAGAATCTCTAATTCCAATTTTATAAAACTCACTAAATAAGAAGTGGGTCTAAAGTTGGTCCCAAAAATTGCACTTTTAAAATATTTCGCTTTTAATTTTTCCAATGTTAACCGTATGGAAAATTTGACATATCAAAATTTTCAAAATTTTACATTTTTTTTTTTGCAACTAGGATAACAGAAATCATTACGCGAATTGATTTCCACAATCAAATGGTCATTAAAATGAAATTTTACTTCTAAAAATTCAGTTATTGGTCCAAAAACTGCAACTTTCTCAAAAATAAAATTTCCCCATTGAAAACACATGGCGGACTATTCAATGAATTATTGTTCAAAAAGTAAAATTTTCAAAATTTTTTCCCGTTTTTTATATTGAAGCTCATACATAGGAAAATCTCCAATACGAATTTTATAACACTCATTAATTAAGAAGTGAGTCAAAAGTTGGTCCGAAAAGTTCAATTTTCTCAAAAATAAAATTCCCTTATTGAAAGCACATGGCGGACTGTTCAATGATTTATTGTTCAAAAAGTAAAATTTTCAAAATTTTTTACCATGTTTGATATTGAAGCTTATATATAGGAAAACCTCTAATTCCAATTTAACAACACTCATTAAATAAGAAGTGGGTCTTAAGTTTGTCCAAATAGTGCAATTTTTTCAAAAATAAAATCCCCCCCATTGAAAACACATGGTGGACTGTTCAATGATTTATTGTTCAAAAAGTAAAATTTTCAAAAATTTTTACCATGTTTGATATTGAAGCTTATATATAGCAGAATCTCTAATTCCAATTTTATAAAACTCACTAAATAAGAAGTGGGTCTAAAGTTGGTCCCAAAAATTGCACTTTTAAAATATTTCGCTTTTAATTTTTCCAATGTTAACCGTATGGAAAATTTGACATATCAAAATTTTCAAAATTTTACATTTTTTTTTGCAACTAGGATAACAGAAATCATTACGCGAATTGATTTCCACAATCAAATGGTCATTAAAATGAAATTTTACTTCTCAAAATTCAGTTATTGGTCCAAAAACTGCAACTTTCTCAAAAATAAAATTTCCCCATTGAAAACACATGGCGGACTATTGAATGAATTATTTTTCAAAAAGTAAAATTTTCAAAAGTTTTTCCCGTTTTTTATATTGAAGCTCATACATAGGAAAATCTCCAATTCGAATTTTATAACACTCACTAAATAAGAAGTGAGTCTAAAGTTGGTCCAAAAAGTTGGTCCAAAAAGCAATTTTCTCGAAAATACAATTCCCTCATTGAAAACACATGGCGGACTATTCAATGAATTATTGTTCAAAAAGTAAAGTTTTCAAACATTTTTCCCGATTGTGATATTGAAGCTTATATATAGGAGAATATCTAATTCCAATATAATAATACTCACTAAATAAGAAGTGAGTCTAAAGTAGGTCCAAAAAGCAATTTTCTCAAAAGAAAAATTCCCCCATTGAAAACACATGGTGGACTATTCAATGAATTATAGTTCAAAAAAAGAAATTTTCAAAATTTTTTCCTCTTATTTATATTGAAGCTCATACATAGGAAAATCTCCAATTCGAATTTTATAACACTCACTAAATAAGAAGTGGGTCTAAAGTTGGTCCAAAAAGTTGGTCCAAAAAGTTGGTCCAAAAAGCAATTTTCTCGAAAATACAATTCCCATCTTTGAAAACACATGGCGGACTATTCAATGAATTATTGTTCAAAAATTAAAATTTTCAAAAATTTTTCCCTTTTCTTATATGGTAGCTCATATATAGGAGAATCTCCAATTTGAATTTTATAACATTCACTAAATAAGAAGTGGGTCTAAAGTTGGTCCAAAAAGTGCAATTTTCTCAAAAGAAAAATTCTCCCATTGAAAACACATGGTGGACTATTCAATGAATTATTGTTCAAAAAGTAAAATTTTCAAAAATTTTTCCCTTTTCTTATATGGTAGCTCATATATAGGAGAATCTCCAATTTGAATTTTATAACATTCACTAAATAAGAAGTGGGTCTAAAGTTGGTCCAAAAAGTGCAATTTTCTCAAAAATAAAATCCCCCCATTGAAAACATATGGCGGACTATTCAATGAATTATTGTTCAAAAAGTAAAATTTTCAAAATTTTTTCCCGTTTTTTATATTGAAGCTCATACATAGGAAAATCTCCAATACGAATTTTATAACACTCATTAATTAAGAAGTGAGTCAAAAGTTGGTCCGAAAAGTTCAATTTTCTCAAAAATAAAATTCCCTTATTGAAAGCACATGGCGGACTGTTCAATGATTTATTGTTCAAAAAGTAAAATTTTCAAAATTTTTTACCATGTTTGATATTGAAGCTTATATATAGGAAAACCTCTAATTCCAATTTTACAACACTCATTAAATAAGAAGTGGGTCTAAAGTTTGTCCAAATAGTGCAATTTTTTCAAAAATAAAATCCCCCCATTGAAAACACATGGTGGACTGTTCAATGATTTATTGTTCAAAAAGTAAAATTTTCAAAATTTTTTACCATGTTTGATATTGAAGCTTATATATAGCAGAATCTCTAATTACAATTTTATAAAACTCACTAAATAAGAAGTGGGTCTAAAGTTGGTCCCAAAAATTGCACTTTTAAAATATTTCGCTTTTAATTTTTCCAATGTTAACCGTATGGAAAATTTGACATATCAAAATTTTCAAAATTTTACATTTTTTTTTGCAACTAGGATAACAGAAATCATTACGCGAATTGATTTCCACAATCAAATTGTCATTAAAATGAAATTTTACTTCTCAAAATTCAGTTATTGGTCCAAAAACTGCAATTTTCTCAAAAATAAAATTTCCCCATTGAAAACACATGGCGGACTATTGAATGAATTATTTTTCAAAAAGTAAAATTTTCAAAAGTTTTTCCCGTTTTTTATATTGAAGCTCATACATAGGAAAATCTCCAATTCGAATTTTATAACACTCACTAAATAAGAAGTGAGTCTAAAGTTGGTCCAAAAAGTTGGTCCAAAAGGCAATTTTCTCGAAAATACAATTCCCTCATTGAAAACACATGGCGGACTCTTCAATGAATTATTGTTCAAAAAGTAAAGTTTTCAAACATTTTTCCCGATTGTGATATTGAAGCTTATATATAGGAGAATCTCTAATTCCAATATAATAATACTCACTAAATAAGAAGTGAGTCTAAAGTAGGTCCAAAAAGCAATTTTCTCAAAAGAAAAATTCCCCCATTGAAAACACATGGTGGACTATTCAATGAATTATAGTTCAAAAAGTAAAATTTTCAAAATTTTCTCCTCTTATTTATATTGAAGCTCATACATAGGAAAATCTCCAATTCGAATTTTATAACACTCACTAAATAAGAAGTGGGTCTAAAGTTGGTCCAAAAAATTGCACTTTTAAAATATTTCGCTTTTAATTTTTCCAATGTTAACCGTATGGAAAATTTGACATATCAAAATTTTCAAAATTTTACATTTTTTTTTTTTGCAACTAGGATAACAGAAATCATTACGCGAATTGATTTCCACAATCAAATGGTCATTAAAATGAAATTTTACTTCTAAAAATTCAGTTATTGGTCCAAAAACTGCAACTTTCTCAAAAATAAAATTTCCCCATTGAAAACACATGGCGGACTATTCAATGAATTATTGTTCAAAAAGTAAAATTTTCAAAATTTTTTCCCGTTTTTTATATTGAAGCTCATACATAGGAAAATCTCCAATACGAATTTTATAACACTCATTAATTAAGAAGTGAGTCAAAAGTTGGTCCGAAAAGTTCAATTTTCTCAAAAATAAAATTCCCTTATTGAAAGCACATGGCGGACTGTTCAATGATTTATTGTTCAAAAAGTAAAATTTTCAAAATTTTTTACCATGTTTGATATTGAAGCTTATATATAGGAAAACCTCTAATTCCAATTTAACAACACTCATTAAATAAGAAGTGGGTCTTAAGTTTGTCCAAATAGTGCAATTTTTTCAAAAATAAAATCCCCCCCATTGAAAACACATGGTGGACTGTTCAATGATTTATTGTTCAAAAAGTAAAATTTTCAAAAATTTTTACCATGTTTGATATTGAAGCTTATATATAGCAGAATCTCTAATTCCAATTTTATAAAACTCACTAAATAAGAAGTGGGTCTAAAGTTGGTCCCAAAAATTGCACTTTTAAAATATTTCGCTTTTAATTTTTCCAATGTTAACCGTATGGAAAATTTGACATATCAAAATTTTCAAAATTTTACATTTTTTTTTGCAACTAGGATAACAGAAATCATTACGCGAATTGATTTCCACAATCAAATGGTCATTAAAATGAAATTTTACTTCTCAAAATTCAGTTATTGGTCCAAAAACTGCAACTTTCTCAAAAATAAAATTTCCCCATTGAAAACACATGGCGGACTATTGAATGAATTATTTTTCAAAAAGTAAAATTTTCAAAAGTTTTTCCCGTTTTTTATATTGAAGCTCATACATAGGAAAATCTCCAATTCGAATTTTATAACACTCACTAAATAAGAAGTGAGTCTAAAGTTGGTCCAAAAAGTTGGTCCAAAAAGCAATTTTCTCGAAAATACAATTCCCTCATTGAAAACACATGGCGGACTATTCAATGAATTATTGTTCAAAAAGTAAAGTTTTCAAACATTTTTCCCGATTGTGATATTGAAGCTTATATATAGGAGAATATCTAATTCCAATATAATAATACTCACTAAATAAGAAGTGAGTCTAAAGTAGGTCCAAAAAGCAATTTTCTCAAAAGAAAAATTCCCCCATTGAAAACACATGGTGGACTATTCAATGAATTATAGTTCAAAAAAAGAAATTTTCAAAATTTTTTCCTCTTATTTATATTGAAGCTCATACATAGGAAAATCTCCAATTCGAATTTTATAACACTCACTAAATAAGAAGTGGGTCTAAAGTTGGTCCAAAAAGTTGGTCCAAAAAGTTGGTCCAAAAAGCAATTTTCTCGAAAATACAATTCCCATCTTTGAAAACACATGGCGGACTATTCAATGAATTATTGTTCAAAAATTAAAATTTTCAAAAATTTTTCCCTTTTCTTATATGGTAGCTCATATATAGGAGAATCTCCAATTTGAATTTTATAACATTCACTAAATAAGAAGTGGGTCTAAAGTTGGTCCAAAAAGTGCAATTTTCTCAAAAGAAAAATTCTCCCATTGAAAACACATGGTGGACTATTCAATGAATTATTGTTCAAAAAGTAAAATTTTCAAAAATTTTTCCCTTTTCTTATATGGTAGCTCATATATAGGAGAATCTCCAATTTGAATTTTATAACATTCACTAAATAAGAAGTGGGTCTAAAGTTGGTCCAAAAAGTGCAATTTTCTCAAAAATAAAATCCCCCCATTGAAAACATATGGCGGACTATTCAATGAATTATTGTTCAAAAAGTAAAATTTTCAAAATTTTTTCCCGTTTTTTATATTGAAGCTCATACATAGGAAAATCTCCAATACGAATTTTATAACACTCATTAATTAAGAAGTGAGTCAAAAGTTGGTCCGAAAAGTTCAATTTTCTCAAAAATAAAATTCCCTTATTGAAAGCACATGGCGGACTGTTCAATGATTTATTGTTCAAAAAGTAAAATTTTCAAAATTTTTTACCATGTTTGATATTGAAGCTTATATATAGGAAAACCTCTAATTCCAATTTTACAACACTCATTAAATAAGAAGTGGGTCTAAAGTTTGTCCAAATAGTGCAATTTTTTCAAAAATAAAATCCCCCCATTGAAAACACATGGTGGACTGTTCAATGATTTATTGTTCAAAAAGTAAAATTTTCAAAATTTTTTACCATGTTTGATATTGAAGCTTATATATAGCAGAATCTCTAATTACAATTTTATAAAACTCACTAAATAAGAAGTGGGTCTAAAGTTGGTCCCAAAAATTGCACTTTTAAAATATTTCGCTTTTAATTTTTCCAATGTTAACCGTATGGAAAATTTGACATATCAAAATTTTCAAAATTTTACATTTTTTTTTGCAACTAGGATAACAGAAATCATTACGCGAATTGATTTCCACAATCAAATTGTCATTAAAATGAAATTTTACTTCTCAAAATTCAGTTATTGGTCCAAAAACTGCAATTTTCTCAAAAATAAAATTTCCCCATTGAAAACACATGGCGGACTATTGAATGAATTATTTTTCAAAAAGTAAAATTTTCAAAAGTTTTTCCCGTTTTTTATATTGAAGCTCATACATAGGAAAATCTCCAATTCGAATTTTATAACACTCACTAAATAAGAAGTGAGTCTAAAGTTGGTCCAAAAAGTTGGTCCAAAAGGCAATTTTCTCGAAAATACAATTCCCTCATTGAAAACACATGGCGGACTCTTCAATGAATTATTGTTCAAAAAGTAAAGTTTTCAAACATTTTTCCCGATTGTGATATTGAAGCTTATATATAGGAGAATCTCTAATTCCAATATAATAATACTCACTAAATAAGAAGTGAGTCTAAAGTAGGTCCAAAAAGCAATTTTCTCAAAAGAAAAATTCCCCCATTGAAAACACATGGTGGACTATTCAATGAATTATAGTTCAAAAAGTAAAATTTTCAAAATTTTCTCCTCTTATTTATATTGAAGCTCATACATAGGAAAATCTCCAATTCGAATTTTATAACACTCACTAAATAAGAAGTGGGTCTAAAGTTGGTCCAAAAAATTGCACTTTTAAAATATTTCGCTTTTAATTTTTCCAATGTTAACCGTATGGAAAATTTGACATATCAAAATTTTCAAAATTTTACATTTTTTTTTTTTGCAACTAGGATAACAGAAATCATTACGCGAATTGATTTCCACAATCAAATGGTCATTAAAATGAAATTTTACTTCTAAAAATTCAGTTATTGGTCCAAAAACTGCAACTTTCTCAAAAATAAAATTTCCCCATTGAAAACACATGGCGGACTATTCAATGAATTATTGTTCAAAAAGTAAAATTTTCAAAATTTTTTCCCGTTTTTTATATTGAAGCTCATACATAGGAAAATCTCCAATACGAATTTTATAACACTCATTAATTAAGAAGTGAGTCAAAAGTTGGTCCGAAAAGTTCAATTTTCTCAAAAATAAAATTCCCTTATTGAAAGCACATGGCGGACTGTTCAATGATTTATTGTTCAAAAAGTAAAATTTTCAAAATTTTTTACCATGTTTGATATTGAAGCTTATATATAGGAAAACCTCTAATTCCAATTTTACAACACTCATTAAATAAGAAGTGGGTCTAAAGTTTGTCCAAATAGTGCAATTTTTTCAAAAATAAAATCCCCCCATTGAAAACACATGGTGGACTGTTCAATGATTTATTGTTCAAAAAGTAAAATTTTCAAAATTTTTTACCATGTTTGATATTGAAGCTTATATATAGCAGAATCTCTAATTACAATTTTATAAAACTCACTAAATAAGAAGTGGGTCTAAAGTTGGTCCCAAAAATTGCACTTTTAAAATATTTCGCTTTTAATTTTTCCAATGTTAACCGTATGGAAAATTTGACATATCAAAATTTTCAAAATTTTACATTTTTTTTTGCAACTAGGATAACAGAAATCATTACGCGAATTGATTTCCACAATCAAATTGTCATTAAAATGAAATTTTACTTCTCAAAATTCAGTTATTGGTCCAAAAACTGCAATTTTCTCAAAAATAAAATTTCCCCATTGAAAACACATGGCGGACTATTGAATGAATTATTTTTCAAAAAGTAAAATTTTCAAAAGTTTTTCCCGTTTTTTATATTGAAGCTCATACATAGGAAAATCTCCAATTCGAATTTTATAACACTCACTAAATAAGAAGTGAGTCTAAAGTTGGTCCAAAAAGTTGGTCCAAAAGGCAATTTTCTCGAAAATACAATTCCCTCATTGAAAACACATGGCGGACTCTTCAATGAATTATTGTTCAAAAAGTAAAGTTTTCAAACATTTTTCCCGATTGTGATATTGAAGCTTATATATAGGAGAATCTCTAATTCCAATATAATAATACTCACTAAATAAGAAGTGAGTCTAAAGTAGGTCCAAAAAGCAATTTTCTCAAAAGAAAAATTCCCCCATTGAAAACACATGGTGGACTATTCAATGAATTATAGTTCAAAAAGTAAAATTTTCAAAATTTTCTCCTCTTATTTATATTGAAGCTCATACATAGGAAAATCTCCAATTCGAATTTTATAACACTCACTAAATAAGAAGTGGGTCTAAAGTTGGTCCAAAAAATTGCACTTTTAAAATATTTCGCTTTTAATTTTTCCAATGTTAACCGTATGGAAAATTTGACATATCAAAATTTTCAAAATTTTACATTTTTTTTTTTTGCAACTAGGATAACAGAAATCATTACGCGAATTGATTTCCACAATCAAATGGTCATTAAAATGAAATTTTACTTCTAAAAATTCAGTTATTGGTCCAAAAACTGCAACTTTCTCAAAAATAAAATTTCCCCATTGAAAACACATGGCGGACTATTCAATGAATTATTGTTCAAAAAGTAAAATTTTCAAAATTTTTTCCCGTTTTTTATATTGAAGCTCATACATAGGAAAATCTCCAATACGAATTTTATAACACTCATTAATTAAGAAGTGGGTCAAAAGTTGGTCCGAAAAGTTCAATTTTCTCAAAAATAAAATTCCCTTATTGAAAGCACATGGCGGACTGTTCAATGATTTATTGTTCAAAAAGTAAAATTTTCAAATTTTTTTACCATGTTTGATATTGAAGCTTATATATAGGAAAACCTCTAATTCCAATTTAACAACACTCATTAAATAAGAAGTGGGTCTTAAGTTTGTCCAAATAGTGCAATTTTTTCAAAAATCCCCCCATTGAAAACACATGGTGGACTGTTCAATGATTTATTGTTCAAAAAGTAAAATTTTCAAAATTTTTTACCATGTTTGATTTTGAAGCTTATATATAGCAGAATCTCTAATTCCAATTTTATAAAACTCACTAAATAAGAAGTGGGTCTAAAGTTGGTCCCAAAAATTGCACTTTTAAAATATTTCGCTTTTAATTTTTCCAATGTTAACCGTATGGAAAATTTGACATATCAAAATTTTCAAAATTTTACATTTTTTTTTGCAACTAGGATAACAGAAATCGTTACGCGAATTGATTTCCACAATCAAATGGTCATTAAAATGAAATTTTACTTCTCAAAATTCAGTTATTGGTCCAAAAACTGCAACTTTCTCAAAAATAAAATTTCCCCATTGAAAACACATGGCGGACTATTGAATGAATTATTTTTCAAAAAGTAAAATTTTCAAAAGTTTTTCCCGTTTTTTATATTGAAGCTCATACATAGGAAAATCTCCAATTCGAATTTTATAACACTCACTAAATAAGAAGTGAGTCTAAAGTTGGTCCAAAAAGTTGGTCCAAAAAGCAATTTTCTCGAAAATACAATTCCCTCATTGAAAACACATGGCGGACTATTCAATGAATTATTGTTCAAAAAGTAAAGTTTTCAAACATTTTTCCCGATTGTGATATTGAAGCTTATATATAGGAGAATATCTAATTCCAATATAATAATACTCACTAAATAAGAAGTGAGTCTAAAGTAGGTCCAAAAAGCAATTTTCTCAAAAGAAAAATTCCCCCATTGAAAACACATGGTGGACTATTCAATGAATTATAGTTCAAAAAAAGAAATTTTCAAAATTTTTTCCTCTTATTTATATTGAAGCTCATACATAGGAAAATCTCCAATTCGAATTTTATAACACTCACTAAATAAGAAGTGGGTCTAAAGTTGGTCCAAAAAGTTGGTCCAAAAAGTTGGTCCAAAAAGCAATTTTCTCGAAAATACCATTCCCATCTTTGAAAACACATGGCGGACTATTCAATGAATTATTGTTCAAAAAGTAAAATTTTCAAAAACTTTTCCCTTTTCTTATATGGTAGCTCATATATAGGAGAATCTCCAATTTGAATTTTATAACATTCACTAAATAAGAAGTGGGTCTAAAGTTGGTCCAAAAAGTGCAATTTTCTCAAAAGAAAAATTCTCCCATTGAAAACACATGGTGGACTATTCAATGAATTATTGTTCAAAAAGTAAAATTTTCAAAAATTTTTCCCTTTTCTTATATGGTAGCTCATCTATAGGAGAATCTCCAATTTGAATTTTATAACATTCACTAAATAAGAAGTGGGTCTAAAGTTGGTCCAAAAAGTGCAATTTTCTCAAAAATAAAATCCCCCATTGAAAACACATGGTGGACTGTTCAATGATTTATTGTTCAAAAAGTAAAATTTTCAAAATTTTTTCCTCTTATTTATATTGAAGCTCATACATAGGAAAATCTCCAATTCGAATTTTATAACACTCACTAAATAAGAAGTGGGTCTAAAGTTGGTCCAAAAAGTTGGTCCAAAAAGCAATTTTCTCGAAAATACAATTCCCTCATTGAAAACACATGGCGGACTATTCAATGAATTATTGTTCAAAAAGTAAAGTTTTCAAACATTTTTCCCGATTGTGATATTGAAGTTTATATATAGGAGAATCTCTAATTCTAATATAATAATACTCACTAAATAAGAAGTGAGTCTAAAGTTGGTCCAAAAAGTGCAATTTTCTCAAAAGAAAAATTCCCCCATTGAAAACACATGGTGGACTATTCAATGAATTATTGTTCAAAAAGTAAAATTTTCAAAAATTTTTCCCTTTTCTTATATGGAAGCTCATATATAGGAGAATCTCCAATTTGAATTTTATAACATTCACTAAATAAGAAGTGGGTCTAAAGTTGGTCCAAAAAGTGCTATTTTCTCAAAAATAAAATCTTCCCATTGAAAACACATGGCGGACTATTCAATGAATTATTGTTCTAAAACTAAAATTTTCAAAATTTTTTCCCGTTTGTGATATTGAAGCTTATATATAGGAGAATCTCTAATTCCAATATAATAATACTCACTAAATAAGAAGTGAGTCTAAAGTAGGTCCAAAAAGCAATTTTCTCAAAAGAAAAATTCCCCCATTGAAAACACATGGTGGACTATTCAATGAATTATAGTTCAAAAAGTAAAATTTTCAAAATTTTCTCCTCGTATTTATATTGAAGCTCATACATAGGAAAATCTCCAATTCGAATTTTATAACATTCACTAAATAAGAAGTGGGTCTAAAGTTGGTCCAAAAACTTCAATTTTCTCAAAAATAAAATTTCCCCATTGAAAACACATGGTGGACTATTCAATGAATTATTGTTCTAAAACTAAAATTTTCAAAATTTTTTCCCGTTTGGGATATTGAAGCTTATATATAGGAGAATCTCTAATTCCAATATAATATTACTCACTAAAAAAAAAGTGGGTCTAAAGTTGGTCCAAAAACTTCAATTTTCTCAAAAATAAAATTTCCCTATTGAAAACACATGCCGGACTATTCAATGAATTATTGTTCAAAAATTAAAATTTTCAAAATTTTTTCCCTTGTGTGATATTGAAGCTTATATATAGGAGAACCTCTAATTCGAATTTTATAACACTCATTAAATAAGAAAATTTCTAAAGTTTGTCCAAATTGTGCAATATTCTCAAAAGTAAAATTCCCCCATTGAAAACACATGGCGGACTATTCAATGAATTATTGTTCAAAAAGTAAAATTTTCAATTTTTTTCCCCGTGTGTGATATTGAAGCTTATATATAGGAAAACCTCCAATTCCAATTTTACAACACTCATTAAATAAGAAAATTTCTAAAGTTTGTCCAAATTGTGCAATATTCTCAAAAATGAAATTCCCCCATTGAAAACACATGGTGGACTGTTCAATGATTTATTGTTCAAAAAGTAAAATTTTCAAAATTTTTTCCCATGTGTGATATTGAAGCTTATATATAGCAGAATCTCTAATTCCAATTTTATAAAACTCACTAAATAAGAAGTGGGTCTAAAATAGGTCCGAAAAGTTCAATTTTCTCAAAAATAAAATTCCCCCATTGAAAACACATGGCGGACTATTCATAGAATTATTGTTCAAAAAGTAAAATTTTCAAAAATTTTTCCCGTTTGCAATATTGAAGCTCATATATAGGAAAATCTCCAATTCGAATTTTATAATACTCACTAAATAAGAAATGGGTCTAAAGTTGGTCCCAAAAATTGCACTTTTAAAATATTTCGCTTTTAATTTTTCCAATGTATGGAAAATTTGACATATCAAAATTTTCAAAATTTTACATTTTTTTTTTGCAACTTGGATAACAGAAATCATTACGCGAATTGATTTCCACAATCAAATGGTCATTAAAATGAAATTTTACTGCTCAAAATTCAGTTATTGCCAAAAAAGGTCTTTATATCCCTTTGAATATACATTAAACTTGCCAATCCTTAGGCAATATTCAAATTCTCAATTTTCAAATTTTAACCTTAATTTGTAGCCCAGGATAGTAAAAGTCATCACCCGATTTTATTCTGATCATCAATTTGCTTATAAAATGGTATTTTAGCACTCAAAATCGAACGAATGCAAATTTAAAAGACGGCTTGAAAACATTTTCTGAGCGCTTTCGTTTCAAAATTTCAACTTCTCATATATCTATTCAAAAATAGTTTTTTTGGCCAAAATTTGGAAATTTGTTTGATTTTTAAAGTGTTTTTGGATAAAAAAACACAATTTGGAACCATTTGATAGAAATGAAATTTTCCATTCAAATACCTGGAACCTGAAATATTTCAAGATTTCCAAAAATTAAATTTTTGTTTTTTAGAATACTTTTTTTTTAATTAATATTTGCCACAAGAAAGACTATAAAACATATATCTAACTCCAATTAGCAATTTGAAAGCATTTGAGCAATTTTCTCGAAAATACAATTCAACCATTGAAAACACATGGCGGACTTTTCAATGAATTATTATACAAAAAGTAAAATTTTCAAAAATTTTTCCCGTTTTTTATATTGAAGCTCATATATAGGAGAATCTCCAATTTGAATTTTATAACACTCATTAAATAAGAAGGGCGTCTAAAGTTGGTCCAAAAAGTGCAATTTTCTTAAAAATAAAATTCCAGCATTGAAAACACATGGCGGACTATTCAATGAATTATTGTTCAAAAAGTAAAATTTTCAAAATTTTTTCCAGATTGTGATATTGAAGCTTATATATAGGAGAATCTCTAATTCCAATATAATAACACTCACTAAATAAGTGAGTCTAAAGTTGGTCCAAAAAGTGCAATTTTCTCAAAAGTAAAATTCCCCCATTGAAAACACATGGTGGACTATTTAATGAATTATTGTTCAAAAAGTAAAATTTTCAAAAATTTTTCCCGTTTTTAATATTGAAGCTCATACATAGGAAAATCTCCAATTCGAATTTTATAACACTCACTAAATAAGAAGTGAATCTAAAGTTGGTCCAAAAAGTTGGTCCAAAAAGCAATTTTCTCGAAAATACAATTCCCTCATTGAAAACACATGGCGGACTATTCAATGAATTATTGTTCAAAAAGTAAAATTTTCAAAATTTTTTCCCGTTTGTGATATTGAAGCTTATATATAGGAGAATCTCTAATTCCAATTTTATAACACTCACTAAAAAAAAAGTGGGTCTAAAGTTGGTCCAAAAACTGCAATTTTCACAAAAGTAAAATTCCCCCATTGAAAACACATGGCGGTCTATTCAATGAATTATTGTTCAAAAAGTAAAATTTTCAAAACATTTTACCTTTTTTTATATTGAAGATCATATATAGGAAAATCTCCAATTTGAATTATATAACATTCACTAAAAAAGAAGTGGGTCTAAAGTTGGTCCAAAAACTGCAATTTTCTCAAAAATAAAATTTCCCCATTGAAAACACATGGCAGACTATTGAATGAATTATTTTTCAAAAAGTAAAATTTTCAAAATTTTTTCCCGTTTTTTATATTGAAGCTCATACATAGGAAAATCTCCAATTCGAATTTAATAACACTCACTAAATAAGAAGTGAGTCTAAAGTTGGTCCATAAAGTGCAATTTTCTCAAAAATAAAATTTCCCCATTGAAAACACATGGCGGACTATTCAATGAATTATAGTTCAAAAAGTAAAATTTTCAAAATGTTTTCCTCTTTTTTTATATTGAAGCTCATACATAGGAAAATCTTCATTCGAATTTTATAATACTCACTAAATAAGAAGTGGGTCTAAAGTTGGTCCAAAAAGTTGGTCCAAAATGCAATTTTCTCGAAAATACAATTCCCTCATTGAAAACACAAGGCGGACTATTCAATGAATTATTGTTCAAAAAGTAAAATTTTCAAAATTTTTTTCCGTTTGTGATATTGAAGCTTATATATAGGAGAATCTCTAATTCCAATATAATAACACTCACT
The DNA here is from genome assembly GCA_963978545.1 of Linyphia triangularis. Taxonomy (NCBI): domain Eukaryota; kingdom Metazoa; phylum Arthropoda; class Arachnida; order Araneae; family Linyphiidae; genus Linyphia; species Linyphia triangularis. The sequence continues at coordinate 12,148,391 of OZ021728.1, forward strand.
AAATAAGAAGTGTGTCTAAAGTTGGTCCATAAAGTGCAATTTTCTCAAAAATAAAATTTCCCCATTGAAAACACATATCGGACTATTCAATGAATTATAGTTCAAAAAGTAAAATTTTCAAAATTTTTTCCTCTATTTTTATATTGAAGCTCATACATAGGAAAATCTCCAATTCGAATTTTATAACACTCACTAAATAAGAAGTGGGTCTAAAGTTGGTCCAAAAAGCAATTTTCTCGAAAATACAATTCCCTCATTGAAAACACAAGGCGGACTATTCAATGAATTATTGTTCAAAAAGTAAAATTTTCAAAATTTTTTCCCGTTTGTAATATTGAAGCTTATATATATTAGAATCTCTAATTCCAATATAATAACACTCACAAAAAAAAAAAGTGGGTCTAAAGTTGGTCCAAAAACTGCAATTTTCTCAAAAATAAAATTTCCACATTGAAAACATATGGCGGACTGTTCAATGAATTATTGTTCAAAAAGTAAAATTTTCAATATTTTTTCCCGTTTGCGATATAGAAGCTTATATATAGGAGAATCTCCAATTCCAATTTTATAACACTCGCTAAATAAGAAGTGGGTTTTAAGTTGGTCCAAAAAGTGCAATTTTCTCAAAACTAAAATTCCCAGATTGAAAACACATGGCGGACTATTCAATGAATTATTGTTCAAAAAGTAAAATTTTCAATTTTTTTTCCCGTGTGTGATATTGAAGCTTATATATAGGAAAACCTCTAATTCCAATTTTACAACACTCATTAAATAAGAAGTGGGTCTAAAGTTTGTCCAAATAGTGCAATTTTTTCAAAAGTAAAATTCCCCCATTGAAAACACATGGTGGACTGTTCAATGATTTATTGTTCAAAAAGTGAAATATTCAAAATTTTTTCCCATGTGTGATATTGAAGCTTATATATAGCAGAATCTCTAATTCCAATTTTATAAAACTCACTAAATAAGAAGTGGGTCAGAAGTTGGTCCGAAAAGTTCAATTTTCTCAAAAATAAAATTCCCTTATTCAAAGCACATGGCGGACTATTCAATGAATTATTGTTCAAAAAGTAAAATTTTAAAATTTTTTTCACTTGTGTGATATTGAAGCTTATATATAGGAGAACCTCTAATTCGAATTTTATAACACTCATTAAATAAGAAAATGTCTAAAGTTTGTCCAAATTGTGCAATTTTCTCAAAAGAAAAATTCCCCCATTGAAAACACATGGTGGACTATTCAATGATTTATTGTTCAAAAAGTAAAATTTTCAAAATTTTTTCCCATGTGTGATATTGAAGCTTATATATAGCAGAATCTCTAATTCGAATTTTACAACACTCATTAAATAAGAAGTGGGTCTAAAGTTGGTCCAAATAGTGCAATTTTTTCAAAAATAAAATTCCCCATTGAAAACACATGGTGGACTGTTCAATGATTTATTGTTCAAAAAGTAATATTTTCAAAATTTTTTCCCATATGTGATATTGAAGCTTATATATAGGAGAATCTCTAAATTCCAATTTTATAACACTCACTAAATAAGAAGTGGGTCTAAAGTTGGTCCAAATAGTGCAATTTTTTCAAAAATAAAATCCCCCCATTGAAAACACAAGGTGGACTGTTCAATGATTTATTGTTCAAAAAGTAAAATTTTCAAAATTTTTTCCGATGTGTGATATTGAAGCTTATATATAGGAAAACCTCTAAATCCAATTTTAGAACACTCATTAAATAAGAAGTGGGTCTAAAGTTGGTCCAAATAGTGCAATTTTTTCAAAAATAAAATCCCCCCATTGAAAACACAAGGTGGACTGTTCAATGATTTATTGTTCAAAAAGTAAAATTTTCAAAATTTTTTACCATGTGTGATATTGAAGCTTATATATAGCAGAATCTCTAATTACAATTTTATAAAACTCACTAAATAAGAAAATTTCTAAAGTTTGTCCAAATTGTGCAATTTTCTCAAAAGTAAAATTCCCCCATTGAAAACACATGGCGGACTATTCAATGAATTATTGTTCAAAAAGTAAAATTTTCAAATTTTTTTCCAGATTGTGATATTGAAGCTTATATATAGGAGAATCTCTAATTCCAATATAATAACACTCACTAAATAAGTGAGTCTAAAGTTGGTCCAAAAAGTGCAATTTTCTCAAAATAAAAATTCCCCCATTGATAACACATGGTGGACTATTCAATGAATTATTGTTCAAAAAGTAAAATTTTCAAAAAATTTTCCCGTTTTTAATACATATCAAAATTTTCAAAATTTTACATTTTTTTTTTGCAACTAGGGTAACATAAATCATTACGCGAATTGATTTCCACAATCAAATGGTCATTAAAATGAAATTTTACTTCTCAAAATTCAGTTATTGGTCCAAAAACTGCAATTTTCTCAAAAAAAAAATTTCCCCATTGAAAACACATTGCGGACTATTCAATGAATTATTGTTCAAAAAGTAAACTTTCAAACATTTTTCCCGATTGTGATATTTAAGCTCATCAATAGGAAAATCTCCAATACGAATTTTATAACACTCATTAATTAAGAAGTGGGTCAAAAGTTGGACCGAAAAGTTCAATTTTCTCAAAAATAAAATTCCCTTATTGAAAGCACATGGCGGACTATTCAATGAATTATTGTTCAAAAAGTAAAATTTTCAAAATTTTTTCCCTTGTGTGATATTGAAGCTTATATATAGGAGAACCTCTAATTCGAATTTTATAACACTCATTAAATAAGAAAATTTCTAAAGTTTGTCCAAATTGTGCATTTTTCTCAAAAGTAAAATTCCCCCATTGAAAACACATGGCGGACTATTCAATGAATTATTGTTCAAAAAGTAAAATTTTCAAAATTTTTTCCCGTAGGCGATATTGAAGCTTATATATAGGAGAACCTCTAATTCGAATTTTATAATACTCACTAAATAAGAAGTGGGTCTAAAGTTGGTCCGAAAAGTTCAATTTTCTCAAAAATAAATCCCCCCATTGAAAACACATGGCGGACTATTCAATGAATTATTGTTCAAAAAGTAAAATTTTCAAAAAATTTTCCCGTTTGCAATATTGAAGCTCATATATAGGAAAATCTCCAATTCGAATTTTATAATACTCACTAAATAAGAAATTTTTTTAAAGTTGGTCCCAAAAATTGCACTTTTAAAATATTTCGCTTTTAATTTTTCCAATGTAAATCAAAATTCCGTAATTCCGTAGTCCAAAATCAAAATTCCGTAATTCCGTAGTCCAAAATCAAAATTTCCGTATGGAAAATTTGACATATCAAAATTTTCAAAATGTTACATTTTTTTTGCAACTAGGATAACAGAAATCATCACGCGAATCGATTTCCACATTCAAATCGCCATAAAAGTGAAATTTTAATATTCAAAATCAAGTTACTGAAAAAAACCAAAAAGTCTTTATATCCCTTTCATAATACATTAAACTTGTCAATCCTAAGGCAATTTTCAATTTTTGAAATTTAATCTTAATTTGTTAATTAGGATAAAAAAAAGTCATCAACCGATTTATTTCTGATAATCAATTTGCTTATAAAACGGAATTTCAGCACCCAAAATCGAACTAATGCAAAGTAAAAAGACGGATTGAAAACATTTTCTGAGAGCTTTCATTTCAAAATTTCAACTTCTCATATAGCTATTCAAAACTAGTTCTTTGGCCAAAATTTTGAACTTTGTTTAATTTATAAAGTGTTTTTGAGTAAAAAAACACAATTTGGAACAATTTGTTAAAAATGAAATCTTCCATTCAATTACACTCGAAACTGAAATATTTCAAGATTTTCGAAAAATAGAATTTTTGATTTTTAGAATACTTTTTATTAAATAAAATTTGGTACAAGAATGACTATAAAACATATATCCAACTCTAATTCGCAATTTGAAAGCATTTGAGCAATTTTCTTGAAAATACAATTTCCCATTGAAATCACATGGCGGACTATTCAATGAATTATTGTTCAAAAAATAAAATTTTGAAAATTTTTTCCCGTTTGTGATATTGAAGCTTATATATAGGAGAATCTCCAATTTCAATTCTCTAACATTCACTAAATAAGAAGTGGGTCTAAATTTGGTCTGAAAAGTTCAATTTTCTCAAAAATAAAATTCCCAGATTGAAAACACATGGTGGACTGTTCAATGATTTATTGTTCAAAACGTAATATTTTCAAAAATTTTTCCCATATGCGATATTGAAGCTTATATATAAGAGAATCTCTAATTCGAATTTTTTAACACTCACTAAATAAGAAGTGAGTCTAAAATTGGTCCAAAAAGTTGGTCCAAAAAGCAATTTTCTCGAAAATACAATTCCCTCATTGAAAACACATGGCGGACTATTCAATGAATTATTGTTCAAAAAGTAAAGTTTTCAAACATTTTTCCCGATTGTGATATTGAAGCTTATATATAGGAGAATATCTAATTCCAATATAATAATACTCACTAAATAAGAAGTGAGTCTAAAGTAGGTCCAAAAAGCAATTTTCTCAAAAGAAAAATTCCCCCATTGAAAACACATGGTGGACTATTCAATGAATTATAGTTCAAAAACTAAAATTTTCAAAATTTTTTCCTCTTATTTATATTGAAGCTCATACATAGGAAAATCTCCAATTCGAATTTTATAACACTCACTAAATAAGAAGTGGGTCTAAAGTTGGTCCAAAAAGTTGGTCCAAAAAGCAATTTTCTCGAAAATACAATTCCCTCATTGAAAACACATGGCGGACTATTCAATGAATTATTGTTCAAAAAGTAAAGTTTTCAAACATTTTTCCCGATTGTGATATTGAAGCTTATATATAGGAGAATCTCTAATTCTAATATAATAATACTCACTAAATAAGAAGTGAGTCTAAAGTTGGTCCAAAAAGTGCAATTTTCTCAAAAGAAAAATTCCCCCATTGAAAACACATGGTGGACTATTCAATGAATTATTGTTCAAAAAGTAAAATTTTCAAAATTTTTTCCCTTTTCTTATATGGAAGCTCATATATAGGAGAATCTCCAATTTGAATTTTATAACATTCACTAAATAAGAAGTGGGTCTAAAGTTGGTCCAAAAAGTGCAATTTTCTCAAAAATAAAATCCCCCCATTGAAAACACATGGCGGACTGTTCTATGAATTATTGTTCAAAAAGTAAAATTTTCAAAATTTTTTCCAGTTTGAGATATAGAAGCTTATATATAGGAGAATCTCTAATTCCAATTTTATAACACTCGCTAAATAAGAAGTGGGTTTTAAGTTGGTCCAAAAAGTGCAATTTTCTCAAAACTAAAATTCCCAGATTGAAAACACATGGCGGACTATTCAATGAATTATTGTTCAAAAAGTAAAATTTTCAATTTTTTCCCCCGTGTGTGATATTGAAGCTTATATATAGGAAAACCTCCAATTCCAATTTTACAACACTCATTAAATAAGAAGTGGGTCTAAAGTTTGTCCAAATAGTGCAATTTTTTCAAAAATGAAATTCCCCCATTGAAAACACATGGTGGACTGTTCAATGATTTATTGTTCAAAAAGTAAAATTTTCAAAATTTTTTCCCATGTGTGATATTGAAGCTTATATATAGCAGAATCTCTAATTCCAATTTTATAAAACTCACTAAATAAGAAGTGGGTCTAAAATAGGTCCGAAAAGTTCAATTTTCTCAAAAATTAAATTCCCCCATTGAAAACACATGGCGGACTATTCATAGAATTATTGTTCAAAAAGTAAAATTTTCAAAAAATTTTCCCGTTTGCAATATTGAAGCTCATATATAGGAAAATCTCCAATTCGAATTTTATAATACTCACTAAATAAGAAATGGGTCTAAAGTTGGTCCCAAAAATTGCACTTTTAAAATATTTCGCTTTTAATTTTTCCAATGTTAACCGTATGGAAAATTTGACATATCAAAATTTTCAAAATTTTACATTTTTTTTTGCAACTAGGATAACAGAAATCATTACGCGAATTGATTTCCACAATCAAATGGTCATTAAATTGAAATTTTACTTCTCAAAATTCAGTTATTGCCAAAAAAAGTCTTTATATCCCTTTGAATATACATTAAACTTGCCAATCCTTAGGCAATATTCAAATTCTCAATTTTCAAATTTTAACCTTAATTTGTAGCCCAGGATAGTAAAAGTCATCACCCGATTTTATTCTGATCATCAATTTGCTTATAAAATGGTATTTTAGCACTCAAAATCGAACGAATGCAAATTTAAAAGACGGCTTGAAAACATTTTCTGAGCGCTTTCGTTTCAAAATTTCAACTTCTCATATAGCTATTCAAAAATAGTTTTTTTGGCCAAATTTGGAAATTTGTTTGATTTTTAAAGTGTTTTTGTATAAAAAAACACAATTTGGAACCATTTGATAGAAATGAAATTTTCCATTCAAATACACTCGAACCTGAAATATTTCAAGATTTTCAAAAAATTATTTTTGTTTTTTAGAATACTTTTTTTTAATTAATATTTGCCACAAGAAAGACTATAAAACATATATCTAACTCCAATTAGCAATTTGAAAGCATTTGAGCAATTTTCTCGAAAATACAATTCAACCATTGAAAACACATGGCGGACTTTTCAATGAATTATTATACAAAAAGTAAAATTTTCAAAAATATTTCCCGTTTTTTATATTGGAGCTCATATATAGGAGAATCTCCAATTTGAATTTTATAACACTCATTAAATAAGAAGTGCGTCTAAAGTTGGTCCAAAAAGTGCAATTTTCTTAAAAATAAAATTCCAGCATTGAAAACACATGGCGGACTATTCAATGAATTATTGTTCAAAAAGTAAAATTTTCAAATTTTTTTCCAGATTGTGATATTGAAGCTTATATATAGGAGAATCTCTAATTCCAATATAATAACACTCACTAAATAAGTGAGTCTAAAGTTGGTCCAAAAAGTGCAATTTTCTCAAAAGTAAAATTCCCCCATTGAAAACACATGGCGGACTATTCAATGAATTATTGTTCAAAAAGTAAAGTTTTCAAACATTTTTCCCGATTGTGATATTGAAGCTTATATATAGGAGAATCTCTAATTCCAATATAATAATACTCACTAAATAAGAAGTGAGTCTAAAGTAGGCCCAAAAAGCAATTTTCTCAAAAGAAAAATTCCCCCATTGAAAACACATGGTGGACTATTCAATGAATTATAGTTCAAAAACTAAAATTTTCAAAATTTTTTCCTCTTATTTATATAGAAGCTCATACATAGGAAAATCTCCAATTCGAATTTTATAACACTCACTAAATAAGAAGTGGGTCTAAAGTTGGTCCAAAAAGTTGGTCCAAAAAGTTGGTCCAAAAAGTTGGTCCAAAAAGCAATTTTCTCGAAAATACAATTCCCTCATTGAAAACACATGGCGGACTATTCAATGAATTATTGTTCAAAAAGTAAAGTTTTCAAACATTTTTCCCGATTGTGATATTGAAGCTTATATATAGGAGAATCTCTAATTCTAATATAATAATACTCACTAAATAAGAAGTGAGTCTAAAGTTGGTCCAAAAAGTGCAATTTTCTCAAAAGAAAAATTCCCCCATTGAAAACACATGGTGGACTATTCAATGAATTATTGTTCAAAAAGTAAAATTTTCAAAAATTTTTCCCTTTTCTTATATGGAAGCTCATATATAGGAGAATCTCTAATTTGAATTTTATAACATTCACTAAATAAGAAGTGGGTCTAAAGTTGGTCCAAAAAGTGCAATTTTCTCAAAAATAAAATCCCCCCATTGAAAACACATGGCGGACTATTCAATGAATTATTGTTCAAAAAGTAAAGTTTTCAAACATTTTTCCCGATTGTGATATTGAAGCTTATATATAGGAGAATCTCTAATTCCAATATAATAATACTCACTAAATAAGAAGTGAGTCTAAAGTAGGCCCAAAAAGCAATTTTCTCAAAAGAAAAATTCCCCCATTGAAAACACATGGTGGACTATTCAATGAATTATAGTTCAAAAACTAAAATTTTCAAAATTTTTTCCTCTTATTTATATTGAAGCTCATACACAGGAAAATCTCCAATTCGAATTTTATAACACTCACTAAATAAGAAGTGGGTCTAAAGTTGGTCCAAAAAGTTGGTCCAAAAAGTTGGTCCAAAAAGCAATTTTCTCGAAAATACAATTCCCTCATTGAAAACACATGGCGGACTATTCAATGAATTATTGTTCAAAAAGTAAAGTTTTCAAACATTTTTCCCGATTGTGATATTGAAGCTTATATATAATAGAATCTCTAATTCTAATATAATAATACTCACTAAATAAGAAGTGAGTCTAAAGTTGGTCCAAAAAGTGCAATTTTCTCAAAAGAAAAATTCCCCCATTGAAAACACATGGTGGACTATTCAATGAATTATTGTTCAAAAAGTAAAATTTTCAAAAAATTTTCCCTTTTCTTATATGGAAGCTCATATATAGGAGAATCTCCAATTTGAATTTTATAACATTCACTAAATAAGAAGTGGGTCTAAAGTTGGTCCAAAAAGTGCAATTTTCTCAAAAATAAAATCCCCCCATTGAAAACACATGGCGGACTATTCAATGAATTATTGTTCAAAAAGTAAAATTTTCAAAATTTTTTCCCGTTTTTTATATTGAAGCTCATACATAGGAAAATCTCCAATACGAATTTTATAACACTCATTAATTAAGAAGTGGGTCAAAAGTTTTTCCGAAAAGTTCAATTTTCTCAAAAATAAAATTGCCTTATTGGAAGCACATGGCGGACTATTCAATGAATTATTGTTCAAAAAGTAAAATTTTCAAAAATTTTTCCCGTAGGCGATATTGAAGCTTATATATAGGAGAACCTCTAATTCGAATTTTATAATACTCATTAAATAAGAAAGGGTCTAAAGTTGGTCCAAATTGTGCAATATTCTCAAAAGTAAAATTCCCCCATTGAAAACACATGGCGGACTATTCAATGAATTATTGTTCCAAAAGTAAAATTTTCAAAATTTTGTCCCGAGTGTGATATTGGTGGTTTAATATAGGAGAATCTCTAATTCCAATTTTATAACACTCACTAAATAAGAAGTGGGTCTAAAGTTGGTCCGAAAAGTTCAATTTTCTCAAAAATAAAATCCCCCCATTGAAAACACATGGCGGACTATTCAATGAATTATTGTTCAAAAAGTAAAATTTTCAAAAATTTTTCCCGTTTGCAATATTGAAGCTCATATATAGGAAAATCTCCAATTCGAATTTTATAATACTCACTAAATAAGAAATTTTTTTAAAGTTGGTCCCAAAAATTGCACTTTTAAAATATTTCGCTTTTAATTTTTCCAATGTAAATCAAAATTCCGTAATTCCGTAGTCCAAAATCAAAATTTCCGTATGGAAAATTTGACATATCAAAATTTTCAAAATTTTACATTTTTTTTGCAACTAGGATAACAGAAATCATCACGCGAATCGATTTCCACATTCAAATCGCCATAAAAGTGAAATTTTAATATTCAAAATCAAGTTACTGAAAAAAACCAAAAAGTCTTTATATCCCTTTCATAATACATTAAACTTGTCAATCCTAAGGCAATTTTCAATTTTTGAAATTTAAACTTAATTTGTTAACTAGGATAAAAAAAAGTCATCAACCGATTTATTTCTGATAATCAATTTGCTTATAAAACGGAATTTCAGCACCCAAAATCGAACTAATGCAAAGTAAAAAGACGGATTGAAAACATTTTCTGAGAGCTTTCATTTCAAAATTTCAACTTCTCATATAGCTATTCAAAACTAGTTCTTTGGCCAAAATTTTGAACTTTGTTTGATTTATAAAGTGTTTTTGAGTAAAAAAAACACAATTTGGAACAATTTGTTAAAAATGAAATCTTCCATTCAATTACACTCGAAACTGAAATATTTCAAGATTTTCGAAAAATAGAATTTTTGATTTTTAGAATACTTTTTATTAAAAAAAAATTTGGTACAAGAAGTACTATAAAACATATATCCAACTCTAATTCGCAATTTGAAAGCATTTGAGCAATTTTCTTGAAAATACAATTCCCCATTGAAATCACATGGCGGACTATTCAATGAATTATTGTTCAAAAAATAAAATTTTGAAATTTTTTTCCCGTTTGTGATATTGAAGCTTATATATAGGAGAATCTCCAATTTCAATTCTCTAACATTCACTAAATAAGAAGTGGGTCTAAATTTGGTCCGAAAAGTTCAATTTTCTAAAAAATAAAATTCCCAGATTGAAAACACATGGCGGACTGTTCAATGAATTATTGTTCAAAAAGTAAAATTTTCAATTTTTTTCCCCGTGTGTGATAATAAGCTTATATATAGGAAAACCTCCAATTCCAATTTTACAACACTCATTAAATAAGAAGTGGGTCTAAAGTTTGTCCAAATCGTGCAATTTTTTCAAAAATGAAATTCCCCTATTGAAAACACATGGTGGACTGTTCAATGATTTATTGTTCAAAAAGTAAAATTTTCATAATTTTTTCCCATGTGTGATATTGAAGCTTATATATAGGAGAATCTCTAATTCCAATATAATAACACTCACTAAATAAGTGAGTCTAAAGTTGGTCCAAAAAGTGCAATTTTCTCAAAAGTAAAATTCCCCCATTGAAAACACATGGTGGACTATTCAATGAATTATTGTTCAAAAAGTAAAATTTTCAAAAATTTTTCCCGTTTTTAATATTGAAGCTCATACATAGGAAAATCTCCAATTCGAATTTTATAACACTCACTAAATAAGAAGTGAATCTAAAGTTGGTCCAAAAAGTTGGTCCAAAAAGCAATTTTCTCGAAAATACAATTCCCTCATTGAAAACACATGGCGGACTATTCAATGAATTATTGTTCAAAAAGTAAAATTTTCAAAAATTTTTCCCGTTTTTAATATTGAAGCTCATACATAGGAAAATCTCCAATTCGAATTTTATAACACTCACTAAATAAGAAGTGAATCTAAAGTTGGTCCAAAAAGTTGGTCCAAAAAGCAATTTTCTCGAAAATACAATTCCCTCATTGAAAACACATGGCGGACTATTCAATGAATTATTGTTCAAAAAGTAAAATTTTCAAAATTTTTTCCCGTTTGTGATATTGAAGCTTATATATAGGAGAATCTCTAATTCCAATTTTATAACACTCACTAAAAAAAAAAAGGGTCTAAAGTTGGTCCAAAAACTGCAATTTTCACAAAAGTAAAATTCCCCCATTGAAAACACATGGCGGTCTATTCAATGAATTATTGTTCAAAAAGTAAAATTTTCAAAACATTTTACCTTTTTTTATATTGAAGCTCATATATAGGAAAATCTCCAATTTGAATTTTATAACATTCACTAAAAAAGAAGTGGGTCTAAAGTTGGTCCAAAAACTGCAATTTTCTCAAAAATAAAATTTCCCCATTGAAAACACATGGCGGACTATTGAATGAATTATTTTTCAAAAAGTAAAATTTTCAAAATTTTTTCCCGTTTTTTATATTGAAGCTCATACATAGGAAAATCTCCAATTCGAATTTAATAACACTCACTAAATAAGAAGTGAGTCTAAAGTTGGTCCATAAAGTGCAATTTTCTCAAAAATAAAATGTCCCCATTGAAAACACATGGCGGACTATTCAATAAATTATAGTTCAAAAAGTAAAATTTTCAAAATTTTTTCCTCTTTTTTTATATTGAAGCTCATACATAGGAAAATCTCCAATTCCAATTTTATAACACTCACTAAATAAGAAGTGGGTCTGAAGTTGGTCCAAAAAGTTGGTCCAAAAAGCAATTTTCTCGAAAATACAATTCCCTCATTGAAAACACAAGGCGGACTATTCAATGAATTATTGTTCAAAAAGTAAAATTTTCAAAATTTTTTCCCGTTTGTGATATTGAAGCTTATATATAGGAGAATCTCTAATTCCAATATAATAACACTCACTAAAAAAAAAGTGGGTCTAAAGTTGGTCCAAAAACTGCAATTTTCTCAAAAATAAAATTTCCCCATTGAAAACACATGGCGGACTGTTCAATGAATTATTGTTCAAAAAGTAAAATTTTCAATTTTTTTCCCCGCCTGTGATATTGAAGCTTATATATAGGAAAACCTCCAATTCCAATTTTACAACACTCATTAAATAAGAAGTGGGTCTAAAGTTGGTCCAAATAGTGCAATTTTTTCAAAAATAAAATCCCCCCATTGAAAACACATGGTGGACTGTTCAATGATTTATTGTTCAAAAAGTAAAATTTTCAAAATTTTTTACCATGTGTGATATTGAAGCTTATATATTGCAGAATCTCTAATTCCAATTTTATAAAACTCACTAAATAAGAAGTGGGTCTAAAGTTGGTCCCAAAAATTGCACTTTTAAAATATTTCGCTTTTAATTTTTCCAATGTTGACAGTATGGAAAATTTGACATATTAAAATTTTCAAAATTTTACATTTTTTTTTGCAACTTGGATAACAGAAATCATTACGCGAATTGATTTCCACAATCAAATGGTCATTAAAATGAAATTTTACTTCTCAAAATTCAGTTATTGGTCCAAAAACTGCAATTTTCTCAAAAATAAAATTTCCCCATTGAAAACACATGGCGGACTATTGAATGAATTATTTTTCAAAAAGTAAAATTTTCAAAAGTTTTTCCCGTTTTTTATATTGAAGCTAATACGTAGGAAAATCTCCAATTCGAATTTTATAACACTCACTAAATAAGAAGTGGGTCTAAAGTTTGTCCAAAAAGTTGGTCCAAAAAGCAATTTTCTCGAAAATACAATTCCCTCTCTGAAAACACATGGCGGACTATTCAATGAATTATTGTTCAAAAAGTAAAATTTTCAAAATTTTTTCCCTTTTCTTATATGGAAGCTCATATATAGGAGAATCTCCAATTTGAATTTTATAACATTCACTAAATAAGAAGTGGGTCTAAAGTTGGTCCAAAAAGTGCAATTTTCTCAAAAATAAAATCCCCCCATTGAAAACACATGGCGGACTATTCAATGAATTATTGTTCTAAAACTAAAATTTTCAAAATTTTTTCCCGTTTGTGATATTGAAGCTTATATATAGGAGAATCTGTAATTCCAATATAATAACACTCACTAAAAAAAAAGTGGGTCTAAAGTTGGTCCAAAAACTTCAATTTTCTCAAAAATAAAATTTCCCCATTGAAAACACATGGCGGACTATTCAATGAATTATTGTTCAAAAAGTAAAATTTTCAAAATTTGTTCCCTTGTGTGATATTGAAGCTTATATATAGGAGAACCTCTAATTCGAATTTTATAACACTCATTAAATAAGAAAATTTCTAAAATCGAGTTATTGCATAGAAATTGTGCATTTCACATTTTAAATATATAAACAATGTTAATCCTATGGGAAATGTCATATTCCCAATTTTCAAAATTTTACCTTCTTTTTGCGCCTAGGATCATAAAATCATAACCTGAAATAATTCTGATTATCAGTTTGCTTATAAAATGGTTTTTACACTCGAAATATTAACCTAAAAATTTAAAGAATTTCAAAAAATTGAATTTGTGATTTAAAAAAAAAAAAATTTTAATTTATTTAAAATTTGGATCAAGAATTACTACATAACATGTTTCCAACCCAAAATCCAAATTAGAAAGCATTTGAGACAATGTCGAGAAATGCAAATTTCACCTAATGAAAATACATGGGGACGATATTCTATGAATTATTCTTCAAAAAGTAAATATCTCAATTTTTTTTTCTATGGCAAAATTGAAGCTTTTATATAGGAGAATCTACATTTCCAATTTTTTAACATAAAAAAAATGCGAAGGTGGTCAAAGTTTGGTCCAAATCTGTTCAGTTTAAAAGTTTTTCATTTTCAATTTTCCCATGTTAATTGTATGGGAAATTTCAAATTTTTCAATTTTCACAATCTTTTTGCACCTTGTTTCATAAAAATCATCACCCCAATCAATTTCCACAATCAAATCGTCATTATAACTACATTTTACTGCTCAATGTCAAGAAATGCAAATTTCACGTATTGAAAATACATGGGGGACGATATTCAATGAATTATTCTTCAAAAATTAAAAATCTCAATTTTTTTTCCTTCATCGAAATTGAAGCTTTTATATAGGAGAATCTCCATTTCCAAATTTATAACATAAAAAAAATGCGAAGTTGGTCAAATGTTGGTGCAAATCTGTTCAGTTTAAAAGTTTTTCATCTTTAATTTTCCCCATGTTAATAGTATGGAAAATTTCACATTTTTCAATTTTCGCAATCTTTTTGCACCTTGTGTCATAAAAATCATCAATCCAATCAATTTCCACAATCAAATCGTAATTATAACTACATTTTACGTTGAGAAATGCAAATTTCACATATTGAAAATACATGGTGGTTCTATATTCAATGAATTATTCTTCAAAAAGTAAAAATCTCAATTTTTTTTCCTTTGGCGAAATTGAAGATTTTATATATTAGAATCTCCATTTCCAAATTTATAACATAAAAAAAATGCTAAGGTGGTCAAAGTTTGGTCCAAATCTGTTCATTTTAAAAGTTTTTCATCTTTAATTTTCCCATGTTAATTGTATAGGAAATTTCAAATTTTTCAATTTTCACAATCTTTTGCACCTTGTGTCATAAAAATCATCACCCCAATCGATTTCCACAATCAAATCGTCATTATAACTACATTTTACTGCTCAATGTCAAGAAATGCAAATTTCACGTATTGAAAATACATGGGGGACGACATTCAATGAATTATTCTTCAAAAAGTAAAAATCTCAATTTTTTTTCCTCCGGCGAAATTGAAGCTCTTATATAGGAGAATCTCCATTTCCAAATTTATAACATAAAAAAAATGCGAAGTTGGTCAAAGGTTGGTCCAAATCTGTGCAGTTTAAATATTTTTCATTTTCAATTTTCTCTATGTATATGAAATTTCAATTTTCGAAATTTTACGATCTTTTTGCACCTTGTGTCATAAAAATCATCACAACAATCATTTTCCACAATCAAATCGTTATTATAACTACATTTTACTGCTCAAAATCGAGTTATTGCAAAGAAATTGTGCATTTCCCATTGGATTCCCAATTTTTCAATTTTCGCAATCTAAACAATGTTAATCCTATGGGAAATGTCAAATTCCCAATTTTCAAAATTTTACCTTCTTTTTGCGCCTAGGATCATAAAATCATAACCTGAAATAATTCTGATTATCAGTTTGCTTATAAAATGGTTTTTACACTCGAAATATTAACCTAAAAATTTAAAGAATTTCAAAAAATTGAATTTGTGATTTAAAAAAAATAAATTTTAATTTATTTAAAATTTGGATCAAGAATTACTACATAACATGTTTCCAACCCAAAATCCAAATTAGAAAGCATTTGAGACAACGTCGAGAAATGCAAATTTCACCTAATGAAAATACATGGGGACGATATTCTATGAATTATTCTTCAAAAAGTAAAAATCTCAATTTTTTTTTCTATGGCAAAATTGAAGCTTTTATATAGGAGAATCTACATTTCCAATTTTTTAACATAAAAAAAATGCGAAGGTGGTCAAAGTTTGGTCCAAATCTGTTCAGTTTAAAAGTTTTTCATTTTCAATTTTCCCATGTTAATTGTATGGGAAATTTCAAATTTTTCAATTTTCACAATCTTTTTGCACCTTGTTTCATAAAAATCATCACCCCAATCAATTTCCACAATCAAATCGTCATTATAACTACATTTTACTGCTCAATGTCAAGAAATGCAAATTTCACGTATTGAAAATACATGGGGGACGATATTCAATGAATTATTCTTCAAAAATTAAAAATCTCAATTTTTTTTCCTTCATCGAAATTGAAGCTTTTATATAGGAGAATCTCCATTTCCAAATTTATAACATAAAAAAAATGCGAAGTTGGTCAAAGGTTGGTGCAAATCTGTTCAGTTTAAAAGTTTTTCATCTTTAATTTTCCCCATGTTAATAGTATGGAAAATTTCACATTTTTCAATTTTCGCAATCTTTTTGCACCTTGTGTCATAAAAATCATCAATCCAATCAATTTCCACAATCAAATCGTAATTATAACTACATTTTACGTTGAGAAATGCAAATTTCACATATTGAAAATACATGGTGATTCTATATTCAATGAATTATTCTTCAAAAAGTAAAAATCTCAATTTTTTTTCCTCCGGCGAAATTGAAGCTCTTATATAGGAGAATCTCCATTTCCAAATTTATAACATAAAAAAAATGCGAAGTTGGTCAAAGGTTGGTCCAAATCTGTGCAGTTTAAATATTTTTCATTTTCAATTTACCCATGTTAATTGTATGGGAAATTTCAAATTTTTCAATTTTCGCAATCTTTTTGCACCTTGTGTCATAAAAATCATCAATCCAATCAATTTCCACAATCAAGTCGTCCTTATAACTACATTTTACGTTGAGAAATCAAATTTCACATATTGAAAATACATGGGGGTTCTATATTCAATGAATTATTCTTCAAAAAGTAAAAATCTCAATTTTTTTTGCTTTGGTGAAATTGAAGCTTTTATATAGGAGAATCTACATTTCCAATTTTTTAACATAAAAAAAATGCTAAGGTGGTCAAAGTTTGGTCCAAATCTGTTCAGTTTAAAAGTTTTTCATCTTTAATTTTCCCATGTTAATTGTATAGGAAATTTCAAATTTTTCAATTTTCACAATCTTTTTGCACCTTGTGTCATAAAAATCATCACCCCAATCAATTTCCACAATCAAATCGTCATTATAACTACATTTTACTGCTCAATGTCAAGAAATGCAAATTTCACGTATTGAAAATACATGGGGGACGATATTCAATGAATTATTCTTCAAAAAGTAAAAATCTCAATTTTTTATCCTCCGGCGAAATTGAAGCTCTTATATAGGAGAATCTCCATTTCCAAATTTATAACATAAAAAAAATGCGAAGTTGGTCAAATGTTGGTCCAAATCTGTGCAGTTTAAATATTATTCATTTTCAATTTTCCCCATGTATAGGAAATTTCAATTTTCGAAATTTTACGATCTTTTTGCACCTTGTGTCATAAAAATCATCACAACAATCATTTTCCACAATCAAATCGTTATTATAACTACATTTTACTGCTCAAAATCGAGTTATTGCAAAGAAATTGTGCATTTCCCATTGGATTCCCAATTTTTCAATTTTCGCAATCTAAACAATGTTAATCCTATGGGAAATGTCAAATTCCCAATTTTCAAAATTTTACCTTCTTTTTGCGCCTAGGATCATAAAATCATAACCTGAAATAATTCTGATTATCAGTTTGCTTATAAAATGGTTTTTACACTCGAAATATTAACCTAAAAATTTAAAGAATTTCGAAAAATTGAATTTGTGATTTAAAAAAAAAATTTTTTTAATCTATTTAAAATTTGGATCAAGAATTACTACATAACATGTTTCCAACCCAAAATCCAAATTAGAAAGCATTTGAGACAATGTCGAGAAATGCAAATTTCACCTATTGAAAATACATGGGGACGATATTCTATGAATTATTCTTCAAAAAGTAAAAATCTCAATTTTTTTTCCTCCGGCGAAATTGAAGCTCTTATATAGGAGAATCTCCATTTCCAAATTTATAACATAAAAAAAATGCGAAGTTGGTCAAAGGTTGGTCCAAATCTGTGCAGTTTAAATATTTTTCATTTTCAATTTTCTCTATGTATATGAAATTTCAATTTTCGAAATTTTACGATCTTTTTGCACCTTGTGTCATAAAAATCATCACAACAATCATTTTCCACAATCAAATCGTTATTATAACTACATTTTACTGCTCAAAATCGAGTTATTGCAAAGAAATTGTGCATTTCCCATTGGATTCCCAATTTTACAATTTTCGCAATCTAAACAATGTTAATCCTATGGGAAATGTCAAATTCCCAATTTTCAAAATTTTACCTTCTTTTTGCGCCTAGGATCATAAAATCATAACCTGAAATAATTCTGATTATCAGTTTGCTTATAAAATGGTTTTTACACTCGAAATATTAACCTAAAAATTTAAAGAATTTCAAAAAATTGAATTTGTGATTTAAAAAAAAAAATTTTTAATTTATTTAAAATTTGGATCAAGAATTACTACATAACATGTTTCCAACCCAAAATCCAAATTAGAAAGCATTTGAGACAATGTCGAGAAATGCAAATTTCACCTATTGAAAATACATGGGGACGATATTCTATGAATTATTCTTCAAAAAGTAAAAATCTCAATTTTTTTTTCTATGGCAAAATTGAAGCTTTTATATAGGAGAATCTACATTTCCAATTTTTTAACATAAAAAAAATGGGAAGGTGGTCAAAGTTTGGTCCAAATCTGTTCAGTTTAAAAGTTTTTCATTTTCACAATCTTTTTGCACCTTGTTTCATAAAAATCATCACCCCAATCAATTTCCACAATCAAATCGTCATTATAACTACATTTTACTGCTCAATGTCAAGAAATGCAAATTTCACGTATTGAAAATACATGGGGGACGATATTCAATGAATTATTCTTCAAAAAGTAAAAATCTCAATTTTTTTTTCCTTTGGCGAAATTGAAGATTTTATATATTAGAATCTCCATTTCCAAATTTATAACATAAAAAAAATGCGAAGTTGGTCAAAGGTTGGTGCAAATCTGTGCAGTTTAAATATTTTTCATTTTCAATTTTCCCCATGTTAATTGTATGGGAAATTTCAAATTTTTCAATTTTCGCAATCTTTTTGCACCTTGTGTCATAAAAATCATCAATCCAATCAATTTCCACAATCAAGTCGTCCTTATAACTACATTTTACGTTGAGAAATCAAATTTCACATATTGAAAATACATGGGGGTTCTATATTCAATGAATTATTCTTCAAAAAGTAAAAATCTCAATTTTTTTTGCTTTGGTGAAATTGAAGCTTTTATATAGGAGAATCTCCATTTCCAAATTTATAACATAAAAAAAATGCGAAGTTGGTCAAAGGTTGGTGCAAATCTGTGCAATTTAAATATTTTTCATTTTCAATTTTCCCCATGTTAATTGTATGGGAAATTTCATATTTTTCAATTTTCGCAATCTTTTTGCACCTTGTGTCATAAAAATCATCAATCCAATCAATTTCCACAATCAAGTCGTCCTTATAACTACATTTTACGTCGAGAAATCAAATTTCACATATTGAAAATACATGGGGGTTCTATATTCAATGAATTATTCTTCAAAAAGTAAAAATCTCAATTTTTTTTGCTTTGGTGAAATTGAAGCTTTTATATAGGAGAATCTATATTTCCAATTTTTTAACATAAAAAAAACGCGAAGGTGGTTAAAGTTTGGTCCAAATCTGTTCAGTTTAAAAGTTTTTCATCTTTAATTTTCCCATGTTAATTGTATAGGAAATTTCAAATTTTTCAATTTTCACAATCTTTTTGCACCTTGTGTCATAAAAATCATCACCCCAATCAATTTCCACAATCAAATCGTCATTATAACTACATTTTACTGCTCAATGTCAAGAAATGCAAATTTCACGTATTGAAAATACATGGGGGACGATATTCAATGAATTATTTTTCAAAAAGTAAAAATCTCAATTTTTTTTCCTTTTTTCGAAATTGAAGCTTTTATATAGGAGAATCTATATTTCCAATTTTTTAACATAAAAAAAATGCGAAGGTGGTCAAAGTTTGGTCCAAATCTGTTCAGTTTAAAAGTTTTTCATCTTTTATTTTCCCATGTTAATTGTATAGGAAATTTCAAATTTTTCACAATCTTTTTGCACCTTGTGTCATAAAAATCTTCACCCCAATCAATTTCCACAATCAAATCGTCATTATAACTACATTTTACGTCGAGAAAAGCAAATTTCACCTATTGAAAATACAGGGGGGTTCTATATTCAATGAATTATTCTTCAAAAAGTAAAAATCTCAATTTTTTTTCCTTCGGCGAAATTGAAGCTTTTATATAGGAATATCTCCATTTCCAAATTTATAACATAAAAAAAATCCGAAATTGATCAAAGGTTGGTCCAAATCTGTT
The DNA here is from genome assembly GCA_963978545.1 of Linyphia triangularis. NCBI lineage: Eukaryota > Metazoa > Arthropoda > Arachnida > Araneae > Linyphiidae > Linyphia > Linyphia triangularis. The sequence goes on from OZ021728.1 coordinate 12,168,530, forward strand.
CAGTTTAAAAGTTTTTCATTTTCAATTTTCCCCATGTTAATTGTATGGGAAATTTCAAATTTTTCAATTTTCGCAATCTTTTTGCACCTTGTGTCATAAAAATCATCAATCCAATCAATTTCCACAATCAAGTCGTCCTTATAACTATATTTTACGTCGAGAAATCAAATTTCACATATTGAAAATACATGGGGGTTCTATATTCATTGAATTATTCTTCAAAAAGTAAAAATCTCAATTCTTTTTTCCTTTGGCGAAATTGAAGATTTTATATATTAGAATCTCCATTTCCAAATTTATAACATAAAAAAAAATGCGAAGTTGGTCAAAGGTTGGTGCAAATCTGTGCAGTTTAAAAGTTTTTCATTTTCAATTTTCCCCATGTTAATTGTATGGGAAATTTCAAATTTTTCAATTTTCGCAATCTTTTTGCACCTTGTGTCATAAAAATCATCAATCCAATCAATTTCCACAATCAAGTCGTCCTTATAACTACATTTTACGTCGAGAAATCAAATTTCACATATTGAAAATACATGGGGGTTCTATATTCAATGAATTATTCTTTAAAAAGTAAAAATCTCAATTTTTTTTGCTTTGGTGAAATTGAAGCTTTTATATAGGAGAATCTATATTTCCAATTTTTTAACATAAAAAAAATGCGAAGGTGGTCAAAGTTTGGTCCAAATCTGTTCAGTTTAAAAGTTTTTCATCGTTAATTTTCCCATGTTAATTGTATAGGAAATTTCAAATTTTTCAATTTTCACAATCTTTTTGCACCTTGTGTCATAAAAATCATCACCCCAATCAATTTCCACAATCAAATCGTCATTATAACTACATTTTACTGCTCAATGTCAAGAAATGCAAATTTCACGTATTGAAAATACATGGGGGACGATATTCAATGAATTATTCTTCAAAAAGTAAAAATCTCAATTTTTTTTTCCTTTGGCGAAATTGAAGATTTTATATATTAGAATCTCCATTTCCAAATTTATAACATAAAAAAAATGCGAAGTTGGTCAAAGGTTGGTGCAAATCTGTGCAGTTTAAATATTTTTCATTTTCAATTTTCCCATGTTAATTGTATGGGAAATTTCAAATTTTTCAATTTTCGCAATCTTTTTGCACCTTGTGTCATAAAAATCATCAATCCAATCAATTTCCACAATCAAGTCGTCCTTATAACTACATTTTACGTCGAGAAAAGCAAATTTCACCTATTGAAAATACAGGGGGGTTCTATATTCAATGAATTATTCTTCAAAAAGTAAAAATCTCAATTTTTTTTCCTTCGGCGTTATTGAAGCTTTTATATAGGAATATCTCCATTTCCAAATTTATAACATAAAAAAAATCCGAAATTGATCAAAGGTTGGTCCAAATCTGTTCAGTTTAAAAGTTTTTCATTTTCAATTTTCCCCATGTTAATTGTATGGAAAATTTCACATTTTTCAATTTTCGCAATCTTTTTGCACATTGTGTCATAAAAATCATCACCCCAATCAATTTCCACAATCAAATCGTCATTATAACTACATTTTACGTTGAGAAATCAAATTTCACATATTGAAAATACATGGGGGTTCTATATTCATTGAATTATTCTTCAAAAAGTAAAAATCTCAATTCTTTTTTCCTTTGGCGAAATTGAAGATTTTATATATTAGAATCTCCATTTCCAAATTTATAACATAAAAAAAAATGCGAAAAAGTCAAAGGTTGGTGCAAATCTGTGCAGTTTAAAAGTTTTTCATTTTCAATTTTCCCCATGTTAATTGTATGGGAAATTTCAAATTTTTCAATTTTCGCAATCTTTTTGCACCTTGTGTCATAAAAATCATCAATCCAATCAATTTCCACAATCAAGTCGTCCTTATAACTACATTTTACGTCGAGAAATCAAATTTCACATATTGAAAATACATGGGGGTTCTATATTCAATGAATTATTCTTTAAAAAGTAAAAATCTCAATTTTTTTTGCTTTGGTGAAATTGAAGCTTTTATATAGGAGAATCTATATTTCCAATTTTTTAACATAAAAAAAATGCGAAGGTGGTCAAAGTTTGGTCCAAATCTGTTCAGTTTAAAAGTTTTTCATCGTTAATTTTCCCATGTTAATTGTATAGGAAATTTCAAATTTTTCAATTTTCACAATCTTTTTGCACCTTGTGTCATAAAAATCATCACCCCAATCAATTTCCACAATCAAATCGTCATTATAACTACATTTTACTGCTCAATGTCAAGAAATGCAAATTTCACGTATTGAAAATACATGGGGGACGATATTCAATGAATTATTCTTCAAAAAGTAAAAATCTCAATTTTTTTTTCCTTTGGCGAAATTGAAGATTTTATATATTAGAATCTCCATTTCCAAATTTATAACATAAAAAAAATGCGAAGTTGGTCAAAGGTTGGTGCAAATCTGTGCAGTTTAAATATTTTTCATTTTCAATTTTCCCATGTTAATTGTATGGGAAATTTCAAATTTTTCAATTTTCGCAATCTTTTTGCACCTTGTGTCATAAAAATCATCAATCCAATCAATTTCCACAATCAAGTCGTCCTTATAACTACATTTTACGTCGAGAAAAGCAAATTTCACCTATTGAAAATACAGGGGGGTTCTATATTCAATGAATTATTCTTCAAAAAGTAAAAATCTCAATTTTTTTTCCTTCGGCGTTATTGAAGCTTTTATATAGGAATATCTCCATTTCCAAATTTATAACATAAAAAAAATCCGAAATTGATCAAAGGTTGGTCCAAATCTGTTCAGTTTAAAAGTTTTTCATTTTCAATTTTCCCCATGTTAATTGTATGGAAAATTTCACATTTTTCAATTTTCGCAATCTTTTTGCACATTGTGTCATAAAAATCATCACCCCAATCAATTTCCACAATCAAATCGTCATTATAACTACATTTTACGTTGAGAAATCAAATTTCACATATTGAAAATACATGGGGGTTCTATATTCATTGAATTATTCTTCAAAAAGTAAAAATCTCAATTCTTTTTTCCTTTGGCGAAATTGAAGATTTTATATATTAGAATCTCCATTTCCAAATTTATAACATAAAAAAAAATGCGAAAAAGTCAAAGGTTGGTGCAAATCTGTGCAGTTTAAAAGTTTTTCATTTTCAATTTTCCCCATGTTAATTGTATGGGAAATTTCAAATTTTTCAATTTTCGCAATCTTTTTGCACCTTGTGTCATAAAAATCATCAATCCAATCAATTTCCACAATCAAGTCGTCCTTATAACTACATTTTACGTCGAGAAATCAAATTTCACATATTGAAAATACATGGGGGTTCTATATTCAATGAATTATTCTTTAAAAAGTAAAAATCTCAATTTTTTTTGCTTTGGTGAAATTGAAGCTTTTATATAGGAGAATCTATATTTCCAATTTTTTAACATAAAAAAAATGCGAAGGTGGTCAAAGTTTGGTCCAAATCTGTTCAGTTTAAAAGTTTTTCATCGTTAATTTTCCCATGTTAATTGTATAGGAAATTTCAAATTTTTCAATTTTCACAATCTTTTTGCACCTTGTGTCATAAAAATCATCACCCCAATCAATTTCCACAATCAAATCGTCATTATAACTACATTTTACTGCTCAATGTCAAGAAATGCAAATTTCACGTATTGAAAATACATGGGGGACGATATTCAATGAATTATTTTTCAAAAAGTAAAAATCTCAATTTTTTTTTCTTTGGCGAAATTGAAGCTTTTATATAGGAGAATCTATATTTCCAATTTTTTAACATAAAAAAAATGCGAAGGTGGTCAAAGGTTGGTCCAAATCTGTGCAGTTTAAATATTTTTCATTTTCAATTTTCCCCATGTATAGGAAATTTCAATTTTCGAAATTTTACGATCCTTTTTGCACCTTGTGTCTTTAAAATCATCACAACAATCATTTTCCACAATCAAATCGTTATTATAACTACATTTTACTGCTCAAAATCGAGTTATTGCAAAGAAATTGTGCATTTCCCATTGGATTCCCAATTTTTCAATTTTCGCTATCTAAACAATGTTAATCCTATGGGAAATGTCAAATTCCCAATTTTCAAAATTTTACCTTCTTTTTGCGCCTAGGATCATAAACTCATAACCTGAAATAATTCTGAGTATCAGTTTGCTTATAAAATGGTTTTTACACTCGAAATCCTAAACTAAAAATTTAAAGAATTTCGAAAAATTGAATTTGTGATTTTAAAAAAAAAAATTTTAATTTATTTAAAATTTGGATCAAGAATTAATACATAACATGTTTCCAACCCAAAATCCAAATTAGAAAGCATTTGAGACAATGTCGAGAAATGCAAATTTCACGTATTGAAAATACATGGGGGTTGATATTCAATGAATTATTTTTTAAAAAGTAAAAATCTCAATTTTTTTCCTTTGGCGAAATTAAAGCTTTTATATAGGAGAATCTCTAATTCCAAATTTATAACATAAAAAAAATGCAAAATTGGTCAAAGGTTGGTCCAAATCTGTTCAGTTTAAATATTTTTCATTTTCAATTTTCCCCATGTTAATTGTATAAGAAATTTCAATTTTCGAAATTTTGCGATCTTTTTGCACCTTTTGTCATAAAAATCATCACAACAATCATTTTCCACAATCAAATCGTTACTATAACTACATTTTACTGCTCAAAATCGAGTTATTGCAAAGAAATTGTGCATTTCCCATTTTAAATATATAAACAATGTTAATCCTATGGGAAATGTCATATTCCCAATTTTCAAAATTTTACCTTCTTTTTGCGCCTAGGATCATAAAACATAACCTTAAACAATTCTGATTATTAGTTTGCTTATAAAATGGTTTTTACACTTGAAATCCTAACCTAAATATTTAAACAATTTCGAAAAATTAAATTTGCGATTTAAAAAAAAAAATTAAAAAATTTATTTAAAATTTGGATCAAGAATTACTACATAACATGTTTCCAACCCAAAATTTAAATTAGAAAGCATTTGAGCCAATGTCGAGAAATGCAAATTTCACCTATTGTAAATACATGGGGGACGATATTCATTGAATTATTCTTCAAAAAGTAAAAATCTCAATTTTTTTTCCTTTGTCGAAATTGAAGCTTTTATATATTAGAATCTCCATTTCCAAATTTATAACATAAAAAAAATGCGAAGTTGGTCAAAGGTTGGTGCAAATCTGTGCAGCTTAAATATTTTTCATTTTCAATTTACTCCATGTTAATTGTATAGGAAATTTCAAACTTCGCAAGTTTCAAAATTTTACGATCTTTTTGCACTTTGTGTCATAAAAATCATCACCCAATCAATTTCCACAATCAAATCGTCATTATAACTACATTTTAGTGCTCAATGTTGAGAAATGCAAATTTCACGTATTGAAAACACATGGGGGACGATATTCAATGAATTATTTTTCAAAAAGTAAAAATCTCAATTTTTTTTCCTTCGGCGAAATTAAAGCTTTTATATAGGAGAATCTCCATTTCCAAATTTATAACATAAAAAAAATACGAAGTTGTTCAAATTTTGGTCCAAATCCGTTTAGTTTAAAAGTTTTTCATCTTTAATTTTCCCATGTTAATTGTATAGGAAATTTCAAATTTTTCAATTTTCACAATCTTTTTGCACCTCTTGTCATAAAAATCATCACCCCAATCAATTTCCACAATCAAATCGTCATTATAACTACATTTTAGTGCTCAATGTTGAGAAATGCAAATTTCACGTATTGAAAATACATGGGGGACGATATTCAATGAATTATTTTTCAAAAAGTAAAAATCTCAATTTTTTTTCCTTCGGCGAAATTAAAGCTTTTATATAGGAGAATCTCCATTTCCAAATTTATAACATAAAAAAATGCGAAATTGGTCAAAGGCTGGTCCAAATCTGTTCAGTTTAAATATTTTTCATTTTCAATTTTCCCCATGTATAAGAAATTTCAATTTTCGAAATTTTACGATCTTTTTGCTCCTTGTGTCATAAAAATCATCACAACAATCATTTTCCACAATCAAATCGTTACTATAACTACATTTTACTGCTCAAAATCGAGTTATTGCAAAGAAATTGTGCATTTCACATTTTAAATATATAAACAACTAGCTGTGTGGCCCCGCTCTGCTGGGGACCCGCTGAAGGATATCTATCTGTTCTGTGTTACATAGACGCGGAATTTCTTCGGATTAATTGTTGTTGGTGATCAGCTTCCAAAGTACAATATAACAGTTTCATGTTTTGGTTCATTTTGTAATAGCGAGCTCTGTTATTCTCCAGTTGATGCTGTTTTTACAGCGGTGATGCTGTTTTTACAGCGGTGATGCCCTAGTTCTCTTGGCCGCAGATGCTTTATATTTTGAATCTATATTCATTCTTCTCTTTGGTGGCAAATGTCGAAATGATTTGAAAGTTTTCAGTGAATTTCATTAATCTTCGCTGAATCTTCGTTTTAGGTTGCAAGTGTGAAGTCAAATTGAGTCTAAATAATCCTTTGCTATGCCAGATTCTATGTATGTTTTGACTCACTCTCATTAAATAAAGTTAGATTCATAATTTTAACCCTTTGCACTCGAGGCCTTTTTCGCGCTGAGGTACCAGCAACTTGAGACGTTTCGCGGGATTTTTGGTTCAATCCGATGTTAGGGATTAGCTTCATAGAAACTAAACAGTCATTGGCCTTGCATCAAATTTCCGCATCAAACCTAGTGGTCTTCTCGAGTTGCGGCATCCAATCATGTGGCCTCGAGTATAAAGGGTTAAGAAAGCCAGCTAGAAAAATTTAACCATTAAAAATTTTGTAAACGTAGAAATAATATTACTGCTATTGCTTAAAAGAATTTTGTATATATTTTTTTAATACGTACAAAACACCGGTGAACATACTCAATAAAATATGCCTGGTGTCTATAGTGCAGCTCCAGCTTCTATTTTAAAAACAAATATTCAAAGCAATGAATACAATGGCTCCGCAAATTATCTATTTGTTGACCTCTGTTGTTCGCTCGACGATTCCGCATTGCCAACCGAGCTGTTTCACGGGCTGCTTCACTTTGCTCTCGTGATTGAGAAGCACGAAGTCGAGCCATACTATCGCGGCGCTGTTCACGTGCAATTTCTTGTTCTTCTTCAGTCCTTTCATTTGCAGTATTTCGTATTCTTCTTGCATTACGGCTTTGTCGGGAAAGATTCGATCGTCTTGCTCGCGGCATTATTAATTAAACTTCACTTCACTTCAATTCACCTAAAAATTTATTTCAAAACTCAAATTTTCAACCATACCGAGTTTTATAAATATCAAATTGTCATCTATACGTCATTACATAGCTGTCATTATACGTCAATTACATAGCTATCATTTGCGTTTTGTTGTCAAGTGACACGGGAACGCTGTCGAACGGGATAAAAAGTATCTTATGTCCGTCTCCTGGCTCTAAGCTACCTCCATACCAATTTTCACCCAAATCTGTTCTGCCGTTCTTGAGTTATAAGTGGTGTAACTAACACGACTTTCTTTTATATATATAGATGTTAATCCTATGAGAAATGTCATATTCCCAATTTTCAAAATTTTACCTTCTTTTTGCGCCTAGGATCATAAAATCATAACCTGAAATAATTCTGATTATCAGTTTGCTTATAAAATGGTTTTTACACTCGAAATCCTAACCTAAAAATTTAAAGAATTTCGAAAAATTGAATTTGTGATTTTAAAAAAAAAATTAAAAAATTTATTTAAAATTTGGATCAAGAATTACTACATAACATGTTTCCAACCTAAAATCCAAATTAGAAAGCATTTGAGACAAAGTCGAGAAATGCAAATTTCACCTATTGAAAATACATGGGGACGATATTCTATGAATTATTCTTCAAAAAGTAAAAATCTCATTTCTTTTTCCTTTGGCGAAATTGAAGCTTTCATATAGGAGAATCTCCATTTCCAAATTTATAACATAAAAAAAATGCGAAATTGGTCAAAGGTTGGTCCAAATCTGTTCAGTTTAAAAGTTTTTCATCTTTAATTTTCCCCATGTTAATTGTATAGAAAATGTCACATTTTTCAATTTTCGCAATCTTTTTGCACCTTGTGTCATAAAAATCATCAATCCAATCAATTTCCACAATCAAATCGCACTCATAAATACATTTTACGTCGAGAAATGCAAATTTCACATATTGAAAATACATGGTGGTTCTATATTCAATGAATTATTTTTCAAAAAGTAAAAATCTCAATTTTTTTTCCTTTGGCGAAATTGAAGCTTTTATATAGGAGTATCTACATTTCCAATTTTTTAACATAAAAAAAATGCGAAGGTGGTCAAAGTTTGGTCCAAATCTGTTCAGTTTAAAAGTTTTTCATTTTCAATTTTCCCATGTTAATTGTATGGGATATTTCAAATTTTTCAATTTTCACAATCTTTTTGCACCTTGTTTCATAAAAATCATCACCCCAATCAATTTCCACAATCAAATCGTCATTATAACTATATTTTACTGCTCAATGTCAAGAAATGCAAATTTCACGTATTGAAAATACATGGGGGACGATATTCAATGAATTATTCTTCAAAAAGTAAAAATCTCAATTTTTTTTCCTTCGGCGAAATTGAAGCTCTTATATAGGAGTATCTCCATTTCCAAATTTATAACATAAAAAAAATGCGAAGTTGGTCAAAGGTTGGTCCAAATCTGTGCAGTTTAAATATTTTTCATTTTCAATTTTCCCTATGTATAGGAAATTTCAATTTTCGAAATTTTACGATCTTTTTGCACCTTGTGTCATAAAAATCATCACAACAATCATTTTCCACAATCAAATCGTTATTATAACTACATTTTACTGCTCAAAATCGAGTTATTGCAAAGAAATTGTGCATTTCCCATTGGATTCTCAATTTTTCAATTTTCGCAATCTAAACAATGTTAATCCTATGGGAAATGTCAAATTCCCAATTTTCAAAATTTTACCTTCTTTTTGCGCCTAGGATCATAAAATAATAACCTGAAATAATTCTGATTATCAATTTGCTTATAAAATGGTTTTTACAATCGAAATATTAACCTAAAAATTTAAAGAATTTCGAAAAATTGAATTTGTGATTTTAAAAAAAAAAAATTTTTAATTTATTTAAAATTTGGATCAAGAATTACTACATAACATGTTTCCAACCCAAAATCCAAATTAGAAAGCATTTGAGACAATGTCGAGAAATGCAAATTTCACCTATTGAAAATACATGGGGACGATATTCTATGAATTATTCTTCAAAAAGTAAAAATCTCAATTTTTTTTTCTATGGCAAAATTGAAGCTTTTATATAGGAGAATCTACATTTCCAATTTTTTAACATAAAAAAAATGGGAAGGTGGTCAAAGTTTGGTCCAAATCTAGTCAGTTTAAAAGTTTTTCATTTTCAATTTTCCCATGTTAATTGTATGGGAAATTTCAAATTTTTCAATTTTCACAATCTTTTTGCACCTTGTTTCATAAAAATCATCACCCCAATCAATTTCCACAATCAAATCGTCATTATAACTACATTTTACTGCTCAATGTCAAGAAATGCAAATTTCACGTATTGAAAATACATGGGGACGATATTCTATGAATTATTCTTCAAAAAGTAAAAATCTCAATTTTTTTTTCTATGGCAAAATTGAAGCTTTTATATAGGAGAATCTACATTTCCAATTTTTTAACATAAAAAAAATGGGAAGGTGGTCAAAGTTTGGTCCAAATCTGTTCAGTTTAAAAGTTTTTCATTTTCAATTTTCCCATGTTAATTGTATGGGAAATTTCAAATTTTTCAATTTTCACAATCTTTTTGCACCTTGTTTCATAAAAATCATCACCCCAATCAATTTCCACAATCAAATCGTCATTATAACTACATTTTACTGCTCAATGTCAAGAAATGCAAATTTCACGTATTGAAAATACATGGGGGACGATATTCAATGAATTATTCTTCAAAAAGTAAAAATCTCAATTTTTTTTCCTTCGGCGTTATTGAAGCTTTTATATAGGAATATCTCCATTTCCAAATTTATAACATAAAAAAAATCCGAAATTGATCAAAGGTTGGTCCAAATCTGTTCAGTTTAAAAGTTTTTCATTTTCAATTTTCCCCATGTTAATTGTATGGAAAATTTCACATTTTTCAATTTTCGCAATCTTTTTGCACATTGTGTCATAAAAATCATCACCCCAATCAATTTCCACAATCAAATCGTCATTATAACTACATTTTACGTTGAGAAATCAAATTTCACATATTGAAAATACATGGGGGTTCTATATTCATTGAATTATTCTTCAAAAAGTAAAAATCTCAATTCTTTTTTCCTTTGGCGAAATTGAAGATTTTATATATTAGAATCTCCATTTCCAAATTTATAACATAAAAAAAAATGCGAAGTTAGTCAAAGGTTGGTGCAAATCTGTGCAGTTTAAAAGTTTTTCATTTTCAATTTTCCCCATGTTAATTGTATGGGAAATTTCAAATTTTTCAATTTTCGCAATCTTTTTGCACCTTGTGTCATAAAAATCATCAATCCAATCAATTTCCACAATCAAGTCGTCCTTATAACTACATTTTACGTCGAGAAATCAAATTTCAGAAATTTCAAATTTTTCAATTTTCACAATCTTTTTGCACCTTGTGTCATAAAAATCATCACCCCAATCAATTTCCACAATCAAATCGTCATTATAACTACATTTTACTGCTCAATGTCAAGAAATGCAAATTTCACGTATTGAAAATACATGGGGGACGATATTCAATGAATTATTTTTCAAAAAGTAAAAATCTCAATTTTTTTTCCTTTGGCGAAATTGAAGCTTTTATATAGGAGAATCTATATTTCCAATTTTTTAACATAAAAAAAATGCGAAGGTGGTCAAAGGTTGGTCCAAATCTGTGCAGTTTAAATATTTTTCATTTTCAATTTTCCCCATGTATAGGAAATTTCAATTTTCGAAATTTTACGATCCTTTTTGCACCTTGTGTCTTTAAAATCATCACAACAATCATTTTCCACAATCAAATCGTTATTATAACTACATTTTACTGCTCAAAATCGAGTTATTGCAAAGAAATTGTGCATTTCCCATTGGATTCCCAATTTTTCAATTTTCGCTATCTAAACAATGTTAATCCTATGGGAAATGTCAAATTCCCAATTTTCAAAATTTTACCTTCTTTTTGCGCCTAGGATCATAAACTCATAACCTGAAATAATTCTGAGTATCAGTTTGCTTATAAAATGGTTTTTACACTCGAAATCCTAAACTAAAAATTTAAAGAATTTCGAAAAATTGAATTTGTGATTTTAAAAAAAAAAATTTTAATTTATTTGAAATTTGGATCAAGAATTAATACATAACATGTTTCCAACCCAAAATCCAAATTAGAAAGCATTTGAGACAATGTCGAGAAATGCAAATTTCACGTATTGAAAATACATGGGGGTTGATATTCAATGAATTATTTTTTAAAAAGTAAAAATCTCAATTTTTTTCCTTTGGCGAAATTAAAGCTTTTATATAGGAGAATCTCTAATTCCAAATTTATAACATAAAAAAAATGCAAAATTGGTCAAAGGTTGGTCCAAATCTGTTCAGTTTAAATATTTTTCATTTTCAATTTTCCCCATGTTAATTGTATAAGAAATTTCAATTTTCGAAATTTTGCGATCTTTTTGCACCTTTTGTCATAAAAATCATCACAACAATCATTTTCCACAATCAAATCGTTACTATAACTACATTTTACTGCTCAAAATCGAGTTATTGCAAAGAAATTGTGCATTTCCCATTTTAAATATATAAACAATGTTAATCCTATGGGAAATGTCATATTCCCAATTTTCAAAATTTTACCTTCTTTTTGCGCCTAGGATCATAAAACATAACCTTAAACAATTCTGATTATTAGTTTGCTTATAAAATGGTTTTTACACTTGAAATCCTAACCTAAATATTTAAACAATTTCGAAAAATTAAATTTGCGATTTAAAAAAAAAAATTAAAAAATTTATTTAAAATTTGGATCAAGAATTACTACATAACATGTTTCCAACCCAAAATTTAAATTAGAAAGCATTTGAGCCAATGTCGAGAAATGCAAATTTCACCTATTGTAAATACATGGGGGACGATATTCATTGAATTATTCTTCAAAAAGTAAAAATCTCAATTTTTTTTCCTTTGTCGAAATTGAAGCTTTTATATATTAGAATCTCCATTTCCAAATTTATAACATAAAAAAAATGCGAAGTTGGTCAAAGGTTGGTGCAAATCTGTGCAGCTTAAATATTTTTCATTTTCAATTTACTCCATGTTAATTGTATAGGAAATTTCAAACTTCGCAAGTTTCAAAATTTTACGATCTTTTTGCACTTTGTGTCATAAAAATCATCACCCAATCAATTTCCACAATCAAATCGTCATTATAACTACATTTTAGTGCTCAATGTTGAGAAATGCAAATTTCACGTATTGAAAACACATGGGGGACGATATTCAATGAATTATTTTTCAAAAAGTAAAAATCTCAATTTTTTTTCCTTCGGCGAAATTAAAGCTTTTATATAGGAGAATCTCCATTTCCAAATTTATAACATAAAAAAAATACGAAGTTGTTCAAATTTTGGTCCAAATCCGTTTAGTTTAAAAGTTTTTCATCTTTAATTTTCCCATGTTAATTGTATAGGAAATTTCAAATTTTTCAATTTTCACAATCTTTTTGCACCTCTTGTCATAAAAATCATCACCCCAATCAATTTCCACAATCAAATCGTCATTATAACTACATTTTAGTGCTCAATGTTGAGAAATGCAAATTTCACGTATTGAAAATACATGGGGGACGATATTCAATGAATTATTTTTCAAAAAGTAAAAATCTCAATTTTTTTTCCTTCGGCGAAATTAAAGCTTTTATATAGGAGAATCTCCATTTCCAAATTTATAACATAAAAAAATGCGAAATTGGTCAAAGGCTGGTCCAAATCTGTTCAGTTTAAATATTTTTCATTTTCAATTTTCCCCATGTATAAGAAATTTCAATTTTCGAAATTTTACGATCTTTTTGCTCCTTGTGTCATAAAAATCATCACAACAATCATTTTCCACAATCAAATCGTTACTATAACTACATTTTACTGCTCAAAATCGAGTTATTGCAAAGAAATTGTGCATTTCACATTTTAAATATATAAACAACTAGCTGTGTGGCCCCGCTCTGCTGGGGACCCGCTGAAGGATATCTATCTGTTCTGTGTTACATAGACGCGGAATTTCTTCGGATTAATTGTTGTTGGTGATCAGCTTCCAAAGTACAATATAACAGTTTCATGTTTTGGTTCATTTTGTAATAGCGAGCTCTGTCATTCTCCAGTTGATGCTGTTTTTACAGCGGTGATGCTGTTTTTACAGCGGTGATGCCCTAGTTCTCTTGGCCGCAGATGCTTTATATTTTGAATCTATATTCATTCTTCTCTTTGGTGGCAAATGTCGAAATGATTTGAAAGTTTTCAGTGAATTTCATTAATCTTCGCTGAATCTTCGTTTTAGGTTGCAAGTGTGAAGTCAAATTGAGTCTAAATAATCCTTTGCTATGCCAGATTCTATGTATGTTTTGACTCACTCTCATTAAATAAAGTTAGATTCATAATTTTAACCCTTTGCACTCGAGGCCTTTTTCGCGCTGAGGTACCAGCAACTTGAGACGTTTCGCGGGATTTTTGGTTCAATCCGAGGTTAGGGATTAGCTTCATAGAAACTAAACAGTCATTGGCCTTGCATCGAATTTCCGCATCAAACCTAGTGGTCTTCTCGAGTTGCGGCATCCAATCATGTGGCCTCGAGTATAAAGGGTTAAGAAAGCCAGCTAGAAAAATTTAACCATTAAAAATTTTGTAAACGTAGAAATAATATTACTGCTATTGCTTAAAAGAATTTTGTATATATTTTTTTAATACGTACAAAACACCGGTGAACATACTCAATAAAATATGCCTGGTGTCTATAGTGCAGCTCCAGCTTCTATTTTAAAAACAAATATTCAAAGCAATGAATACAATGGCTCCGCAAATTATCTATTTGTTGACCTCTGTTGTTCGCTCGACGATTCCGCATTGCCAACCGAGCTGTTTCACGGGCTGCTTCACTTTGCTCTCGTGATTGAGAAGCACGAAGTCGAGCCATACTATCGCGGCGCTGTTCACGTGCAATTTCTTGTTCTTCTTCAGTCCTTTCATTTGCAGTATTTCGTATTCTTCTTGCATTACGGCTTTGTCGGGAAAGATTCGATCGTCTTGCTCGCGGCATTATTAATTAAACTTCACTTCACTTCAATTCACCTAAAAATTTATTTCAAAACTCAAATTTTCAACCATACCGAGTTTTATAAATATCAAATTGTCATCTATACGTCATTACATAGCTGTCATTATACGTCAATTACATAGCTATCATTTGCGTTTTGTTGTCAAGTGACACGGGAACGCTGTCGAACGGGATAAAAAGTATCTTATGTCCGTCTCCTGGCTCTAAGCTACCTCCATACCAATTTTCACCCAAATCTGTTCTGCCGTTCTTGAGTTATAAGTGGTGTAACTAACACGACTTTCTTTTATATATATAGATGTTAATCCTATGAGAAATGTCATATTCCCAATTTTCAAAATTTTACCTTCTTTTTGCGCCTAGGATCATAAAATCATAACCTGAAATAATTCTGATTATCAGTTTGCTTATAAAATGGTTTTTACACTCGAAATCCTAACCTAAAAATTTAAAGAATTTCGAAAAATTGAATTTGTGATTTTAAAAAAAAAATTAAAAAATTTATTTAAAATTTGGATCAAGAATTACTACATAACATGTTTCCAACCTAAAATCCAAATTAGAAAGCATTTGAGACAAAGTCGAGAAATGCAAATTTCACCTATTGAAAATACATGGGGACGATATTCTATGAATTATTCTTCAAAAAGTAAAAATCTCATTTCTTTTTCCTTTGGCGAAATTGAAGCTTTCATATAGGAGAATCTCCATTTCCAAATTTATAACATAAAAAAAATGCGAAATTGGTCAAAGGTTGGTCCAAATCTGTTCAGTTTAAAAGTTTTTCATCTTTAATTTTCCCCATGTTAATTGTATAGAAAATGTCACATTTTTCAATTTTCGCAATCTTTTTGCACCTTGTGTCATAAAAATCATCAATCCAATCAATTTCCACAATCAAATCGCACTCATAAATACATTTTACGTCGAGAAATGCAAATTTCACATATTGAAAATACATGGTGGTTCTATATTCAATGAATTATTTTTCAAAAAGTAAAAATCTCAATTTTTTTTCCTTTGGCGAAATTGAAGCTTTTATATAGGAGTATCTACATTTCCAATTTTTTAACATAAAAAAAATGCGAAGGTGGTCAAAGTTTGGTCCAAATCTGTTCAGTTTAAAAGTTTTTCATTTTCAATTTTCCCATGTTAATTGTATGGGATATTTCAAATTTTTCAATTTTCACAATCTTTTTGCACCTTGTTTCATAAAAATCATCACCCCAATCAATTTCCACAATCAAATCGTCATTATAACTATATTTTACTGCTCAATGTCAAGAAATGCAAATTTCACGTATTGAAAATACATGGGGGACGATATTCAATGAATTATTCTTCAAAAAGTAAAAATCTCAATTTTTTTTCCTTCGGCGAAATTGAAGCTCTTATATAGGAGAATCTCCATTTCCAAATTTATAACATAAAAAAAATGCGAAGTTGGTCAAAGGTTGGTCCAAATCTGTGCAGTTTAAATATTTTTCATTTTCAATTTTCCCTATGTATAGGAAATTTCAATTTTCGAAATTTTACGATCTTTTTGCACCTTGTGTCATAAAAATCATCACAACAATCATTTTCCACAATCAAATCGTTATTATAACTACATTTTACTGCTCAAAATCGAGTTATTGCAAAGAAATTGTGCATTTCCCATTGGATTCTCAATTTTTCAATTTTCGCAATCTAAACAATGTTAATCCTATGGGAAATGTCAAATTCCCAATTTTCAAAATTTTACCTTCTTTTTGCGCCTAGGATCATAAAATAATAACCTGAAATAATTCTGATTATCAATTTGCTTATAAAATGGTTTTTACAATCGAAATATTAACCTAAAAATTTAAAGAATTTCGAAAAATTGAATTTGTGATTTTAAAAAAAAAAAATTTTTAATTTATTTAAAATTTGGATCAAGAATTACTACATAACATGTTTCCAACCCAAAATCCAAATTAGAAAGCATTTGAGACAATGTCGAGAAATGCAAATTTCACCTATTGAAAATACATGGGGACGATATTCTATGAATTATTCTTCAAAAAGTAAAAATCTCAATTTTTTTTTCTATGGCAAAATTGAAGCTTTTATATAGGAGAATCTACATTTCCAATTTTTTAACATAAAAAAAATGGGAAGGTGGTCAAAGTTTGGTCCAAATCTAGTCAGTTTAAAAGTTTTTCATTTTCAATTTTCCCATGTTAATTGTATGGGAAATTTCAAATTTTTCAATTTTCACAATCTTTTTGCACCTTGTTTCATAAAAATCATCACCCCAATCAATTTCCACAATCAAATCGTCATTATAACTACATTTTACTGCTCAATGTCAAGAAATGCAAATTTCACGTATTGAAAATACATGGGGACGATATTCTATGAATTATTCTTCAAAAAGTAAAAATCTCAATTTTTTTTTCTATGGCAAAATTGAAGCTTTTATATAGGAGAATCTACATTTCCAATTTTTTAACATAAAAAAAATGGGAAGGTGGTCAAAGTTTGGTCCAAATCTGTTCAGTTTAAAAGTTTTTCATTTTCAATTTTCCCATGTTAATTGTATGGGAAATTTCAAATTTTTCAATTTTCACAATCTTTTTGCACCTTGTTTCATAAAAATCATCACCCCAATCAATTTCCACAATCAAATCGTCATTATAACTACATTTTACTGCTCAATGTCAAGAAATGCAAATTTCACGTATTGAAAATACATGGGGGACGATATTCAATGAATTATTCTTCAAAAAGTAAAAATCTCAATTTTTTTTTCCTTTGGCGAAATTGAAGATTTTATATATTAGAATCTCCATTTCCAAATTTATAACATAAAAAAAATGCGAAGTTGGTCAAAGGTTGG